>OX377205.1:43907572-44000964 GCA_947396885.1 Heligmosomoides polygyrus polygyrus
CAATTGCTTTTCGAAAACTAGAGGAAAAAGCGCTTTCAAACCGTTTAGAAATTATTTTTCAACATTGAGGTCTTCATAGGGGGCGGGTGGGGTTCGAAGTCTGGTCCATTGTTGCAAAAATACGTGCCAAAAATCGATCCCCCCTCGCCCCCTATGAAGATCCATTTTTTGAAAACTGGTTTCTATATGGTTAGAAAGCACCTTTTTCCCTATTTCAAAAGCAATTGGCATTTTTGAATTTCAAAAAAGGACGAGTTATGATCATTTTATTATATGAAATGACTCCAGTGTCGACGGTGCAGAGTCTACGAGCAGTTCTTCACAAATTTGATCATAACTCGGTTCGCTTTTTGAAATTCAAAAATCCCAATTGCTTTTTGAAAAATAGGGAAAAGCTGCTTTCTAACCATTTAGAAATTATTTTTTCAACATTGAGGTCTTCATAGGGGGCGAGGTGTTCGATTTTTGGCACGTATTTTTGCAACAATGGACCAGAATTCGAACCCCACCCGCCCCCTATGAAGGCCTCCCTGTTGAAAACTAATTCCTACATGGTTTGAAAGCGCTTTTCGTCTCGTTCTCAAAAAGCAATTGGGTTTTTGAATTTCAAAAAATGAATAGAGTTATGATCAATTTTGTGAAATCACTCCAGTGACTCCGGTGATGGGCCGACCAACTCGTCTGGTCACGCTTTCACAAAAAATGTTCATAACTCGGTTCATTTTTTAGAATTCAAAAATCCCAATTGCTTTTCGAAAACTAGAGGAAAAGCGCTTTCAAACCGTTTAGAAATTATTTTTCAACATTGAGGTCTTCATAGGGGCGGGTGGGGTTCGATTTGTGGTCGATTTTTGCCAAAAATCGACCAGAAATCGAACCCCCCTGCCCCTATGAAGACCTCCTATTGAAAAAGATTTATGCATGTTCACTTAGCATATTTCCTCTGTTTTTCAAAAGCAATTGGCATTTTTGAATTTCGAAAAAGAACCGAGTTATGATCATTTTTATGAAATGACTCCAGTGTCGACGGTGGCAGAGTCTACGAGCAGTTCTTCACAAATTTGATCATAACTAGGTTCTTTTTTCGAAATTCAAAAATGCCAATTGCTTTTGAAAAATAAGGAAAGGTGCTTTCTAACCATATAGAAACCAGTTTTCAAAAAAGGGATCTTCATAGGGGGCGAGGGGGGTTCGATTTTTGGCACGTATTTTGCAACAATGGACCAGACTTCGAACCCCACCCGCCCCCTATGAAAACCTCCCTGATGAAAACTAATTTTTATACGGTTTGAAAGCGCTTATCGTCTTGTTTTCAAAAAGCTATTAAGTCCTTTAAATTCGAAAAACTTACTGGGATATAATTATTTATACAAAATCACTTCAATTTTTTCGCTCAAAATCGAAGGCCTCAGCCCCGTATGAATCTACTTCTTGAAAACAGATTTTTATACTATGTAAAGGCTCTTTTCTTCTGGTTTCTAAAAGTTCTTTGGCTTTTTCAAATTGTGGAAACTTACCGAGTTATAGTCATTTTTGTGAACGTCGAATTTCGTCGCTCCCATGACGTCGGTGCCATATCGACCAGTGGTCGATCCAATCTATTCGTTTCAGAAAACCATGATTTTTGCACTGTGCATTGAACAGGACCTGTCAATTTTTGGGGCAAGATTTCAACTGTGTGCGCGATCTGGTTCAGGTAAAAAATTATTTTTCAGAAGCATGAGAATTTGCAAATCGATCTTCCCTGATCATATCGGAGATCACTGCGAAGAAGCTTATTTTTTGATTGTATATTAACCACATCTTGAACTCTAAGATGGCACAGTTTTCACTCTCTGATGCTCTTCCTCCAGAAGGTAGAAATTTTTTGCCGCGAGAAGTCCATCCTTCAGTGGCGATCGGTGATATCGGATAACGCAATGGCTCCACGTAACCTACCATATTTCGGAGTTTGTGCGACATCTCTGAAAAATTCACAAAGCTTTTAAAACAATAAGAAGTGTGGGTTCTACGCTTTAAAAAGCAGGCTGTAAAAAATAGCAGCCTCCATGTAATTAACGGTGTCGAAAAATTTCGGCAAATCATACAAATCGGAGCGTCTGTTCATACAGTGGATCCTTTCAGAAAAACAGGTTTTATTACCGTTGTCAAACTGTGGATTAAAACTTTATTGCGTACAACTCCACTTTCTGATGCTGTTTCCTGCAGAAGAGAGAAAATTAGTTCCGTGACAAGTCCATCCTCCGGTTGCCATTCGGTCATCGCTTCGAAGAGTGCTTCCAAAAATCTTGTAGGAAAAGCACTTAATTTTCTTTAGCAGTTGACAATTCAAATTTTATAGACTGCAATTTAGGACGTAGATGTCGCTCGTGCAGGTAGAATACTGTCGCGTCCGTGACTTCCTGAAAAAAGTAAGTAATATAATCATTATTTGAAACATTTTTATATTAATTTTTACAACTTTGCGGACGAATGAGAGAGTCCACGCCTTCGTAGGCATTCCTGGAAAAAACAAAACAAAAAAATAAGAATTAAAAACATCACCTAAAAACCTGAAGAATAAGAGAGAATCCTCTGCCAAAATCGGAAGAGCACGACCCCCCCCCCTCCAGACTAGGCCACAGTACGACCCCCCTTCGATTCCCGAACCTCAAGCTTGACCCTGGTTGGCCCTGGACGAATCGCCGCCGCGCTCCCTTGCACAGCGATGAGCGAGCACTGAGAAGCTCAAATTCTTTCTCGTCGCTCTGCAAGGCTTGCCGCCGCGATGGAATGATTAACGATTATTAACGACATCTTGTGTGCTTTTCCTAATTTTTTTATATGCTCCTCGAATTGCTGACGGAGTCGCAACGGAAGGATGGACTTGCTACGGAAATAATTTTCTCTCATCTGAAAGAAGCAACATCTGAGAATGAAACTGCACCCCATAAAATTTCAAGCCCTGCTTGAGGAAAAGTGCTAAAGCTATGTTTTCTGAAACAACTTTCTATTTGAAATGTTCTCGATTTTCCATCATTTGTCAACAACAAAAAACGTTCAAAAATCGACCCTTTTATCAAAAGCTGTCACTTTCAGAACATGTTTTTTAAATAATTGAATTTACATTTGTTCTTGTGTTCAAAGCTCTAAGGAATTTTTCAGAGGTTCCAAAAAATCTCCGACTTATGGCAGTCTACGTGCGGCAACACCGTTCTCCGATTTTGTCGATCGTATGCGAAGGATGGACTTCCCTCGGAAATATTTTTGTCATATTTAATGGAGACATAAAAAAATGAAATTGAACCCTACAAATATTCAAGTCCTATGTGTCATGCGGCAAAAAAACTTCTCCGCTGCGATGACGATATGATTAGGGGAATCGTATACAAAATTCTCGTTTTTCTTCTTCTTGTTCTTCTTCATCGTTTATCCCTTTTCGTAGCGGGGTCGCTATTCTGGTATCATGACGCACCTTTCCCGACCCAGCTCTAGATCAGGGTAAACACCAGCAACCTTCAGGTCCATATGTAATGTATCAGCTCAGCGCTGCTTCGGGCGCCCTCTAGGCCGCTTTCCAATTACATCGAAGTTAAGGCCTATCTTGTGGACGCTGTCTTCTTTTCCACGCAGAACCAGCCGTACCATCCTAGCGAGCTTCGCGTATCCTGTCCGCTATCGGCGCGACACCGAACTTCTGCTGATGGCATCGTATCGGATGCGGTCCAGGCGCGTCACTCCAGCCGTCCAGCGCAGCATCTTCGTCTCCATGACGCTAACGTGCGTTTCAGTGTCCTCAGTCGCAGGCCAACACTCGGCACCCTGCATTGCTACCTGGCCGGACGGACGGTTCTATAGATCTTTGACTTCAGCGCTCTGGTATCTACCTATCGCAGAGTACACCCAGTCAACGAGCGCCACTTGGACCAGACTCCGCTCACGCGTGAGTTCACTTCAGTCATCAGATTGCGATCGGATGCTACTGCTGATCCCAGGCACTCAAAGACCGAAGTCCGTGGGAGCTCGATGCCGTTAACCTCGATGGAGCTGGACTTATTAACGTCCGTCGTTAGATACTCGGTCTCCTTAACGTTCAATTTAGTCCAAACCGCTCCAAGCGATCACACCAAGATTGCACCTCTCGAGTTCACCTTTATCTTCGCTATAGAGCATTACGTCATCAGCATAAAGCGAAGTCCGGAAACTGGCTTCTGAAGATCTCGTGTGATGGCATCCATGACGACAACAAAGAGGAGTTAGGAAAGCGCAGAACCCTGGTGTACTCCGACAGAGGGGGGAATACTATCGAGGTTCCAACTGCAGCTTGAACTCGACTCTTTGTACAAGATTAGAGAATTCCACCCAATCTATGAGATCTTCAGGAACTCCATGTCGTCGCAGGCTGTAGCATATCACTTCATATCTATCACAAAATTCTCGTCTTTCATGAAAGCAAAATTATTTCCCATCTGAAGCAGACCATCTTTATGGCTAAAATTCCGTCACAAAAACTTTCAACTCTGTCTCAGTGCATAGTAAAAAAATTATGGGGAAATCATGACCTACTGGATTAAACAGAATGATGCAACAACGTCGTTGAAGCGACAAAATTGGGACGATCAAAAAGTGAACATAACTCGGTAAGTTTTTCGAAATTTAGAAATCCAGTTAGTTTTTCAAAAATCAGATAAAGAGTCTTTTATTATTACTATGTTTCTAGTGACTTCAGAAAAATGCTTATAAGTTGGTATTCTGCTCGAGTTTTGGAGATCACGCTAGCTTTTTAAAATCTACAACGAAAGCGCTTTCTCACTGTGTAAGAATTGTTCACACAAAAAATCTTCATGCTCGGTGGGAGAGGTTTGCTTTCTGGTCGCTTTCACCAAAATGCTTTTTGAAAATCGAATATTTTGAAAAGCTAGCGTTATTTTTCGAATTTCGAAAATGATCGAGTACGAACATTTTCGTGAAATCATTTCTGTGACGCCGGTGAAGGGTCGAGCATTCTGTTCACGACTTCACCAAATTGCTGTAACCTAGCTCATTTTTCGAAATCAAAAATTTCTTTGGCTTTTCAAAAAATAGAAAAACATATGATTTCTTACGTATGAGAGCCGATTTCCAAAAGAGAGGTCTTTATGTGCGGCGGGACTCGAACCCGCACCCCCGGTGACCGGCGGGAACGCTCTACGCCATTACACCACCGGCGCCGTTTGATCGAACGCAATATCCACACCTCGTGAGACCGAGCACCCAGCCGTATCCGGGATGAGCTGGGGCCGCTGATATCAGCATGGGACCAGTTAAGCTGATGGTCTTGATAGAAACGTTCAAATCCGTTTCTTTAAGCTCAGGTGGCTGGTATCGAGGTTGTAAGCTGCCTGTCACAACGATTTTTTGTTGCGATCAAAACTTCTAGCGCCAGGCGGGACTCGAACCCGCACCCCCGGTGACCGGGCGGGAATGCTCTACGCCATTACACCACCGGCGACGTTTGATCGAACGCAACATCTACACCTCGTGGACCGATCAGCACCCACCCGTATCCGGGATGAGCTGGCCGCTGATATCAGCATGGGACCAGTTAAGCTGATGGTCCTTGATAGAAACAGTTCAAATCAGTTTCTTTAAGCCTCAGGTGGCTGGTATCGAGGTTGTAAGCTGTCACAACGATGTTTTGTTGCGATCAAACTTCTAGCGCCAGGCGGGACTCGAACCCGCACCTCCCTCTGACCGGGCGGGAACGCTCTACGCCATTACACCACCGGCGCCGTTTGATCGAACGCAATATCCACACCTCGTGAGACCGAGCACCCAGCCGTATCCGGGATGAGCTGCCCGCTGATATCAGCATGGTACCAGTTAAGCTGAAGCTTGGCGAAAGCAATCAGAAGGCGAACGGCTCCCGCCGCTCATAAAGACCAATTTTTTGTGAATTACATTGTGAGAAAGCGCTTTTTTCTATATTTTGAAAAAGCTAGCGCGTTATCCAAAATTCGGGCAAATTACAGAGTTATAAGCATTTTTCTGAAGTCACTTCAATTTTTTCTCGCCGAAAGATCGGACCCCTGCCGTCCATGAATACCGCTCTTTTGGAAATCGATCTTAGAGAGAAAGAGAAGAGCTGAGAAAGAGCTTTTCATCTGTTTTCCGAAAAGCGGCTTGATTTCCAAATTTCTAAAAACTTACCGAGTTATGTTTCATTTTTGTGAACGTCCAATTTTGTCGCTCCAATGACGCTGTTACAAGATCGACCACAGGTCGATTCATCCTGTTCAGAAAGTCATGACTTTTCCATAATTATTTACTATGCACTGATATAGGCTTGAAAGGTTTTTGCGGCGGAATTTCAGGCATATATGTGGTCTGCTTCGTATAGAAGATAATACGTTTTCATGAAGAACGAGAATTTTGAACACGATCTCTCCTAATCATATTGACATCGCTGCGAAGCTTTTTTTCGTATGATTCGGTACGAGCATCACCGCAGAGTGGTTGCTCCGATCAAGCCAAGGAAGAGTTTTTGAGCCTGCGTGATGAGAAGACAGCAGAGGTACCGCCGAAAGGTGTCATCGTAGTAGTAGCTGGTGACCTTAATGGGCACGTAGGCGCTGCGAAGGGCGGTATAGCTGTCATGGTGGCTTCGATACGGATCACGTAACGCAGATGGTGAGCGTATCCTTGATTACGCGGAATCGCATAACCTCACCATAGTGACCACCGTCTTCCGAAAACCGCGACTCGCACCTTATCTACTACTATAGTGGGAGCTCCAACTTGCCCTTGTGAAGGATCGCGTCCGAAGAAAGGTCGTGCCGTATGAAACGGTCGCCTTACAGCATCGGCCGCTGATCTGCACCTTTAAGATCACCTCTCCGAGGTTGAAGCAGGTCAAGCAATGCGGTGCTGCAAGAATCAAGTGGTGGCGAATGAGAGAGAAGGAAGCAGCTGTGATTTCCCGCGTGCGGTTGCCGACAGTCACGACTGTCAACGAAACTTGGAAGAAGGCGAACGACGCGATAATCCAAGCTGCAAGATTGGAACTCGGCACTACGAAGCCTGGACGACGCAAGTCGACAAGCAGACATGGCTGTGGACGGACGATGTGAAAGCGAAGGTTCGAGAGAAATCGCTTTTTGTTTCTCGGCGACAGAGCAACCGACAACTGGCCGGAGTATCAGAAGGCAAAGAAGGCTGCAAGCAAGGAAAGCCCTGGCTGTTGCGAAAGCCACTCATTGTGGTGATGTCTACAGAGAACTCGAGTCACGCGATGGTGAGCGGTATTTGTGCCGACTTGCCAAGAATCGCCATCGGCGGACCGAGGACGTGAAGAAGTTTTTCGGCATCAATGATGAGGATGGCCATCTTCTCGTGGACCGCAAGAAGGCATTGAAGCGATGGCGCGATTACTTTGAGGAAATCTCTACGGTAGAATTTCCTCATCCAGCCATTCCTTCTACGGCTCCAACCCACGGCACGTACACAAGGTCACCGTGCAGGAAACAGAAGCAGCTTTGAAGAGATGAGGCCAGGCAAAGCGACTGGGCCCGACGACGAGGTAGCTGATCTGTTAAGTCAAAGCTATGGCACCCTTCTGAGTGATTGGCGAAGTTCTTTAACCAGGTTTGGGCAGTGAAGAAGGTACCGTCCGATTCGCTTGCTTTCGCACAGCATGAAGATCTTCGAGCGAATCCTCGACAGACGAATTCGTGACATCGTCCTGCTTTCCAGCAATCAGTGCGGCTTAGTAGCCGGATGTGGCACCATTGATGCCATACATGGCGCCCGGCCTCCTGGTGGAGAGGCATAGCGAGAAACTGAAGCCGATGCATATTGCCTTTCTCGACCTGGAGAAGGCCTTCGATCGCGTACCGCGTGCCGTTATTTGGTACGCCTTCCGACAACACAACGTACCTGAGGAGCTTATAGTGTGGGTGCTAATGCTCTACTCTTGCCAAAGAGTAGAGTGCAAGCTGCAGCTGGAACCTCACTGGAGTTCCCTGGTGTACTCCATCTCTGTTGGGGTGCACCAGGGTTCTGCGCTTTCCCCACTCCTCTTTGTCGTCGTCTTTGAGGCCATTACGCAGGATCTTCAGCAGCTTGTTCCATGGACGCTGCGTTATGCTGATGACCTGATGCTCGCTTGCGATTACAAAGGTGATTTCGAGCGGCAGATGCAAGCTTGGTGCGACCGTCTGGCGAGGTTTGTACTCAAATTGAACGTCAAGAAGACCGAGTACCTAACAACTGACATGAACGAGTCCGGCTGCATTAAGATTAACGGTACTGAGTTTGCACGTGTTTAAATTCCTGGGATAAGCAATAGCGTGTGCCGGCGGTCTGAAAGCTGAAGTCAATTCACGCGTGAGTACATCAAGGTCCAAGTGGCGTTCGTTGATTGGCGTACTCTGCGATAGGAAGATACTAGAGCACCTGAGTGGAAGATCGTCAGAGCAGTCGTGTGGGCAGTAACGATGTACGGACGCTGAGTGTTGGCCTGCGACTAAGGAATTTGAGACGCGCCTCAGCGTCATGGAGACGAAGATGCTGCGCTGGACGGCTGGAGTCACGCGCATGGACCGCATCCGAAGCGATGTCATTCGGCAGAAGTTCGCTGTTGCGCCGATAGCAGAGAAGATGCACGAAGCTCGCTTGCGATGATACGATTACGTTCTGCGTGGGAAAGAAGACAGCATCCGCAAGATAGGCCTTGAGTTGGAAGTAGCTGAAAGCGGCCTAGAGGACGCCCGAAGCAGCGTTGGTGGGATACTTTACACACGGGCATGAAAGTACAGTACCGCGCATGTCTTTTGGTCAATTCCCGAAAAAGCCGCTTTGGAGCGTTCCAAAGCGGCTTTTTTAAATAACTTTCTTTAAAATCAAGCACTTGTAAAAAGAAAGATATATTTGAGCTCAGCAGGCCAAGCTCTACCTTTTGACATATAAATCAATAGAGTTCAACAATGCATATAGGCTGGACATAATCAATTGAGTGGGCGCGAAAGCGTGTAGAGTGACAGTTTGACGAATTTTATTGAAATTCCCAGCCGCCCTACTCAGAAATTGCTCTAAGACTGTCCAGCTTGCCTTTGGAGTGCGCCGTGAGCAATGCATATAGAATCGAACATATCAATCGAGTGGGGCGACCACTCGCAGGGTGAATTCGAGTGGGCGCGAGAGCCTGTAGAGCGACCGTTTGGGGAGTTTTATCGAAATTCCCGGTCATTCTACTTAGGAAATGCTCCTAGCCTGTCCAGCTTGCATTTGGAGTACGCCGTGAACAATGCATATTGAATCGAACCTATCAATCGAGTGGGCGCGAGAGCCTGTAGAGTGACCGTTTCGGAGTTTTATCGAATTTCCCAGCCGCCCTACTCAGAAATTGCTCTTAAACTGTCCTCCTTGCCTTTGGAATGTGCCGCAAACAATGCATATAGAACCGAACCTATCAATCGAGTAGGCGCGTCCACTCGCAAATTGCACGCGCGAGTGTGTCGGAGCGCAATAACTCCGTCGAGATCGAATCCTTTCGGCTGCGGCTCGTGAATTTTGTAGGCAATACAAAACTTTAATAGTCCGAAAGTGCAGCGTTATAGCTTATAAACAAGCGAAATTATAGCGGCGCGAAAATGCAGGTTAGCCGTGTGTGACACTATTTTTTCCGACTTCAGTCGAACCCTGCGGGAAGACGCGACGTGCTAACGGCATGCAAACGCGTATGCTAGCAGAACACTGAGGCACTTTACGATGACATGCTCACAGCTCCTCAGCTGCCTGAACTGCCTTGGCCTCATCTGCCAGTTTAGAACGGCGTAAGATAGCGGTTAGAGCTTCTTGCGCTCTTACTCACCAAGATTTGAGTTTTCGACTCTTGCAATGCTACCGTTTTCTTCAGCTCGAAGAGCTCTATCGAACGGTGTCACTCTCGACCAATTCTGGAAAAAGCGATTTTTTTGACAATTTCCCATCGAGGGCGTGGCCAGAGCCTGCGCGGACGATGATGTCATAGAAAATCGATATATTCGAAATTGGCCAAATTTCTCGTTCAAAATCATCTAGTTTATTATTTTGTGCGCTGATTACGAATCCGACGTCCGTTTTTGAAAATTTCGCCGATTTCGGTAAGTTTTGGATTTTCTTCTGGATAACTGAGGGTGGTCGTGTCAGGGTCACCGATTTCGCTCAAACTTCATCTAAGGGCAGGGGTTAATCGGGGTGTCTAACACGATGAAGAAGTGCATTTGGCTGATTATGGCAGAAGAACCCATACTGATGACTGAGGGTGATCGGTGATCCTGACCCGACCACTCTCAAACGGCAGGTAACCTACCGAAATCGGCGAAATTTTCAAAAACGGACGTCGGATTCGTAATCAGCGCACAAAATAACCACTAGATGATTTTGAACGAGGAAATTTGGCCAATTTCGAAAATATTGATTTTCTATGACGTCATCGTCCGCGCAGGCTCGGCCCATGACCTCGATAGGAAATTGTCAAAAAATCGCTTTTTCCAGAATTGGTCGAGAGTAACACCATTCGATAGAGCTTTTCGTGCTGAAGAAAACGCTACCATTGCGAGACTTGAAAGCTCAAATCTGGGTGAGTAAGAGCGCAAAAAACTCTTACCGCTATCTTACGCCGCTCTAAACTGGCAGATGAGGCTAAGGCAGTTCAGGCAGCTGAGGAGTTGTGGGCATATCATCGTAAAGTACCTTAAGCGTTCTGCTCGCCCATGCATTTGTAGGCCGGTATCTCTCCGCGTCTTCCTGCAGGTGGTCGACTGAAATCGGAAAAAATCGTGTCACACACGGCTAACCTGCATTTTCGCGCCGCTATAATTTCGCTTGTTCATAAGCTATAACGCTGCACTTTCGCGTACTATTAAAGCTTTGTACTGCCTACAAAATTCACGAGCCGCAGCCGAAAGGATTCGATCTCGACGGAGTTATTGCGCTCCGAACACACTCGCGCGTGCAATTTGCGAGTGCTCGCGCCTACTCGATTGATAGGTTCGGTTCTATATGCATTGTTTGCGGCACATTCCAAAGGCAAGCTGGACAGTTTAAGAGCAATTTCTGAGTAGGGCGGCTGGGAATTTCGATAAAACTCCCGAAAAGGTCACTCTACAGGCTCTCGCGCCCACTCGATTGATAGGTCCGACTCAATATGCATTGTTCACAGCGCACTCCAAAGGCAAGCTGGACAGGCTAGAAGCATTTCCTAAGTAGAACGACTGGGAATTTCGATAAAACTCTCCAAACGGTCGCTCTACAGGCTCTCGCGCCCACTCGACCTCACTCTGCGAGTGGTCGCCCCCACTCGATTGATAGGTTCGATTCTATATGCATTGTTCACACGCACTCCAAAGGCAAGCTGGAGAGTCGTAAGGCAATTTCTGAGTAGGGCGGCTGGGAATTTCAATAAAATTTCCCAAACTGTCACTCTACACGCTGTCGCCCCCGATTGATTATGTCCGGTCTATATGCATTGTTGAACTCTATTGATTTATATGTCAAAAGATAGAGCTCAGCCTGTAGAGCTCAAATATATGCTTCTTTTTACAAGTGCTTGATTTCAAAGAAAGTTATTTAAAAAAAGCCGCTTTGGAACGTTCCAAAGCTGCTTTTTCGGGAATTGACCAAAAGACATGCGCGGTACTGTGACTGGCGTCCACCCTGACTGTGCTCAAAACGTTAAAGAATTTTATTCCGTTCTCAAAACAGGTCTTGTTCAGGGAACCCTCGCGATTCTGTAGAGTTTCGAAGCCACACCTGGAAAGAAGAACCTATTAAGGGGTACAAAAATCAAACAAAATGAGGAGGAAATCATCACAGATAAGAAACGAAACAGTGGTTAAGTCAAATGGGTCATACCAAACTCGTAAATTTCGGGGGCGTAAATTTTCTGCAAAAATCGAACCCCACGCTTAACTCTGACCTGAACCCGTCATGGTGAGAGCGCACATAGCTTTACAACCGTGGTTTTTGTTGCATTTTTTCTTTTTTGTGAATTGGGCCCTACTTTGTCCTCTAAACCAAGCTCAATGAATCCCAAATCGAATTGTTGCATAATCTTTACTTATGTTCTCCCCCCCCCCCCCACCTCCCTCTCCCCGAATAAGGTAGATACGATAGATACGATTAGGATGGATCAAAACAATCGCGCATCAGTGCTTCCTTACCAGTAAGAAGATATTATATTACTTTCACAACTTGTCGATATTCTCGGTCTGACGATGGCGATTCTCTGACATAGGCTTTGTAACCCGAGCAGCATGTGAATGACTGAATTTGTTTTTATTGACTTAAATACGCTTTGTACAATCCTATCACCTTTCTTTGCTGCCAATTCACTTTGTTCCTTAGCTTCTAGGGTAAATCCCAGGTTCCGTAAAGTACTACTAAGCTGAATTTCAACAATGTGATAGACCTTTCTGTTGACTTGCTCTCCAGGGTGTTGTACTTGGGCTTTTGACCCAATAGTGGAAGATTCACCTTGCTCGCAGGTCCAAAATAACATCAATTGCATATTGATGATAAACATAATCCTCCACATCAATGACATTTTTTTTGAATTTTAATATCATCTGCAAATATTACGTTGAGTTATAAATTTTGCAACATATCTGTTTTTTTTTGAAGTCAAGGTAAACCCACTGAAGCATTATATTTTGTTTGAAAGCTTGTACCCTGCAATTATTTTGAGTGATAAATCGTTAATTTTCCTCGCGTTGTTGAAATGTTTTATTCTCTAGAACGATGACCACTAAAAGTGAAAAAGAGTGTGGTTTCATTTTCTATTAATTCAAGCTCGGCAACAACCAAAGTGCAGTATCAAGTACAAACAGGGGCTGGATTTATCAACGACTTACAGCAATTTAACAGAGAAAATTAAAGCTGAATTTCCTGACAGCGTGGCTTATCAAGCGACGTGGCGAGCGATAAACTGCGTTATCTTAGTTTAACACTGTGAATTTTTTGTTAAAGTTATGTAAGCCGTTGATGACCTAGGAAATCACCAGCAAATTTACTCCTTGCCGAATGAACTATTGGAGGTGGTATCAGATGTTCCCTTCCGCTCAGAAGAGCAACAAGAACAAACCACTTCCGGGAAGACCAACTGCTGCAAGCAAAGAGGGGAGGGGGGGGGGAACTGTGTGAATCATCAAGTCGAATTCTTCTCACACCACACTAGTGCTGACGGCTGATTTCCACACCTCCCAGTGAACCACTGCTCATCAGCTGCAGAGGACTGGAAGGTCGCCAAAATCACCTTCGTCAGTGTCTCATGCCTTGACGGAAAGCCAAGTAAATCGCTGTGCTTCCGACTGCCGAAGCTCCGGCACCGGTTCAGGCGGGAAGGCATGGATCAAATTCTTACCAGCGATGAAAAGCGAATGCTTCACTGCAACTGCAAAGCCGGAAAGCAGTGGCTGGAACGCAACGAGATAGGGGTTCTGATGTCGGAACTGGAGCTCCACCGAAAGTAGATCCTGCTGTGCGTTTGGTAGACGTGTAGGGGTCCAGTGCACCGAGAGCTGCTCCATGTAGTCAATCCGTCCTCGACGTTCACTTTAGCCAACAACTCGACTAATTCCGGCAAAAACTATTGGAGAAAGGAGTCGATAAGAGCCTATATTTCTTGCACCAAGGCAACGACCGACCGCATACGGCACTTCAAACGCTGGCAAAAGTCTAGGAATTGGGTTGGACCAAAATCGAGCAACCAGCATACACCTCGGACCATGCGCAGTCTGACTGCGATCTGCTTCGGTCGATTGATCATTTCCTTGGTGGGCGTTTCGCCGAAGTCGATGAGGTCACGGCAGTGGTGCATGACTTCTTCGGTTCGAAGCCGACCAAATTTTACAGAGCTGTAATTCACTCTGTACAGGAAAAGCAACACAAACTCATTGAGAATAACGTCAATTTCTTCGTTTAAGTCAATCATTTTTATTTTCTGGTATAATCTTATTTTTGCTGCAAGGCCAATTTTGTTGCAATATTTATGACTCAACCTAATAATTTGCAGGAGACACCATAATGACCAATCAAGGAGGTGATCTCAGATGTTTATATGTTGAAACAGATAAGAGAGAACACCTCCTTGAAGGACATCACTAATAACCGGAACTGGTTCGGAAAATACTCGTTAGCTCTAAATTAAATGAACTTAAACTTAGAATCTATATACTGTAAAGTTTCTTATACAATTAGTTATTCTAGGATGGACGCCTATGTTTCAAGCCGGAAGGTAGGCTTGATCGGGTGCACGCGACAGTCGCGCCTCCTCCGACTGCGCTACACACGCCCTACGCCTACCCTAGAATAGTCCAAAATCCCAAACTCAAAACGGCCGACCCTTCTTTTCATTGAAACAAATTGTTCTAGCGCGCACTGTATGTGTAGCAGTTACACAGCTTGAGCAGTGCGATTGTCAGCATTGCATTCGGTGGGCGGTGAGTACTGTCAGCGATGAAGGATTTATTAGATCGATTGTACACGCAGAGGAAGAACACTCCATCACTTCCACGTATTCGCTGGAAAAACTCTAATCTGCCCTACAGTGGTCAACCTTTTCGGGTTGCTTCGTGCCTGGTGACGGTTGTCCATCATAAATGCGTTCTCATCGCGAATTTCTGTTGCTCCAAATTCGTAGATCAGAACTAAGACTTGCTGTTCAACGACTACAGTGAATTTTGCTCGAGGCATAGATCTCATGCACTTGGAAGCAGGCAGTTTGCGTAACCGTCATGATTATGCAGAAACACGCAATATCCCGCTGAGTTTACATTCACCGCGACCGGGTGCCGATGGTGAAGACACTGACAGACATTGGCTTGTGATCGTTCAAATTCAGTACTTCTCTAAGGGAGTTCATAATCTTCGGTGTGTAGCATTTCTAAAGGAGCGTTTGTTGTAGGAAGAGTATGTGACGCGTTCTCGAAAGAAGGCCTTTTCTGCAGATGGACGAGTTGAGTGGTGGTACACATCACGGGACATCGCACGGTTTTTCAAAGCACTCACATGCATGTCAAAAGCCGTGAATGTAGCCGACAACGGGCAAGTAAATAGGTAGACCCAAGTATTATGGGAGCCGATAAGGATTCTATGGAGGTTAAGATGCACAGGTTGACTCCAACAGACAATGGCTTGTCGCTTGTTATTTAAGTTTTATTAGGACAAATAATCTATGCACACTCTAATCCTTGGAGAGTTCATCGCGGTCGTAGACGCTTCCAATGTATCGGTTGTGGCATTCCTCGTTGCCGTGATTGATCATGAAAAGCCTAGAAAAGAGGTGTACATAGTTCTACATACCCGAACATCTCTCAAGTTTAGTCCCTCAGACGTCATGGGCAGGAATGGGCGGAATTTCCGTTTTCTGTTTTCTGACTTCCTGGACATTTTGTGCAAATTTTTTCTGTTTTCTGGGAAAATGACCAAAAATTGGCCAGAAAACAGAAAATAGAGCTGCGAACAAAATTATATAATAGAAATCCAATAAAGAGAATCCAAAATGTATCATAGAATCATGAGTTTCATCTCAAAATAATGTTTCTGGAGTATTAAAAATTGCAAGCATGTAAGTTTCTGGTTCTGCCCTTGTAGAAATTGCTCTATGCACCCAGGACTATGCCACTTTGTTTGCTTGATTGTGTAAGTGCTGCTGACATGGAGTCCCTTCATAGGACATTTCTCCGCTTTCATAATTTGGCTTTGTATTCTCTTCAATTTCTGCAGTAGTTTGGACTATCTATGATTACTTAGAACTTTATATTAAGGCTAGAAAACTATGGGGTTTCATTATAATATATGTGAACTAACCGTTTGTCCTAAAGTAACTGTGGGCGGGACCATTCTCTACCAGCGGTTGTTGAAAATCGTTGGCCGGTCTTACCCAAGCTCAGCTTTCGGCTGTCAAAAATTAGTAAGATGCTGAAAAGTTTTAGTTACATTTGATTTTACTGATGTGATGATAGAAATGTGATACATAAAATTTTTAATGTATCACATCTATCATCTGTCGTCCCGGTGATCATCGAGTTGCCCGAATGGGCACCAGCAACGTCTCCATTCTTCCCGGTCGCGTGCCAGAGTGCTCCAATGGATCCCCCTCGCTTGAGGGACACGAAGAGCGTTATATCGTTTGTTCAGGACTTCCACGAAGAAGTCCGATCAACGCGTTGGTGGACGTCCTAGTGTTCTCTTGACATCCCGCGGAATCCGATCGGTGACGACTCTCACACAGCGGGTGTCTGCGAAGCGCATTAGGTGGCCGCCCCATAGTTTTCCACGACTTGGAGGACCATGCGACAGCGTCTCTGATCCTCGAACGCCGACGAACTCTCAGGAGGTCTTCTCCCACTTGCGTGAGTCGCTTCACTCCGAGCTTCGTCCTCTCGATTTCCAGCTGCGCAACGCTGATCGCGTGTTCATTCTGCTACGTATAATCCAGGTCTGAAGCGTATGTGAGGGCAGGAAGAGCAGTGAAATCGATTAGGCTGGCATGGAGTCGGATGTTCTCCGTTTTCTTTACGATTTTTTCGACGCTCTTGAAAAGCTCCCTAAACTGCTCGTTTCCTAATACTCAGCTCCGGTACTATGCCGTTGCTCATGTTGACTTATCCGTCCAGATACAGGTAGCTGGAGCACTCGGAGATGTTCGTTCTGTTGAGTGAGAATTGGGCATCAGATACTCGTCCTTTTCTCATGAACGTCGTCTTCGTAAGATTCGGCTACAGTCCAGAGTTCCCACATATACGGTCGATGTCGGCCAGCGTTGGCTTGCCTGGCTCATGCTCGGTGTTATGAGAACGATGTCATCAGCGAAGCGAAGGTGGTGTTGCCGGCCGTCGACCTTCACTCCCATGTCTTCCCATTCTAGTTCGCGCATGAGGATGGCGCTAAAGAGCTTCGCAGAAATAGCATCCCCTGCCGAACCCCTCTCTTCACTTCGATGACGACGCCGTTGTAGAACGCTGAAATCTTGATCGTTAGTTCACTGTACAGCTTTCGAAGGACTCTGATGTTCTGAATAGCCCTGTGTGAGCAGGGCTTCGAGGACCGCTTCAGTTTCGACAGAGTCGAATGCCTTCTTCAGGTCGATGAACGTGAGGTACAGCGGCAGCTTGTGCTCTCGCAATGCTTCGATAAGCTTCGTAATGGTGTGAATGTGGTCGATCGTTCTGAATCCTCTCCGAAATCCTGCTTGTTCGCATGGCTGTCCTTCGTCCAGCGTTCTATTAATCCTATTATATTCAGGATCACACGAGTGAACAGCTTGTAGACTACGGACAACAGGCAGATCGGGCAATAGTTGCCAATCTCGTGCATGTCTCCCTTCCCGTGCAGCAAAATGGTCCCGCTGATCTTCCACTGAGATATAATATGATATGTATGTATGATGATTAATAATAATTTGACGGAAAGGGTATATTTTTGTTCCATAGTGTCTACGTGTTCAAAGATACACTTCCACCCAAAAGTTGTTGCGCTGACAGCCCCTTCAAACGCAATCTCGTGTGAAATAACAAGCCAGTACCCAACATCTTTAGTCGACCGATTGGTACTTCGACTTGTGATGAGCTGTCCAATAGCCATCACATGTGCTTGATCCCACTTGAAAGTTCCTGGTAAAAATCGCTAAATGGGGTGGTCCGCTTGCATGTTGCTGACGGCTATTGGACAGCTCATAACAATTCGACAGCACCAATCGATTGACCGAAGAGTTTGAGATGGATTTTCGTCATGATTGGACCCTTTGGGGTGGGAATTGCAGGAATGCGATGCACATACCAACATCTTTAGTCCGTGTTTGATGCTCTATAAGGCCAATCTCTCACTAGTGGGACCACTAATCAAGCGAATCGTCTGTCTTGAGATTACACCTACATTTTGGACTGGGCGCGTTAAACTGCTATATTTTAATATGAATGCAACGGACAAAGTTCATCATTTATATGCTACTCCTATAAAAGTTTGCAAGTTAAAACGCTTGTCCACGACTACATCTCTAGTCATGCAAAAGCATTTGCTACTGGGCAAGTGGATCTTCGGGTTGAATAATGAGGTCATATGATAAGTGCGAAATTTTCTGTTTTCTGAGTTTTCTGTTTTCTGACGAAAGCAGTGTTCTGTTTTCTGTTTTCTGGGAAAATTTTGAAAATTTCCGCCCATCCATGGTCTTGAGACAGCAAGCTTTCTTCGGCTGCCTTCCTACGCTCTTTCGCTCCAGTCGAATTCGGGAGAAGTGCCGATCTGTCGGTAAGGTTACCTGAGATGTCCAATTATGGAGGAGGCGCTCATGAGAGTCCACTGCTTCTCCTGCATCAGCTGCTGGTAGAAATCGAAGAACAGCTTCAGCTGTTCGGCGTTTGGCCGATGCACCTCGATGTTTACCTGGAAGTAGTGTCACTTTCAGCGCTCGAAGATATGCACCTGGTGCGTGATGGGCTTCAAAATTGCTTCTTACAAACAGGCTGATGCTACATAATACGGCTCCTGAAGAAGGAAAGCATGGAAAATTGAAAGAATATAAGTTGCGGTGGTTAAGCAAGCTGTGACGATGCCAATCGTCCTACATGGGAAACGAAGCTCGACCACAGCCTCTCTAAGCCACACCACATGCTGAGGTAATGAGGGAGCGTCTGCGATCTCACCTGGCAAATCACAGTGCTGTCGCGAGCCAGCTGGCCATCCTTCAGAAGGAATGGCAGCATCGGATATTCGGCGTGTTCAATATCGATCATAATCTGATCGATCACTGACCGTTTCACGTAGTTCCGCAGGAACGTCGCGATGTCCACGTATTTCACTTCCTGGTATCGGTAGATATCTGAAACACATTGCAGAGAAGTCCTTCGTCCAACTGCTTGGCCTCAAAGGGTAACCCGCTTTCGGTTCTCCAACTATTTACGAAACGATGTCGATGTCGATGCCGCAGAGGCTTTCGATATGCCGAAAATTGCTGAGTGCTGTTATAGAACAAGAATCTAATTCTTCAGTGAGCGTGACTTCAATGAAATAATCCCTTTTCCTGTAGTGAAATGGGTGCTACGTATTGTCAATGCCAGTACCAGGCGATCGCGTCTTGACTATCTCAGCCAGCCATGTTCTGGATCATTTCAGCAACAAAACACCGGCCGCCGAAGAATCGATGTTGAATTGAACTGCTGTGACTACTGCCTATTGCCTCCATTTATTCGTATCTGACTTTATTTTGCAAACAACTACCTGCAGTTAGTAAATATTTGTACTGAAACCCATGGTTGAAGGTGGGCTGAACGCCCTTTCCTTCTCCGTTGACAGACTGCCTAGTTTCGGAGTCAATACGCGGCACTTTCTCGGCTTTGTTGCCCATGCCCCTAACACCTGCTGGAACCCTCTGCGTGTTTCTCTGATGATGAGGGTCATCGAAAAAGCTTTACGAAATAAGCATGCCGAGGGTCAATTTTCTCTGTAATTGTTCTACTCGTAAGTTCGGCGGCTGGGGCCTTCGTGATAGAAGTGTATGACTTCAATCATTTATTTAAAAAAATTCACCTTCCAGAACGTACGACCGGAATGTTCCGTTCTCGGCGCCTACGGCGATGTTGTAGAATTTCCCGACCTGCAGCGAAAGAATAAGCGTGAGTGAGTAGCTGGCTGGATGCGAGAGCTGACCTCAGGGAATATGTCGGCATTGGTCTCGTTGACGGGGTCGGCACCCCAGAACTGGCAGTTCGGCATCGCCGACTGCATCGACTTCTCCGCCTCGACGTCCTTGCCGATTCCCAGAGACACGATGGTGCAGTCGCGCGTGTTCGACATCTAACGAAAGCTCAGCGTGTGTCAGAACTCTCTCAGGGATAAACAAAGACCGAACTGACGTATTTGGTCGGCATCACGTGGTACTTCAACTCGTCGGTGTTCGAGAAGCCCTGCACAGGAAGTCGATTCTGTGGCGCGCACTTGTTCACGTAGTACGGAAAGTAGCTCCATTGCTGCAATGGATGTTGTTGAATCGAAATGGAGGCAGAGTGCCGGTGTGAAGCAGCGTGAAGGGTGCCGAATGAATCATTTAGAGAGTAGCACATTTTCAATAGAATATGTGGCGTTGCTCGTAAGATGGTCGTGAACTCCTGATTGCGATCGAAATCTAGGACCACTCCTCAAAACATGTCGTTTCGAAGATTTTATGATTTTGTAGAGATGACTGCACCTTTTCCAAGTCGGATTTGACGTCGACCTTGGAGAGTATGCACTCACGAGCAGCTTTGAAGAAGTCGGATTTGTCCTGAAGTGTTAGCTGTTTCTCAAGCGCCTATATGTTTGCACTTAACTGTTCATATTGTGCAGAACAATACTCACTGAGCTAACTTGCAAGTAAATGCATAAAGCAAAGATGAACAAGCCAGTGTACAGCAGTCCCATCAGGACCTGGCGGGTGAGGGCGGACGAATTCATGCGCATTTCTGAAGAAAAAATAGACTTTGACATCTGCTCCTGACAAACTCAAATTATTTGGGTACATCGAATTCAAATGTCACACGACTGCTTGAAACATCGTCTGCAATATGTAAAAAAATGAAATTGAAATTAATTTCTGCTTTATGCAAGAATAGTCTATTTTGGACGAATAGGAAGATGCGCGACCGCTCAAGAAAAGGAGTATAGAACGTAGAATATGTATTGAGCCACAAGTGATACAAAATCAGCTGAACGCAAGAGATTACAGGAAAAGCGCTTTTGAAGATTTGCAAAAAAAAAACAATTTTTCCCACGAATTGATTAACGCGGAAAGTGTATTTCTTCAAAGAGACTCAGTAGTTCACTCACTGTAAAATGTACTCGACCTAAATATCGTTGATTCCTTTTAAAACAAATTTGTAGTTAATTTCTCAAATACTTTTCCTTCTAAGAAGGATTTTGACCTGTAGTTGAACGTCCTCGACAAAGAATTGATAAACAGTGCAGGAGGTTCATCACAAATTCTAAGAACACGAGCCAAAAAATCGTGAAACTTTGTTGTGTGCCATTTTGCATTTGACTGAGGCCACGATTTTTTTTACAAATACAAATTTTCATTCAGCCAAAGCAAACACAATATTAATTTACAGGAAAAGGCTAAGCACAGTCTCGTACAAAGAAAATGTTATTTGTAAGAAAAATCGTCATTTTACAAGCGGGCCAACTCCCCAACTCCTCAAGGTACTGAGACTGATCGCTTGCGTTGAATCGCTATCTGGGATTTAGAAAAAGGGAACATCAGAAAAAACCGCTTTGTTTGAGATGCGCTTCAAGCTCGCGATTGAAGTTAGCTAGGATTGACGAAGAAACTATTGGTTAAGGCAAGCTGTTCCATGTTCTTGCAGCTCTTACCAAAAGAGCTGAGGAATTGTTGGGAACGAACTCTTCCTATGGATGTGCGAAACGGTTGACCTCTTGTTCTTTCAGCAAAAAAACTGAATTTTTCTTTTTTCTGAACAGCCGGAGAGAATCTTGAATACGAGGTCATACAAAATACATTTTGATCACACAAAATTCTTCGTAACTTAAGTGAGTTTTCATCAAGTGTTGCAGGTCTTTCTTTATAGCTGACCGTTGATACTAACCGTTTCTTGAGAAAATTGCATTCGTGAACCTTTTGTGCAATTTTTCGATTTTTCTTTATAGAATTAGCATAGATGATAGAATTAGCATGCCAGTACACGTGCCAGTAGATAGCTTCGAAGGTGAATAATGTGTAAATCACATCAATCTTAACACTATCACAAAATCCTAGCTTTGTAAATCCTCAGTATGGTAAGTTTTTCAGGCTTTAATAGTGTGCGATACAAGGATCTTATGGTGTCCTCGTTTGGAACCGTTCTAGCGTCTGATACAGCTCTCACAATAATTTCGTTGCAATTAGAACTCCGCTGGTTAGTGCAGCTCGCGAAGCCTCTCAAGTCACATATATGCTCGACCACAGCGACATCCCGTTGTGGAAGGGACACAGATATTGTGCGCATCTGTCACTTGAAAGAGGGGAGGGTGGCTGGTAACTGGTGACGTTGAAAAGGCAGGTACATGATCATGAGTACTTGCGTAGCCTCAAGTTGTGGAAGAAATGGAGGAAGTGCACAGGGTTGCTCTTGATCTGTCGAGTGCCCATCAGATGTGCCGTAGGTAGAATATGGAAGACGTGGGAACAAAGGGGCGAGCAGAAAATACGGAATGCACTCACTGCAGCTGTTTCGGTATTGAGTCAAGAGAGCTTTTTATTTAAAAAAGGATGTAAAGGGCGCACTATAAAAAACTACGCTCGAGGACGAGTCTCATTTGCGACGTTGCCCAAACGTGGATTCAGTCCTCAACTTTAGGTGATTTATCAGAAGTATGGGTGCAGCTACGGCTATGTTGGGAGCTGCTTCTGCGAGAGCAAATCTAGTCAGCGAAACCTTGTTTCTTTCCTTATAAAAGCGATAAAAGGGCCCTCTACGAGCCAGCTTGTGAAGTGAAGTGAACGATAAGGCGTCATGAAGAAAGATGCTGAGAACTTTAAAGGGAGAACGAAGATTAAGAAAACTGGGCTCTCTTTAACGACAGCAGTGCGCTAACGAATGCTTGCATTATTGCCTTGATGCGAATTGCGAAGCATTCTATAGTTGCTGCATCTGCATCTTTTAAAATTTAGCACCAGCAATGTCTGTTATGCACCTTCGGTGTACAATAGGTTGGTCGGAAAGCCCTGGCGGTTTTTTGCAGCCGCTTTTCCTTCTTTTATTACTGACTCAATATTCAACTCACTTCGCATATTTATATAACGTCTAATATGGGATTCTTCGTTCTACCTGATGGGTTCAGTGGTGTTTCACGTTCAACTCACTTCGCATTTTTATATAACGTCTAATATGGGATTCTTCGTTCTATCTGATGGGTTCAGTGGTGTTTCACGTGTACTTAATACTTATTCTTCTTGTTGAGGTATGTCGAAAAGCAATTCTGACGATGCTTTATTTTAATTTCAAAGTGGGGCGATCCTCCGTCGACGTAGCAACCACGTGTGGGGGCCGAACAGTGTTGGAGAAGGTGGTTCGAGAAATTTCGTTCGTGGTGATTTCAAGCCTGAAGATGCAAGCGGCAGACCTACAGCAGTCCAAGACGTATTCAGTCGGTACCCTGATGGGCTGCATGAATTCGGGCTGTTCTCTGTTTGGTTATTGTTGGCTGGCGCACTCCCACCTACCAATGCTGCTCACCTACGCGACATGTACCGAAAATTTTCAGCAACGGTGGTGCTGTGGTCGTTTGAAAGTGCTGTCATGGTTCTAGCAAGATCATACAAATCCATGGAAAATGGCTGAAACTTCGTCAGCTTTTGGAACGTCTTCTGATGCACAAAGGAAGGGCTCACGATGCTTTCAGGTACGGCTTTTAAAAATGTCGTAGAATAAGCGCTTTAGCTAACGGGAACGCATCGCGTTCGAACAGCATGCCTCCACCAAGCATGCATTACAGCTTCCGCACCAATTAAGAGTATTGCAATAGACGAGCAGTTTGTACAGCGTAGCCAAGGTTGGTGCAACTGCGGCTTTGTCTTTGTTGCGGCTGATCGCGGCTATTTGCAGCGGGGGTCTGTTGGTCTTTTGCTGTATGCGCCCTCCTAGCTTAAAGATCGCGCGACGGCGTCCACGTTGCAACGTTCGATCGATGTCTTGTGCACTCGCGATGACAGTGGCGCAGTGGGCAGCGCGTCGCGTAACGCGGGAGAGGTCGGTGGTTCGGTTATCACCTTGTGGCAGTGATTGCAATCTCAGCTGATTGCTTGGGATTTAGGGGGTTCTAACCTGTGCGGCTTTTTTGTGCAATTTTTGCGCATTTTTCCAGCCGTATGCATTTCGCCGCTCGAACAGCGCAGAACCCAGCAGCGGATTCTCCCCGGGCGACGAAAGCTGTTTCCACAGGAGCGGCTTGATGGCACCCACCCTGGAGTTCCTTCCCTAGCCTGTTCTGCGCTCGAAGAGCGCAGAACTCTTCGAGCACAGGGGGATTCCGCGGAATCCCCCTGTGCGAGGAATGCAGCTTCCACACGAGCGGCTTGGATGGCACCCGCCCTGGAGTCTCTTCCCTAACCCGGTTCTGCTCTAGCTCAGTTCGCCACCGTGGAACACGGCTGCGGACTCACGCGTAGAGAGCCCCGTTGCTCCACGTTCTCTTTGGTAATGACGCCTAGTCAATTCGTTTATAGTAGATTCATGCTAATCCTACCGAATAGAATTGACGCAAATGCATAATCAAACATCATTCGTGATCAGAAGCGGGGTACTAGAAAGTTGCTACGCTCATGTGGAAAAGATAAACCTCTGATGTTTCTATCGGTTCCCATTGCACTTCATAGGGCGTAGCAAATTAATATATAAGGTGCGATCAAAGCGAGTAGTTGAAGATAAGCTCGCGCACTTTTGTGCTCCCTTTTCAGGGGTGTGATTGAGGCAGGCCAATGCATTTACCCCATATGATTCGCTCAGGACGCTGCAGACTATCGGAGAGCAATCGTTCGTCATAGATTTAGCGAAAGGTAGCCCGAGCTAGTGCAGAGAATTGTTAAATAGTAGGGCCGCTTTTTGGGGTTTTTAAAATCGGAAAATAGCAGGCAGACTTGAGCAGGAAAACGGCGATCTAGGTGGGTTTAGGTTACCGCGATGGCTGCTGTATGGTTCACATCCCCATCGATGGTTCAGAACTGGAGGGCACCTTTTATTGAAGAAACGGCATCTTCTCTGCAATTAACAGAGCTTCTGAATTCGAGTCACGGGCTGTGGTTATTGCTTGGTACCCTCTCATTAAGCAACGGATATGCAGCTACCGCCGTGCAGCGGTCTACATACCGTTTTCACATGCTGCGTTCCAAATGGACTTCTGCAAACTCAAATTGAACCTGTTTCAAGCTAAACCGCGTAGTTCCCAACTCAGAACTCAAAAGGGATTGCTTTCAAATCAAGCTAAACACCTACTAGATCAAGATTGCTTCGTCTATGGAATCAAACTGAAGATACCTCATGAAAGTTACGCGTTAACCTTCCCTATCAAAGATGTCAAGGAATATGATGATACAGTTTCGGCGACCAGAAGTTTTTTGTCCGTCTCCGTATAGGATTGCGCCATGCGTTCACCCAGTACACATGGCGCAATCCCATCGTAAGACATCTGTTTGTTAGAATACTACATGCGCATCTGCTGTTTTCGCTCGCATTGGTCAGTGGGGAAATGATTTTTTTCACCTTTAGTTTTGACGGCGACTTTTTCGCTGAATACTGCTAAATTCTACAGCAAGCTAAAAATTGGCAGCAAGTTATGAACCGAATATTCAAACGATGCACGATTTTTGTTGAAATACCATGCATAGGTTTAAGTGAACTTTTTGAATCTACAGTTTTTTTTGATTTTCTTAAAATGTGTGAATATTGATTTGAAAGGTGTCTTGCTAGCAATAGGACGTGAAAAAGGAAAATAGTTTGATAAAAATAAACTGCTGAGCTGAACTGAAAATAACACGACAAATAAGTAAACATTGAATCACATCTGATTAACCATAACAGAAAAAGGTTCTGAAAATTTAATTGTATTGCACCCACGTCAGATGAATCATGATTTACGATTTACTACAGTTTTTCGTAATTATAATTTACGACTTGTGAAATTTCAAATTTCATTTACGCACGCCCCTGTTTCTCATTCACACGTAACTTATTCAGTTAGATTTAGATTTATTTACACACATTTGTCAAATAGTACTACAAGAAAACGTCTACAAGCAATAGCTGTAATCCAGGCATGTGTGGACATTGTCACAATGTCGTCGTTTCTGCCAAGGAGCAGTTTAGTACCGTAAGAGTTCTATAAGTGGAGTTCTGTTCTAATCTGTTACAACTGGCACACGCAGTTTGAGCTTTTCTCTGACAGATCTCGTCAGCTCTCCATCCAAGAATTCTTCTGCGTCACTGTTCAGCTTTTGGTGAGAATTTTAAACATCATGATAAGATCCACAGATAGATGGGAATTCAGGGGAGAAAAACTCAACAAGTGAGCAGCCGTGATTCGCGATTTACATGGCGAGCGGAACAACTCTCGTTAAGGCGAGAAAGTCATCCTTGTTTCGCCAAACTAGTGAAACAATTTCTCCACTGTTACATGTGTCATATGGTACAAGAATTGGGGTCACTTGTTGGGTTTCTCCTTCAGAACATCAGGGAGTCCCATAAAGTAGTTACAGCAATACAGAGAATCTTCGATGCGAGAAGATCTTCCTGAACCTGCAGGACTTGTGACGATGGAAAGCTTAGTCAAGGAACGTAGAAAGTGCCACTGGAACGGTCATGCTCGACCGATCGCACGTTTGGAAATCGACGCTTAAAAGTCAGATGTATTGTTCGTGGTTCGCAAACCCTTATGCCTAGAGGCAGAAACCATTTATCCGATCGTTTCCTATATTCTAGAAAAACGTGATCGATGAATTCGGGAGGTCGGCCTTGGTTAAATACTGAACCTATGACGAAGCCGACCTCCAAGAAGATTTCATAAACTCCTGTACTTAATGGTTGTAAGGTCGTGAAATACTTGCAGAAACAGACTGTCACTGTTGGTATTCTGATAAAGTTTAGGGGGCAGGATAAGTGACGTTTGTGTGAGATATTCTTTTATATGAATGTGGCGATTTAAAACCGACTCTAATTTTTGGATCAACTTACATATTTCATGCTTGCGCTCAACGAAATGATTAGGATCTTACGCGCTTATAACGATGTTCTGCAAAACTAAGTGCGTATCTTTCCGGAGCGTGCAGATGATTTTTAAAGCTCTTGTTCATAAAGTCGGAATACGTACGATATGATTTTTTTGAATCACTGGAAAAATGCTAAAGTTGGCGACACATGTTGATTAGAAACGCAGGATGCGGGATCTGCTCCCCGAATCTAACGCAGAAGTTCATTTGGAGAGTTAGCAAAATATGAAGTCTTTTGTTTTTTAAACGCTCAATCGACCAATTTTCTTCGGCTCTGAAGAAAGGGATTTGACTTTAAAAAGTTGTTCCGAACGCTGCACTGTCGTGCTACCTTGGCATTACTATGCTCGTTTGTTACAAAAATTTGCTCAAGAACACTCTCTCCTACGGGTGGCTTGATTCAGACTTCTTCTGCTGTAATTTGCAGAAACAGCAAGTTTAAGTGGAAGGAACCAGCCGAAATCCTTTTCGTTTTCTTTTGTGTGGGCATCAAATAATGTTTAAGTGCCTTTGAATGTTACTATCTCTCGTTGAGATCTCGCTGATCTAACCACAACTTCTGTTCAAGTAATCACAAGAATAAACACGCGACACATTTGCTTCGGTACATGTTCCGAACTTAGTGACAATTGAAATAGTAAATTTCCATTGGTGCAATTCCTTTCTCTGGCTGGATAAGTACATAAATAGGTAAATTGTTAAAGACTCTTCGATCAGTTCCCGTTGTAGGCTGTGAAGAGCATTCTACACGGTCGAGGAGGTTCTTGATTGCATGCTTCGGCTTCACAAAGATTTTCTTTGACCAGCTGATGGACATACCAGTGTTTTCTTCTTCTCAGACAAGTCTGGTGCCAACTCACCGGCCGCGGAGATGAAAGCTTGGTTGCTTTTGGAGGGACCCGAACCATAAACTAGTATTAGCGGTGCACGGCACAGGTAGTAGTGGCAATTTGAAGCCCAATCCTTTGCTGAGGTGAAGCCAGAAATACAAATTTTTGTTAAAAATCCATCAGAGTGGACGAAGGTGTTGTGGGAGCTCCACAGAAGAGGTGCTGCAAGTAAGTGTGAGAGGCAGAGCGAGTCAGACTAGCGAGGTCTTCCAGACGAGAAGCGCGCTTCATGTGACTTGTGCACGGTGCGCAGTGGGCCGGTCTCAGCAGATACCGAACCTCTGCACGACCGGGATCGCCTATGCGGTTATCTGATCTCGCAGCGAGTGCCGCCGAACAACGAGATCGGGCCGAAACACTGCCCTGACGGAGTCCAGTCACCGAACTGCGTCGGTTCAGAGGTTTTCGGATTCGAAAACAGGATCACTTTCACCCACAGTCTTTCAGGAAGTAAAGGCGTGAACAACGCAGATAGCGTTGTTGCGTGATCGCTTCCAAAAATGCCATGAAAGGACTTCTTCTTCTCTTGCTAACGTGGCAAAGAAATGATGCCAACTCTTGGTGAGCTGTTGCGATGCCATTTTGAAAGCATCGAGGGCCGTGTGAGCGGAGTCCAGAATTGCAGTTCGTCTTTGCTGAACGCTTTTTAAAGACCGGAAAAAGAGGTGTAAAGACGTGTGCGCAGCAATCATCAACCCCTATGACTCCCCACGACATGCGTCCTGGTGGCGAGGTTGGCAGGAGTGCAGCCTCATAGGAGCACACCGGGGGTTTCGAGTTCGAGTCCGCCAACTATTTTCGCGCATATTATTTAGCTTGTTGTTATTACGCTTTCTCATGATCACAGGAGTCAACTTTAGACCATCAATGCTTACAACAAACCAAGGCTCTCTATTTGCGCCTTCATATGTGCTAGCTTTTCAACGACGCGTATCCGCACCATATTAGTTCTCTGGAAATAAAAAGTCTTATTACTCTTTCCTTTTAGCCAACCGAAGTCTCCGCCTGAAGTTAAATCACATACCCTGGCTTCTTCCGCTACGAAAATAGATGTTCTTAAAGGAATCTAGTCTTTGTGGAAGGTTGTAGAGTCCTAGAGCCAGCGATCTTTTCGAACAGAGAAGGAAACTAAGAACAGCTATTCTCTCCTGAGGGTACAATCTTGATCGACCTCTAGTTCAAAGACAGACAGACCTCTTGCATTAGAAACATACTCACCATCACACTGTCCAGATGGAGCCGAAGACGAAGCTCAAACTGAAGGCGCCGAATGCTTGGTGGGTGAGTCACTGAAGCAAACTGAAGCAAACTGAAGGAAGAGACAGCTATAAAGAAAAAAGATACTCGACTGTCGATGAAACGCTAATCACCTTCTTCTCCAACGACACCTAGTGCTCAATAAGGTTTGCGCTGGAATGACACCCCTAAATAGAACCATGCGTTGAAGAAAGCAACCAACATCTTGCGGTACTCGTCCTTGAGGACATATGGAAGTTCTCCCGGGCGTGCAACGAAGCTCGATATGCTGACGCTCTTTCAGGTCTCGTAACTTTTCCCCTGGCGACAACAATGCGATACGACTCAAGTAACTGCCTTTGCTGAAGTGCTGGCGTGCTCAGAAAACAGCGCTAGACTCTGGCATTCCGTTTTCGATTGCCTACACTCTCTAAAATTTCAGATCTTCATAGAACCACTTCGCTTCTCGTTTGATAGTGAATTACTGTGTCTATCAAACCCTCAAAAATTTCTGAAAGTGATAGATTTACTTCATTCCATTTCTGACGTAGAAAGTGCTCATTTACGACGTTTTTTTTACTGTTCAAAATGGATGGTTCCCTGAGCTTCATATTCTCTCTTCGATTTATGTGACTGCTTGAAACTCGAAGTTGATGTTTATTGGTGACAATGTTTTGAGCATAAGCCCTTATTATTACTATTTCATTTATTTTCTATTTCAAAGAGGCGCAGTATCTTTTGCAACAAATCGAAGAACCCACAGCGTACTTGAACAACTCGCCTCAAACTGCACTCCAGCTTTGGCGTCGTGTGTTTCATTTAGAAAATCGGAGCTTCAAATTACAGGAAAATCGTGAAAGATTCGGTGGCATAGACGACTTCCAGTTTCGAACGAAGTCTCAAGGATAAAGCCAGGTTTAACCATATGAAACGTAGGTAGAAACCACCCTTCAGATATATGCAAACAATCGAATGGTTGAAAACAGGTGCGAAAACCTTGACAATTCAGATCGTGGATTTCGTTATCGAAGAGCCAGTTGGAGGAGAGATTTGATCACATTTTTCTTAACACCAAGGAGGCTTTTGTCAGCTGTTTATTCAGCCGCGACAAGAACGGGGCGGCTTAATGTACAACGTAGTGCGGACGAACCCGCCGGCTTCATAAATACTTCCAATAACGAACTAAATAAGAAAGGATCAAGGCCACCATTAATCGGTCGCATCGTGGGTTCGCCACGCATACTACTTCAGTAGTATGCAGTACTATAGAAATATTGGGTTGATCGAAAAGTCTTACGACACTTGACGCTACTGCCTGCCACTTGCCTGTTAAATTTGTTAAGGCTCTTTCAGTATTGATCTTGTGTGGTACGTCACAATACATTCTCGAAGCTTCCCCAACATACTATATAAGGCCTCGTCGAGTACGAAGACAGCAACAATGTCAACGATAAGCAGCAGCATCCTACGACCCATCGTCTACTACGAATTTCTGCAAGGAGACTGCAGTCTCCAACATCTGCGCTACATTCAAGGAGAAAGTCATTCACTATTCCACAGTGGCCGTTGGTATCAGCGCTTCAAGGCTGGAGATATCCCTCTCGAAGATCGACCTCGTTAAGGACGCCCCTCTGTTGTGGAGGAAGACAGCTTGCGCGAAGCCTTCAAGGTGAAGCCAAATTCAACCACTCGGAATTGACGGCAACACTTGGATGTACGCAAAGCACCGTCGTGAGGCAGCTGGAGATCCTTGGGTACCGCAAAGTTTTATCGTCTTGGGTACCAGATGAGCTGCGGGACTGCCGACAAGTCGTGCCGAATCAGTGTTGTTGAGTCGCTGCTTCTTCGCCCGCACAGGAAGGACTTTCTGAAGGACATTATTACTAATGATGAAATCTGGATTCTTTATGTTAACCACACCCGCAAGAGCCAATGACTCCCACGCGGAGAACCGGCTCCAAGACAACCAAAACCTGGACACCACGAAGAGAAGGTTGTTCTGTGTTGCTGGTGGGACTCAGAAGGAGTGCTTTACTGGTAGTTGATGGATGGTGAGACTACAGTCACAGCATCTGTCTACGCTATCCCGCTCCAGAGCTTGGCCGACGCCATGAGCCAAAAAACGTCCAGAATGGGAAAATGTCTACCTGCTGCACGACAACGCGCGTCCTCATGTCGCAAAAGTGAGTCGCTAGAAAATCCAGGAGTTAGGCTGGGAAGTTCTGCCCCATTCACCGCACTCTCCACACCTCGCTCCTTCTGACTACTACCTGTTCCGAGCTGTGGAGAGAGTTCGATGATCAACGTCAACTGGAAAAGGAGATTTCTGAATTCTTTTCCTCACAGCCCTCGGAATTCTAGCGGAAAGGAATTGAAAGGCTGCCTGAAGGATAGGGTAGGATCTTAGACTTGGATACGGAATATATCGTGGACTGAGATTTTGTTTTAAAAAATAGGGACAAATTTGAACATTGTTGTGCCAGTGTTGCAAGACTTTTCGATCAACCTAATAATATGCCGCTGAGGCAATACGAATGCTTACTATTTGGCCTATACAACGGGCCGCTAGGCCAACCGATGGACAAGCCCGTGTTTCTCTCCCGTACAAGTCTTATACCAACTCACTGAAGGAAGGAATGCCTAGTTCGCGTGAGCAGGAAACCCGCACCAAGAAACTCGATTTGGGGTGCAAGCAACTGCCGTCCCCTCTCCTGATTGTGTCACTACGCACCCGAAGACAGGTTCGCAAAATCTGGTGGCATAGTGATAAGAACATGTTAGGAAGAGCGGTCGAGGTCCCGACCAGGATTCTGCTGGTCTTCCCAACTTTCGCAAGCACAAGGTCTCGCCGTGAAGGTCGCATGGACTTGCGGCGAGGTATACACTGCACCCACCCTGCGAACAACTCGACCAGACCGACCATCTATGCACTTCTGCGTGACGCCTCCGCATTCTAACAGAGCGCGGCGTGGAGGCGTGCATTTCAATGCCTCCTTCGCATATCAGCGACGCTGTGCCCGTTCTTCCCTGCTGCTTAGGTGGACGCTGTGGTGGAGTTGCCTAAAGGAATACTTACTTGTCAGCAGCTTTTAGAACCAACATTGGGGTCTCTAGGTGCAGATGCAAGGGTGCCTCTGTTTTTCTCATTCAGCTCGTTTCCACGGAACAGCTCCCTTTCACTTCATTTCTATTCAGCATTTATTATCCCATCATACTGCCAAAAGTACTTTTCACTCTATACTTCCTTCAGAAGAACAGAGTTCAAGCAACAACTGGTGGGCATCACCTGAGTAGCGCGCCTTGCTGGTGGGTGGCTGGTGCCGTTATATTTTTTTTTCAAGAAATCCCACCAGAGCGGATTTCCAGGGCAGGGTTAGCTGTCCCATGCTCACTCGTTCGTTACTCGCTTCAGTAGTGTAAACACGAGCGCCTGATTTCCGCTCTACTACGCCAACCGGCTGATCTGCGCTACCTCGACCTCGGTGCTTCTCCAAAGACATTATCTGTCCCGCTCTCACTGTAGTCAACGAGTTTGTCCGTTGTTTATGCTAACTGCCATGTACCCCAGAATATAGTGGTTTCGCCAGTGAATAGGGTTAGTATTTCAATGCTTTCCAGCCACCAATGCATCCGACGAAATCCTACACGCAGCCATGTTTTGATATCGTCGAGATGACCTTGTCTATGCACGTAGTGGAGCCATCAAGCAACGTAACATGCAGTCGCCTCATTTCTCCATTAACTTCTACGATAACTGTATGTGAGTTGGTGACATTAGTAGTTGTTAGTGTTAGTGGGTTAGTTGGTTGACATTAGTAGAGAAAAACAGAGAACTGGTTAGTTGTTTTCGACGAGTTAATGGCGATTGCCTGGCTGTTGGTTTGTTCTAGTTCCAGTCCTAACGCAGTCAGCGGATAGGATGGAAAGAGCCTTTTTAGACAGTGCAAAATCGCTCGCTTTGGGTGAAGCAGACCTTACTCCATATTCTTTAATCGTCCTTGAGCCTAGGGGACATATTGAAACATTTCGCAGAGCTCCGGAAGTTTATATATTCTATCAGTGTTTATCATTCTGATTGAGAAACCTTAAAGAGACAGCAACATTTAGAGCGGAGCGGAGGTTCTTCCGACGGAAACTGAGCCATGTTGTTTAAGTTTGTTGAAGCTTTGATGAGAATGTAATTTTATTTTCAAATATAACATTCTCTCAAATTTTCATGTTAATCTTTTGGCAACGATATTCGGCAGAGCATTCGAAGTATGAAGTTCTCCTCGTCTAGGTTGTATCCAGTTTCAATTCCTATTTAAAATGTAATAAAATGTAGTGCATAAGGTCTGTTCACCAGCCTTGGATCTAACCCGCTGTACAACCAAAACAGTCGAAATCGTTGCTCTAACTGAAAAAAGCCAAGTGGTAAGGTAAAAACCGCAGCACTCTCCTCGGGAGTGCGTCAACAATCTCTCCAAGTTTCCGTAGTTCTGAGCGTCGGTTTGTGTGCTTGGGCATAACTCGTCTTCTACCTCTGTGTGGACGTGCAACTACGCAATGTGCAATTGGTTGCTTCAGAATTGCTGGTCCTACCTCTCCGAGCGGTTGTTCGTGCGACTGCTCAATTGCTCAAACTCTGATTCTGGGGAAAAGGAAGAACGAAGAACGAACTTTAAGAGTGCATGAAGGCTTCACATGACTTCATCGGACAGTTTGCTCATGCTGAAACTTCATGCGACTGCATAGGAGGCTGAGATCAGTCATCGCACTTCCCCCGAAGATCCGAAGCATTACAGTTCGCCAAGGAGTGTTGCTACACCGTAAGAATAACGAATATTATCCGCAACACCCTATGTCCTTTCGCTAGGTAGCGCTTAATCAGGATTTCCATTTCTCTCAAATGCTAGTTGTTTGACTACATTTATGGAAGCGTTCCACTGAAAGTGCAAAAACTATTTACGCTGTCGCCTGATGAAGTCACCATGTTCCTCGATGGGGTACTGCTCAAGGGAAGTGGTCTATCAGTGGTCAAAACACTGTGGTGAACTGGATTATCCTAGTGCCAGCCGTTCAGCGGCCGTCGGTCGACTCTGTGCTATTAGTATTGAGGTCGTCACCTAAGGAGGGCTCCACGACGTAACTCCAACGCGACGTCGCGGCGCTGAAAGGTGGACGCGCGCTCGGCGACGCACGGTTAGCCGCGGAGCTCGAAACTTTCGACGAACTCTCTCGGTGGAGGCGCTTAGAAGAAAAAGGAAGCAGTAAAATGCCTTTGCTCCTGCTTGTAGAATGGAGAAATGGGCAGGTTCTTAGTGTTTGCTAAAAGGGTGTTTGCCAATGTCATTACACGTGAACTATGACAAGTGAGCTGGATAAAGGCGACGTTCAAGTGTAGAACGAATAAGGGAAAAGCCACGGGTTAGTGCGCCATTGGCCTGCCTTTGAAATCTAGCAAAGTCTCACGTCTCAGCAATCCCTGAAAACTTCAAACGCTTGAGAACGAGGCCAACTATTCAAGGGAAATCTGTTTTAAAAATTCGGGAACTGACAAGCACTAGCTTCCGGAACTTCCACTTAATAATCTCGGCCCAGTTCCTGTTTCGAATTTTTCTTACCAGGTCCTTCGCCGTCTTCCTCCACCCATTTGAAAGAGATTGAGTCTAATTTCATCCGCAATTTGTCAGCAAACGCCCCCACTTCAAGAAGGAATCTTCAAGAAGGTCTATTACTCGTATGTTCACGCGTAGTAGACATGTATGGAAGTTCGTTAGGATTCTATGCACTCTAATTTGCACCGGTTATTATACACTAATACGAGCGAGATGAACAAAGAATTGGGCAGAGAGTTCACCAGAACGCATAGAAATTTCTACCAGGAGACATGTCTCATTCGGCGACGCCAGAGGAGTTCGCGCGGCGTTAGAGTTAAGTCTGCCTCCGCCTTAAATGAAGACTGCCCCCATCGTAAGACGGTGCTGAGATCACCAATCCAATCAACTTAAGGGTTTCCCCACATGTCGTGTGGCCAAACGCGCCTGGAGAGCTCTAGTGAAATCACCTCTAGTGAAACACTCCTTCAGCACCGCATCTCCAGGCGCGTTTGGCGACGAGTTCTGCACGTTACACAACTACAACCCCCCCCCCCCCCTGCGCCCCTCCATCCCCACACCTTCCCAACACACCCCTCCAGTACTCGTGTGCAAACAAACAAACACATAGACAGACAAACGACCGTTCTCGCTTATATTATAGTAAGATGCTGTTATTAGGTGGTTTTGCATATGAAATGGCCGACTTTGACTGAAAATTTTGACAGATCACAACTTGGCCAGAAGCAATTCTATTCATCGAAATAAGCACCTTTACAAGTAATACACTTTTCACAACACGACACTAGCTTAGACATTGCATCATTTTGAAAATCAGAACTGCGAGAATTAATAGAAGATAAGAAGTCATTTTGACATCATCTTGTTTGCTGAATTTTTTATTCTACACACGACGATCTAAATGATTGAAAAGTGATAATCGGTAGGGGACAGATCTTGCGAATATATTTGACGTGGCAGAGTTTGGTATCCCAACTCATAGAGTTTCTGAACAACAATTTTTGAAGCGTGCGGACGCGCGTTGCCATGCAGTAGGATTGGGCGTCTTCGACTGACCAAAACAGGCTGTTTTCAATTAACTTGTGGCAGTGATTATGAAATTATATAGTTTGCTGCCTTCCCGAAGTAGAGGCGGTGTAATGAAAATAGCATTGCCCTGCCCGAAATCAACTGCTCGTGCTTCCTTCTTTACGCATATAGCAGGTAGCGCATACATAAGGACCACGAAAAACTTGTCAAATGCTTACTCTATTCCGGTTCGTTTAAGCGGTATGCATCGAAGATTTTACTCAAGTTTGACGGACTCTAGTCATGGAGATCGACCACACCCAATTCCTATTTGAATGTACCATTTTTTTATGATTATTGTTTGTTTGTTAGTACTGACCTACTTCTACCTCGCGTCTGCCTTTTGCGATGTAATAAACATTAACACTAACTTCTGGTGCATCACTTCAACTTCGGGACAGTACTTCTCCGCTGTGATAGTCTCCCCAGTCTTCAAGAACTTGTAATGGACTGTACCAGCCATTGTCCACCATACGGTCACCATGAACTCCTTTGGATGGAGACTTGGTTTCGGCATCTCCTTGGGATTCCCATTCTTGTCCAGCCGTTGTGCAGAGCGACGACGATTGTCATGAAGGATTCATTCATCGTCGTATGTCACGAACCTATCCAAAAGAGGCTCTCTTAGATTGCGCAGCCTTAACGAAACAAAGCTACATTTGCTTAACACAGCAAGCTACACTTGGGGAGGATTTCGCTAAGGAACCCACAATTCGCCACTGGTTCGAAAGGCTTCTATCTGGAGATGAAAGTCTCGAAGATGTGAGTAGGCCGCATCACTCATTAACGACGACCAACTCGAAGCCATAGTGGAAGCGGATCCGCGTCAAACTGTGAGAGAGGTGACACAGCATTTTAGTGCTGACGGCAGCACTGTCAGTCGCCACTTAAATGCGATCGGAAAAATGGAAGAGTTGGATGAATGGATCCCACACGAATTGACCGCCGGGCAGATATGATGCGCCACGACACCGCGCGCAATACCACGTTGATTCATACTGTAATAACAACGCCAAAAACTCAGTAAGAGGCACTTTTGCCTCAAGGCTTATAAATGTAAACATGGGGGTTTCTGTGCTTCCAGAAGCTATATACAGTGCCTGAAACGGGAACATTTTTAGCCACGAAAAATCGACCAGAAATTGAGGCAAAATCGGGCATTCCATATGCAACGATCTAATACATCAGTGTGGACTCGAAATTTTACAGCGTGAATTTTTTTTGTTTATTTCGTAGCGTGGTCGGTCTCCTTAAAATGCACAACAGCGGTTTGAACGGTCCGTTTCGCCACCACCTTCCAGTGATCCTCTTCGATTGCGGCGCCTGACGGACCGTTGTTGAGTTGACGCCGTTCATCTCGCCTTCGGAACTGCACGACCCTGCGTGCTGCGAGCTTCGAGTGCATGTGTCTCTCCGCGCTGCCACCTCGCAGACACTGCTCGAGTGCGGATGCGGCCGATGCCGCTGGCAGCCATGCAGACGGCTCCCGTCTGCATGGCTGCCAGCGGCATCCCTGCTTGTTGTTCGTCGGCTGCTCCCTCGCTGTTAATGCCTCGCTGCTGGCTTCACTGGAAAACACCCAACCTCACGTGGCCTCCTCGCGAGTTGCTGGCTCCGTGTTCCGCAAACTTCCTCGTCGGTTAGCAACCACATTCATTTCTGTCATTCCGCTGTGAATTTGCGCTCAACAACACTTCGTCGTCTTTTCACGATGGCCATCCTCATACTGAAAAGGCAATCAGCAGCAACTTCATCGTTCATCTCCATCTGTGAATCTGCGTTCCCATGCCGACCAAGGCAATTTGTTTTCGAGATGCAATGTGTTGTTCCCAGACCGAGAGAGAAAAGTAGAGCCGCTTCGCGTTCGAGTCCGTGTAATCTCTGGTTATGATACTAAACTCCCTGTTGGGCACATCAACACAGAGCCACATTAGTGCTCTGCGGAGAAATGTAGTCCACTCCAATGTTCCGCATTTGGCATCGGTCTTCGTGAACTGTTTAGGGTCGAATCATTTCGAGAAATTCAGTACCATACGGGTTTTCGCTCTAACTCTTGGTGTTACAGTTTGCTTCTCTCGGACTAGCTAGCGAGCTCTCCACAGGTTCTTTCTCCGTTATCTGTTCACTAAGCATCCAATGGACAGTTTTTAGATGATTAAATGGACAGAGCTGCCTAGTGAGATCATCAGTGTCGTCGGCGACCATCTCAGCTTCGCCGACCGTCGAACGCTGAGTATGGTGAATCATCGTTGCAGACAGATAATGAACGACCGACGTGAGAGGTTCGCCGGTGTCGTCGTCCGTGGGGTGCCGTCAGTTAACGTAGGCTATTGCTCTAATAAGTCCAGAACGGAAGCGTGTGTTTGTACATGTACATGTGTTTGTTCTAATGCAGCCGCCACTAAAGTCGTCTCGTAAAGAAATCGATAGTCAGTGACTTTCCGAAATCGTCATAAACAGGGGTGTGCGCTGACTTGCCGCCGGTAAATTTTTTACCGCAAATTTTTAACGCGGAAATTCGCCGGTAAATTTCAGTAATTTCGGTAAATCCGTTTTTTTCAATTTAATATTCCCTTAAAAACAACTGATTCTAAGCAGCGGTAATGTAAAAAAGCGTAAAGCTTTTCACCGACATATCATCACGTTCAGAAAAACCACATCATCTTCCTTTTATCATGCATACGTCATCCTAAAGCAAACAGAGCAAGCGGAAGCCTAACAATGCACAAGTGTAATGATCTATATTGTGAGTGCTTTAAAAAAGATACAAGCTTAATTAAAACTCTAAAACACCTTAATTAAACTCAAAAACATTTCTGGAACATACGACATTCAGTCGAATATTGCTATATTTCTTTTTGGATAAACAGTTTAGCTGCTTTTTGGAATTATCGCAATCATCATCGTTTCATTCTACGAAGGAATGATTTACACTTTACACAACCACTTTTTTGAACTATTAAGCTGTACTTTGGAGCAAAGCCAGGCATTTCAGAAAAAAGAACGACATGAATGTGACATGAAAGCGAATTTCTTCTCTTCTTATATGGGAGAACAGCTGAAGGCCAGGGGCATACTTCCATCGCCGCGATGCCATCGCGGCGCTCAGTTCATGGCCATTCCGCCGCACGCGGTTGAATAGCCAAAGGAAACTTCGCCGCGGCGGCCGCAACTGTGGCGATCAACATGCGCGATGGCCTCCCGTGCTCATCGCGGGCATGGCATGCTTTTTCGCACCGCGCGCGGTGTTTAGCGTTGGTCCTGGACGGATCGCCGTCGACGCTTCCTTGCAGAGCAATGGGCGATGCGACGAGCGCAGAGAGATCCAAATTCAAATTGTCTCATGTCGTGTGGGGAATATCAGCGCGAGGTACTACTGTCAGTGGAGCGCGCTTCCACACTGGAGCGCACCATCTCCGCCTCCTGATATGGGCATGGATGTTTTAATGAGGTTGAGGACGATGAACGTTAATAGCAAGTTATCAGAAAAGATAAAAGCAATCACTTCTAAACTGAGATCGGTAGTGTGTTTCCTTCCCATTCGATAGATAGGAACATGATTTTATGTGAAAAAAGTCGTTAAATTTTCCGGCAAATTTGGGAGTTTACCGGAAATTTTCGTCAAAAGAATTGATCGCGAAAATGCCGGTAAATCCGTTAAACCGGTAAATCGTTAAACGTAAACGCACACCCCTGGTCATAAAGCACCAGGTAGCGATGATCAGAATTCCCGTCGCAAAAAGTGGTTCAACGGAGAATTTGTAGAGAAAGCACTTGTATCCCCTGCTCCGGTCTAGGACGAGGTTTTATATTTCGATTAAATATACACCGTTCTCAAAAATCGATTGAAATGTAGCTTAGGTAGCCTAGGAGTGATAGGATAAGGATATGGAAGTGTGACAGATATTTCCTGGGTGGAAGTTGTTGAAGGAAAGTAGTCGAGAGAAGTTGAAAGTTCAAACTGATTGGCTCACGCTGAAAATGAATCCATTCGCGCAATGAACCAACCATAGCGATTGAAGGGTATCACTAGATCGGCTCAGAAAAGCAAGCCTTGCTCCATATGTCGGAGTCATATCGAAACAACCGAAAGAATCAGTTCCAAGTGTTCCTTCGTCTTATTTCGTCTGGCAAGGAACAAATGATCTATGCTCTAATGCTGTACTTGTAATAAAGAACGTAAGCAGAATCTTGACTAATAGACAAGTTTTCCTTTACTTTTTTACGAAACAAACGCGATAGCTCGAACATCTTTTAACTTGCCCCTCGTGAGGTTCTCTGGAAAGTCTCGTCCTCAATTTGTCTTTCATTTCATAAACTCATCTTTGGTAACAATGCGAACTCTATTGTTCCCATCACTGCCTCAAACACGCGGACGACGAACCACTAGCTTTGCCCAGAACTGTGGCAGCTGCGCGTGGAAAACGTGGACGTCCTCAGTTTCGAGTTCCAATCTACCACTTAAGTACATAGTTGGCGTGGGGACGATTCTTGAAGACGCTAAGGAGGTGGTAGTCGGAAGGAACCAAGTTGGAAGAATAGGCAGCATGCGATGTGACTTCCCTTCAAGATTTGGCAATGTCATCTTCTAGCGGTTTAGCTAGCGTCGAACATTTTTGGGTTCTTCTAGAGGTGACCCCACGCTCTGAAGCCACTAGCGGAGCAGAGTCACCAAACGGTAGCGAGTTGAACCTCGTTATTCGGAAGCAATGGGACGCCCCGAACCTAGTCCTCGATAGAAGTATTTCCTGCTCGGAAGCGCTAGTACAAAGGGCGAACGAGGATTCGATGATGATGTTCTCCTTGAAGGCAGCGCAGATGTTGGCGGCCGCGGGCTCCGATTCATTCCCGGTAGGAATTCATGGCAAACGATGGTTCGCAGATGGCGTTGATCAACTGATGCCATGACCGCTTCATGCCAGTAAGCACACGTTGACGTCCACGAATTTTCTGCGTTTCTTGTGTGTGCCGCTTCAAGAACCTTCTTCCATATTTGGTGCAAACTTCTCCTAACATGGCCTTCAGGAATCTACAGAGAAAGAAGAAAAATCCGTCAGGACTTTTTCTTCAACCGAATAGCATTGTGTACTTCCTTTCTGAACTTGAAAAAACATTTCAATCTGGATTGGCGATGGATTGGTATTGTGACACCTCGCAAGCGAGGAGCCTTTTTCTGTTAGCGTGTATATTCTTGGCTGCTTTCAGTACTATTTCATTGATATCGCATTCAATGATGGCTCGCGAATGCGGAAGGAATTCAGCACCGTATACTACGGCACTACGGACGTTAAAACCGTTCTAACCGATTTGTAAGTATTCAGTTGACAGATTTTCTTTTCAAAGCATTGCTTTTTGCGCGAGGTCTGGTTGCGTCTATTCTCGTATATTTTTATACCGAAAAATGGGGAACGTAGTGCCTGGTGAATTGCTGCTAGACGTATCTATGTATCTAAGCAACGGTGATTTGCTATGGACTGGTGCCTGCAATTGAGTGCCAATGTCAAAATTGGCATTCACACCGTTTCACGGTTGCAAGCGCGGAACAGAGCAGTGAGCGGCGATTCTTCCTCCTCACTTATTTTTGAAGCGGAGTAGAGGTGCTAGTGAAGTTGCCATCGTTAGCACGTGCGACTCCAGAGTGGGTTGCCGAAGCAGTGTTTCTCGCTGGCTGCTTCCTCAACTTTCCACTTTCAGCTCACATCCGTTTGGATGGTCGCACGTCGGGCGAATCAGGAACATAACTCCTTACCAGCTCATGACCACTTACTTCAAAAGCGCTCTGAGGCGAAGCACGATAACCACGCTCTACATTGGGCTGGTGAGCACTTAAAGGCTGTCTGGAACAGCCTCGTTTCTCTGCAGAAATGCGTTCAGGTCGACGTAGTTCCATTGCTGAAATTCGTTGACTGTCGCTGGAGCACCATCGTGCTTCCAGACGAGGACAACAGAAGGCACACACCATGCAGCGTGACCAGAATGACTAAGGTGTTATGATATGATTATATTATATTGCACTTCCCGTAAAATGTCACCAATCGCTCTCATGTCTTCCATTGTTGAATGACTGTTCGGGTAGAATTTTTTGATGTCAGGGTCAGTTCCTATGAGGGGATGATAATATGTTTTGTGAGTTGCAAAAGAAGCTTCTTCGAACGAGTGATCTATGACTGCCCATGTTTTCTGTTGGAATCTCCTTTATAGCTTCGAATACTTCGAATAGCTCTGTATAATGTTGTATATAATACTTTGAGATTAGAAGTGCACCTGCGCACTGCTAGATTTATCACAAATGAATATAATTAATTCCACATGCTGAATATATTATTGAGATTATGCTGCGGCTCAGCCGACGTATTGTCCTTATAAAGACATGGAGAGGTTGTCAGGTGTCAGCTGCCTTGTGTGCAATGACGACATCAGACTGCAAGTTGTTTCAGAAGATGTGATAAAGTGCCTATTTTTCTTTGCTGTTCGCCTACAGAAATGCATAGCATCACATGATGATGAAAGAAAACTTGTCTCTGACAGGGGAAAAAGCAGTGCTTTGTCCCCTAAAATTTATTTCTTCATTCATTCACCTGTAACACAAGACGTGCAAGTCCAAAAGGAAGGCGAAAAATGAGAGCTTAATGACAAACAGTGTGACAGTCACAAAACTGTGAAAGACTGCTGATAGCTCAACCTTCAAAGAACAGGAAGCACCAGAACACACTGAAAGAGAACTATAAACAGCACAACATCCATAAAATTGAACAAGACACTCTGTGACCTACAAGATTTTAAAAAGCTTGGGCTGACTTTGATAACTACATTGTAAAATCAACAAGTCTTTTTCAGCTGCCTATATTGCCACGAGAGGAGTACCTCAAGGTATGGTTTAATCTCCTTCTTGTTCATTATCTGTTCATTACGCTTATTACCGCAATGGGAGCTAGATAAATAATACCGAGATAGGTATCTGGATTCAGATCTCATTTAAGCCGCTAGACTCACGTTTATCGAATCTTCTTCTTACTATTATTCTTCAGCGTTTGTCCCGCTTCATCGCGGGGTCCGCTCTTCTGGTGTCATGACGTCACCTTTCCTGGTCCTGCGATTAATCAGGGTGGAGGCCTCACTTTCATGTCCATGTGTAACGTATTCGACCAACGCTGCTTCGGGCGACCTCTACTGTAGGCCGATTTCCTAACACTTCCAACTCAAGGCCTATCTGGCGGACACTGTCTTCCTTTTCACGCAGAACGTGGCCGTACCATCGTAAGCGAGCTTCGCGCATCTTGTCCGCTATCGGCGCGACACCGAACTTCTGCCTAATAGCATCATTCCTGACGCGGTCCATGCGGGTGACTCCAGCCGTCCAGCGCAGCATCTTCGTCTCCATGACGCTGAGGCGCGTTTCAACCTTCTTGGTCGCAGGCCAACACTCAGCACCGCACATCGCTACCGGCCGGACGACGGTTCTTTATATTTTTGACTTCAAGCGCTCTGTTATCTTCCTATCGCAGAGTACGCCAGTCAACGAGCGCCACTTGGACCAAGCTGCACTCACGCGTGAGTTCACTTCAATTATCAGACCGCCTTCAGACGGTATTGCTGATCCCAGGTACTTAAACACCAAAGTGCGTGCAATTCAGTACTGTTAATCTTAATGGAGCCGGACTCGTTCACGTCAGTCGTTAGGTACTCGGTCTTCTTGACGTTCAATTGAGTCCGAACCTCGCCAGACGGTCGCACCAAGCTTGCATCTGCCGCTCGAAATCACCTTTATCATCGCAAGCTAGCATCAGGTCATCAGCATAAAACAGCGTCCATGGAACAGGCTGCTGAAGATCTCGCGTAACGCGGTAGAAGGCCTTCTCCACGTTTAGCGGATAATGCAATGTAATACTGAGTAAAAGCAGATACGTAGAACCATTCGCAGCATATTCAGATTCTTGCCCTCAACGTCAGTTAGTCGTCTCAGACTGGCTTACATTTCTTAAGTCCGTCCCATGCACTCAAACATGGTACCACAGTATTCACTTTATCTACCAAACAAGCCAGGTTAGAAACGATAGAGAGTATTTTCAATGGAAAGCTTTGGATGCTATTACTACTACGATTTATTACGCAGCAGAAGGCACATGTCAGATAGAAACTAACTCCAATATAAACACAAAGCACAACAGAAGCAAAAAAAGTAACACCATTCAAACCAGCACCAAGATCAATCCACCTACGGGTTAAGCAAAACGTAATATATACATGACAACGCTTTTCGTAAATATAAAATACCAGCCGTCCGTGCGGCCTCTCGGCCGCACCGACGGCTTCTTGACGGCTTCGCCGTGGCAACATCTTCTCATCATCAATTGTAGCTGCCACCTATGTCATGGTTTCCTCAGGAAGAACATCTTAACTACGTCGATTAGTGCAAGTTAGAAAAAAGCGAAAAAAACCAAAAACGCTTATTTGCCCAATATCGATTGATGGCGATCGACAGTTCAAAAACGGACTTCTGATTCTTGTTCAGCGACCTCGATTACCCCCAGGGCTGAAGTTTCGTGCCGCTTGAACGACATCCACAAAAAATCGATAATATCGATCGATATCGATTGGTCGACTTCAGATTCGTGCTCAGCGACCTCGATTACCCCGAGGGCTAAAGTTTCGAGCCACTTCAATGCCATCCTCAAAAACTCGATAATATTGTTCGATATCGATTGCCTCCAAAAACTCCTCCCGTCGATGATCGTCTAAATGCCCAGGCACGGTTGCCGACGTGTTCGGGACGTCTACAGCTCGCCATGCATGGTTGCCGACGTGTTCGGCTGCCACGCCCCAACTCAAGTGTGACGGACGGACAGTGACACACACACACACACACACACACACACACACACACACACACACACACACACACACACACACACACACACACACACACACACACACACACACACACACACACACACACACACACACACACACACACACACACACACACACACACACACACACACACACACACACACACACACACACACACACACACACACACACACACACACACACACACACACACACACACACACACACACACACACACACACACACACACACACACACACACACACACACACACACACACACACACACACACACACACACACACACACACACACACACACACGCTTGCTGCTCTATATATAATAGGATAAAATAAAATAAAATATTATAAAAAACCGTGCATAAGAATTTTATTCATATTGTTTCCGCTGTGTGAATTGGTGACGATGTCCGTTCCTCCACGTGGTGCCATTAGAAACTGCTCGCTCTGCTCTGAGCTAAGCTAAGCACGGACACTCGAATGCAGGCGACAGTCCCTTGTGACAGGCCGGCCTACGAAGACCCATGTCACATCACATGGTTGATGACGTTACATGAGTATCGAGATAGTGCTACGGCGTCCGCGGGAGCCGACGCGCACTCGCAGAGCCCGGCGAGTGTGAGAAGTATGCGAGGGTCCCTGATGCGAGGACGGCACCGCGGGGCAAAAGCTAGTCCGAATGTTCCGTAACGCAAGCAGGACCCGCGTGGCAACGCTGAATGTGGTACGTTGACGGGCCGCTCGTGCGAGCTGGTTGAAACACTGGAGCGTAGAAGAGTTGATTTCTGTGCGGAGCAGGAGACGAGGTGGTCCTGCCGCAAGTCAAGGGACATAGGACAAGGCTTCAAGGCCGTTCTATGTAGAAGTCCGAGGACCACCAGTGGAGTTGGAGTCATCGTCTCCGAGCGATTTCGTGAATCGATTGTAAGCGTCCGTCGAACGCTTTGACGATCGATTGATGAAGATCTTTGTCGCCGCTAAGACTCTATCACTCCTTCTTTGGGTATGCTCCGCAGACTGGCTGCTCCTATCAAGCCAAGATGAGTTTTGGAGCCTGCTTGATGAGAAGACAGCAGAGGTGCCGTCGAAAGATGTCATCATAGTCGCTGGTGACCTTAATGGGCACGTCGGGGCGACGAAAGACGAAAGACGGTACAGCTGTCATGGTGGATTCGGTTACGGGTCGCGTAACGCCGATTGTGAGCACATCCTTGAATATGCGGAAACGCATAACCTCACCATAGTGAACATTGTATTTCTTAAACGCGACTCCCACCTCATCTCACACTATAGTGGGAGCTCCAAGTCTCAGATAGATTTCGTCCTTGTGAAGGATCGCGACCGAAGTCTTGTCACAGATGCGAAGGTCGTGCCGTATGAAACGGTCGCCCCACAGCGCCGACCGCTGATCTGCACCCTAAAGATCGCCCCTCCAAGGCAGAGGCATGTCGAGCGATGCGGTGCACCGAGAATCAAGCGGTGCCGAATAAGAGAGAAGGAAGCAGCTGTGATTTCTCGCGTGCGATTACCGACAGTCACAACTGTCGACGAAACTTGGAAGAAGGCTGCCGACGATATACGTGAAGCTGCAAGGAGCACGGTGCCTAGACGACGGAAGGTCCAAAAGCAGACGTGGCTGTGGATAGACGACAGGAAAGCAAAAGTTCGAGAGAAGAAGTCGCTCTATCACGTGTTTCTCAGCGACAAGACAGCCGATAACTTTCGGAAGTACCAAGAAGCGAGGAAAGCTGCAAAGAAGGCCGTGGCTGTTGCAAAAGCCACTCATTATGGAGATGTCAACGAGAAGCTCGAATCGCTCGATGGTGAGCTGTACTTGTACCGACTTGCCAAGAAGCGCAATCGGCAGACCGAGGACATTGAAAAGTTCTTTGGCATCAACGATGAGAGCGCCCATCTTCTGACAGACCGCAAAAAGGCGCTGAAGCGATGGCGTGATTACTTTGAGGAAATGTCCACTATGGAATTTCCTCACCCGGCCATCCCTTCTGTGGGTTCTGTTCAGGGTCCCGTTCACAAAATCACCGGGGAGGAGAAAGAAGCGGCTCTGAGGAAGATGACGCCAGGCAAAGCGACTGGGGCTGACGACATGGCAGCTGATCTGTGGAAGTCAAAGCTGTGGTACCCTGCTGAGTGGTTTTTAACCAGGTTGTGGCGGTGAAGAAGGTGCCTGAGTGTTGGCGCCAAAGCACGACGAATCCGATTTGGAAGAAGAAGGGTAGTCCTACAGACTTCTCCAATTACCGTCCGATTCGCTTGCTTTGGCACAGCATGAAGAGGGAAGACCCGCGATTTTTCTGGTCACAGAAGTTGAATATTTGCCCTCAATTGTTCTCCTCTTAGAAGTCCGTCAGCAGAGGAAATCGTCTTTTTTGAACCCGATCTGTCTCGTACCAATTGCATGGTATGTGGCCTATTTTGAAGAATGGAAACTCTACTAACGAACGATTGCTTCGGCGAGCAGTGCTGTAATAAGACCAACAATGATCATAAGGATATTCTAAACGGTGGAAGCGGATCATGCAGTCGGAGTCTCTGTCCTTGAGTTAGCACAAAAGCATGATTCTTTTTTGCCACACGTTAAACAAAACGATTAGAGGGGCTCTCCAAGCCAGCGCTGCTTGCAAGCGCTGTCCACGCATTTCGACACGTGTCTGTGCTTATTGCCTCGCTTATACTTCCGCCGGGAGACGCCTCCATCCATACTCTTCAGACCCATTCCTAGTACTCAAAAACCGAACACATGTCTCGACCCGAGAAATCGTAGTACGCCAAATGCAAAAATTTCAGGAAGCCGCGCATCCTCTGAACAAATCTTAATTACATCTGGATTCATTTATTCATTCATTCATTCTTCTTCTTCTTCTTCAGCGTTTGTCCCGCTTCGTCGCGGGGTCCGATCCTCTGATGTCGTGACGCCACCTTTCCCGATCTAGCGCTTGATCAGGGTGGACGCCGGTTACTTTCATGTCAATGTGTAATGTATCCGACCAACGCTGCTTTGGGCGTCCTCTAGGCCGCTTTCCTGACACTTCCAACTCAAGGCCTATCTTGCGGACGCTGTCACGCAGGACGTGGCCGTACCATCGTAAGCGAGCTTCGCGCATCTTGTCGGCTATCGGCGCGACACCGAACTTCTGCCGAATGGCATCGTTTCGGATGCGGTCCTTGCGCGTGACTCCGGCCGTCCAGCGCAGCATCTTCGTCTCCATGACACTGAGGCGAGTTTCAACTCCTTTAGTCGCAGGCCAACACTCAGCGCCGTACATTGCTACCGGCCGCACTCGGAGGGATATAAGACTTGGTTTGCCGGGGCGGGAAATCCGAACCAGGAACCTGGTATCGAGTGCGGACGACAGACGGCGCCTCCTCCGACTGCGCTACACGCGCCCTACATAATGTCATGTCGGTCTTCAATGACTTCGGACAATCCGAACAGCCAGAATTTTAAGTAAGTAGCACCTCTAAAAGTCTTTCACATTGCTAAAGATATCGCTAATTCTGTTTAGCATGCGTGAATAGGTGGTTATCTGACCGAGCTATGGACTCTTTCGCAAATTTGGCAGCGACTTAATAGATTCATCTTAGAACCCCTGTTAGAAGCTTATATACAATGCCTGCTTATTACTAGTCTTAAAGGTACGTCATAAATATTTCGTGCCTCATCCCTTTAGCATATTTGAAACATTGCTGGTGCATCACGAGGGGTTGACAAGGATTATCTAATGAAAACATCATACCCCAGGAGACACAATAAAAGCGTCCAGGCAGCGTTTTCCGATGGAAATTCCATACTAAGGTCAATCTACAAAAGCTTGTCGTGCCTTGGAAAACGAGCTCTCGACGTCGTGGCATGAAGCAACACCTCTTCCCTGCGGCACCCAGGCCACGCCACGACCGCTTTGGGTCTCCGTGGTAAGGGACACTGCGGACCCTAAACCTCTAGAACCTTTCGGTGCATCAACTTTCGGTTATACGTTCGCCTCTAGGATTCGGCAAAAACAAAACAGCAACATATTCTGTACTATTTGTAGAATGGAGATGCTCTACATGGTATTCTTTCCTGCCGTTTCGGTGTACCACTGAGGCAGTTCCCTTGTAGGCTAGGCGGTTACCCAGATTAACGTGGTTTTGTCACTAGATGCCTAGCTGTCGACCACTGAGAAACTGTTGGAGGTCGAGAGGGCTGAAGTAATGATGCTATTCGTCAGACGCAATTCACGCGAAACAGGTGAACTTCAAAATAACAGAGTCCTGGGGCCAGTAAGGCTAGAGACAGTTTTGGAGAATCAGGTCTGAACTAAACGCATTCTTACGAGAGGGGCTGATCAGAATGACCACCCCGATGCTCGCTAAGGTGAACGTCGCGATAAAACCGCTGATTTCTGTGAAACAACACCAATTCCAGTGCGTTTCAAAAGTATGTATCGACTCCAAAACTTGCCCATATCTCGTTTCGCGTTTATTTCTGCAGACCCGCCCGCGCAGTCGAAAATAGGCAACCGCTCGTTTTTGGGTATTTTTTCGTCTCATACGAGAATCATACTTTCTTGATGAGAATTGGTTGAAAATTGGCGTTTCAAAAGTATGCATCCACTTGTGAAAAACAAACTTTTTACTAAATTCACAAGTGGATTTCACTATTCCCCACCATTTCTTATAACATCATGCAACGTATTATTCATGCTGCTGACAAGGTTCTGGATGATTTTGTCATCGCTGGTGTCCCATGTAATCATAATAATCAAAATTGCCACCACGTCATTGAACTGTCGGTTATTCGCGTAGACTCTTTGAACCAAGACGCCCCACATATTCTCCATTCGGATGCTGTCAGGTGAACAGGCCGGCCAGCCCGCTACTTGAATGTTGTGAGGTGGAGCCGATCTTTGGTCAACCTGGACACATGAATTGCAGCGCTGCGCTGCTGCAGAACATGTGTCTGCCGTCTTCTGGCATTGGTTAGACTCAACTACACCTTGACACTCCAGACTGTTTTTGTGATACGACAGGGCACAAGAGAAGTTGAAGCTTCAGCATTCCACTGCTGAAGAAGCCGACCACTGTCACTAATGAACCGCCTCCAAAGTTGGGACGACGGGGGCTTCTCGGAGGTCTCTCCAGTTATGTCGGTATTCATCGAAGACCATCCAGATTAAATTTCTTTCATCACTACCAAGGGGAAAATATAATCTGGATGGCCCCGATAGATACCGACATTGCTGGAGAGATCTGCGAGAAGCCCCCGTCGTCCCAACTTTGGAGGCGGTTCATTAGTGACAGTGGTCGGCCTTTTCAGCAGCTGAATGCTGAAGCTTCTACTTCCTTCGCTTCGTGTCGCATGGATAGTATGGAGTGTCAAGGTCTAGTTGAACCTGGCCCTATGGCTTCCATGAGAGGCAGAAGACATCAGACACATGTTCTGCAGCAGGGCACCGCTGCAGTCCAAGTGCCCAGGTTGACCAAAGATCGGCTCCACCTCACAACATTCAAGTAGCGGGCTGGCCGGCCTGTTCACCTGACAGCATCCGAATGGAGAATATGTGGGGCGTCTTGGTTTAACGAGTCTACGCGAATAACCGACAGTTCAATGACGTAAAGGTGATTTTGATTACGTGGGACACCAGCGATGACAAAATCGTCCAGAACCTTGTCAGCAGCATGAATAATACGATGCATGATGTTATAAGAAATAATGGTGGTTTGGTTGAGTTTTGGATTTAGTAAAAAGTTGGTTTTCCACAAGTGGATACATATTTTTAAAACGCTAATTTTCAACCAGTTCTCTTCAAAAAAGTATGACTCTCGTATGAGACGAAAAAAATTCCCGAAAGCGAGCGGTTGCCTATTTTCGACTGCGAGGAATCTAACGCTGCTAGAGCGGGACGGCGAAACGAGATATGGGGAAGTTTTGGAGTCGAGACATACTTTTGAAACGCACTGTATCTATGTGCGGCCAGACACACAGAGAGTGACAGACACCAGACCTGATTGGAAACCCACTGATCTCACTTATTAAAAAGAAGAAATAGACCGCCTGAGAAGAGGTGTGGTGTGAACAGTATTCCACGAAGTGCTTCGTTGCAGCGATTCACTTATCTGTTCAATAAAGAGCTACATACAAAGAAAGAGCAGAGGAAAAATCGTAGAGGATCTTCAATCGTAAGATCTTCAATTCCGTTCTCTCTTGGGGCTACACATATTGCCTGCAAATCTACCAGAAGCTCCGAAAGTTAACATTTTCGGGAGGAAAACCTATAAAAATTGACTTGCCTTCAGTGCTCATCACTTTTTGTGCACTTCTTTCAGAATTTTTAAGTTTTTAAAGTTTTTAGAGATTTCTGTGTTTTTCGTTTCTCACTGCATTCCCACCTAAGTAGAGGAAATTGTTGTGTTTATTCCTACTTATTCCTTACTTAGTCCCCTATATAACGCTAACCTCGTACCTCTCAGTATTTGACTACGCTTCTTCATGACTGCGTTTCCTGACAGCTTGCTATGTTCCTGTTCTATCCAACAACAAAAATTTAATTTTACCTTCTCCTTACCGTACAACCGTCAGTGGGTGCTGAAGGAGGTGGCAGATCTACTAAGCTGGTATCTGGAGCCGTTCTGTCTAGCGACTTGCAGTGTTTGCGGGTCACTGCTCGTCTCCCTCCTCGCCTGGATCCGCGCATTTGACAGTGAATTTCACTCGATTTGTAGAATTGTTTTTAGCTCTGATTGAAGGTTATTCTCATCAGATGAGATTAAGGGTGAAACATTATATTAATCTGCCTAGGCTTCCTTTCTTTATCTAGTATTTTCGTTATATCGTGCCCATTGTGCTTCACTGATCGTTTTATCGCACCATTTTATGCAAATAAATAAATAAATAAATAAATAAACAGATAAATACTTATCCGATTTCAGATTCCAGGTCAGGATTACAGCTTCCTTCAGGTACCTCTATCGTGAATGTGATCGATTTCTCAACACAGTGAACCTAACAATAATAGAAATGCCCTCATTCTCATTACATTATGGTCCCAATGGTCGAGAATTCCGCCTAATCAACCAGAAAGCCCAAATTCTCAGCCTTTGCTGTTCGATGTAATACGATAAACGTTAGGATAGTTCACTGATATCCGCTTCTCACCCAATATTCAGTAACACTTAGCATTGAACCTTTCAGCAGGTTTTGTATTTATGTAACTAATCATTCCCGAGAAACTTCGTCGTAAATAAGTGTTGATTGACACCTTTAATAAGCTGAAACAACAGCAGATTTCAGAATAGAAAGCAGCTCTGCCCATGGAAGAACCAGTGTCAAAGTGAAGAACAATTTTAATTTTTTACAAATATTTCTATGACAACGCAGTGCAATGCAGTGCATGCAGGCGCAGTTCAGTACTGCTCGCGCAGGTGGTCACAACAGCGGTTTTACGTTGCTTTCAGGCCCACATCGCTCAATGTTTGTGACCGGCTCTAAATAGTCGCAGATTACAGGGGCCGTCTGTAGGCATCTTGTTTGGCTGCAGACGGTCCCTGTGTGCTGTGAGGCATTGTGCACATCCGTAATCGATCCCCTCCCGCACGACATACGCCCTAATCGTTTGTATTTACTGTGCCTCGAATGGGCTTAGGGGTGACGCAAGAGGTGTCGGTGCCTTTAAGCGGCAACGGATCGAGTCAATCAGCACCCCGCGATGGCGCAACCCCATTCAGTGGAAGCAGAGGAGCCCACCGGATGGCCACGAGGACATCGATAAACATCGTCCTCCCAGCCTAAGAAGGTACCGCGATCGGCGTCAAGTTGCACTACTACCGCGAAAGAGATCCTCTAGAAACCCGCTCAGGTCAACGGCGCCTGCCGTCGCCATGAACACTAACTAAATCCCGAAGGCATCCTGTAGAATAGCACCTTTCACGGAAGTTCGCTGCAGGAGCGTTTGCATGAGGCATCCCTCTCATAAACAAATGAACACTTTTTCGTGAAGCGAGTCAACTTGCAACATGTCGCTACAGCGACTTCCATTATCAATGTAGTAGGCTTTATTGTATAAGGATTTATCAATGGGAATTTTTCTCGCATTTATGAGAGGAGGTGATCTTTTCGTCGGCGCCGGCGAATACCATTTATTCTCAAACTCAACATAGTCCTACTGGTAGGACAAAGAGCTTGAACGTAAACTGCAGAAAAATTTCTGAAAAAAACACTGCTTTATTTAAAAACGCATTTTGCTAATAAACCTTGCATAAAAAGGAGTTGGAAAAGGGCAATGATTGCAGATTATTCACATATGTAGTTGTTCCGTACCTAATTGCTTGCAGTGTTTAGTAGCAAATGGGAATTTACTGTCAGCAGTGGTTCAGTTGCAACTCCTAATTTCTACTATTCTGTTTGATTAGTCACTCAGGTACGAATGAATTACTGCAGTAGGTAGGCAAGGTACACCCCCAATCGTCGTATGCTACAAGTTGGAAGAAATAGAGTTTTCTGCCACGAACTCTTTGCAGTCTACAGGCATGTCCTTCAAGGTTGAAAATGCACTGTTGTTGCTTCCTTAGAAGGAAAGTCCGCTCAGCGTTTCAGCGAACGAAAGGAGCGATGTCCATACTCCACGCCATTTACTGAAACTTCAAAGGGAGCGGGTGCATGTCGAAGACTGTAGAGTTATTATTCGGCAGCTCACCCTTACAGAGTAGTTGTCAAAGTGTGGTAAAAGCGTCTCGGTCTTCGCCAAAGATCTCACTCAACAAAGTAAGTTGATGTTGTGGTAGTTTCCCTGTGCGGAATCAGTTTTTTATAGTGGATCTTTCCTTGCGCGGCCTGATCGTCTTCTTCTGTGGGTTCTCCTCTACAGTGTCGGCACCGCTAGAGTCGTTGAGGCATTTGGTGGAGTGGGCTTCACGCCGCATAGTAAAAGACCCACCTTGAAATCTTCGTTCGGCACACAATGAACCAACCAACACAATACCAACTCGCCATGCCGAAGTTTTATGAAGAGAGGAGTGGAATCTTACCACTGAACAAAATTTATTGCTGCTCAAGATTTCAAGTACATTTCACCATAAGGATTGGAAAAAGGGCGCGGTAGGCGCGTTATCCGCGTTCTTTCTGTTCTTTTGCTGTAGCCGTCTTAGTCTTCATCTTTTTTGAAAAACTCGCCCACCATCGTGATCGCCTCGACGAGGTCAACCCAATGCCATAAAAACATTTTACGTTGCTTCATTTTTGATCGCTATTTTTTCAAAAGCGCCAGGGGATACTCAGTAGCGAAGGACCTCCCCACTAATTGCGCCCAGAGGACATTTAAGTGCTCGGATCCAAAACCGTCCGTCAACGTATTTGACAGGAATCGCCTCATGGCAAAACATACGAGACCTTAATAGAGATCGCGAGCATTTTGTTCTAATCTACATATTTATTTATTTTCGATTAGTCTAATAAACACTACAAATTTTGGACAATCTTAGCAAATTACCCCTCTTTATGACCCAATTTTTGCTACCTGCCCACATCAAGAAGTGGGTGGAGTAATAGGTTTCTGTTCAGCTTTAGTAATGTGTTCTATTACTTCTCAATACGTGTTGCATTCCCTTCTGTTCATATGGGTTGCGGGGATCTATATCCAACCAACATGCACTATTTCTCCCTACTGGTAGCTGACTATTTTTTTTCATTGCCACAAGTTGTCTGTCCTAGATGCCGGTTCCATGGGGCGGCCAGCGTACCCATGTGCCGAAGTGCCGGTATCTACTCAGGGCGTCATAGCTGGCTGACACGGACAGGCAGGCTTCGTGGGCTACAATCAAATTTAAATGCTTACTATAAAAGATTATAGGTTTTCTGTATTATTCGTTTGCTTGATTGACATTGCTTAGGCTACCTGAGAAGATTTTGCTCCAGTATCTAAGTTGCTCTCCGTACTTTTCGAGCATGACATCATTATATAGGCTCTCGCAACCCAGACAGATGGCTTCTGAGATTCCTATTTAATGTATAACGTTGTCGCTTCAATCTTGTATTTCTACCTGGTTCTGTTTTTTTGTTGGTTTCACGGCTTATTCTGTTTTTTGTTGCTCTCACATATAGTGCGCGTCCTTGAGACGTAAATAAATAAATAAATAAAAGACGGTATTAGCCAAAAACTACACGCAACGCGCCGTGCCCTCTTCTTTTACGAGATATCGTGGAGGCGATTTGGATGCCTTTTGCGCTTTGGAGCGTCGCCGACGCTCGTGAGCGTTGCAACGTCGCAATCGTTGCGAGTGGAATGTCTGCAGAAACACACGGCGGATTTCTCTCGTTGAGTGCAGTTCCAAAATCTGAGCCGCGTATTACGACCCCGCCAGGAGCCGCGCTGTGGTCTCCTTAGGATATGGGCGATGGTTCGGAACTTTAAAAAAATCGCATTTTTTCGTCAAGTTTGTTCCGTTTATGCTGCAGCCGTCACATTGATAACAAGCTCTGCCATGATAATTGACACTGCATCTTCTCCATAGAATATACAAGAAACCGTTTTCTTCATATTTTGGCCAACATTTCCTTAGCTAGCAATCTCTCCCGTCAAAAAAAAACTAGCATATGTAGTACATGAAGAATCATGTTTTATCTTACTACTGTTAGAATAGCCTTCACAACTTTAATAAATATGCGGCTTCTTAAGGTCTGAATCCCTTGCTTTTCTGGCTTTGGCAGGGGATTTCTGTATATTTAATGAACTATGTATGTACATATAATTTTCTACAACGAACAGTCAATGAACTGTGCTTACTTACAAGTATTTTCTGATAAGGCGGCTTCGAAGCACTGGCCATAGAAAAGCTCACTTTCTTCTCAATAGCGTTTTCAAGTGTCTTAAATTAGGCAAAAAGTCATGATTGTCTCCTGTTGCCTACTCTTGCTCTTTCGTTCTAGCTTTATTTGGAAAACAGTTGTGCTAGCAGTGCTAAGCACAACCAGAGCTTTCCATCGATGTAATTTTAGGAAAGTCGCTTTAGGAAAAAATAACCAAGGACTCCATATGTCACGAGAATAATTTTTCTACCTCAAGGAGCAACTCCATAAGATGAAACTACCACGCCATAAAAGTAACACCATAAAATTTCGAGCTTTCATTATTTTACAATAAAAATGGTGTGCAAGTTGTTGTATTGAAAATCGTCTTTTTCCTTACAGATAAATTTATTTTTTAATCTGTTGACTCATAAAAGTTACATTTCATTATGTGAAATTATAATTTTTGAATTTGCAAAATAGACGGTAAAATAACAGACTTTTCTGAAGTGAGCTTTATTGTAAACAGGAGGCTGAAGTTTGCATCCATTAACGAAGCAAAATGATGCATGATTTTTCTTCATAGCGTGACTTTCCTGCTGTAAAACAGATAAATTTTGATATTTTCAGAGAATTGCAAATTTCGAATTTTTATTTCAATTTTAGCTTCTTATGTTGTAGCGAGCTAAGCCGAATACGGACATTCGATTGCAGACGACAGGCCCTTGTGACAGGCCGGCCTACGAACACCCATGCCACATCACATGGTGCATGTCAGTTCAGGTATATCGAGATAGTGCTACGGCGTCCGCGGGAGCCGACGCGCACTCGCAAAGCCCGGCGAGTGTGAAAAGTATGCGAGGGTCCCTGATGCGAGGACGGCATCGGGGGGGGGGGGGGCAAGTGAGCTAGTCCGAAAGTCCCGCAACGTAGGCAGGACCCGCGTGGCAACGCTGAATGTGGGTACGTTGACGAGCCGCTCGTGCGAGTTGATTGAAGCACTGGAGCGTAGGCAAGTCAAGGGACATAGGACGTGGCTTCAAGGCCGTTCTATGTAGAAGTCCGAGGACCACCAGTGGAGTTGGAGTCATCGTCTCCGAGCGATTTCGTGACTCCATTGTAAGCGTCGAACGCTTTGACAATCGGTTGATGAAGGTCGTTGTCGCCGCTAAGGAGCGACTCAATCACCTCTTCTCTGCGTATGCTCCACAGACTGGCTGCTCCGATTAAGCCAAGGATGAGTTTAGGAACCTGCTTGATGAGAAGACAGCAGAAGTACCGTCGAAAGATGTCATCATAGTCGCTGGTGACCTTAATGGGCACGTAGGTGCTACAATAGACGGGTATAGCTGTCATAGTGGCTTCGGGTACGGATCAGGTAATGCAGATGAGCGGTGAGCGCATTCTTGATTACGCGGAATCGCATAACCTCACCATAGTGAACACCGTCTTCCGAAAACGCGACTCGCACCTTATCTCATACTACAGTGAGAGTACCAAGACTCAGATAGACTTTGTTCTTGTGAGAGATCGCGACAGGAGTCTTGTCACAGACGCGAAGATCGTGTCGTATGAGACGGTCGCCCCTCAGCACCGACCGCTGATCTGCACTGTGAAGACCGCTTCTCCGATGCTGAAGCAGGTCGAGCGATGCGGTGCAGCAAGAATCAAGTGGTGGCGAATGAGAGGAGGAAAGGAAGCAGCTGTGATTTCTCGCGTGCGGTTAGCGACAGTCACGACTGTCGACGAAACTTGGAAGAAGGCTACCGACGCGATACGTGAAGCTGCAAGGGTGGAGCTCGGCATCACGGTGCCTGGACGACGCAAGGTCGAAAAGCAGGCGTGGCTGTGGACAGATGACGTGAAAGCAAAAGTTTGAGAAAAGAATTCGCTTTATCACGTGTTTCTCAGCGACAAGACAGCCGATAACTGGCGGAAGTACCAAGAAGCGAGGAAAGCTGCAAAGAAGGCCGTGGCTGTTGCAAAAGCCAGTGATTATGGAGATGTCAACGAGAAGCTCGAGTCACGCGATGGTGAGCAGTATCTGTACCGACTTGCAAAGTTGCGCCATCGGCATACCGAGGACATTGGGAAGTTCTTCGGCATCAATGATGAGAACGGCCATCTTCTTACTTACCGCAAGAAGGCATTGAAGCGATGGCGCGACTACTCTGAGGGAATCTCTACAGTAGAATTTCCTCATCCAGCCATCCCTTCTACGGCTCCAACCCACGGCTCCGTTCAGAAAATTAACGTGGAGGAGATTGATGCGGCTTTAAAGAAGATGGGGCCAGGCAAGGCAACTGGGCCCTACGACGTGGCGGCTGATTTATGGAACTCCAAGTACTGGTACCCTGCTGAGTGGTTGGCGAAGTTCTTCAATCAGGTTGTGGCGGAGAAGAAAGTGCCTGAGTGCTGGCGCCAAAGTACGAAGATTCCGATTTGGAAGAAGAAGGGCAGTACTGCAGACTGCTCCAAGTACCGTGCAATTCGTTTGCTTTCGCACAGCATGAAGATCTTTGAGTGAGTTGTCGATGGACGAATTCGGGACATCGTCCAGCTTTCCACTAATCAGAGTGCGGCTTCGTGGCTGGCTGTGGCACCGTTGATGCCATTCACGCCGCCCGCCTCCTGACAGAGAAGCATCGCAAGAAACAAAGGCCAGTGCATATCGCCTTTCTCGACTTGGAGAAGGTCTTTGACCGCGTACCGCGTGAAGTGATATGGTACGCCCTACGACATCGTGGAGTTCCTGAAGAGCTCACAGAGTGGGTGTAAATTCTCTACTCTTCCCCAAAGAATAAAGGTCAAGCTGCAGCCAGAACCTCGATGGAGTTCCCATCTCTGTCGGGGTACACCAGGGTTCTGCGCTTTCCCCACTCCTCTTTGTTGTCGTCATGGATGCCATCATACAAGATCTTCAGAAGCCCGTCCCCTAAACGTTGCTTTATACCGATGACGTGATGCTCGCTAGCGAAGATAAAGGTGAACTCGAGCGAGAGGTGCAAGCTTGGTGTGATCGTTTGGAGCGGTTTGGACTCAAATTGAATGTGTATTCAACGACGGACGTTAATAAGTCCATCTCCATCAAGGTTAACGGCATCGAGCTTTCACGCACTGCGATCTTTAAGTATCTGGGATCAGCAGTCGCGCCTGACGGCAAACTGATGGTCGAAGTGAATTCACGCGTGAGTGCAGCTTGGTCCAAGTGGCGCTCGTTGACTGGGGTGCTCTGCGATAGGAAGATACCGGAGCGCTTTAAGTCAAAGATCTACAGGGCAGTCATCCGGCCAGTAGCGATGTACCGCGCTGAGTGTTGGCCTGCGACCAAGGAAGTTGAAGCGCGCCTCAGCGTCATGGAGACAAAGATGTTGCGCTGGATGCCTGGAGTCACCAGCATGGACCGCATCAGAAATGATGTCATTCAGCAGAAGTTCGGTGTCGCGCCGACAGCTGACAAGATGCGCGAAGCTCGCTTGCGATGGTACGGCCACCTTCTGCGTGGAAAGGAAGACAGCGTCAAGATAGGCCTTAAGTTCGAGGTAATAGGGAAGCGGCCTCAGGGGCAGACATAACTCCAACGCCGCGCGAACCCCCCTGGCGTCGCGCACGGTGCGCGACGAAATTGGACCAGTTGTCGCGGTACGATGCCTCCGATGGCTACAAACGCTTCCGACAGGGACACGCGGCACGCCTTTGCCTCATTTCAACGTTTTTTGGAGATGCTATATGAATGTAGTTTCAATAGCACGATCAGCGACAGTTTATACAGGAATCTTGGTCATGTGGTTGGTTTCTAGCGTCAGCATTTGCCATGTACAACTTCTTCGGTCAATTTTTACCCGTGATTATGGTTACACTACGGGAAAATGTAACTATCCCCCATTCTCGGATCATTTGTCCTACTGCAGACTGTTGCCTACCACATTCTGCGGAATCTTAAGTTTCTTGCTAGAAATGTGGTCTGGGAGCTTGAACACCGAGAACATTTCGTGCTCCGCGGCTAACCATGCGTCACCGAGCGCATGTCCTCGTTTCAGCGCCGCGACGTCGCACGCGGCTAGCGTGCGTCGCGTTGGAGTTAGGTCCTGGAGCCGGCCTAGAGTGCGCCCGAAGCAGCGCTGGGCTGATACGTTACACATGGACTTGAAAGTGGCTGGTGTTCGCCCTGATCTAGCGCTGGACCGGGAAAGGTGGCGTCATGACACCAGAATAGCGGACCCCGCCACGAAGCGGGACAAACGCTGAAGAAGAAGAAGAAGAAGAAGAAGAAGAAGAAGAAGAAAAAGAAAAAGAAGAAGTTGCGACTCTATGACCGAAAATCGAAACTATATGCAGTACCGGACATGTTCCTCCGTTCATTCGCCGGAAATCCCGGAAAGATCAACATCGGCCAAAGCGGCCTTTTTAAATAACTTTTTTTAAACCAAGCACTTATAAAAAGAAACATATATTTGAACTCAGCAAGCTCTATCTTATGACCTATAGATCTCATTAGAGTTGAACAATGCATATAGATCCGACAGAATTAATCGAGTGGGCGCGACAACCTGTAGAGCGATCGAGCGACAGCTTAAAGAGTGAGCGTTTGGGGAGTTTTATCACAAATTTGCAGCTACCCTACTCAGAAATTGCTCTAAGACTGTCCAGAGAGCCTTTGCAGTGCGCCGTGCACAATGCGTATAAGATTAAACTTATCAATCGAGGGGGGACCGCTCGCAAATTGCACGCGCGGCCGCGTTCGGAGAATAACTCTGTCAAGTCTGAATCGTTTCAGCTGCAACTCGTAGATCTTGTAGGCAGTGAAACGATGTAGTAGTAATCTAAAGTGGAACGGTGTGGCTTATGATTAGGTAAAGTTACGGGGGCGCGATATGCAGATTAGCCTTGTGTGGCACGATTTTTTCGGGCTTCTGTCGACCTCTGCAGGAAGACGCGGAGAACTAACGGCGAGCAAGACAATTAATGTACTTCACGATGACATGCTCACAACTCCCTAGCTTGGCTGTATTCATTCGTCTCTGACCACCTTAGAGCCACACTTTCTTCCTCGGAAGTGTCACTTCCGAAGTAGCGGAATACCGGCTTCTCCATCGCGTCCCCTCGGCAGTCTAGAAAGGGTCCAGTTGGTGCTAAGTAATACAAGTATCAAATCCTCTTTTCCCGAAGACTAAAAGGCCTTGAAGACTGGCTGACTAAAACATGGCAGCAACGATAAATGCGAAAGCAATCTCCTCTGCACGGTGCATCGATCCGACCCGACCGACGGTCGACTGGAACCCGAAAAAATCGTGTTCCACAAGACTAACCTGCATTTTTGCGCCCCTGTAACTTTATCTAATCATAAGCTATACCGTTCCACTTTAGAGCGCTACTAGAACGTTTTACTGGCTACAAAATCGACAAGTTGCAGCCAGATCGATTCGATCTCAACAGAGTTACTGCGCTCCGAACCGCTCTTGCGTCCTATTTGGCACAACAACGGTCGATGTTCTCCGCGCTCTTATTCGCCCAGATCACAGTTCTTAATACTCTTAGCAACGCCATTGAAATCAGCAGGAAATGCGATATCGAATGGTATCAAGCTTGGCCAATTTCGAAAACATCGATTTTCGATGACGTCATCGTCCGTCTGCTACGGCCTGGAGCGGTCTCGTCCTCGATGCAGAACTGCAAAAAATCGATATTTCCAAAATCGGCCGAAATTGACACCCTTCGATGGCGCTTTTCACGCTGAACAGAGCAGTACCATTGCGAGTGCAAGAGCTCAAGAAACTCTAGCCGCTATCTTCCTCATTGATAGGTTCGATAATATATGCATTGTGCACGGCGTACTCCAAAGGCTCGCTGAACAGTCTTAGAGCAATTCCTGAGTAGGGCTGCTGCAAATTTGTGATAAAACTCCCCAAACGCTCACTCTTCAAGCTGCCGCTCCATAGCTCTACAGGTTGTCGCGCCCACTCGATCGACTGTAGGGCCTATATGTATTGTTTAACACTACTGAGATCTATAGGTCATAAGATAGAGCTTAAGCTGCTGAGCTCAAATATATGTTTATTTTTACAAGTACTTGATTTTAAATGAGTTATTTAAAAAGGACCGTTCCAAAGCGGCCTAAGTTGACCTTTCCGGGATTTCCGGCGAACGAACAGAGGAACATGTCCGGTACTGTACGATTCAATTCCATATAAAAAGGTGTCCCCTTCAGTAAGCGAAATCTGCACGTTATCGAAGCCACACCTGGAGCCAGATTCATCAACCGCTTACCGGTCGGTAACAATAAATCGGTTATCGTATCTGCATCTCTGTATCTCTCTGTATCACTTGCTACGTAGGCCGCCGATATTGTGAACCCGTCGTGAGATGATACCGGCGGTAGCGTTGATGAATCTGGACCCTGGACGGGACCCAGCTTATTAGATACAGTAGCCACGTAGAATGTACAGTAGCTAAGCAGAAAGCGGAAAAATGAAGAGAAAATTCTTCCCTAAAACCAAGTCGAAGTGCGATCTTCCTTGAAAGAATGCCACATTACGCGACCTCAACGGAAAACTGCGCCAGATTTGCTTGCAGCACTAACTCTCCGAACTCTTCCGAAGATTAAAAAATTCCTGATAGGCTTCGTTCTAGGGGTGCGAGAGGTGATTAACTGGAGACGCTGTCGACGCATCCGACATTTCAGTCGGTTTCGAAATTTCAGCCGCTTACGCCAAGCTATGGTGGGCACGGATAGTGAAGTCCCGATTTCAGCGAAACCTCGCTTAATAGTTTACTTAGGGCGTTGACCGCGTGGCGTGGCACAGAAGAATCAATTCTGCTCTGACAACATGCCCAGGCTCCATGATCACCAGGCACTTCTCCGAGTCGGGAAGGTGTAAGCGCGTCAATGAATGTGATCTCCTTTTTGTGGAGGTTTTTTGTGGCGATCTTCCACAGTGGGCTTCTTCTGACCATGTTGTGCGGTGCTGTTCTGTGTCCAGCTTTTGACCTGTTTCAGCCTCCCGCGGACTGCTCCCGTCTGGGCAGCAGCCCTCTAGGAAGCGGCACAGTTTTCGCTCTGACATCTTTCCCGTTCGGATGTCAGCGACGTCCTGGCCCTCCTTGCCGGTCCCCAGTGTGTTGAGCGCGAAGCCGAGTGGAAAAGGTCGGGCTACTTCTTCCAGCTGTACAGCTGCTTTACATCTGTTGCTGATCGGGCGCCTTGATAACGGCGCTAACACCGTGATGACTGCCTTCGCACCTCACAACCGCGCCTCGGCCCACGCTGATCGCGTGCGAGGTGTTGGCGACCGAGTTGAGCAGGTGGTTGTTACCAGCTGTTAACATCCATCTGTCAAATTCCGACCATAGATACAGGCACTGGGCAGAATTGCTGCTGACAGCCGTCGCCCGATAAAAACCAGTTGCTGCAATCCGAAGACTGAGGGCTACTGTACCGAAAAAACGCGCTTGGAGCTGCATCAAATAGTACGAAGGAGACGCACTGCCCGTGCGTCTGACGAGATATACGAACACGTCAGCAATAAGAGCAGAGCAAACGAGGCACTTTGACCAGGGAAAAAGCCTGACGTTTCCAGTTTGTTGGGTATTGGAGTACGGAAATTTATTTGATTGATTGATTGATTGATTGAAATGGATTAGACGTTCACTCACGTACCTACATAGACTATGAATTATATGGTAATAAATTTCAGACAGTGTGCACGATTTCGAGGCGATTTGTATTTTGATCCTGTTTTACATAAATTCCTGTATGTCTGGAGGTATCAGTAAGAACAATGAATTTTTATGGCATTATTGCACCGACATCTTAGCACTACTAGGTTGACTTATGTATGGATCAGTCAAGAATGTTACTTTCAGTCGATAATTTTTTCTGGAGAAAATTGCCAGCAAGCTCACCCGAGCGGTAGCGAGCACATGGAACATGAAGGATAAACGATAAAGGACGGCGTTACTCAATCCCTTCTGGGATGCGCCAGCGCATTCTTCTTCTACGGGATGTCGTGGAGGCGATATTAATGCGTATTCGGCCATACAATGACTTGCGGTGGCCAGCCGACGAACAAGTCAGCGCTCTATCCTTCCCAGACGAGTCTGGTACCAATTCACCGACCCCAGAGGGATGGAAGGCTTGGTTGGCCTGGGCGGGAAACCCGAACCAGTAACCTGGTATCGGGTGCAGGCGACAGTCGCGCCTCCTCCGACTGCGTCACACGCGCCCCACTTCCATGGAACATTAGGGCGTAAAAATATGACACATTTATGGAAAGGCTTATTCATCCAAGCACAGGAAAGCCATTAGAGTTTTTAACATAACAAGTTTCTGTACATGTCGTGAACATGGGCAGCATGCGGAAATGGGAGCGCGCCAGGCAATCAGATCGCATTAGAATGGCTTGGCGTTCAGACAGAGAGGATGTGTAGGATCAGCATGCTGATAGTCTGGCGTGTTCCCGACCGCTGCCCTGATTGGTTGTGATTAGCTGGAGCACACCAACTCCCAGCGCTGCCCATCTCCGTGACATCAGCCCATGTTTCTCCATTCGGCACACCTTTCACTTATTGAACGAGACCAATTCGATCATTGCAAAGGTACACCCCGGTTAGTTGAAAGCACTTGCAGTCCCATTCAAGTTGTACAAACCGACCTATGACAGAGTACCCTCTCCCTCTACGCACTCCTGTATGAAGTATTTACTTTGCTCTCATGCGAAGGAAGTGTTCAGCATTAGCAGAGAGGTTCCGCGCGGACCGCAAATTGCAAACCCCATGTGTTTCGGCGGTTGCCCTTCAGGAGCAGTCGAACCGCCATTTCGGCTTGAAAAGTCAGCTGCCGCCGGGGTCAACAGGTCATTAGCAAGTGGTGGACAAACCAGACAGTTGAGGTGTTGTTACACGGTACAGTAGGCTGGGGTTGGGTGACGGAACGGACGGACGTGCCGAATGATATGCGATCGTGCCTCGGCAACTGTTCAACACGAGCCGTCCAAGCTGAACTGACCGTTGCGCAATTCTAAACTGTTATGGTGGCACGCCAGAATACCAACAGCTACGGTAACAGAAAACAGCACTGTACAGTAACTTCCTGCTAAGCAACAGGTCAACGAACTGTCTAAGAATCGCTCCATTACCAAGAGACAAGAAGTCACTTAGACAACTGCTGGCTTGCTACGATTCACTATTCCCTGTGATGGAGCAGATTATTCTCAATTTTAGTTTGAGATTAGTTTTGAACTGCTCGAAGCAACCTGTTGCCATGAAGATCTGATGTTTTTTTTGGATGGCGTCCAGAAGCTGTAAGGTCCCTTCTGAGGCTCTCAACGCTGGCACCGGCTTAATCGCGGCGCCAAGATTCGTCCTCTCACCTGCACCATCCACCGCAATGGAGCATAATCGTTCGCATGAATCAGTGTTTTACTGCCATTTGATACCCCACTCATCGGTTTTATGTGACATCAACACATGTGAGGTCGATCGCAAAAAACGCCCCATGCCGCACCTGATCGTACATCCGAATCGCCTTTGAATGGACGGTGAGGAATTGCGAGCTGCTAAAAACGTTTTACCTGTGAATGATAAGGCCTTAGAAAACCCTTTGTTGGAACTTTTATGCATCACACCACCTGTAAGAGTTAGGACCTTCAAACCATCATACCACTTCTACATGTCTTTCGCAAACTTTCAATTTTTTCTTCTTCTTTTTTATGTTGGAAAGCTTGAAATTTCTGCCTGTTATTTGTACATAGTTCAGTGCACAGACCTGTGAAACACTACATGGACGTGGTGAGAAAAGGTTGGAATATCCAGAAAATCTAATCACGTCATTGTTTGTGCTGTATCAGCTGTCCCGAAAGGAGCCCCAAGCAAAACAGGAGGTAGAAAGGCAACTCCAACTGTAAGGCAAAAATGCAATGCGAAGGTTGGAACGGTGACGATTCGTGGAAAAGAACAGCCATCTTCAAGATTGCATGTACATAGCTCTTATCATAAAAACGTAAATAGCGGATCCCGTCAAACGTGTAGCAGACTAAGAACAGTGAAAATCACAGTTAATGCACTCGTGACCCCTTGCCGTTCGAGAAAATCTTCAGTGTCCACCTTAAAACAAAAATAGTATAGTATTTAGCGATTTTTAGGTGTGAAATTAATTTCTTTTTGCAAACATGCAGAGCAGGTCGACTGCAAGTTTTAGCACACAAACGTTGTAAGTGTGGTAGAAACTTTCACAAATTTTAGGATTAAAACTAGTAGCAGTGAAGGTTCTGGCTTTGAGCGTACTATCTTACTATGGCCCTCACATATTTTCTGCACCTGTTGCTGTTCACACCAATCTGCTTGTGCTACTGCAGTACGGCTACATATGCCAGCTGGTCCCTTCTCAACCGAGTACGAGTTCTTTCCGTCAAAGCTGATGCTACTTGTCGCTCGGTAGCAGTTGTGCTCGTCACTGTGAACTCTTCACACAGATGATCGTATCCGATTACAGCCTGCTACCATACGTCTGCAATGCATTACAACAGTATCATCTCACCAAAGATGCTGCACGCAAGCCTTTGGCAGGCACTGAACAATCATGCCCATCAGTCGATGTCTCCTCCTTGACGACAAGCCTTTTTACCAGAAAGGTCAAAATTGGGAAGAACAGGCTTCTTCAGAAGCACCACTTTCAGAGGGTCGTCGTACAAGTTATTTTCGTGGCACCTGCTTTCGTCGGGCAAGAGCTCCTGCAGAGGAGCTTGCTGGAAGCGTTGCGGGATTGAAAACCTCCGCAGACCCCAGCAACCTTCAGAAGTCGGTGGCATTCAAGCTTGCTCTCCCGTGTATCACGCTGGCCATGTAACCATGGATCCAAGAAATGAGGACGCAGAGCTAAGAGTCCCTCGGCTTCTGACCTGTGCTGCGCTCGGCGCTGTGGGCCCTTGGCGCTAGCCAGTAGGACGGCGTTGTGCTCCAGTTAACCGCGCTAAACACCGGTCTTGCAGTGAGAATAAATGTGTAGCACAGTATCCTTGACAGTGGTCATAAATCGAGCGGCGCTACCCTCGAATTGTACGCTGTTCGGCACGGCGCGAACCATGCTAATAGTTCGTTTACACCGCGAGGAAAGATGGATGTCCGTCGAGAAAAAACCCGCATCTCAGCCACAAAATGAATTGCAGGCGGCAGCTCGATTGTCGGCCGCGATAACGACCACCTTCGTGATGAGGAACGGCTTCGAACTAAGCTTTACAGACCGGCTGATGATCTGGACGACGCCTACTTCACAGCGGAATGCATCCGCCGAGAACGTTTTGCTCTCCATTCAGAAATAACTGCCGACAAATGTGGAAACCTGCAATGTCAGGCTGAACCTCTGGGCACGATGGGTTAAATCTCGTTCGGAAAGACACATCTACTCCAAACCACCTGCGATGTGTGCTTCACTCTAGGCGTCCTTCAAACTGGAATAGCAAGCTGTGCGAAGAAAATCGCACTTGTTATTCTCATCTCTTCACATACCCATCCTCCTGCATATGAAGTGCTCACCTACGAGCCAAATGTTAAGTTCTTACTAATGTTAGTACGACTGATCTTAGTCTAAGAGGAAAGTGAGACAACAGCAGTCGAGAATCTTCAAGGAAACGATTACACCACACACAACACATTCCTTCTCTTCAATCATCCCACTCTTGCAGACCGAACAAGAATTAATCAACCCTAATTTATAGTGACAAACAGCACGCGGTATCCACGTTAATTGCCCCACCTCAGGGATCTTTTCGAATCTTCTGTAAGAGGACGGCCGACGGAGGAAATTGCTTATCTCTTGAGCAGAATTTAAACATCCAAGTGAACTGGTACTGAATTTCTCAACTCTCAAAGAAGTTCAGTCTACCAGACGTTTCAGATAGCATAGAAAATCATTGCGAACAACTTTTTGTCGGCGTCAACGTTTGGGATTCCTGCTAAAAAGCGTAAAGCAAACCAATACATGTAGACCGAATCCGACTTCGTGCTCGACCACCCAGTGCATTTCCGGCCGGCGTCTTTTGCTGAAGGTGTTGACAGAATGACACAAAACGCTATCGGCATTCGTTACGATTCGCTTCATAAGCGTTTCCTGTGATAAAACACTGATCGCAGGGCTGTTTGCTTGAACTCTAGAGGCGGAGGTTACCGTATCTGCAGATGATCGAGTTTCTCCATGTCTAACGTCACACTTAATCGCTCGAGTTTTCTATTTGGTTGACGGTGAAGAAATCAAGAAACCATTCCCGATGCAATCAATTAAACTCGCTTAGCACTAAGCCCATCAATTTCTTTTCTTACAACATAAAATAGGATAGAACAGTAGAATGTACTTCTTTCGCCGTTGAATTGTTACCGCTTCAGTGACATATGCAATGTTTGGCCTTCGTACCTCCTAGAAGAACTTTTGCAGGCAATTTCAAGACTCTAAAGAATGTGGATTCTGGTAGCTAGAGTGCTTTTTAGCATACAATCTAGTAATAGGGTGAGCCGAAAGTTCAACTCTAAACTCCTAGTGCTTGAAATGCTTATTCAGATTTGCTTCCCCTCTCGGCTTAATAGCAGTATTTTATAGGAAAGGTGAGTCGACAAATAATGGAATTTGGAGTTTTTCGACTCCAAAGTAGGCGAGGTAAAATTACATACATAGCTGGAGCCTGAAGCGAATCCGGAGAATCATTATCTTTCTTTATCTTTATTGGAACACGTGATACAATGCGCGTGCAACTGCGACCGACAAAAGTATAAGGCGGTCGAGATTCCAGGGCAACAACCTTGTGAAAAGAGTTTGAAACAATAAGAAGAGTACGCGAAACTAATCCAAACAACGGAAATAGAACAACTAACAGGAAAACTAAAGAGAAGGGAGGAAATAATGCTGTCAAGTGGCCCTGCCTCAGAGCAAAATGCGCGAAACTAACAAGATGTGTAAGATTGTTTCCAAAACTTATTTGTGATTGTTTTGAAAGCCGAAAGTTTAGAAGGTATCTGAAAACGCTTGCACAATTCGTCGTCTTCGCTTCACTCCCTGCAGGTGAAGTAGTTCGAGCGAACTGAGGTCCTAGCCCTATGGAGAAGCACTTTTAGTTCAGGTCCTCTGGTAATGGACGGCTTGGCTGGAAAGATTTGCTGCCGATCAATGGCTATTAGTCCATGCAGAATTTTGTAAACCAAGACCAAATCAAACTTCCCCCTTCTGAAGCCTAATATTTCAATCCCAAGCTGGGAGTTTCTTTCAGTGCTACTACGAGTGGTCCTGTAATTGAATCCTTCCGAACGCAGGAACATTTTTCTGGTATAACTGTTTTGTACCCTTCCCAAAAGTTTTAGATTTGATTTTGGTTGGACAAATTAGAGGGCGCCATATTCCAGCATGGGACGCACATAAACTTTGTAAACCCTAAGGAAAATTTGGAGATCACTAGTGGAGAGATATTTGAGAAGATCGCAAACTCTGCGCCTGGATTTTGCTGATACCTCTTTAAAATGCTTCTCAAAATCAAGATTCTCGGTTACGAGAAAGCCCAAGTCCCACACTTCATTTGCATGCAAAATTTGGTGGTCATCAATGAAATAATCAGCTTTCATGCTGCTTTTACCAATGTGCAAAACCCTAATTTTGTCTTTGGCCAACGAAAGCTTCTATAACTGGGACCATTTGACGACATCTGAACTCACTAGCTGGAGTTCCGTGGCATAATAGTATTGATCAAGGTGTGCAACGATCACCTCCTTGAGCATTTTTCCGAATAGCCTAGCAAAATGGATACGATGCTCACCGGACGGTAGTTTTTGGGCAGGTGAGCAGGTAACGGAATTACATAAGCTTCTCTCCATTTTGACGGAACCTCGGCTCGGGTTGAGGACGATCTCCAACGGTCCTGCGTAATCTTGGGGTACAGCTGTGATAAAACCAGGGGTGTGCGTAATTCCGACTTACGATTTACGATTTTACGATTTACGGTGATTTTTGGCAAATTTTTTACGATTTACGATTTACGACATTTTGGGTCGTAAATCGTAAATTTTCGTAAATGTGATCCTCGGTCCACGGATGAGAAACGTCCACACAACGTGATATAATTGGGATTATGACGATGTACCCACCTTTAAAGACTTTCCTCATAGCTCGTTGCTATCACCTATTTACTTTTTTATGTTCTGCTGTGGCGCTGTGACAGAAAAACGCAGCATTGTGGACAGGTCACTCTAGTTAATTCCTGGCAATGGAACTGGGTTAGCCTATTTTTCCGGTCGCACTCTAGCACAACATTTCACATTCGAATGGCCTGAAAGCATTTCGTTCCAGTCCACAGGAAAACATGAAAATAATTATTGCACTGGAATGGAGATGATCACTTGCTGAACCATGTTCTATGCTGCAACCACCGCCTCGTCAACCTGTAACTTTTTCACTTGTTCATCACTTAGACGACTCTTTCCAATGCACACGAGTAGAAGTCATGCAAAACCGTCAAAGAATATTGGACTTGATTGGAGGCTGTGGAGTAACAGCTAAACTGTTGGAATGAGTAAAACAATCGTGTTTCAATCTGATTGTCGCTGCACGTCATGACGCGGAGTGTATTCATATTTAAGGTGCAACTTAAGCAAAACGTCTGATATTTTCATGATGGAAGTGAAAAATCGCACTTGGTCTCGTTTTCAGGTGTTTGATTGGGGATGTTGCGTTCGATCTATGCGGTCTGCTCAGAATGCTAAGGACTGGGCAAAAGATACGATAGCGTTTGTTACAATGGTAGTGGAGAGCAGGGCTGGCGAATGTGAGTAGCCATTAATTAGTAATGCAATATTTTGGAGTTTCTGAAATCTAACAAGCGCTAGCAAACCTGCGAGCAAAGTAAATGCCGAAAGTAATTTCCTGGTATCGTCGAACGACAATCTTTTATTCCAGAAATTGTGGTTGCCTTCAAAAATGGTAAAGGACAAAGTATAGCGTTAACCAGTCCCTGTTTGAGATGCGCCATCCATTCTTTCTACCTCTGTGGGATACCGTAGAGGTCATTTGAGTGTGGGTTTGCCTTACAGAAAGAATTGCGGTTGCCGCCGATGTACAGGTCAGTGCTTTATCCTTTTCCATACCTGCTGGGTACTAATTCACAATCCAGCAGGTATGGAAAACTTGACTGCCCGTGGTAGGACTGTAATCAAGAACTCCTATTCTGGAGCATGCGATAGCTATCCTCCTCCGACTTCCCTTCCATGTGTTTCCCCTAAACGTTTAAAATGCACCTTGTACGAATCAGTTAAACTACTATCAATTCAAGCTGCACCTTTCTTCTATACTTTACTCCTAAAGAATGCCACAAAAATATCTTCTTTTGTAATTTCAAGTCAAAAATCCGACTATAATAAGTGTCCAAAATTTTGATCAGACTCTTTCAATCGTCACACAATTCCTTCCCGTCTGGTACAAAAGAGCTGTTAGGTACAATTAAAAACGTGGGAAGGCTTAGAACTTTAGGTGTGTCATACCATAGAAATGTACCATGCGCTCACTCAGTAGGACTGCTTGTTGGATTATTTGTGCAAATACTGTTTTCGTCGAGTTGGTCAGCGATCAATATTTTTTTGGTTTTGGATGGAATGGTTTTTGTTGGTTTATTCGGAGTTGTTGCGGCTGTTTCTACAAAGTCATATTTTTATATGCAAGCCAATGGCTAGTAGAATGACAAGCATTTTTGATGGTCCAAACAGTGTAAGCTTTTTATTTAGGCGCCATGTATAGGCGCCTTTTAAGATAGCGTTTTTGAACAAGCAGATTATTTTGGTTCTCCAAAATACTTGGAGAACCAAAATAATGATTGATTTGAAAGGTGCTATTTGATTTTAATGGCTTCCATCTTAATTAGAAAAGTGTACAGCTCGAGCTGAAAATGTCCCAACAAAACCTAGCTTCGATTAGGTTCAACATAATGGAAAAAACAAGGAAATTAGATGTATTATAAGTCAGGCACCTCTTACGATTTACGGTTTACGATTAACGATTTACTGCGATTTTTTCGTAATTAAGATTTACGATTTACGAAATTTCGTATTTCATTTACGCACACCCATGGATAAAACTCACTGGAATTGCATTAGGAGTCACTGCCTAAGACTTTGGCCATTTGTTCAAAAGTTCCAAAACCCATCTCTGTGGAATCAAACGGAATCACACATCTTAGAAAAAGTGGAAACAATTGAAGCAGATAATGTTTGCTCAAAGTCAGATCTTTGGGAAGCACTTTGACACCTTCAAATGCTCTTCCTAAGATCTTCGCTTTGTTCTTAGTAGTAAAGTGCGAAACACCATGGTTGTCCACTAAAGCAGGATCGGAGTACTTGGGTTTGACTTTCTTTCCCATCAATTTGAAGAAACCATTAGGGTCGCCTGATGACGCAATCTTCTTCTCAAAAGATGCTGAAAATTTTTTCAGTATTCCAGAAAATCTTTTCGACAAAACTTTGAAGTATTCCCCGTTCTTCTCGCAGGTAAAGCATACGTTTCCATGCCTTCTTCCGACGGTTGGCTAATGATGACAAGTATTTTAGCCATGTCTACTTATGAATTCCTTTCGCCAGTGATGATTGAGTGCCGATTTTACCCCACTGGACGACTACTCTCATTTAGAAGCGTTTGATGAGCATCTATCCACTGATAGTCGCTTGCTCTCACCTGCTCAACACCTGTTCAAGTAGCAAGCACACTTTGACCGGCGTTAATCACCGCACCACACTGAGGAAAAATCATTTGACAAATCGCCTCAGTGGCGAGGATCTATGAGAAAACACGTGCACACGACCAACAAGAACGCTGTGTGCTTGCAAAACTGCAGGATCAACCTCGACTCTGCATGCGTAACTCTCGAAGATTATCTGAAGAGCAAACCATAGAAATCGAAAGTAGAGCTGGAGGTAAGTGCGAGTTATCAAGCAGAAGAACCCATGTAGCCGGAGAATGTTGGTAGCTTTTATTCAATGTACATGGTTCATTTCCTTTCGAAGATGTGATCGAGAACATGCTGAACTGCGCCGCAGGAGCGAAGGCGTGCCAATCTTTGAGCTCGTATGACAGGCTCAGTGTACATCCAAGAGGTGTCTAAATGAAAACACCTACCGGACATTGCACGCTCTGAACGCAGGCATAACGCAAATATTATGGAGTAAAGGCGGGCGAGAAATGGGGAAGGCTGAGAGTAACTAGCAGCTAAGAGTTCTACACAGCAGTCTCTGATGAAAAGTCGGTGGAAAATAGATAAGTTGTCGTCGCTTCGCATTGTTCTTCTTCTTTTCAAACCCACAACCTCAAACTGGATGGGATGCCACCCACTATATGAAAAACGTACTTCAGGGGTCTTGATCTGTGTGCTTGGTGCCCTGGTGTTCGATACATTCGCTGGCCTACAGAATCCTAAGCGGCATTCTTTAGGGTGAGGTACATAAATGAAGCGACCGCTGTCTCAAAGAAGTTTGTCTTCGAACACAGCTCTTAACGCCAGACAACGCCTCTTAACGTCAAACACGTATGTGTCTTTCGCTATCGTGGGGACACCACGCCATTACTCCGTCGGCGTTGCTTGATCGCACGTAACAGTCATGATGTATGAGGTGATTTCTCGATTTTGCCGCGAGCTATGTAGAGGAGGGCTCACACCAAGTCATTGAAGAAGGGCAGCACATCTCGGTGTCACCATGGGACTAAAGTCGTTGCTGCCTTATGCTGGCGATAGAGCATTTCAAGACGAAAAAGCATTCTGTTCTTGACAGCTTGCCGCTCTTGAACACCGCACCCACGATCGCCTAAGCGTTGATTTCACTTCCTTTTAAATAGGAACTCATATTATGGTCTACGCCGCAGGTCAAGCTTCCACAGTGGAACAGCAGCATCCAGACGCTACCTCCCGTGAGGAGTTTTCCGAGTGCTTCATCACATTAACGTCTGTAACTGCTGTAAACAGCAGTCATTCTACGAATGCCTCCAGCTTGACCGGTTTCGTGCTGATATCAGCGGCCAGCTCACCCCGATATCACGGGTGAGTGCTGAAAGGTATGTACTTGCTAGGAAGATATCGTGGATGTTCCGTTCGATCAAACAGCGATGGTGGTGTAAGGCCTAGGGTCGCTGCCCGGAAAGCAGCAGAAGGTGCGAGTTCGAGTCCTGCCTGGCGGAAGAGTTTTGATCAACTAGACATCCATCTATAGCATTTTATCAAATAAAATACAAAACATTAATAATGTTACATTACATTACTAATTTTTTAAATTATAAAATAAATATTACTCAATATAGAAAATATTAAAAAGGTTCGTTTCGGCACTATCTTCAGACGAACCTTTGTTGTGTAATGCTGCTCTCGTGGCTCTTCAGTGAAGAAGAGGAGCATATTTTAAGATATCTTTAAAATTTGTTTGTGTGTGAATAAGAGATAGGAGAATGATAAGGAAGAGAGATTAGATGTAGAAAAGAAGAGAAAGAATGAATACAATAAGATGAAGAATTAGACACCACTTAAGAAAACTGAATTTAAAAATGAAGACAAAGGAAAAGTAGAGAAAAATGGTAGTTAAACAAAAAGATATTCCTCAAAGAAGTAGTAAAATATGTTCTTATAAACTTAAAGGGATTAATTAAAAGGTTTATTCATATATAATTATTGCATATAACTGTTATAATTATAACTATATAATTATAATAATATGTATAATTATGATTTATGATTATAATTTATTGTTATTAATACAATAAATGTAGCTCTAATAAAGACAATTACAATTTATTATGAAGTAACAACTACAACCAATAAAGCTTACAACAAACTATAAATATACCCATCGTAGTTATAAACTATAATTTTTTATTAAATATAATTTATTATATATAAATAATTTTTATATAATTATTATAACTATCACAAATAATATAATTACTATTATTAATATCAATCTTCAAAATTGAAAGACTTACTTCCTTTGGCTATTACCGCACTCCGTAGTGGCACATTTACAAATAAAGAAGGGTGTGTCAGTTAACTGATATCCAACTGATATGTCAACTGATAGATATATATATATGTGATTAGTGTGAAGATTATATATATACATTATATATATAATCTTCACACTATTCTTATTTATAATTCAAATATGGCAAAACTGGTTGTATCATTGAGGAAGGTTACACGACACACACTCAGTGTCGAAAACAGAGTGCAGTAAAACCAACAACAAAACAAAACGGTATCGTTATCAATCTTAAGAATTTTTTTATCACTAGTGACACTAATTTATATTACTTTTTATGTAAATACACCGTTTTAGCAAATAAAGATTTGGAAGGTATTTAATTTAAGTATAATTTTATTCGTCAAATGTTTTCCGTAAAAACATAGCTAGATTGCCTTTGACTTGATGACGTTTGAGCTTATAATATATAAATCTGTGTTTATATAAACATTTAATTATGTTTGAAAAATAATGAACTCTTCTGTGCATTCATTATGCTTTAAAATATTTTTCAATTCAATAATTTTTTCTAGAAAATACTTTAGGTCAGAACAAGTGTTTGCTATTCTTAACGTTTCCGATAAAATTATAGCTTTTTTGATATTTATGGAGACCGCTGACGTAAAATGTGGAAACCTTAGAACTTTAAAGTTGAAATCGTGTGTTTTATCGTACATTCTTGTTTCTATTCTGTTATTGATGATTATTATTGTGATGTCTAAATACTTGCGGTGGTGTTCATTAATGTGTGTCTTTTTTAAATTCTAGAGAATCTTTATAAACTAGTTCTAAAATATCATCTACATGTCTTTCGTCCAAGTTATGGATTATTAGTGAATCATCCATATACCTGTATGGTACAAATATGCTATTACTACTAGCCACAAACGCTTTTGCGAGCTCGTACTGCAACATAGACATTGTGATATCTGCAAGTAGTGGACTGAAGTTACCTCCTTGAGGAACACCTTTGTTTTGCCTGAAGATAGTTGAGCTAAATACTGCATAGCTATTTTTAAGTAAGAAATTAACCTGATCGATAATGTCTTGCATATTAAATATTTTATATTGAGAATTCAAATTTGTTTCATTAGTGTAAAATGTCTTGTAGCCACTACAAACTGAAATTTTTATTAGCATTTTTAAAACAGATTTTGAGTAAAATGCAATTTTGTCTAAGATAGTCTTATGAGGTAGGTTAGTAAACATATCTTTGAAGTCCGCTGAATAAAGTTTTAAATATTTATCTTGTAATGCGTTTAGTTCCTAGGTAATATTTGTATTATTAATTGCCCAATATATTTTCATAGATCTGCTTCGGTTAGCTACTACGTTGATGAAATGATTCTTAATAAATGTGACTATGCATTGTAATTGTAAGAAAAAGAAATATCGGTGTTTGCGTTGCAGAACCTGTAATCCAAAAAGGGTTCTGGAAAGCTTTGGAATTTATGTTCATTTGAAGTTGGCTTCGAGTATTTTCTTGGCACCTGTCGTCAGAGCGAGCGGTTCCTTTCTCGTAGTGTAGGGCTTGCGTGAAAAGCGCATTGCGATTCCTGTACAACGAGTCGTTCGGTGATTGATGAAAATCTTGCGAGAATCCAGGGGTAGAGTAGAAGGCACCGAAAAGGTTAACTAATAATCTGGGGGGGGGGGGTATTAGGCTGGAAGAGAAGTGTCCGCCGCGTTTTACATCTTATTCTGAATGTTGCTTAAAGTTTTTGGTATATCATACGCGTAAACTGTTTGAAAGAGAACGATTTGTCTATTAAGAGATATTTTTCGCCCTTTTCCCATTTCAATTGTTGTGGCCAGTTGTTAAATCATTAAAGTGGAAAGCCGAAAAAAATGACCTTCGCCGACAGCTCATTCTCTCTGTTTACTTTGCGTTTTTTGCAACACCTTATACCATGTACGTTTGGAAAAAACCATTTGCTGTATAGCAATATGTGTTGCACTTTTTTGTGCACATTAATTTTCGTTCTTTTTCTAGACATTAGAGTGTATTTTTACCAACAGTTTATACTACTCTTTGATTATTTTTCGCTCCATTTAGATGATCTAAAAATTAGCAATATCCAGAACTACCGAGGAACAAACATATTTTCTGAACGAAACATTCACGTTCAAATGGCAATGATAATGTACGAAAAAAGGTTGGTAAAAGCCATGTTCTCTTTTTAACATTCCGCTAAAAAGTGACAAAATCGAAATGGGAAAAAGGCGAAGCATACTTCCCAATAGAGCGAAGCATTAAAACCAAAAAACGTTAACCAAAGGATTGGAGCTTGATAAAGATAGTTTATGTTTTCCGTGCTCTCCTCTTTAATGCTCAAAAAATTAACGAAAATGAAAGTTAGCAATAACACCGCAACAAAACCTGGTATTCTGCTCAGATTCTTTTTGAATGAAATTCCTCTTTCAAAAAGGGATCAACATACATATGTACCCAATCGAGCTTCATGGCGAGAACTGGTAATATCAAATCGCCAGCGATATTTTAGAAGGAACGTTCGGAAACTTTTTGTCGAATTCACCTGAGCAATTGCTTTCCGACAGTTTATACCGCCATGTAGTGTCAAAATGACAGATAAATGTTGCCGATCGCTTCAACAAGATGAAGGGTGCTAGAAATCAATAACACTGGTGAATACAAATATTAGGTAGTCCGGAAAGTTCTCAGCGTTTTGAGTGCTTCACTTTGAACTGCCGTAACTTTCTCAAATCATATCGTATTTAGTCGAAATAGGCACGCACCTTTGCCAACGGAAGACCAGTGGACCTATTCCATCAGCGAAAAAAATAGGTGGTCGAGATTCCTCAAAATTCACAAAAGCTGTTTTGGTCCTGATTGGTGAAGATTTTACCAGCGAGAAAGTTCTGAAAGTGTATGAAAAGGTGGTAGTCGGTTGGTGAGAGGTCTGGAGAATATGGCGGGTGAAGCAGAACTTCAACGCTCAATTCGTTCAATTTTCGAATAGTGATTAGAGGAACGTGAGGGCGGGCGTTATCGTGCAAATGAATCGGGCCTCTTCTGTTGACCAATGCTGGCTGAAGTTTGGGCAATTTTCGGCGCATTTGGTCGACTTCCTCACAGTAGGACTCTGCTGTGATCCTTTGGCCTGGTGTCAAAAAGTTGTAATGGATCAGACTGACCGCAGACCACCACACAGTGACCATTTCCTTTCTTTGGTGGATATTTGCCTTTGGAAAATGCCTAGGGAGTTCGTCGGCGCCCAACCAACGTTTCCTGTTCATGCAGAATCCACTTCTCATCGCAAGTGACGATTCGACCCAAAAACGGGACAGATTTGTTGCGTAAAAGTAGAGAAGAACAAATCACGAAACGTGACAATTTTTGCCGCTCACAACTCGTGGGTCACCCACTTTTCGAGCTCTTTCACTTTCCCAACGCGTTTCAAAGTATCAGCAACAGCTATTTACTGACGTCTAGCCCTTGCGCGATCCCGCGAACTGTTTGGGATGGTTCAGCTTCCACCAATTCCTTCAACTCGTCGTCGAGGACTGCTCTAGGTCGACCACCACGGGGTCATCTTTGAGGCTGAAATCTCCGGTCTGAAATTTACTAAATCAGTGGCGCACAGTGCTTTCTCCAATAGTATTAGGCCCACACTTGATTGATTTGTCGATGTGTCTCGACTGCGGATTGTCACAATTTGAAGTTGAAACAAAACATCGTTCGGAGTTGCTTCTTCGACATACTTCGATAAGCCCTTGAAGGACAGAATTATAAAACAACGTTGGAGCATAAGTTACTTAGTCAGATAGAGCGAAAAATTCTGTAGAGAAAGTAGCATTAATGCGCAATGCAAGCTGAATTTTTACTGAACGAGATGAAAACGAGAGACGAATGGAAAATAGTGACACAAAACGCTGAGAACTTTTCGGACATCCCAATAAATGTGGTTTCCACACTTCACTGCTGCTTCCCTGGAGTCGCTGCCTCAGAGACAGCCCCGAGACCTACATGTGTGCACTATCACTGACGGCTCCCTTCGATGCAGTTAGAGGTGACATGTCGGCGTGTTTGATGAGAGCGCATAAAAGTTTGCCATAATCTCTTTATAGCTACCCAAACAGACGCAAAAGGCGCTGTCATCTAGTGACTTCGCTCGTACAACGCTGCGGCTGGTTTGCCGAGTCCTTCGCCCTACTGTATGTTGTACAATTAGTCCAGGGAACTCAGCCAGAAATCTTGAAAACCTCCACTAAAGGTTCTGTTGAGGTGTATAGTTCGGGCGATGAAACTCTGAAGGCCTTCTTACAGAACTCCTCAGCTTAAATCAAGTCATCGCAACCTACATTTCTCCTATGGCTTCAAGATCTTTACATGTTTCCTTCATCTTTACGAGCCGCTCCTACCCTTCTTTGTTACTGTTACCTACTTGATTAAAAGATTGTTACTCACCGCAGCGGAACATCTAGGATCAATCTTTTAAAAAATCACATCCAACAATTTATTGTAAAACTAGGAAGTATATTTGCTGATCGAAAATTTACGAATCACCTTGCCAATTGATGCCTTAATGTCAGTAGCTGTGATGCTCCATCTGAATTTTCACCTCACCAGTCAGAATACCATTTTAAATAGAGTAAAACTTATCCAGTGTTTCAAGTTGGATTCAGATTCTCCACAAAAAATTGGGGCATGTGTGACGAGTCGGCAGCAGGCGCCGGTCCTAAAAGGAACCAAATCTAGGACTCGAAGCCGACACTAGGGAAGCAAGGCTTGTCCACTGCCACCCTCTAGCATATCCACTGCCTTTGGGGTTAGCGGCGGTGGACGTGCCAGACCATGACGAAACCTTGGTTTGTACACTGAACGACCATCGCTGTGGCTACTGGACTGACTACACAGCATCCAAGCCGCTCAAGCGACATCCGCCAGAAGTATACATATGCACTGACAATGCGTTCCAAACGTGTCTATCCATCCCAGCTCGTTTAGCATTAATTTCTGCTGACCCACACTAGCTCCACTAGATTCCTCAAAGTCGAACATAAGAATCCACTCACTTTCAGAATTTTTTCGTCTCATACGAGAATCAGACATTTTGAAGAAAATTGGTTGAAAATCAGCCTTTTAAAAGTATGTATCACATGTGAAAAACCAATTTTTTACTAAATTCAAAACTCGATCAAGCCACCATTATTTCTTATAACATCATGTATCATATTATTCATGCTGCTAACAAGGTTCTGGATGACTTTGTCTTCGCTGGTGCCCCGTGTAATCAAAATCACCTTTACGTCATTGAACTGTCGGTTATTCGGGTAGACTTGTTGAACCAAGACGCCCCACATATTCTCCATTCGGATGCTGTCAGATGAACAGGCCGGCCAGCCCGCTACTTGAATCTTTCGTCGAGCTAGACACATGAACTGCAGCGTTGTCCTGCTGCAGAATATGTGTCTGCCGTCTTCCGCCTCTCAACAAATACAGAAGACTGGACTCCAGCATACCTTGACACTCCAGACTGACCATGCGACACAACGGGACACAACGGAAAACTTCAGCTTTCCGCTGCTGCATAAGTCGACCACTGTCACTAATGAACCGCCTCCAAAGTTGGGACGACGGGAGCTTCTCACAGGTGTCTCCGGTAATGTCGGTATCCATCGTGACCATCCAGATTAGATTTTTACATCTTTACCAGCGGCGAACACCAACTTTGAAGCACCAATTTTCTTAATAAAAGTCTAATTCTCGTGTGAAATAAAAAAATTCTGAAAGTGAGTGGTTACCTATTTTCGACCACGAGGAATCTAGCGGAACTAGTGCGGACCTGCAGAAATAAACGCGAAACGAGATATGGGATAATTATGGGATGGATAGACACTTTTGAAAGGCGCCGTAGCATGCAGGGCTTACGAAGAAATACCGTAAGGAGTGGACTTCAGAATTGATAACGCTGGAGGATACTTGCAGCCATGCCCTGTTCTGCACTTCTTTTTATATTGAAGCACATGGCGGAGCGATTGTGGAAATAATTCCTATTTCTGATGCGACACGCCGGCTCACAGTGCTCCCACTACTGGAGTTTTTCATTTATTTTATCTTTGAAGCTGGTTCATTGAGCGCTACCACATTACTCTGTGTAGACGTAAAGGCTAACTTCTTCCCTTTTTCTGATGCCGCCTATTAGTGCTACTTCTGTTCTTGATCAGGGCCGAATTCCTCAACGACTTACAGCAATTTAACGGAGAAAATACAGCAGAACTCCCTGATAGCGCGGCTTATTAAGCGATACGGTGAAGTATTTCGCCGCGCTATCAGGGATTTCGGCCGTATTTTCTCTGTTAAAATGCTGTAGGTCGTTGATGAATCCGGCACCAGGTTTCACGTTGCTAATTCCAAGTGTTACGAACTCGAATTGGTCCAGCATGGTGTTATGTACACGTGTTCATCCAGATGCTGCATCCATATTCTTGTCCAATTCCGTCGTATTTTTTACGTCAAGAACATCAAACGATGAAGCTGAAAGTCTAAGTGGGAGAGAGGGTCCTCTACTTCTCCCTCTCCCTCCCTTTGTTGTTCTCTCTCTGATTCACAACATCCAGGGGTTTAATTAAAGTCTCCTCTTTAACTTCAAGTCGCTGGTAATGAGGTTGAGGTTTCATGTAAGCTCTCTAGCGATGCTCCGGACAATTTGTTCCAGACCTTTAAAATGAAGAGGGGAGTACCGTTATGCACATCGGAATTGTACAACTGCATCAAAGTCAGCTGCGTCTCAGGTAAAACTCTCTTTCTCTCTCTAAGTTGTTCGAGAGGTAGACGGCAGTCAAGCTTTTTGTTATACTTGAAGCGAATCGCAGTAGAATGGATTGTGTTACGGGGAAGGGCCTCTCGAGCGCCAGGACATTAGAGTGTTACATATTTGCTTATTAGACTGTGAATTTTGCAGAAGACCCACCCGAAGAAGTTGGATAGTACTTATATTGTATTGAGCGGTGCAATCCTGATAAAGATTACCTGTCATAAACCTTCGAACAGAAACCTTGTGGAAGTGGAAGAAGCAAATGGGGACATTGCCACAGAATTCGAGAAGGTGAAGGCTTCAGCGCGCTTAAGACTTCGGCGTTCCGTTAATCTCCTTCGTGGCCATGTAATTCCAAGGTGTATCAAGGTATTTAGTGTTCGGAAGTCTCATAGGCGTACTTAAGTAAATAATGGCTATGCTTGCAAGCATAGAAGGTGCGAACTAGAAGAACAGCATACCCTGCATTGCACGACCACAGCTCTGCACAGAATGGCAGCTGATACAAACAATGGAGTACAGTTCACTGAAGGTGAGAAAACAATCAAAATGGTGATGGAAGTCGTTAAACCGCTGTGTTTTGGAAACCGCTTCTTTGGATAATTACTTTCAAGGCGCTTTTTATCGCCAACTGTGGGTGGCTAGAGAATGCCTATGATCGTCTATCCGTGTCTCAGTAGGTGATTCTGACAATGGCATCATTCTGTGCGTTTGCATCCGGTGCGTGTTTCACCTTGCTTGAGGCAGTGACTTGGTAACTGCCACAAGCGAGGTGAAGTATGCTGCCGGACAGTAACCGTGCATTTATCTGACCATCTGGTGAGTCCAATGATGTCCACGCCTAAGCTTCCGAGGTCATTGTCAACCTACGTCGAGAATTCAATGTCGACTTCTGAGATGAGCTAACAGTCACTCTCGCTGCTCGTCATCAAAAACACCTCTACTCTCTCTTCGGATTTGCCCATCCAGCGGTGTTTATTGACTGCGTGTAATAAGCGAATAATCTGAAATAGAAGGCAGACTGTGGAGAGCAGAGTGCACCGCGTCTTCGTTATCCTGTTCACATTGTAGATGACTGCGCGTTACGGTCGTTCGTCAGAGTTTTTGCGAAGCGTCCTCTTGCTGTTCCCTGCGCGCGATTACGATCACATCGCGATGATATCACGAGCGAAATTATTCACTGTCCAATCCGCAATTGACAACAAACTGACGCGATCGTATCGTCCAGTTGTCCGGCGACTTTGCGCGAAAAAACTCGCTCACGCCATTTCGTTGGATAAACACAACATTTGATGCCTGACACCGCTGGCGATAGGCATCTCCTCTGCCGTCACTCACTGAGACATCCAACTCTATAAGGACTGACGCATAAATACTGCGGCGAAATTGGGCGACCAGGTTAAGGGTGGTCAATTGTGTTGAACTTGAATAGTTCTATGTAGTACGTCCATATCACTATGCTCCGCACAATTATCGTTGTTCCGGCTCCTCGTAAAAACAGTAGTGGACTTTCACTTGAAAGGACTGTCTTTTCATGGGCAACGATAAAGCACCTCCATTCTGAAGCAGCTCCATTTATGAAGACTGGGCGGCTAACATGCGGTAGCATCAAGGGCTTTTCCAAAGTGAGCATTAGATGAATGGGTGTGAGCTACATATAACTGGGGAGCGCTATTACGATCATGCGGAATGCAGTACCGAGCTGGAACAAATTCAATATCCAACCGAGTGTCTGTCATTATATAATGTGCAGTTCAAAAAACAACAGGAACACAATCTGAATGATCCTATCAAGCCAAGAGCGGGTCCTTGTGAGCGTTTTTGCTTCACATTGATCTGCAGCGCATGTGAAAATAGTGGTTTAAATCGCACCAGTATTTCCGTTCCTATAAGATTAAGCATTTGATGCAATGTTTAGTGCCCACCCTGTAGAATCAGAAAACCACTAAGGTTATCTAAGTTAAGTCTCTACAGCTCTTCCAGTCTGCAGATCAAGTTGTACTTTCATTTTGATGATCGAAACGACTTCAAAGACCTACATTGCACGGTACATCCGCATCAAGCGCATCCGACCAAGTTAAGTTGATAAACGAACTGTGCGCATTCCTCTTCAGCAGCCTTTAGTCGCTTCTCATAAAATGAGCAACGGCCAAAAATTACTTTACAGGCATCCGTAGAAGATTTAATAGCCAGCTCTTGTTTTTTTTTCAGTTTCAGGGTTCATTGTAAATTTGGAGCTCCCTTCTCATTCCATTGTCCTTCAATTTGTCATATCATCCGAAGATGTCCTTTATGCTTCTTTTTTCCTATGTTTGCTTACAGTCGCGTGCTGTCCACATATAAGGATAAGGATAAAGGACTGCGTTACTCAATCCCTTCTGGGATGCATTCTACTTCTACGGGATGTCGTGGAGGCGACATGAATGCGTATTTGGCCATACAATGACTTACGGTGGCCAGCCGATGAACAAGTCAGCGCTTTATCCTTCCCATACAAGTCTGGTTCCAATTCACCGACCCCGGAGGGATGGAGGGCTTGGTTGGCCTAGGCGGGAAATCCGAACCAGGAACCTGGTATCGGGTGCACGCGGCAGTCGCGCCTCCTCCGACTGCGCCACACGCGCCCCCCTGACCACATATAGAATAAATAAATAATATTGCTGCACCTTCGTGTAAGCCTTGTGCGTAAGCGTGCAGAGGTCATAAGTTGGTATGTGTCATAATAGCATTAAGAGGTTAGGATAAAAAATTAAAGCCCAGCGTTAATCAATCCCTCTGCAAGATGCGCCAAGCATTCTATACATCTATGGAATATCACGGAGGCAATATAATTGCGTATTTGGATAACACAATGACTTGCGGTGGCCAATGGGCAAGTCAAAGAAAATACCGGATCTTTGGAATGTCGTGGAGTATGAATCAGCATATGGCAAATACGGCCATTACAGTAATTTGCAGTGGCTATCCGAAAGGATGGCCCGTGTTGTATTCATGCCAGACGCGTATGGTGCCAATTTACCAACCTTAACCAACAGGCCAGCTTGACTTGGACGTGCAACGAGTCGAGGAATAGATTCCAGAAGCAGCGCAACAGACGTGCTGCCGACTGCATCACGCGTGCCCCTTAGATGACAACGCAATCATCACTTCAATACAATTCTGCCAACCTACGTAAACTGCTTTTGGGCAAGTTCCGCTGGTGGAGATGTGTAAAGGACTATGCTTTGGAATGTGAATGTTAGAGATAGTTGATCAAAGAACTTCGCGTAATGAATATGCTTGAGAAAGAATGAGATGAATCTCTACAGGACTATGCTTTGGAATGTGAATGTTAGAGTTAGTTGATCAAAGAACTTCGCGTAGGGAATATGCTTGAGAAAGATTGAGATGAATCTCTACTACTATCTAAATCAGGGGTTCGAGATCCATAGAAAACCCGAAGATCTAAAAGTGTGATGCTGAACTAGAGCTTCACTCTCAGACTCATTCCACCCTCTTGCTAAATGTCACATCCTGACTAGATGCGGTCGCCGTTTCGGCAGCGAACACGGTGTTCTTCGACGCAAATCCCTTGGCGATCCGACTCGGCTGCCTCGCCTAATGCCACCTGAAGAACGCCGTACATTCTGGAGACTCTAAGCCCCGGGCAACGATTCTTTGACCCCAAGGCTTAACCGCGCCTTCGCTGCCAGTGCACGTAATCCGAGCGTTCTTGCTCGCGGCGCTCCATTCATGCTTCCAGCATCCGCGACCGTAACCCGTAACCGAGCAGAGAACTTCCTAACCTTTGAAGCATGTTTTCGCTTTCTGTGAATTTGTGCTGAAGGCAAGAAGTGCCTCCTTTCATTCAGAATAACAAAGCCTTCAATCGAATAAATGCTTCAGTAATTCGACAAAATTATCCCTACCGAGATTTATGAGTTCAAGAGTCGCGGGCAATGCCAAGTTTAGCTATGCGCCTGTAGAAATTTGCCGCCTTTCTTGTAGCTCTCCGTGTTGAAATGTCCTCGGTTCTATGCTGTTACTATACATAGCTGAACCTGGCTTGCATGGATCTCGTTGCGCATCTCCTCAAATCGAACGTAGACGCGCAATATGAATAATATTTACTACAAGTAATATATCGGTTTGATGCTTCCTCCCTCAGTTTTCCGCTAACTTCAACTTCGTTCATATCTATCTCTCATTCTTGTTTTCACGCATACCGTTTCGCTTTCCTCTACTCCTTGCATTGACATGGTTACCGCTATCCACATCTAGCAGAGAATCTACAGCTACGTACATCATGCATGCTCGTCTCTTTAGACCACAAAGTAACCCTCCACTTTTTCACGAGCATTGACGCACTGCAGAGTTAACTATAATAGTTGAATTGTCTGGCCTGGGAATCAGCGTGCTTCATGCTTGAAAATTTCAGTCATCTAAAGGTTAAGAGAAGCCAAGATTGTGCACGTCGCAACAAATAGTGCGTGCGTCCGACGACTTCCTCGCTAAACACCAGACCGCTTGAAGCAGATGGCCCAAGTTGGACCATGTGTGTGTGCGAAGAAATACAATCGCATACCGTACACATAACCTACTTGTGAATGATCGACTGCTTTCATCTTCCCGCTGCAAGGAGGATTAGAGCCGCTCAAACACGGATACGGTTACTGACTTCCACGTTGAACTTACCACTGCTTAGACAATGCTACAATGGAAAAGGATTGCGTAAAAAGGAGAACACTCAAGAAATTTTTATTTATTTATTTATTTAGATTTTATTTAAAAATTCAAAACAATTAAAGATCCAAGAACAGCTCGCACATCACAAGGCTCGAAAAGCAAAAGCAGAAGGATCTTTGACCTATTGCATGAATATAAAATAGTGCGCGGAGAAGACGTAAAACTTGAAGGGCTTTCCAGCTTGTAGAACTGAAGGAAGCAAAAACAATGATTTTATTTGGCAAGTCGCTGAAAAAATAGCGCGGTGTAGTCAAGAGATCTTGAAAATGTACAGATTCAGTTTTCAGTTATAGGCGGTTCGTTGAAAATCGTCAGAGCATGCAATACCGTTGTCGTAGCTGTTTTCGAGTCTGAACCAAATACTTTGGCGTAAGCAACGAATGCGGTGTACTGCAATGTCGTCCAAGGAAATCACTGTCCATCCATTACTAGCTGGTGTTATCGTCTACATCGTTCAAGTCAAAATATTTTTGCTATCGCAAGCCTTGTGACGTCAAAAATATGAACTTAAAAATAGCAGCACGAAACCGATCAAAAAGGGTTTCACATTGCGGAGCTTCAGTTCTACCAATCAACCTTATCAGTTGAATTTAACTCCGTAAAATCAGAAACCAGCGAGAGATTTCTTTAAACATGCAAGGCTTTTAGAGCCCATAAAGCATAGGGAGCGTGGCCAACATCCTCATCTACATGCAAATTTTCATCTATAAGAGATATAGTAGGCAGCTTATTAGTGATGACACAAAATAAAAGCACAGTATTATTAATGCTACATATTAATAACTCCAAACCTCCTAGATTAAGTCAAACCCTACGGATCAGTTCTTGCTTTGTCTTAGAATTTAACCGTGTGAAAAGCATTAGTGTTTTGCAGAGGTATGGAAACTTATGTTCTCTTCAGAAAATGTACTGCAGATATTCGCTGGAAACTTTCGTACACTGTTCCACGATTTTCGCAGTGGAATCTGATTCAATTTACGAGCTTGCCTCTTGGAAATTTTGGCGAGCCACGACAATACGTAAGTAATACATAGTACCATGTAGGTCATCAAGCAGTTTGCTCAACTCTGTAGAGATGACGCCACTGTGGTATTTGAAGAAGCTAGTTCTTTCGCACATTTTCCTCATAACCTCCGAAATTATCCGGAAGAATCCGCTGCTTACAGCAGTGCATAATCCTTTTTCGAAAAAGACAGTTTGCTTGGGAAAGAGAAACCGCTGGCATTCGCTGCCATCTTACGTGCGCGCATACTAGGAAGAAGCTCCTCACGAGGTGATCACAACAGCGAGCTTCTCGTTCTCCCCCAATGTACATAGATACATACGGTAGTGGTCGCACGCCGCACTCTTCGCCACCCCATAGCCTTAACGCTAAAGTGATAGAATTTCACAGGCTTCCACTGCACAGCTCCTTTGTGTGGTTGTTTGTTCTCGACAAGGGCTTTCCAGGCACTCACCCATCTCTAATTTCTGTGTTTCTAATTCTGCCTGTAAACTGCCGCATACTTCCCATTCAAGTATAGGAGCAAGTGCCAGTTCGTCACTAGAATCCAAGGTATTCTGCTTAACAAAACTCATACAGCGACTAGAATCCTGTTTTTTATTCGTCAACACGAAAAAGAGATACCTACCTGCATGTGCTTGAAGCAACGTGTAGGTTCTCGCGGTAGCGCAGCCGGAAGAGGCCCCTGATGACGCATGCATCCCGAAGAGATGGCTCTTGGTTGGAGTTGCGTCGAGGTCAACGAAGCCCACCATTCAGGGTCGGTGAGTTTGCACCAGTCCTGTCTGGAAACGACGGACACTGAACTGTGCATCGGCTGGCCAACACAAGTCGTTGCATAGGCCGAATGCGTATTCATATTGCCTCCATGATGCGCCGTAGAACTAGAATGCGCGGCGCATCCCAAGTGAAGATTGATTTAGCCGTGCCCAATCCTATCTGATCATATTTTCCAATGTTTCCTGGAGTACCCCAACTGCTGCCTCGCCTTGGAACGAAGATAAGTCAAATAGCGCCTCTCGTGATCAGCAGGAGACTGAATTTCTTGGCAGTCCCTCGCTTCGCAGTGAACACGGCGATCAGCCTGCGACACCTGTCGTGATTGCGGCTGGCGATAAGGCCGAGGCGAGGAGGCGAGGGCGCGCCACAATTTCGCTGATTCCAAGGTAATTCGCGATGTTATCGGGCCCGCGTCTGTCGCGCATTCATCAGAATTCAACCCAAACGTCCACAGGTGCTCGCTGATCTGATCATCGCCACTGATAGCCGCCGCATCGAACGAACATGATAAATTCGCCTTCGAATTGCCCATCTCTCTTTGCTAGGAGTGGCGCCAAGTGTTGTTTCCAAGTAGTTAACGAGGAGCGGGCAGCCAAGCCGACTTCGCGATATTCCGAGCATAACACTTGGTAACTGCAAAGTTTTGGGTTTCATAGTAGCGCTTGTAAGCGGTGGAAAACAGTAATTTTAACTGCATGGGAAAGCGTTGGAAATGTGTGAAGATGCATCCTAGATTCATCCTCGTTGGCATTGTCTAGGACAACGAAATTGAAGAAGAAACAATTTTAACAGCTGCAGAACTACAAGAAAACTAGTCTCCACATCCGACGTTCGTAAAACCCTGACTTGTAATACGAACAGGTTTAATCTTTCAGTACCACACAGGTTCTTTCAAGCCTTTCAAAGAAAATACATATCTGTGTCGAAACGTCGGGCCGCAATAAACGTTGTACCGCCATAACAAACTTGCGTGGCACAGAAGAATTACAGCAAAACGAAGCTCTACTTGTTTAGCAGCCATCTACAAGGACACCAACCGAAAGCTGGAACATCTCAGGCAGACGTACAAGTTGCACCACCTCCACATATGGTGTTCAAACTTGCAAGGATTTGCTCCTCTGGGTCCTTCCGGATCCCATATGACTAGCTGTCATTGTTCCTCTATGAGTAGCACGGATTTTTTCATCAGCTCTTCTTCCTCGGACGTCTTCTTCACAAAGCAAAGCTGTTGACGGCCAGATGGGGTGCGGTCAAATCACTGATGATGGATGAGTTGTTCGTCGGCGCGCTCGTCCGACGACTTTCTTCAAAGAGCAGCCAAAATCTCCTGAACGAAGCCTTAGGACGCAGGCCTACGACAAGCTCTCAGGTCAGAAGCGTGTCCCGTTGATCCGCTCGACGATGAACTGAAGAGGCATCATCGCTCAAAACAATCCACTTCACCTCCGTTACGGTAACGGATCTCGAGTGCAGTGCTAACGCTCGCTACTTGCTTTGAACACCGCACTTCGTCGTGCCTAACAAACACTTTGGCGCCGCCGTGAAGTACGGTAAGAGCCGAAGTGGGTGTGTAAGCAAGACCATGTTTTTCGCGGCCTTCCTTCACTCGAGTATGCTGTGAAGGTGAGGCGACATTGAAGCGGATAGCGTTGAAGAGACGATAGACAGCCTCCACAGAATTTCGAAGAGCAGACGAATAGCAAGCGCTCCCTACGAGCAGTAGCTCCCACATGTGAAGAGTGGTATCGCTCCGTTATGGACGAGGAACACTTCGGTAGCACAAGCACAAAGGGTCCCCAGAAATGGGCTATCAGCGCACAATTGGTCAGCTGTTGCTTATGCCTCTAACCGTAGGTCGGAACAACGGTGCTGGTTCCCCGTAGTTGTGCAAGCCACTGATGACACGGGTTGTGCGACGAGTTGCACAGACTGCAGATCATAGTCAGGATCTGTTTGTGCAGGGAGATCGGCTGTGTGCGTATGTGTTTGGCATGCGGTCCTTGCTCACCCTCCGCGGTTCCCCTTCTCACTCGCCCTTCCACATCATTGTCATCGTGTCTCGAAGCGATAAGCCCGCCAATGTACGCATCGAAAACGGCCGTAATCACACCGGCAAACACTCTTCACACCATGTACGTTTCGTCGAGGATTAACATCGCTTGACTCTCCACGCGAACCAGCCGACGTGGTAAACAAAGGCTGAAGACGGCCGATCGCGGTGCGGTCTGTGAAAGCGGCCTTTCTGGAGGGTCCCGGTCGGAGCTAGTCGTCAGCGCAGTTGACTCCCACTGTGCTCACCCAAATGAGCGAGCGATAAGAGATAAGAATGGAAGCTGTTCAATAAGGCGTACAAATATTGCCCGTGAGACAACCTTGTCAGAAGGATTTAGCCGGCCACTGTTTCTGTTCCTGATGGGGAGGATTATTGACCCAGCCAAGACAGCAACTCTTCGACCGTTATTCCTGCAATTACGGAGAAACGTCGACTAAGCGGCTAGCTGCTTAATAATGGCCGAACGTACTAAAGGGATTGGTTCATCTCCATGTTTCAGCTCCACACTAACATTTCACTGTATTGTAGCATCTGATTTGTTACCACGTTCTCGTCTTCATGCTTCTACTGATTGCATGGAAAGTGTCACTTCACTTCTGTGCCATTTCCTCGCATTTCGTCATGTTGACCTGAACCGCCGTGGCGCGCCAGACTCTATGCTCAGTGCATATCGTTGTTGCTGCATTACTAGCGGTGGTATTACAGTGTGTATAGCAAAAAGAATAAATAAATAATCGACGTTAGTCACAGATATATCGATATATTTCGTTTTCTACTACACTTGGTGCTGAAGGCGCTACTGTACGCATTCTCAAGCCGGGCATCACTTTGCAAGTGCCACTTATGCACCATGAGGTTATCTGGTGCGGAAGAGTTGTTCCTCACATGGCAGAGCCTCCTTCAGACATAAAAGAGCAGTTAAGTCAACGGTTGCTGAACGCCTCAGCGAAAAAGGGAGGGCGCCTCAAGAACGCCCTATAATCCTCAACGTCGCCCCGAATATGAACACTTATCAGACTAGTACCTGTCTTGATACCAGAGCAACTCAGATGTGAGTCATATTGGATGCCTCCGCTATCAGAGATAAACAAACAACGGCTCCGAGAGTTTTGCAGCACTTATGCTCCATGCGGATAAAGTGTCGCTCCATGCACTGCCGTCAATGTTTGGCCGTACTCGCTCATGTGGCGCTCCAATTTCTTCTAGGTCGAAACCGCCATCAGCAGCAAGTGGTGATATACACTGATAATTCCCATTTGCAACACCAACACACAACTGCACTCGGAGTTCTGGCGAGAAACCGCTGCGGGCATTTGCGTAGAACTAAAGCTCCGAATTGGTTCATATGATGGTCCCGGAACCAGAGTGTGGTCGTTAACCATTCCGCAACCCCAACTCGTCCTCCTACTGCCACTAATTTGCCACACATGTTTCGACTAGTTAACAAGGTATACCGTACATGAATGGGATCATCGCCATTGTTAAAGGGACACCTTTCTCGTCGCAGCGGCGCTCCTTTGACGCACTCGTCGGAGATAATTACCGTAATGGACACTGATTATAGGGCAAGTCGAAATGGATGGCGTACTGGACCGTTTTCGCAGACGAACCAGATTGGACTCGCACATACGCCGTGAAATGCACTTCCGGCAGGACATACGTACGCCTCGTTCACGAACTCCTCATCTCTATTTCACTTTCTCATTACAAGCATTTCCTCATAGCTGCCTACTCGCTGCGAGTGGCGACTACAATATCTAGAAAATGATCGCCTCGCAATTTAGTGGACGTCTTTTTGCCAAGCTTAACAGTGGCATGGAAGACGCGTGGCTCTCAGTACTGACGAAGTGAGTTTTATGAGCAGGATCCATTGGGTTTAAAGCTCCTTTCCCTTGGAGTGAACGAGGGACGTAGCCATTGATAAAACTCACTTTTTAATCTCGCACTGTAAGGAGATGAAGAACTCTCAATGCACCCAAAAACGGAGAGAAGGCTGCTAAAGGAAATAGCTTCTTGGGGTAATCCTTTCAAGAATATGATACACAGGCACGTTCTTGTAGACATCAGATGCGCTTGGTGATACGCGCAGCCTCCCCCAAACGGGTGTCTGATGGATGGATAATGTATGAACGAGCGATTCTAACTCGCTCATACGGGCATATTTGGAGGCTCAACACGTCGGAAGCTCTGCATGTTCTAGAGCATCTCGATGTAATGTGAAGGAGAAGGTGCACGCGGTGCGATTGTCAAGAACGCTATACGTGCCTAGCCTCAAGACGAGCATGGCAGTCGATCTCAGCTCCGCACATGGTCTTCCATGAATTCTGTCCCTACAGGAACAAAAGACAAGTACTTTGTAGGAGTGAAATCATCTCTGCGCCCCAAATGTTTGCTCATTCGCAAACACGATTTCCCCTAGAAGCAGAATGCGCGGCGTATCAGAAAGAAAAGTGACCTTGGCCCGTATTTTCCTTTATCATTCACTCTTCTATGGACTGTTCAGATCTCTTGGCTACGATCGTTTTCCTTTCACGCGATTCGGAAATAGTACACTTAAAATTAAGTATAGGCTATCTCCCAGTATATAGACGACTGCTCTATACTGTGTTCCACTCAAACTGAGTTGGGCACTTGTTTTGAGCTGCACAATCAGCAGTCAGAACATATAAAGCTTACCCGGAGGAGTCCAAGGAAAATTGGCTTGCTTCTCTTAATGTGCAGGTCCACCTTCCTCACGGAGCCATCAAAACCGGATGTTATCGCAAGCCTAGTAGCAGGAACATCCTCATTCTCTACCACTCTGCCCCTCCCATCTCCAGTAAAGGGGGCATAATCAGAAACATGTTCCGAACTGCCAGCTCAGTCTTGACTGATAGCAAATAAAGAACGTTGTCCATGAAGGTGGCGCTAAGCATCGCAAAGATCAGCCCAGCTCAGCTGGTTTTTTTCCTCGCATCATCGCGAGGAAGAGGGCAACAAGGTACCGTTCTGTGTGCTCTTCATTTCAGACGAGATGAGCACGGAAATTCGCAAGTGTGTGCGCGCTGTTGATCTTCAAGGTATGGGGAGGATCATCAATGTTCCTCCCACTAACTCGAAGGCGCAGCTGCTTCGGAACAGTGCCCACGAGAGAACATGTTCCACTCCGTCCTGTGTTGTGTATCCTAATGGGAAGGAGGGGATTGTACGACGTCTGGAGTTGTAGGTTTAGTAGGGTTGTCCCGCTGGGTAGACTCATTCAGTCACGTTCAAGTCCAACTTCGGGTGACTGGTGACTCTACCCGGCATCCACCTTCAAGTTCAGTCGTTCCTTCAACAGCTGTCACGTTGGATCTTGTCGCTATCTCTCCTTAATATTAGTACTGTGCAGGATGAAATGGTGTTTGGGAGGACAGTTTCGTAAATGTTTTCCGACTTTTTCGGGTTCTGACGAAGGCGAGTTCGCCGAAACGTAAGCCCAGTTAAATAAACATGATACCAACATTATATATATATATATATATATATATATATATATATATATATATATATATATATATATATATATATATATATATATATACAGGGTGGCTGAAAAGTTCGGGCAATTTTTCAAAGTATTTCAGCAGTACGAAAAAACTACATAAACGCCAAAGATTTACAAACAAAAATAACAGAAACTTCATTAGATCAACAACAACATAATACAACAGGAAAATTCACAACAAGTGCTCAAAATTTCCTCCTTTGGCTTCAATACATTTTCGCAGTCGTTTTGGGAAGTCGCTGATGATGGTCGCACACTGCTCCGCTGTAATCTCGTCCCAGGATCTCAACAACGCCGATTTCAGCTGCTCAACGGTGGCGTGTCTTGTAGTGGAGATCTTC
>OX377205.1:44001164-44224501 GCA_947396885.1 Heligmosomoides polygyrus polygyrus
AAATTTGCAATGTTTGCATAACTTAGGCAAAGAATGGTCTTCATAGCCAACGTTCTTATCCAACTATCCTCTCTATTATTTATTCTCCTCCAGATGCTACTATCGTTGAATCTCCGCATTTCAATATCTGTTTAAAGGTTCGTTGAGCGACATAAGATTGGTAGCTTCCTCATTGGCCGACGTTTTGGCCAAATCGCCTTCTTCAAGGGCCTTAAGAGAGATGCAAAAACGTGGAATACGGGTAGTGACCGTTAACTAGGCAGGCGATACTAGAATATGCCTCTTAGCTGGCCACTATTTATCTTCCTTTGTTTCTCCTGTGAAATACTGTAAAGGTTGCTTAGAAATAAGAAATGAACGCTGCTAGTTATCCAACAGCCCGTATGGCAAGTAGGAAAACGTATATCCATGTCTTCCTCTTAGCTGAGCGTTTAAAAGGTTGTGTCGGCTCCCTGCTTTGTGCAGCGGCTCTCCTCTCAGCTGATCATGCATGATCCAGCCGCACCAGAACCCGAACTAGCATCCTGTGTCCGGCACGACAGCTTGGCTCGAGCTGCCCATCGGCCGGTCCCCAACCTTCCGCAGCTCCGCGGTGGAGGCGAGGGCCGAGTGTGGCTTTTAATAGCCGGGTGTGAACATCCACTCAACAGGCTGGAGCGATGCTACTGCGCGATAAGCGAGGCAGCCCGCTCGGCGAGGAGTGCGGTCGGTCGACAAACACCCGCACTGCTCGACACCCTCCCTGTTCGCGCTTCTCGCCATACACTTGGATCGAGCACTGATAAGGCGCGGTCACCATCAGGCGGAACATAGAATGATCTCTGACATCGTCATCGGAACGGATCGAGATCGGGGAATGTATGGGAGGAATTCCTTGATAGGGCGGCAACTTGGGCAGAGTTCTTTGAAACGAACGTTGAACAACGGAAGTTACAGAATGTTAAACAGAAGCAGTGGCTTCCAAAAGACAAGAAGGCATATACATATTGCTCATCCCAAAGTGACGAAGACGCTGCGCGAAGGTGCTAGTTACATCTGCATTTGCTCACGCTTCTCTTCGCAAGGACCGTTAGCCAAACTGTGACCTATGATATGGCAGCGGACAATAGTGAGAGATCTAGTCCTAATCCTTTCGCTCCTTGCTGCACCAGGGAAAGCCCCAGCTCGTCGTGAACAACACTACACTTTGCCACAGGAAGGCAGCACGGGACGAAATGTAGTTGGCATTGCCTCGCAAACCCATCAGCCGTACTCGCTGGACCTTCCTTAAAGCGAAATGAGGAGCCTCTGGACTTTAGAAAAGAATAACTCCCAACCTGCTGTCAACATGTATGTATACTAATCTCATTAAAGCCTGAACGAAATAAGCGCGCCAAATGTGCCGCCTGTCAGATGCAGTACAGTCCCTCCTAGCGGCTCCCACCCACGCTTCTCAAATTGTGCCAAAAGCTTAATTATTTCATGCATCTATGACGCGCGGCGCCTCATCGCTCAGCATTAGCATGTTCACATAAAATCTGGCGGCTTCATTTCGTCGAATGCGGCGGATTTCGGCGCTCATTTTTCAGGAGCGTACTGCGTCTGGCAGCCAGCTAATGCCAACCGACTGTCACTCGCCGAGTCGAGTTCGTCACGTAATTTTCAGTTAAGCGCGGCGTTCAATATACCCGATTATTACGTGCGCATTTTAATCGAAATTATGCTAAACAGCGGCCGTCAACACTTAATTACATCGTGCTCGACACAGCCGATGACGACGAAGACCACCTCTGGGGAGCGCACACAGCGACGTCGTCACTAAACCATCGAACTGCAGAGGGGCCAGGGCAGCCCTTACTGTTCTGTACGCCTCCTCATAGACCTCGCGTTTCCTCCATGGAAAACGAAAACCTGCTTCCTCATTCATTTTAGTCGATAACAAGCTTTAGCGCCGTGCATCTATATATTTAGAGGAGTGTGCCGCCGGCAGGAATAGACATCGATCTCGTGCACGGCATGAATCACAGTCAGGTGTTCGCTTCGCCCGCGGGCCAACAAGGCCTTCTACGGCGACGGCGCAACTTACTCAGACTTACCTATGTCTTTGGGGGATGAAACACCTTTCCTCGGCATCCGGCGACCTCGGCAAATCATGCCATGGACAGCACACGAATTGGGGACATTTCCGAATGACGCATAAGCATGCGTGTAGAGTGTGTGGCGCGAACGATCGCCACACTCTTCTTTTGTTCATCACCAATGGAATCTGGAACGCCACGAGTTTTGAACACATACCAGCATCCCTATGCATAGACGAAGGGCACAAGCCTGTAGAAACAGCTTTATTGCAAAGCACCGACACTGCCAGAAGAATGCAAAACATCAACGCAGGGAAGGATGAACAGAGAACAAGGACCCGCTAACATGTCTGAAAGGAAATGCCAGTTATAAGAATGGCTAGTCCATAACGATTGCAAGGATTAAGAAGACGGAGAAAAAGAGGGGGAAGAAGAAGAGCAGAGCTCAACGCTTGCGCGAAAGCTCTAGCAAATCGCATCGTTTAAGAAAATGCGATCTGCGGCGGAAATTGCGATTTGGGGCGGCAGCGTACAAGTGAGGGCGATCCCGCAGATGCCGGCTGCAACCCTTCTTCCATATGCCCTACAGTCTCGCTAATCGCCCACAGTCTGTAGTACACGCATGTTGGCCGCCACGCAGGCGGCTTCTTTAGCGATTTCACGGGTCAGTGATCGTCGCGAAACACATACCACCTGTACGCGGAAAGGAACCCCCAATTACGGAGACTTCACCGAACACGTCGGTCCCAGGAGCGCCACAACAGCAATTCGCGGAGATACGAGGAGAACTAAGTAGCGATTTTAAGTGGGTGAGTTGAAAAACTGCTGGGATGACTTCTCTATCGAGCACGCCGTCTCCCTAACTGATGGTTAGCGATGGGCTTCGAGACCTCACACCTCTGGTCGGGATGTGCAGCAGCTCTCGAATTGTGTCCCTCATGGATCCATGCCGACTGAACGAATTCTTCGACGACGCCAGCGACTCCTGCGAGCCTATCGACGGTTGTCGTGACGAGTTGCAGGAAGCAGCACCTGAAAGTGGAAGATCTGCATCACACGCCATACAAGAGAAGGGTGGGCAAAGACACATTCAAGGCCGCTTTGATGCGCTCCACTTTGGACCGGATTTCTGAGGTGGTCGCTGAGTGGGGCAGTGCTTAACCGCGAGCCTCACTTGGGAATGGAGAGGAATGCTTGACTTTCCACATTCTCATCAATTAGAGGCGCGTGCAACACAGTCGGACGACGTGTACCCTCAATCGTTTTTTAGCGCTCGGGTTCCGTCTAGAGCAACCGATTTTTCCCATTCCTGGGTCCGTGATCTGGTACCGGACCTGCACGACCAAGGACCGAACACTGACTTGTCCGAAGAACTCGAGGTTTTTTGCGCGGAAACCTCGGTTTTCTCGTTACATGTTTCTTGATTTCTTCCGCCGACGAAGTCTCCGTAAGAAATGTTTATTAGATCCCTACTGACTAGTCCATCAAGTGATCATCAAAAGCAGGTGGGTAGAGCAAACACTCAACGTCTCACTGAACAGAAGAAGTAGAGCAACAAAGAGGTAGAATGCGTGGAGTCTTTTTAGCGAGTGCTCAACGCCGACTTTTATCCGTTATGCCGCGAGTGATAAAAGTCGGCCTTGCCCCAGCTCATCAGACACAAGGTGCTCTGCGTGAGCTGAATGGATCGAAGTGGATGACCGTCCATATCCATTTATGTGATCATAATAGTCCAACCGTGACCTCTTCCTTTTCAATTCTCTGCTGAAGGAAATCGTTGAAGTCAGCGTACCCCAGCGTAGTCAGCCGAAACATTGGCCTTGGAGCAATTCTTCAACAACTAACCTATTGCCGAGACCTTGGAATGCTGGGGCCGGATTCATCTAAGTTACTGCAGTAACTTTAAAGGAGAATTGCAAGCAAAGAGCTCAGATAACGCGGCTTATCAAGCGATATGGTGAGCGATAAGCAGCGTTATCTGAGCTCTTCGCTTACAATTCTCCGTTAACGTTACTGCAGTAACTTTGATGAATCCGACCCCTGGAGTCCAGTGGATAAGAAATTGAACCTTCCTACTTATAAGTGCTAGTAATTGCTGGGAGAAACATATTTTTGCTCAGGTTCGCCTTTTCTTCTAGAGCTAATGTTTTACCGTAAGATAGACAGAAGGCAATCTGACACAGATAGGGTGTCCTAACATATGATGCACATCGCCCTCAGACGACCATGGGCTAAGGCAGTGGATGACTGCCTTCGAAATGAAATCTCGCCCATCAAGTCGGTCCCTGCTTAGAAATCTGCCAGCGAGTCTTTAGGCAGACGCTAACTCGCCCACGACTGTAACCACAGCGTCGCACTGAAGCGCTGACAAGTGGACAAACTCGTGCCCATCGCTGGACATACACTGTCGCGTCGGCGAAACTTCGCGCGACTTCTCCGCAAGAGAGTCGAAAGCGCTCGCAGGGCTTTCGGGAACACCCGCGGGCGAAAGGCGCCGCGTAGGACCAGCCGACGAGCCACTGAACGGCCGACGTCGAGCGACGCACATGAAGCGCACACGGCGGCGTTCGGCTCCTTGCCGACATGTGTTGTCTGCGTGAAGGAGTCCACTCGGCACTACCGTAATCGCGTGCCTGTGTAATCAGCAAGCGGCTGTAATTTGTACATATGTTTGATTGCTGTGCTTACAAACCGCACTTCAGAGCCGGCCGGTTGAAACGGTAGAGACAAAGAGCTACCATAGGCGCATGGCAAACAGTACTGTTCATTTCGTAAACTCTATTTGCCGTTCGCAGATTCACGTCCAAACAAAGCCCGCTCTCAACACCCGTTCGCTTTCGAAATGTTGACAACTTCTGCAGAAGGTGGCGCCTACGGATGGCCATTTTTCATGTATCGATTTTCGCTATCCGAACAGTTCTCACAAATGAGTACGTAGCTTAAGCTATCGAGATTTGCTGCTGTTAATCCGTACACCGGAGTATAACAATTAATTCACTTAGGTACGTTCTGAGAATAGTCAGCAGTCTCCAATAGTGAGCTTCTCAGCGACCTTTGATGTCACACCTGCAGTGAGCACACTTCCGAAGGACGTTTCTTTTTACTTCGCTGGGTCGTTGCCTTCACTCATTGCGAGGGAACCCAGAACTCCGAGAGTCTGAGCAACGCTGCGACGCACGGAAGGAACAGAAGCAATGCTATGTGTAACACACCTAGCAGCACAATGATGAGGTGCTGATGATTGCATCACGCGAAAAAGTGACCATCCTGACATCTGTTCCAGCTCTTCTTCTGGGGATAAGCCATCATTCTCGATTCCAGGAACCCAGTGGGCATTCACCAGAACAATTGCGGCGATGAAGATGTTCATGAGGTTTTGGGCGTTTGAAGACTGAAGGCTACGGCTGTTAAAGGGAATCGTCGACACTGAGCTGTTACGACTTCTGAGGGGGACTGATACCTTATCTTCCCTAATAGAGTTCTAGATCAGCAAAACGGTGGTCAGCCGAACACTCATGAACAACTGAAGATCTAAAAATCGTTGACTGAAGACATGTTTGAGGTTGAGACGCGTCGTTACCCTAGCCGACAGAAAATTGAGAGAAAACGTGGAACGAACGTGCTTGACCTTTGCTGCACCCAGTGCCACTTGTCGCGAGCAGAATCCGCTGTAGCAGTTCTGAGCTGGCGCTGCGATGCGCCGTGCGTTCCACCTCTACGTCATCTCGTGCACTAATTTGAACTTCGCCTCTGCAATGGTGGCTAGCGTTTTACTCCTCCCGCACAATCCCTATTCGCTCATCTTGAAATTCGGTAGGTCGTTCTCTACTAAACCCACGTGCGTTGTCTTCAATGAAAGACAAACCCGTGGCATTATTAGAATTCTTAGAAGCTCTTCTGTGTTGAGTAAAGGGCAATAACACTCTATGTTTATCACCTCTGGACATTTTAGGTCAAAATGACGTTAGATTCAGTAGTAGCATACTGCAAACCTACACACCCTTCTACTTTTGAAATTGAGCCTTGAAAATGAGCTCAAGACTCTCATCAATTTCCGTCGACCTGTAAACCTCACTATTTCCTTTAGGCCTCATTATTTCTTTCTTCAGCCATCGAGAAGTAGAATTCGCTCCCTCGTCCGGACTGCGAACGAGCGATTAACAATGTACCGAGCGCCGCAAACGAAGCACAAAAAGCGAGAAACTCCACAGGCCGTGCTCGATCCATCAACTCATAGCGCTCACGACACCTAGTCAAGCGTGTGTTCGCGGCTCATCAATCACTGTCCACCACACCTAGGTACTACTGCTCACTCGCCACTGCTTCAATCATGTCCATCGATTAACAACAGAACGTCCCTTCACCTGCTAAGTGACACTCAGGTCAGCCACTGATCAGTCCAGATGCTCAAATGAACGGCCCGCCACGGCATAAGATCGTCATTACATCCAGCAAGGAACCTTTCGACAGCTGTGTGAACACCTACTACTACTAGTGCTGGCTCCCGTTCAACGTTCGTGGACTATTCCCTCTCATATTGCGGAGTTTTGTATGCCTTCTTATGCCATTATAGAGTGAAGCTCAGTAGAGCATGAAACGAACTCGCTGATGATTTGCGCCTGAAACAGCACGGTATTTGACGCTAGCTAATCAGGTAGTTCAAGGAGCATAACCAGCAGTGTACTTAAAGACTTCCGCTCCCATAATGTGTGCGGTTAACTAGGGTCATACATACTTCTACGTAAAAAGGAAAAAGGTGATAAAGCCGGCGTCAGCCAACCCCTCCTTAGGATACGCCCCGCGCCATGTACTAAGCGACATGGTGGTGACAGCTTGAATGTGAAGTTGACCGTACACCAACCACGTCTTTTCTCACAACCAAGGCAGAAGGTGGGTGAATGCGGTGAATCCACAACTCCCAGATCAGCACTGCGAGCCTCGGCTTCCCCAGTGCGGCCCCCGTAAGCGCTTTTCCGCGAGTCCCGCAGTTTCCACCCCGTGCGATTCGCTTGTTTGACTGTCTCTGTGTGTATTTCCCATCGATTCAGTGCTAATCACAAGGTCTGATCAAATAAATCGCGGCAGCCGCAATTCAACAACCACATCGCGATAGCTGGCGGTACTGGACCGGTCGCCCGTCGCCGCTATCCGGCAACAGCACCGACGGCGAAACACATGCGTAGCATAGGGGCCAGAACCTTACAGAGTGCATCGCACTTGGGTTGTCTCCGGAGATTCAGACGACCGTAATCGTCGCCTCACAGCAGCTCGCCGTCTGCCTAGCCAGAGCCAGCATAGCAGCGGCAACTTCAAGCAAACCGTCAGCATCCGCAATAGTCAGCGCTCCGGTTGCAGCACTATGTGGAGGCGCGAGCAAGACATTTTCAAGCGGAAATGGACGACATACCACGGGGCGCAAATGGGCAGCAGTCGTATCGGGGATGGTCCAACCAGTCAGCATAGTGCTCGTAGGTGTAGCCGAGAAGATCGTGAATCTTTGTATCCACGCCTAAAAACACAAGGTTGATCGCTTCCGAAAACAATCCGCATGCACCTATCCTCTTCACCCTTCGCAATCAATGCTATTTGCTTGAAGCTTTGCTGCATGGAATTCTGGAACGGGACACATTTGCCTGCACTCCACTCAAGCATATTCGACTAATTCCAGAAGCAGCGAGTGTGAGCAGCTAAAGTGCTACCCGATGAAGGTTCTGCGTTCTGTATTGTTCCTATACTACTGAAGCTACCAGTATCTAGACCTATCAGCCGTCCTTGACATTTTGCTAAGGCAATTTCTGGGCTAGAGGACAGCGATAACGATACCTACATACTGCTGCTGACATCTACGTTTCTGAACCAAAGAGTCAATACCGCCTACATAGGGAAGTAGCGTCTTATTTATTTATTTATTTGTACTGGGCGTAGACATGAGTTCACGCGTTACAAACTAACAAAAGAACTGAACAAAACAACTAAATACGTGAACTACTCAATAGGTATCAATTCTTGTGCAACGTTATTAACACATCTCATATAAACAGCATTGAAATACGTGTCCAGCAAGTTCCGTTCTACAGGTACGGCCAGACAGACACGCCAGATCATCGCACCTCCCAAGCAGCAAATTAAAATCCTTCAGGTTCCGATACGCTAAGAAGTCTGAACTAACTCGCGTCCTTGCTATGGAGGTTCGAAGTCTGAGCTTCCCCCTTACGGAGCTAGTCAGCGTTCCATCAAAAAATTCTAGTGCGTTGATGGAAGGCTTGTTGGCAAGGATTTTTCACATCATGAGAAGGTCAGCGGTTCTTCTTCTCTTTCTCAGTGACGGAAGACCATAGACACAGATCGTTGAAGACCACGAGGTATTAGGCTGTAGTTCATCGAATAACACCTCATCATGAGTTTCCTAGTGAAGTTGTTTTGAACACTTTCCAAAGGGTCAGTGTCCTTCCTCTTCGTTGGATCAAATACTGTAGTGTTCGATTCCACAATAGGTTTTATAAGCACTGTCGCCTGCACCCGATACCGGGTTCCTGGTTCGGGTTTCCCGCCCAGGCCAACCAAGGCTTCCATTCCTCCGGGGTCGGTGAATTGGTACCAGACTTGTCTGGGAAAAATGAAGCGCTGACTTGTTCATCGGCTGGCCACCGCAAGTCATTGTATGGCCAAATACGCACTCAAATCGCCTCCACGACATCCCGTAGAAGTAGAATGCGCTGGCGCATCCCAAAAGGGATTGAGTAACGCCGTCCTTTATCCTTTATATAGACTTCAGGGAGCTTTGATTTCAAAGCCCTGTAGAGGTTGTATGTATATATATGACAATTAGCTTTTTCACCAAAACTCTGCAATGTTGAGAAAAACATAGGTCACTGGTAACATTGTAGCCTAAATCTCGAGCTTCATTCACTCTGTTCAGCTTGCTGTTAATTGTGTACGTCGGCGTGCGAGTCTGGTTTTTGTGTCCAATCATCAAAAGACGAGTTTTTTCAGTTGAAAGTGGCAGTTCCCCTAATTCGGCCCAGCTACTGACAAAGTCGATCGCTGCCTGAAGGGTCTTAGAGTCTTCAGGCCCATCAATTCTTTTGTAAATTTTAACGTCGTCGGCATACATGTTGCATTTGACGCTCAAATTGTTGATGAGTCCCGGAAGTTCATAAGTATACAACATGAACAAGAGTGGGGAGAGCACTCCACCTTGCGAAACACCACTTAATGCAACAATGAATTTAGAGAGCGTCTTGCTTGATCTTACACTGAACTACGAACTACACAGTCACAGCGGGTCCACGAAGAAGGCGTTCCGCGGAGAAGGCGAGCCCATCACTGCTTGATCGAACGCAACATCCACGATATCCTCCTAACAACGACCTTCAGCACCCACTCGTGATATCGTGATGACCCAGCAGCTGATATCAACATGAGACCGGCTCAGCTGAAGGCCTTCGGGCTATAAATGATGTTTCATACTTCGCATGTCGAGCTCCGCCTGGCAAAAGTGTTATTGTCGCAACTGGACGTCCCCCTAACAGCTCACAACTCTTTGCACGCGCTCTGTGAACGCATCTTCAGATAAGGTCTAGGTACTACTAGTTCTAGGTTTAGAACGAAACGCGGTCCAGAAGCACACTTGTGCAGACTTCAGCCCTAACCATTTTAAGACGAGAAGTCCCCAACAAAACAAAACCTCATTTCGTTCCACTTCTTATTAGCAGCAAAGCTTAGCTTCCACCTTATCGTATTCACCTCGGTGACAACATTGACACTTTTCCTGAAAACCAGCGAATACTGTGAGAGCAGGTAGAACATGCGATCCAGAACTGGAAAACATCAGACGTCTACCACCCAACAATGGAGGGTAATTCGCTTTCGTCGTTGCTCTCCACCACCATCCTTTTTAACAAGAATAAATTGCTTCTGTCGAGCATGACATCGGCACAGAGCAGGAGCGCCACGGCGACCACACACTGAGTCCTGTGCCGTCGGGGACAGTCTACCCCAAACTGCCAGCCAAGACGGGCGCAAGTTTGCACTGCGATGTCGGAAGGATCAATCGCAGTCAACTCGGCTTAAGGGCGCCGATCCCCTATTTGTCGGTCGCTCGGTGGCATCGTGCAGCCCGAGTCCTTAAGCCGGAGAGCTGCGCGTTGACAAGGTGGCGCGTACGGTAGTCGAGCGATTGACCGGTGTTAATCTGTTTGCTGACGCGCGCTCCCGTTACTGTCAACACGCCGCCGCCCGACGCGGCCGTCGGTGGTCCGGGTCCGCTCGCGGGGAGAAGCGCCGCCGCAGCGCAAACATACGGTGATGGCGACGAGAGCCGCGCGGATTGGCGCCTTTGAACGGTCTCCGCCAACACTCGACGGCTGCGGCGGCCACTGCGGCATCAGCACGTCCTCAAGCATGACCCCGCTTCGGCCGCAGACGTCGTGCTCACTGCCGCTCCAGAAGGCGCGGCGGAGACTGCGTAGATGACGCCATCAGTGAAGAGCGAGATTTTGGACGAGACCCGTGATCACCACCCCCGGAATTACTTGCTCTAATGAGACAGTCTCGGCACTTCCTCGCAACTCCCCAATGTACGGTGGCTCCTCCAACAGCTGATATTATCCCAATCAATGCCTCCTCCTCACCTCCCGTTAAGTCATGAACAACGGGAAGAGGACGTTTGAATGAACTGTAAGCCACTAAGCAAATCGCCTGTAACTGAGGGGATCAGCGTCCGCAGATAAAAAGATTAGGAGGAAAGGTTGGTGCTAGCCAATAGCCATTTCATTAAGGAATGCGCCACGCATTCTACGATATTCTGACGGCAGTCCGAGAGCGCTTTAGGCTATACGATGACAGACCGATGAACAAGTCGGTGTTTTATCCTTCCTAGGCAAAGCCAATGCCGATGCGCCGACTACGAAAGGATGGAAGGCTTTACTGACCTAGGCGGACCCAAATCAAGCACCTCAATTCAGGATGGACGGCGCCTCCTACAACTGCGCCTCTGCGGGTCTCGTTGGCAAATGCTCAGCAGAATTTGAAGGGGCTGAGAGTGACAATGAGCAACTCTTGCACCGTAAACGAACATGCTCGTGTACCCATGGGCTTCTTCGCATTGCACGTCAGGTCTGTCTCTCATTGAATCCGGTAATTCAAAGTGTAGCACATTGCTTTGTACATCCCAGGAGCTAACTGACAATCTTCCTTTAGCATTAGCTCCGTGCTAACTAAATACCATGCTGTTCTTTTCGAAAAGTGAGCTGAACGATGTACGGGGAAACTAAATGGAGAGAAGTGGGAGTAGATGTCCGTCCCGAGTACCTGCGAGCCTTATCCATCTCTGTTCCGGTCTAAGCTCATATCCTTGCAAAAAAAAAATTGGTTAATTCCTTCTGGAATGCTCTCTTCATCAGCGTGCTTACTGCCTACTTCTCATGCAGAGACGAACTCACCGAACTCCCCGATTAGTACTCGCACAGTCTCGCTGTCCTGATTTTGAGCTGCTAGGTGGAGTGGAGTATACCCAGTCTAAAATTATCGGAGCACTAGTCCTCTTCGTTTTCGCACTAGCCAACGCCACAGTAATGAGTATGAGAAGTTTGCCTCCTCACCTTGGTAACCGCATTTAAATTCGCTCCTTCTTTCTTCAGCAACCGCAGTACCTCGTAGTGGCGTCCCAATGTTGCTATATGCACGGCTGAGTAGTTCAAATAAAACGGTGGAACATAGTGCACGAGGTCCGGCTGAATCGGTCTGACATTTGGAACGGCACAGGGCTCCAGTAACTGAAGCGCTCACGTTGGCCTTGAGAAGCTTTTTGCACGCGCAGACGTCGCCTGTTCGACATGCTTTCAGCCAAGCCAACTGCTGCTCGCTGGGTCCTCTGGTAGTCGGCTCGGAACCTGCCGTTGCCTTCACTTCCGTCCGATTTGATGCGGTTGAAGCAGGTCTGAGCTAAATTCGGAACAGATAAAGCCTGTACCACACGTATAAGAGAAAGAGATAACCAGCAACGCCTTCGGCTCCTGCCTTAAGGCATTCCACCTCTTAAGTTCTCGGAGACAGTTAATTTCGCTTCGTTCAGTGCAGCGACCTGGCGGGGAAGGCTGGCTTGCGACCCGTTGCTAAAGTTATCTGATAAACAGGTTATGATTAAGCCGTTCTTCAGATTATACGAGCTTTCAGCTTATGTTTTCTGAACAGGAGAAACGTTTTCGCTTCGACGAGGAACTGAAGGGAGTGCATGTGGCGTTGTAGTCACTTAATAACGTGAAGGTGGATGAAGAAGTGTTCGAAAAAGAAAGTCCGTTCGTCTGCTCTTTGCGAGCCTGTTCGTCCGTTCGTTCCGAGAACATTCAATGAAGAACATCATACATATTTCGACCAGCTAGCGTTCAGCAGCCATTGCGGTCCACTGAGAGGCAGAGATCGGTAACAAGTACTCGGTGAACGTAGCAAGGTTAATACTATTGTAAGGCATCCTTTTCAGTTATCTGACGTCGTTTCTTTAACAGGAAAACAAAAGAAAGACGAAAAATGAGTCACTTCGCACGAACAGAAAAGAAATTCCATAGATCGCTTTCTTAGTTCGGATAATGGAAAAACTACCACTTTTGCAGATTTTCAATGATCGCTGGTCTCCATGATTCGAAAAATCGTGAACATTTTACTACACTCCGATTAGACACACTTTCCGTACCCTCACAAGGGAAGGGTCTGAAGCGTATGTCTGAACGGGGGGAGCGAGTCACATAGGGAGAATCCTCACCCCTCAATTCGTTTGAAAATGTGTTTATTTTCTGCCAAGTCGCTAAACCCAAGGAGTAGGGGTCACAATGGGATACGGCGCAGCTCGCGTTTTGGGGCCTTGTACGCCCGCAATGCGTTTGCAGCCAGTGGCTCGGAGCGCAGGTGGGCGGAGGGTTGAATCGTGCGAGGGAGTTCAGGAGTTTGGCTCCACTGCGTTGCTGCACTTTTGCATTTCAACTGATTGGTAGAGATTTGGGGGATTCTGACGTCTATACCATTTTCAGACGTTTTCTGCGAATTTTTCCAGCTGTACGCTGTGGTATTCAACATGGTGATAAATGTTCAACACCAGTGACACAGGTACAAAGTGCGTGTGTGGTGAATCGCGGTGTCTTCCTCCATGGTTATGATGAGCACGCAACCGAAATCCAATTGAAGACATACCCTTCCCTCTGCTTGCTTGCCTCTCCACATCCATATGTTCATCTTGCGGATCCCAATCTTCCTCTTCTTCTTCCACCACTTCCACCCGTTCGTCTTCGTCAATTTCAAGTTGACTTGCTTCGAAGTCCTTGAATATGCTTGCCATCCGTTCGGCCAGCTTGATTTCTTCTCTCGAAGATTCTTTGTCTAAAGGTGGGCCACACTTCAGCGTGAGCAGGTGGATCACCACTCGACCGTCGGCAGACATTGTTGGTGTTAGGTTCTAGAAAACCTTCAGCAGACCTCTGATTTCCAGGTGACAGGCAGACATGAGGGAAAGAGTGTATCTATGCCGTTTATCTTAATTTGCGGGATCGTTTCTCATTTGAACCACCTCCGACGTCACAACGTGGTCTCCTTTGAAAATCCGAGCAAGATGGTTTTTTCCGAGGCCTTTGGTCCACGTATGGAAACAGACTATGAGGAGCCTGTAGCCTTGTACGCTACCCGTAGGCTGCCCAGTGGTGCTTCATTCACTTTGCACCTGTGTATCACTGGTGTTGAACATTTATACATCACCATGTTGAATACCACAACGTACCGCTGGAAAAATGCGCACCCAATTAAGGGGTGAGGATTCTCCCTATATGACTCGCTCCCCCCGTTCACACATACGCTTCAGACCCTTCCCTTGTCAGTCAGTAGCGCGCCCTATAACATGAACCTTGTGCTCAGCACATACAACACTACCATTTCACTCCTCGTTAATGCAGCTTCACGCTGTTGCACGGTTGAAGCCCACGTAACCATCTACTCCTGGTAATTTGCAGTTATAGTACCTAAGATCCATTTTCCATTTTTTCAACTGTCAGGGATTTCAAGGAAGAATGGAGCAGAATAGCAACAAAATCCAGTAGTGGCTGCTCGTCGTCAGTTTCTAAGCCTAGTCTGAGACGAGTCTACGCATTCCACAGTTATACGTTCCCTAGGCGGACTCCTGGAGTTCTTTTTTTTTCGGCAAAAGCACAACTTTGAACCTTGAAAAGGGTGATCCATAGCTGCTGTGAAAGAAGCTGGCTATAAAGGCTTTGTTAGGACTATATTCACCTATCAGCTTGGTTCTGAATCAGGTTTTGTCTTCTATGACTCTTACCGAAATTCCAGGGACGTGCGTTTCATCCGTCGTAGCCCTGACGCGCATACCTCCAACTAGATGGGCTTGCTCGAGAGACTAGTGGCTGTCCTAGGAAATCGTGGAAATGCAGACATTTTTGCTCGCTCCGTCACCGCGAAAGGGGTAGAGCACCACTCCGCCACAAATTCCCAGATCCTTGCTTCTCGGAGACTACCTGCTCCGGGTCAACCTTCCATCAAGAACTGAATTCTTGACAAAACGGTTATGTGTCGATTTATTGATCGGAATCGATTCACCATGCACTCGGTCAGGCCTTGTTAATCGTGAAGGCACGGCCTGGGCCGGCAGCTCGATGACGTTGACAGGCTTGACGTGTTTGGCAGGACACTGCAGGTGACCCTGTGACACGCATGGACGGACTTTCTCTGCTACGCATAGCAGGGTAGGACTCTCAGGGTTCACTGTTTGAGGATAGGTTGAGCGAACCGAATGTCGCTCGACGGCTAGGCCTGACGACGAGCAGATCCTACCGATTGATCTTTGGGACGACACCCAGAAAGAGGCTTCAATCAATCTCCACCTGCGATGGGCCACGCATTCTATTTGCTCTTACGTGGAGGCAATCTGCTCGAGTATTTGGTCAACACGCTGACATGCGATGGCAAGGAGCAAGTCAGTGCATTGCCATTCTAGACAAGCCTGTTCCCAGGTCGACCACCCGGTAAAAGAATTGCCTGATTGACAACGGGATCAGAAGAACGGGGAGTGCAGATGAGACCCGGCGCTTTCAACTGCGTTATATGCGAAGATAGGCAAGACCACAGACCTGCTCGGTAAGCCATTCTAAACCTGCACTTCGGTGAGGCTTTTAAATCAGATGTTTACGCCCCAAGCAGAACGTCACAGTTGACTAGGATGCACACCAACTCAAACAGTGTATGCCAAAGGCCTTGCGAGGTTTGCTACAACCCCTGCATCCCTAGCATATTAAACGAAACCCTCCGCAAGCCCCGGGGAACCTGACCCGCATTAGAAGACAATTTCTGTGCAACTCAGTGAGGTGCTCCCGTCCGTTGTCGCTACGGACGCACTCGGCGTCTCCGAGGCCTATTTTTCGCGACTACGGCGATAATCGCACGCTTATACCCCATTGTCACCTAGTGGATCCTCTTTCAGCGGGGACTGCATTCATCTTGAAGGCGGCCAATCGCCCTCGTCTACTATGCAATATCGTAACGCGCTAATCGGATAGCACCGCGGGGGAATTAGCGCAGCATGGCTGGAACAAGATCGCTGAGCACTCGTCCGCGCACTTGTCGTCTAAGAAAACTCCCTGGAACGGACTGATCGCGTTGCCGATCCCATCCAGTACCTCGTCGAAGACACTGCGCACCAACATTCACTCTGCAGTGAAGAAATGTCAAACATCTTCACTTCCACGTGCGACCAGCGGAAAATGGCGCACAGGGGCAGTGCAATATTCAAACGTTACGTTACGGTGCCACCCGCTGAGCGTGCAGTGTCAACACGCAGTATGTATACGCTTGTCGCTGGTGTAACTGGTCCACCGGCTGTCGAGACGACGGTCTATCCCACCTACCGTATCTGCGATGACAACTTCTGTACAACGCTACGTCGACAGACAGCTGTCAACAGTAACAACCGAAAGTCGTCGGCAAATACGCTCGAAAGCTATGTAACGTGGAGCACTTCCACATGGCGGCTAGAGTTCAGCAAGAAGCAGAAGATCAGAGATGGAGGCTGCTCAGTAAAGCCGGCGTACATCCTACTTACCAGCGCGGGCTCGACATGAGCGCTTCGAGCATGCAGCTCCTAGCCAGCTATGGTACCAGAATGCAGCTACAAGCTGTGTGGCCTGCACTTCTATGTTCAGGGAAGCCATACTATGTATGTATGGTGGAATCAAACTCTTCGAACCCGAAGAGGATGTGATTTCAGCGGACCGACAGTATACCATCTCACGCGATATCAAAAGTTTAAAGCGTTCCAGATTGAGTGCGCACCAAATGGGAAACATCCACACAGCTCTATTATCTACCCGTCCAACTCACTATGCCCTTCGAAGTCAAAGGACTTGGAAGGAGTATGCTAAATCCCACATAGTACTATAGCAGGACATTTCGCAGCCTTACAATCGTTCCTGAACCACTCTGCATATGGCTTCCTGGTTTGGATTTCCCGCCTGAGAAAACCAAGCTTTCCATCCCTCGGTGAATTGGTACCAGATGTCTCGGAAGGACAAAACGATGACTTGTCTATCGGCAGATTACCCTCAAGTCATTGTATAGGCCAAGTACAAATTCGAACTGCTTCTTCGAAATCCCGTAGGAGTAGACAGCACGGCGCATCTCAAAAAGGGATTGATTTGGCCGCCCTTCATTCTTTACCATTTAAGAGTGTGCTTGAACTCATGATTGTAGCTGCAGCTCTTGGCACTTCCTTAGGGACTATCAGCCAATATTGGGCGAAAAGTCTCAAGTCGCCCAAATCGGGCAACTGATACAACCTCGCAGATCTTCCCACAATCTCGAACGTGAATGTGCAACAAAAATGCTGCTCAAGTTTAGTTCCACAGCACGGCTTTTATTCTTCTCGAACCAAGTACAGTACCGGACGCGTCTTAGTTACCACTTTCTATACAGAACCTTGGCCTTCATGCTATCAGAATGGCACGTCTCAGTTCGGATCATAACAGGTTCAAGGCCGGCATGATCCTCATCTGCAGCATGTTAGCCAGCTGTTGGAAACGCGCCATCCTGTCATCAGAGACACAGCACGACTGGTTACCTGCCGCTCCCCGGCATTGTTGGCTATAGGCTTAGACGAGCAATCAGATACTCCTAGAAAGCGCGGCAATCGACCGGAAAAGATATTCGGCTTAGACAGCTCTGCGCCTGCCGCTGCCCTGTGTGCTAAACGCGCCGACAACCGTCTGCGAGTCCCGCGCATCGCCAGCGATACGCTCTATGCCGTGCATCTTAACAGTTCGTGCCCTCACATCATCTGCTCCAATCTCCGGTCTCGCTGCAGAAACCGTAATCCCACACGGCGATGACGAGCTCCGACCTCTGTTCTCGATCAGCGAATCAACGTCAGAACAGCTTATGATGAGGCGCATGGTCGGCGTCTTACAGTCCACTTCGCCGGCGTCGAATCAAGGCGATTTCTGCGATTCGCAACGACAGCAGAAAGTCGCGCCGCCACCACCCGACAACTATCACGATCTCGATCTCGACCATGTGCAAAATGACCGTAATTAACCCGGGAATAGGTCTTGACGCCCTCGTTGACCGGCGACGCCGACCTAACGACAGCACCTCTGAAGCTGGCACTCATGCAACACGCACTATGAAATTCTTCTCCTTCCTGGCGTGCTCGTTACGGAACCGGTCCCGTACAGCTAGCACCAGTTAACCTGGAGGTCCAATTCCTTCGAAGAAGGCGTCCGCGACTCTAACCAGCCGACCCTCCTCTGCCCGACAATTATACGACATTAAATTGCGTACCGTTCGAACCGCATTCAAACAAGAGCCGCGCTTGAATTGAGCTTTTTTGCGTCGCCTTTCGGGCACGCGGCCGGTGCAGAACATTATGACGCCGCTCATCGTCCTTAGTGCACCTTCAGACGACTAACATACCCGGTGATCGGCGAGTCGGCGACGGTCACTCTGCTCCTCAACGATACAGTACTTGACGTCGAAATGGGTGGCCAAACGAGGCAAAAACGCGGCGCAAGAAACGAGGATGGTATTGAAAGAGGGCAGATTCACCTAGAAAGTAGTTCCCAGGCCGGAGAAAGGAGAAAGTGCAAAGGAATCCGCGAGTACACTTTGTATTAAGGTCCGCCATAAGGCGAGACTCAAGGACGGTAGACTACGGTTGCTTTCGTTCTCACCCTACAGCCCCACGGAGTAACCCACAGCGATGAGAGGCAACATAATGCCCGACATCTCACATCGCGCAAGTCTCACGCGTGTATCGCCCAAGTTAACGACGGCCACAAAGTACGGAAGTCATTCTTAGTAAATCTTTCCTGCTCTACTTCTATAGAAACAGCCAAGGAAACTTTCTGTTCTGTTTTCTCCATCTATGCTTTAGTCATCCTGCCCATCATAACTAGACCTTGTTTCATATCAGCTTCACCATAACAAGATCGGTGTCAAGGAATCGACTGAGAATACGGGATAACTCCACAAAACAGGGATGGAAGACTTCTTGACAGTATAGTGCTATTGAGCTACTGCTCCTTTCGATTTATACCGGCCTTACCCCATCTCTCTGAAAATCAGGAATAAACTCGTAATTGTAGTCGAGCAAGCTGCCCTCCACAATTTAACCGATATTCCTTTATTGGTGACCCCTGTTGCGAGCCGGCTGGGTAGCGCGGTCACCGTCGCCGTGATCGTCATCGTCGTATCCTTCTCTTACACTCACAAGTGGCTAACACTCGAAACCAATGAGGCAGTTATTATAAGCCTGCACGTGTTTATAATGTGTCATATTAGACCCGGCGTCGATAGCAGCCGGTGTTGAGTACGCGTTGATGGGGCAGACGCTGGCCGAGTGAGCGCGAGCATGTGGAGGCGCAGCCGCACATCGCCACAAAAACCGCTTACCACATGGCGTCAAAACAATGCCCACTATCAATCACTACACATAGAGGAGGCACACACCTCGACGTCGACGACGCCCCTAATCGCCCCGGTAGTAATTGATTCGGGTCAATAGACGCACTCGGCTGCAGGCCCAAATGGGCCGCTCGTCCACACCCGGATCACAACACAAACATCGCGCTCGCCGCACGACGACGGCGGCTCGGCAGCAGCATCCGGCTCCCAAGTGGAGGCAGAGTCACCACGCGGAGTCCTGTTCGGGTAGGGGTCCCCTGAGAGAGTTCTGCCCAGAGTTCAGCCCGGACCCCTGGACATCAACTGAGCGGCACCGCGCTGCTCGAAAGGATACGGTTTTTCGCAGCGATCTCTACAACTGTCGCCCAGCACACCTCAGTGAGACCGCGCCGGATGGGAGGCACAGCGGGAGCTGTGAAACGCGGTCGTCGCTCGACGACTCCCTCGTCGTAGCAGCCGAATCAAAGCGCAAACACAAACGGCAACGCACGCAACTGTCACCGCACATCATCGTCCTCCCTTGCCGACGATGAGAGCCGGCGCTGAATGCACGCCACGGCCACCATGAAGCATGGGTGGCTCCGTAGTTGTGACGCTCGGCACACGCTGGTTCGCAAGCCTCACAGTGACAGAAACAGGAACAGCTTCAGCCGGTCCGTCGAAGAGTCCACAAGTGCTTCGGACCTCCGCAGTGACTCGATTCAATTCGAAAGTACCCGTGCTTCTCGCGAACACGCCTGATCCAGTTCGCAGCATTCTGCAGGAGGTTTGTAGCCAAAGTGAAAATCTCGAGCTACGCCCACCTAGACACATCTCACTAGTCAGAACTGAACGAGTCCCTTGATCGCGTCAATTGAACACGGAAAACGCTAGAAGTGCAATTTGAGGACAGATACTGCGGTTAACAGCTCATCTCACTTTTCCCAGTGGAGAATGGCAAAGTGAATCGAGTCTTGCTATTGAAGCAGTGTGTTTCCCTTCAGTGAGTCTGAAATGGCACTTGTGAATAGCTGATTTTGAACCGCCAGATAGATTACCTCCTCGTCTTGAGAAACTCAAGGTCGTTTTTGCAAGAAATTAGTGTTCCACATTGAATGGAAAACCGTAGAATACACACTGGGAAAATATCGCAGAAAACAAGGCGGTCGCATCCCTTTTGTATTTCTGCCGCAACTCTTTTAGTTTTCTCTTGCGAAATTTGTGCAGCAAACCATACAGCTCACAAGAGAAGTGCACAGAAAAGGAGATCACCACCGCACATCCCGAGGCTTATTTGTGATCCTCACAGTGGGTATCACAGCGTGCTACCGAGGTATTGACGCTTTTTTTGCCCTTCTCATTAACAAAAGCTGCTAAGGAACTAATGTAACTCCAGTCCTGCCTTTAAAAAAGGTTTTCTGTGGTTATCTTGACTCTAGACATCTTTCGAAAACTAATTTCAATGAAATGCTTTATTGCTGAAGGGTCGTGCTAGCAAGGATCACGAACATGATCACCTATCTTTGTGAAGAGCGCTTAAAACGCATCGCATAATTTCCCAGCTCATATGAAATTTCAGTGAAACGTTTAGGTGTCAGAAAAGCTCTAAAACCTACTCCTCTTCACAGCTGCGTAAATGAACCACACGTCAGCAACCTCCCGCACTTCTAATCAAACAGCTACTCCACTCCTCGCTCGTCAGCTCTGCCGACTCTCGACCGTGGGTGACTTGCGTCGCTCGACAATGCCGAAGCGTTCTCACACTCGCGAATCATTTACCAGCGCCGCGTAAAAGCTCTTCACGAAGAAATCCTATCTCGTGTTCGTAAACACATATTCTCAGCCGGCCGGTGACGACGCCATCCCTCCCCTCCCCACTACGGTAGCCCAGAATCATGTCGGGAGCCATCAACGAATGCCGATTTCGAACAACTTCCATGCACGACAAATCGGAACGCATAGATCCGTCTCAGAGTAACCCGATGGCACATTTACACTAGAACCGGTTCGAAATAGCGACGAGGAAATTAGATAAAAGCGCTTTTGACCCTAGTAGTCGGCCATCTACTCCCATCAACAGCAGATTGCAGCGGCTGTTGGCATTACCCGTTACATTAAAGGCCATTCCCCAGGGGAAAACGCAGTAGCACGAGGCCATAATTGTCCTGGCTATGAAGCTCGGATACAGTATGTCACGGCAGATAGCCGTACTTCATGTAGTCCAAGACTGCTGAACTTAGAGGGAAAAGGCTTTCGAGACCCTCCTCCTGATGTGTGTCTCACGACGAGGGCGCGGAAACCAATTACGCAGCTATCCCCATGCTTCTGGTTTTGAGGCTCAAGCATCGCTTCGTTTCGAAGGCTGTAAGCGATCCATTGTTGAAAGGGTCTAAGTCTCTTCGCCGTTTTGAGCTGAGCGACGGCTTCGATGTCCTCTCTTCTTATCATCACATTTCGGCGGCATCGAATTCCGCATTCGCCTCCAAGCCGTCGCAAACCTCCAAACTACTGGTCTCAGCGCTTCTTATGCTCGCGGTGAAACCCATTGTCATGACGGTGAACGCGAAGCCCTCGAATCGTACGACCACTTCATTAGTATTGTTGCCCGCTTGCCAACAAGCAGTCATAGACTGGTGCTTGCTGGCAAGCGATTGCGAGAGTCTCCAATCGCAACAATTGCAATAGGAGACTCTCGCAAGCACGTTACGAGAATCTACACGCGCCGATGTCAACCTTTGTGAGTGACTTAGAAGACCACCGCGAATCTGAGCCCACACGCGAAGGACAGATACTTCGATTACCTGAGCGGGTCTTCCCTTTGACAAACTCTGCAGCTTAGTTGGACATGCGCACATACGCAGGGCATAACTGCTGCACCACAGGATGTATATGGTGCAGCACGTACTGGGTGCCAGTGTTAGCGTAAACCGTAAATCGGTTCCAGTTCCTTGTCCAAGCCAAGCAACCCTTTAGCAGCCCTTCCCCTTGTGTGGGAAGGAAGAAGAACTGAGTTGCATATCGCCTGCCCACCTCAAGCCAGATATGCGTCCAAAGTACTGCTACATACGAGCAGAATGCATGGTGCATCACGAGAGGAGCAGATCCAAGTTTGCCTTTTTACTTTCAATTTTTTACACGATAAGTTCTCTCACCAGCTGATCCCTCATCTACTGAGGCGGCTCCACGAAGGTGGGTACATGCTACAACCTAAAGGGTCTAAAAATGCTGTGCTTCAATGCACTGCTGATGAGCTACATCCCCTACAGCAGGGAATCCAGCTCGACAAGTGTTCCTCTTTTGCAAGCATTTGTTAGGTGGCGCTGCATTGCAGGATGCGGACGCAGCGGCGCCAGCGATGCGTCCGGATTGTTGCAATCTCAGTGGTTGCTCGTCGCTCGTAAAACTGTGATGAGCTCGACGCGAAACACATGTAGTCGCAACATTCAGCGGCATCGAACGACACCGGCGACGTGGACTCCCGGTGGGTGCTCGGCCGCTTGGTGCTCCAGCCGCTCCACCCAACTGCCGTTCTGCGCACACCACACTGCTTGGCCGTCGGTCTCGTTGTTCGCGTTGATATCGTGTCTGACGACTACATCGATGGGCCAGCATTGCGCTGCAGTGCAGTAGACGATTTTTTCGCGTCTAAATTCTCGAACCAACCAACCATCTCTTCCTGCCCCTATGGCTTGTGAAATCAAACAGATCTGCCCCACTCATTTTGCACTGCACTCATCAAAAACTGTTAAAAGCATATACAGCTTGAAGCAGCCGTGATCCTAGTCAGTACTCTAACATGAATGAAGTCTGAATGAGGTGGGTTGCCTAAAAGCGCTCCGGGGCACAGCTACAGTGCCTCCACTAATTTAATTCAGAATACACGCGTTTTCCAGTGCACTTAGTGCCATTATCCACTATAGGCAACCGCAACGGCGCAGTGCGAATGCAGAGGCGGAGCCCCCTCTGCTCGCCATTTAATTGCCTGAACGCAGTTTTCGTGACCTGACCTCATTTTGTTCGACTCTGCAGTGCCCCACCACCTAGCTACATTGCTCTGCTCCATGCACACTCCCTGCGAATTCATCTCACCCACTGAGGCTTGCACAGCTCCAGCCGTCGAGCCGCCTTCCTCGATGGATTCGCAGCAGGGCAGCAGCGCAGTCCGCCAAGTGCACACCCTGACTGTCATTAGTTGTCGCAACCACTTTGCGAGCAGTCATATGCGGGTGACGTTGATCCGGCCATGGTGGTTTTTCCCACCATACGCGGCGGCGTCGGCGCACGCCCAACGCGCGACGCGCCTCGCCAGCGCCATATTTTGTTGTACCGTAGCCGACTATCCGAATCCGTGTTCCACGAGTGAACTCGGCCGGTCCTACCGTAACTCCCTTGGGCGCGTATCCATAGACGCGTTCCATGCGCCTACAACCTCCGAAAATCTGGATCCCCCACTCGCTCACCAGCGCATAATAGGATGGCGCACACGGCTTCTTCGAGCTGCGTCCCTCCTGCTTCGTCTCGCTGACTCCAGCTGTGGGTTCGAATGTTTCTAGTACAGATTTCTGCCCACTACACTAACGTTCTCGTCAATCCAATAGGGGAGGAGGATTCCAATACAGTCCATCGCTTCCTCTCGCTATCTATGAACTTTCGAAAAAAGCGCCATAAAGGCCCTGATCCATCCAGCTAGTCATTGTAGGGAACACAACCCCAGGGACGGCGTTTCTTTTACCGTAGATGAATTGACTGCACTTAAAGATTACCGCAGCTTCTCTCAGATCGTTTAAAAAACCTAGGTGCTCTTCAGAGGAAGCCAGACTCACAACCTCCTTACTAGCCACTTGAGGCTTAAATAAAATGAATTGAAGCCCAAGTGCGTCTCGTATGAACAAGTGCATCATAAGAGTGCTTCGTTTTTTCGAATACCGGTGCAGAAGGGATGCATGCTTCCACGCCACGGATATACAGGTATTGAACGTCGAACAACAGCCAATGCACTGGAAGCGACCATTGAAACTTCCTCAATATTGGTCTTAAAATGTTTCCTTGATCTTTACTTACATTTCTAAGATAGGACCTTTGAAGTCTCTCCATGCTCGCGCTTTCTCTTTCCCTTTTTGAATGGATACTCATAGTACTGTGTTGCTGGTGCAGTTTAGCATGACCGGACAGAACGAGAAAAATGCACAGTCAGATTGAGAACGCGCCAAGTCTCCAATTCCACGTGTCCGCTGCTTTGAAAGCCGGACCACCGAATGGTGATCGTAAACAGCCGTCACGGCGTCGATAAATCAGCTCCAACACCCGACGTACACGAGCAAGCATACGCCCGTCGGCCACAACTTACGCCACTTCCGCCACAAGGAGGCCAGAGATTGTTCGAAGCGAGCAGTGCGATCCGCTCGTTGGTAGCAGCCATCAAGGGACTTAGCTGTCAGGAGGCCGACGAGGTCGCTGCTCACCTCTGTCGAGGGTTCGGGCTTCTTGCAGCAGAGAAACCCATTCTCCGACACTGCTCGCGTGCTCGGCGTCTTGACCTCATCCGTTATCGTCAGATCGTTTTCACTTAAAGAAAGATCGGATGACTTCATTCCAGAAACGGCACCGCTCGAGATGGCAGCAGAGGCCATGCCGTTGGCACCGGTGCTTCGCGACGAAGGTGACCTTGACGGACTCTGGAATGCATCGATTCCTGTCCAAGAGAGAACACAAGGAGGCAAGAACTCACAGAACAAGAACTCTGAATGCTCCCCGAAGGGGACAGCTTACCAAGTCATTGAATATCGCCTTCACTATGGACGCCTTGAGACCGGCCGTATCAGGAGCGCCCGCCGAACATTTCTTTGGTAGAGGCTCAGCAGACATCTGAAGAAGACGACATTTTCGCGGAGTAATACACTATAGCCGTCGGGCAGGTAGATGGTCCTTCAAAGTAGCTATGGCATCCTCCTCCACCAGCCCGCATAAGGATCCACGAAAGCGTGTGGATCACATTCCATTCGTCAAAGCGCTTAGTGGAAAAAGTGTCACATCTACAAAGGGATCTCATTATGCACAGATGGACGTTAACGACATACGAACGAACATCATCAACCGGACATGGTTACCGCCAGACAACGCGACGCCATCGTCACGATGCCCTAGGTTACCGTAGCCGAATGAAGACCACGGTTCCACGCCGTTGGCCTCGAAATGCCGGCCTACGAAGAGTGGCCGGTCTACTGCTAGGAATAGATCGAATCATTGAGTAGCACGAGCATATAAGTGAAGCACCAACAAAGCGGCCTCCCGATTTTCTCGCTTGGCCGCCACCTAGCCTCTCAAAATTCTGCCGCCGCTGTAATGGTTAGCTGGGGAGAACTTACTTCGGTAGCGTCCTACCCCTGCAGCAGTTTTCGGAACATTTCGAGAAAATCCGAGTTTTTCTTACTTGCCGGCTCAGAAAACTCCTCAGCTGCACGTGAACTGAAAGAACGCGCTGCCAAATCCCAGAAGACAACCTACCTTTCCACCTTCGACACAACGGGAAAGTCAACTTCTAGAAACTTCGTTAACACAATTATGTCTTAAAATGCATGAGTCTTTCATCTCCAGGCCAAGTGAGAGATGTGCTGTCTTTGCCCTTCTCTTCCAATTGAAGCCAGAAGCGCGGTGAAGCCTTCTCTCTGGAGCTAATCGGCTCACCAACAGTGGCTGTATGGGAGAAGCTCTCGAGGAGCATTTAAACCTTCAAAGCGGATCAGAGGCCTAAGCTAGAAGTAACGAAGGCCCACCAGACTGATTAAGATGCCGCTCCTCAGACCAAAATCTACACCTGCTGCTTGCCGATGCTGTTGTACATTAACTTTAACACAGAGGAGATCACCAGTGCGCCTCACCCAACCCCAACCATCTTATCCGGACGACAGAGTAGGGCTGGGCGCGGGCCGCTTGCTGGCAATTCGGCGATCACGTTTATTTCCGGTGTTGTTTTATGCTTCCATTAGCGCTTGTCACCCGAATCGGTCAGCAAGTGTCAGCGGCGGGTCAGCGCCGTATTAATGAGTGTGCCGACGGCGCCAACAGCTGATGCACCCATATCTCTTTCCGTTTATCTAGATCAGAAATCTGCCCGACACCTCACTCCAACGAAACTCCACCACAACACTCTGTTTCGTTCGGCCTGTCTTCTTAACAGTCGCACGGATTCTTGTCGTTTATATCCGCTTTGCCTGACATGCCACAAATGCCACTCTATTCTGCCTTCCAACATGAGAGATCGACCTACAATAATACGTTCCCCCTCCAGTTCTGTGCACTAGTTCCTTCACTTCATCTCCTCTGCAGGGGTGGTCTCACAGGAATTTCAAACCATTAAGGGGAGCTGCAGGTTCCACGATTACTTTCAGTCTCCATGATTCTTCCCACTAACGAGCAGAAATTCTTCAGCGCGATCAGAGTAGATCGGTTCAGCGTTTCACTCGTAAGGCGCGCTGCAACTCTCCATAACTGAACCAAATTGTTCAACAGAGTCGTTGTTGGATCTCGCTCCTCAGATCCAAGGTTTAAGAAGACTTAATCGCGCATCATTTTGAGCAACCCGACGTTTAGTTCTGTTTTCCGCTGTTCTAGTGACCAGTCATCGAACAGATCTTGACCCTGTGAACAGCCCGTTGGTTGCCCAGGATCTCTGCAACATTCCCTGCTTCTCAGCGATCTGATATGCCGATGGGACAGAGGCGTGACAGCGCTCGACATCGATACCCTCAGCTGTGAGCAATGCGATCAAATCTGTCACACGTACGACGACAACACACTCACTTCGCCACCGAAATCGGACACCTCGAATACACACTGTGCACGGCTAGTTAACACTTGTCACCAGACAACCAAACGGCTACTGCATCCCTCGCAGCCAGCACCTGGACTGCTGTCTGCCACTGCTGTTCAGCAGGACGCTGCCAGCGAGGTGCTCTTCGCAGAGACTGCTGAATACTTTCGCTCGCAGGTATCGTGACGGTAACATAGCAGCCGCTTGCTCAACTCGCTTGTCACAGTTGTCGATCACCCTCAGAGGTCGCTCAGTGGCGGGCGGTCTACAGCGCTTACGACAGCTTGACCAAGTCTATGGAGCAGACACCTGTGAAAACTTCCGCGCATGTAAACGGGCGAGATAGGAAATAATGGGCGGCAAAGAACTCCTGTCCCGGCTAACGCTCTGCCAGCAGACTGTTGCTGAGGAGTTCCTGATCAGAAACACCAGTTTCTGTTCGACATACAATTGCTTGAAATACCATGAAAGCGAGATTTCCCCGCCAAAAAGGAACGCTCACAGTAGTTCGTTAGCTAACAGGTCGAGCAATCATACATGATCCAGGTGTGCGACGCCGAATTTTTCCCAGCGCTGGCAGTGTGAACACATGTCTGACACCTCGTCTGACAGCGCCTGAGCGATTGCCAGCATCCGCCTCGACAATTGTCACCGCTGCTCCGATCAGGGCGAGACCACGGACCACCCGACAGCAATCACGTCTGGAACAAGGGCAGCAACTTTTTCACAGAAGTGTACTCGCTGATGATGCAATTACTACGGGACCCGGCCTAGTATGCAGGACGTGTATTTGCGGAATCCTCTCAAAGATCAGCGATATGAGGTCACTCAGAGCGCTCATGCTCCAATGCTGCCAGAAGGAGACGATTCAACTTGAAGAAACCGCTCGCTAGGAAGCATGTGGCAACCGCACCAACAGTGCCAGTTGCTCCAACCCATACGGTAGTTCGCCCAATCCGAGCCCTCGCTGGTTGTCCAACTCCAAAACGCTACCTAGCATCACCACCACTTCCGCCGAATGAATTCACTGCTCGCACTTTTTACTACTCTATGAATGTGTTTGATGCCCGGCCGACTGAACGCAGTCTGACCGGTATTAATGATGTCAGGGCTTATCAGAGCTCTAACATGATTCGGCGTAGCTCAGACAGAAACAATATATAGACTAACAGCGGACTTCCGGTCATTTGAGACCTGACACAACGCGTTGCCAACAACATCGGCTCTATAAAACGAGCCACATCAATTGATCGCGCGCTCATTTCCAGCCTTCAAGCTCGGCGACAAGTGCTCTCAGCTTCCAGTAGCATCTTCTCGGAGTCGCTCCTCGACGGTGGGTCCATGCTGCAGCTTTCGTCTGATGAAAATCGCTCCGAGACATGTCTCATGAGGAAATGCTCCGCCAGCTTCTCTCTGCCAGAAATCTTGTCTTGCATCTATCTCACTCCGAGCCTTTCTCTCCTGCTGATTCCGCCGCATCTTCGTACTCCTTTGCTCCTAACGTTCGATTCTCTCACATTCGCCTGCGGTAGCTCTGTTTCCAGTGTGTGCCTGACCGAAAGGTTGCTGAACCTTCGGCTCTCCAAACATCCCATAATGTTCATTTAACTGACATCTAACCACGCAAGTTAGTGCAGTCTATGACGACGCTCAGTCGCTATCAGCGATGTCATCGGAGATATCCTCCGACTCCGATTAGATAGCAAATCCAGAACACCCTAAACATTTCACTCGTGCGGAAGGTAAGGCTACTAGCCTAGCGGAAGCTACGTGGTCCGCGAAACGGAAGCACGACCTTGAAGCTAGTGCGGATTGGCTCAACTTCCAGAGTCGGCACAACACTAGTTTGAGGTGCCCTACCCCAATTGGGGCAACTGCTTCCCTCAGAGAAGACATCACTCCTAAATTGAAGTTGAAGGAGGACCTTCACATCATAAGTCGGCCGTCGAGGTGGTTGATGAGAAAAACGAGGCCTTAGCGGACGTTCAGAGCTCCATCGCTGCGCGACGCGACGTAACGGTAATCTCCCATATCAATTATTCGCGCTTCCCATTCGATATGGGTACTCATCGTTTCGTCGCGTCGCACCGCGATGTTGCTCTGAACGACCCCCTAGACAACGGTATTCCCCGGATTACCGACACAACCCACCGGCGGTTTTTGGCAAAAGACAACCACTAAGTGCATGCGATAGATGTTTGTGTAGTCTGAAAAGCAACACCGTTGCGGCACAATCTTTATCAGAAATAGCAGGAGATAGCCTTTCGCCGCAGATCAGTCATCATAGTGATATGCACCTCGTCAACTGAAAAAACCGCCGCTCCGTGCTCGCGCAACCTCTGTGACCGATGGCGCGAAAGACTTGTGGAGTTGCGAAGACATCCCGAATGCTTTGCGACAGGCACAGCCAGACACAGTTCTGGTTATGTTACGCCAGTGGTTCTACAAGAGTGGTAAAGAAGGGCTCTGGCGATAGTCTTTCTGACCATCATTATGACGACACATTGCAATCATTCAATTCCGCCCTGGGCCATACTCACCAACGAGTAAATCCGCGGGCATACGGGGTATAAGGGGAGAGGTACCCACAACAAAGTATTCACCGCTGTCCCACACACCAGCGAGTTTAACTGTTTTGTCGTACAGTCAAAATTGACTCATTTTCCGATTACACCTATCTTACAGCAGTGATATATCGACCATACATCTACATACAAATGTTTATCAACCAACACCAAACTTCATTTCCTCAAAGTCTTTTGTTGTAAGATTCATATATGTACAGTGGGATCCAACAATATGTAAAGAACTTTTTGTCACTAAAACTGAGTTTTGTAACAAACATTTTTTTAAAATTATTAGGTTAGCCGGAAAGTTCTGGCGGGTTTTGGGCAACCGCTTTTCGCACTTTATTGCTGAATCAATATTTCTTCCCGTGCCCACGATTTGAGTGATCGATATAAATCGATACTTCTTTGCTTCTCCGGAATCAAAACGACCCCTTTTTGGATCGAGTCGTCACACGTCGACGAACTTCCCAGACATTGCCCTAAGCCCACCACAAAACGACGATATTAACAGTGTGGTGATCGGTGGCTGATGTTACTCACCACAACTTTCTGTAACCAGGCGGAACCATCATAGCAGAGCCTATGTACTGTGACGATATCGAGGAGATGTAGCGAAAACTGCGTGAGTTGCAGCCGGGACTGGTCAACAAAAGAAGTCTTTCTTCTACACGACAACGCCCGCTCCCACGTTCCTCAAATCACTATTCGAAAATTGAACGAATTAATGGCTGAAGTTCTGCCTCACACGCCATATTCTCCAGACCTCTCACCAACCGACCACCACCTTTTCAAACACTTTCAGAACTTTCTCGCTGGTAAAACCTCCACCAACCAGGACCAAGCCAAACAGCTTTCGTGAATTTTGAGGAATCTCGACCACCTATTTTTTTCGCTGATGGAATGAGTGGGCCCGTCGGCAAAACTGTGCTGGTTCGAATAGTGCTTACTTCGACTAAATCCGGTGACTACGATGAACGTTATGAGCGCTTGAAGTGGGCTGGTCAAGACGGCCAAGACTTTCCGCACAACCTAATATACTGGGATGGCTGAGAAGAGGGCGTTGGAAGAAGTATGTCGAGTACAACGAGCATGACGGAACTTGCTGGACTCCGGGCACGGACTGTGTTGGGTTTTTCACAAAAGGCGAAGCTTTTCCGTAAACCAAATCAAACATCACTGGAAGCGAATTTAAGAATGTGTCGCCGTCGAGTGACAGCTCGCAGGAATGGGAAGGAATTCCATGTAGAAGCGTTACTTTTAACATAATCTCCAAAGCTCTTGGACATCGCAAAACCGGGTATCGTCCTTGCAGGAGCACTTGGAGCAGGGCCCTTAATCGTTGCCAACGTGGATTAGAACCTCTTCTTCACGTCACCTGCGTTACTCTCGAGCGACTAACTCGCTTGTCCCTCAGTGTTTGCGCAGATCAGCGCGCGGATTAACCTATTAAGAGATCGACCTCGTCGCATTGTGCAACTCTCCGAGCTCGTAACTCATACATCTACGTATTACAATAACCCGAATGCACTGCCAGTGCCTATCGCGATCGCTTAGATAACCGCGCATGCCATCCAAATCCGATTATGTTCGACAACATAACAGATGATAGCGTAAAGGGTAATGAAGTACTCACAGAGGCCTGGAAAAGGCATATGGCATACCTATGGATGCCATCCAAGTCCGTAGTTGGAGCATTTTCGAACATTTTACTAGTTCAACGCAAGAAATCCCCCTCCCCTAAGATCGAGATTCCAGTTTTTTCTGAATAGTGTTTACATTTACATGAATAGTATTCGGAGGAACACTATTCATGTAAATGTTGTACTTAAGGGATTGTGATGAAGAAGTAGCCTGTGAGACCCAGCACTTCCCGCGCTCAGCTCGAGTGGAAGTCACGGGCTCCACTCGAGCCGAACGCGGAAAGTGCTGGGTCTCGCAAAGGAGCACTAGCAGAGGTAGACGAGTGTGTGTGTATGTTCCTTGGGACGTTTTAGTGTTGAGCCTATTGATCTAAAGAATTCCATTGAACCCTTGAACAAGGTTCTGGGAGAGATGTATGTGAAAACTTCAAAAATCCTCCTTTTAGCTCCTAAAAGGAAAGTCCTTCAGTCCCTCTAAAATGTGCAATACTACTGCTTATGAACGTGTTTATATAGTCCACGTAAAGCAGCAGCCGCATTAATAAGAGTCGTGCTCGATTTCGCTACCAGATCAAGTCATTCCCTTTCCTGATCGCGAACTATCGCGACGATCTCTACAGATGCTCACGCTTTCTTGAGCCTCGTCATGGCGCGACGTCGGCACTGGAAACTGTGCACTATATTCTTTACAGCACTGCATATTAAAGTGTTATGAGTATTCATCTATCTGCGCGCTTATATTTCACTTTCATACATCGAGCGAAGCCGCCTGTATTCCGCTCGCGGAGGACCACACTTCTAGCTGAGATGTGAACCTCTAGAAAACCTTGTGGATAGTGCAGAACCTATCTTGTCGCTACCCGCCGCTAGCCTCACCTCGCCTACGGTAGCTGAAGCAGGTGCCAGTGCTAATGCGTCGGAATGAGTCGCAGCAGCCATGTCCGTGCAGTCAAAAACAGCCGTTTCACGCCGTTACTCACTCGCACACCAACAAATGTCGAACGCCAGCGGCAATATCTCATCGCTAACAGCAGTTTCTGTGCTCTAATCGCGTCAATACATTATCGCCACGGCGATACGACCCCTGCGCATAGACTTGAGCTGATCGCTGCCGAAAGCTTGTCGACCAACCCGGCTGTTTGGACTGAGCATCGTGCAGGTTGCCTTTTCTCCTTGCAGCTAATCTCGAGCAGCTGTATGCTTAACCGATATCCCTCGTCACGAACAGTTCCTCATCTCTTCTGTAGGCGTGCAACGAAATTATGTGATTAAAATTAAGTCTTAACGAAGTCACTAAGGATTGAATCTTAACATTCTGTCCCCCTAACTTCAGTTCCCTGAAGATCATGAAGCTCCCTTTTGGTACGAATTCTTTAGCGAAGGACGCAATCTTCGAATACGTATGGGAGTTGCAAATATCAATGCCTCATGGGTCTCTTCTCAAACCCTCTACTTTTTCGAATCCCTAGATAAATAAATCAGTGGCTTGACAAGCCAGCCGAAATTGCACGTTGAGCCTGGAGAAACCTTCCCTGGAGTCAGCGCCCACCACCTTGGAAGCATCTTAGAATGGAAATGTGTCTCATGGTTGCTTGGGACTTAGGATTGCCGGTACTGATAGGTTACGATAGACCCTCTTGGCTGGACGCTTTCGTTGGCACCACCTTCGGATCGAGTTTTAGCAAGAAGGAGGTTTCATCCCCGAGGTTTGACGAGCCAACCTCACATCAATAGGCACGTTGTACTGCAGTTTTCGTGCACGTAACGAGCACCTGTGAAGTGCCACGTTCAGTCCAGGTTTTTACGACAGACGTCTAGGTAAGGCGTGTAAAAGGTCGCGAAAAGTGGACTCATATGGCGTTAATGAGGCGCACCTAGTTTACATAGCGCCGCCGACACAGATGCCTGCCTTCGCGTCGACGGCAAACCGAGCAAACTATGAGTGCTCAGCGATGATGGCAACTGCCATCAGCTGCCTGCGGTATATCAAAACAATATGCATGAATAGGAAGTAGACGAAAAATACCGCATGGCCCACGCTTTTTACTAGAGGACTCTGAAACTTAGAATTAGCAACTGAACGTTCCAGCCTGATCCCTTCGTTAAACATTATCTGCATCGTGGTTGCCTAATTTTACAATGGCGCAAAAGTTCAATTGAAATGGAATGGAACGCCTTTTGAACCTCCTTTTCGCCCACATACTAGTGGAGGCCCACGATGACCGCTAGCCCTCCTCCTAGCTAAAATATGAATCGGTTCATCAGGGACTTTGGGCACCTTCGCTAACGAGACAGGAGATGTGAGCCTCCCGGAGATCCACCCCTGGTAGCAGGTCGAGGCAGGAATCCAGCGGGGTAGATATCGTGGCCGGTTATACCTCCCGAACTTGTGCCGATCACTGCCATATGCATATCGCTCTGAGATCAGCGCGTCGGCAGTAGGCTACGATTCGGCACTGACACGATGTTTCCAAGCCATAAGCCGTCAATCAACTAAACAACAACACAGGTCTGGCACTGTTAACGGGGAACCCATCACGCTGGCCGATCCGTGTGGACATGTCGTGGCCGCTGGATAGGCGGCGGTCTTGATTGAAGTTGGGCGACATGCCTTCGGCGGGGACACCCAAAACGCTGGAGTACCATCCATTACTGGCAATTAGCACTCAGAGCACGCTGTATGAGCAGGGACTTGACTGTCATGTACCACTAACATAACACGACACTGCGGCGAACGTACAAGAGCAATTAACGCCGCCGGGAAGGTCCTTTGAACTAAAGCACAAGCACGGCTTCCCTCCATCGGAGAACTCAACAAAAATCTCTGCTGAATACTACTAGAAGTGTGACCACAAGGGCAGAAATAAACTAAAGACACGTCCGCACAGCGAGGGTTACATCTTGGTGGGAAGCAAGACAGGACTTCATATAATTAAACCCTCAAGACGTAAGGCTGCTTCTATAATAACAAAAACAAAGAAGTGGACTATTCCAGCGCATTTCTTTAAGCTTTGCCTCAACACTTTTGACCAAGACCGAAAAACCCAAGCAAGGGTGGAAAATAGAACTGCTAAGAGCCTATCTTCCAGGGGACCGCGCCGTGCCTGGACAACCTTCTTTCTTGCTATCACTTTGCTTCAAATCTTCTAACACCGTTCAACCACCACTTTAGCGGTCATTCTGCGGGATCACCGGGATACTTAAGCCTTGAAGGCACGTCAGCGGTGATACACGAGGCAAGTGTCCACGACGCAGCCTCCAAAGGGAGACTGGATCTATGCGTCAAAACTGTTTTCCTCACGGTGTAACGTCCCATCTGAAAATCGTGAGGGAGTGCTTCCATCTCAACGATACTCTTCGGGAGATACCAGAAGAGCTTTGAACGTGGTGGAAACGCTGGATAACACGAACGCCTATATTCCCATGTTACCTACCACTAGTCCGCAGTGAGACAATAAGGAGAAGTGGTGGACGCAAGCTCCCAGATTTCGGTCCCTGGATTGTATCCGTGACCACACTTTGAAGGTGTTAAAAGGAGGAACCTAACAGGTAAAAAGTAAGAAATGAAATCAACAGGGAAAAGGGCAACTCACTATAGGAGGAACCTGCTTGATTTGTTGCAAGGCGTCCGCAGAGACTCCAGATCCTCGCAAACTGTCAAGACATCGAGAGATGAGATAGGGGACACTGGCACAGCTCTAAAGGAGACGAAAAGCGCGCCGGCGAGTGTCATCGGAGCATGAGCAATACGCTAGGAACGATGCCGACGTCGGCGAACCACGCTGGATGGGCAAACACACGGAGCAGAGGAATAGCCCGTAACGACCGGCCGAAACGGACAGGTAGCGTGAGCGGAACCCGGCTGACCGGGAACGGAAAGGCGCCGACGGGCAAGCAGCAAACCGACTACGACAGCGGTGTGTGGTTGCGGACCGCACACCTGAGCGCCGACGGCGATCGGCTAGCCCGCTGCAGGCGACCGGGAGCTGTGGGCGAGGTCGTTGAGCCGGTGAAGGCTACGTGGTTAGTCACGAAGAGTGCTCAGCATGAACCGACTTCATTTCCGAGTCCCGAGACCAGAAAGGGTTGCCTCAGCGACAGGTGCGAGGCATGAAATTGCGCCTGGTGTTGGGCCCTGAGCGACTCTGAGCTAGCCATGACCCTCTAAACCTCAAGACGCAAGAAGGAGCGGATGCCATTGTCCTGCGTCATGAGGTTTAGAGGGTCACACAATAGATGGGATGGGCTTTTTGAGGCACTTCTTCTTCTTGACGCCACATGATAACGCATTGAGACGGTATCAGGAGGTGAGCTGAGAGTTCGCATGATACTGTGACGGCACACTATTCTGCAGAGGGACTTGTCCTGTTTTGACGAAATTCTTACTGAAAGACGAAGGTTTCGTAGCATTTTACACATGCTCACATGTACCCTTTAGATAAGGGTGAATAAAAATAGTAGCCGGACTCCACAGTAATAAAGCAGCGCAAAAGAGCGAAAAATCTGCCTTAACTAGTGGTATTGATACTAGAGGATCGGTAACTAGGTGGCACATATGAGAGCGGCATTTTAATTTGCTCTTCGACCACGCCTTCTAAAACACGGGCTACAGAAGCGTGTTGGAGACGGGATTGTGGGAGAACGTGCATTTTGCACCGAGGAGGACTCGAACACGCAATCCACATCTCAACTAAGACATGCAGAGACGAAGGCACCCACAGGCAACCACTGATTCGCCGTCGCGGCCCTCGAAGGGCCCTGTGGCGTCCAGTGGAGAGAGCCCTGTGGGTCGCGGCTGCGGGCCCGGACGCCCGGACGGTACGGCGACGTCGCCGAGCAATTCCCGGAACGACGACTGGCTCACGACGACGAAGCATCGATTGATTCGAAGCGAAGACGCGGTCGGCAGCGGCTGACGGCGGCGGCGAGCGTGCAGATGTTCCGGAAGACGGCGCCGGACCCAGAAGGAGCTCTCGGAATACTAAACACCGCTCCCGCGGACGTGCACCTTGGAGCCCCTCGCACTGCTCGCGCAGTCAGTCTGCTCGACTGTTGCGAACACGGCCATCGACTGCACGTGGTTCTGCAGAGCGCACGTGGCTTCTGGATCTGGCTGCCGTGTCCGGCCGGTGAGTGAGTTCGGTAGCACAGGGCGCTGCCCGTCTGCACGCGTGGCCTGCCTCCCTTAATAGCGAGACGTCGAAGTCTAGACCCATACAGTTCGCATCCCTGCCTATCCGTCTAACTCTCTCACTTTGTTGGGAATCGCTCTACTGCAACCGAATGCTAACAAAGCACAATTAGAGGCACCTGGTTTCAACGAATTTGGCGGTTTCTTGAGGGATGTATTGTCTAAAACATCTGTGGTACCGATGATGAACTTCTAGTCCTACTCAATTCGCTTCCATTGGTAAGGTTGTGACTACATACCATTCGTTAGAAATATATACCCTGGTAGCCAATACATAAAGTAATTATCGCAGGAAGCGTTTAAGTGGGAAGAATGACATGGATCAGCCACTTGCTGAATTCGATTTTCAAAAGAACAAGTTGTGCATGCATGAGTTTCGAGTTCTGTAACCAAGTTGTACCCTATGCCGTCAGAGTTGAAGTACTAATTCAAAAAGCCGAAGCTACATGTTGGATGAGGATTTCGTGAGAATCGAATGCTCCGCGGCACACCATGAGCATTCTCCGGCATTTCCCTGCAATTCTCTTTGATCTCCGCCATAGGCATCAGGCGATTCCGCGGAGCAGCCGCTTTTATGCATCTCACTGGAAGGTGACCATAGAGACTTTCATGGCTACGGTTATTGTTCCTCTCTTTTCACCCAAAGTAACTCTGTGGATGTTTCAGGGCATTCACTTCCAACGCTCCATGTCCACCTTCCCTCTATGGGCCTAAATCTGTACTTACCATCCCTGGGAGCACCAAGCTTCTTTCTCAAACCTAGCATCCATCAAATCTTGACTGAATTCGAAATCTGACCCTCGCCGATGATCGGATTAGCTGTGAGGATGCGCTTAGGGATATTCGCCTCCTTTTCTCGCTTCGTCAACGAGTATCGGAATCCGGTCTAATGTGGGGTTTAGGGTACTGCCTGTAATTAGCGCCGGTGTCGGTTTCTTTTCAGACAGGTGCTGACCTTCTAGACTCAAAGGATTAGACTGCGACATATCAATACAGCCGCACGCACCATATACGCTGGTGTTCAGGCAGGATAAGGTGTTTCGATTTTTTTCGCGTTGGGTCATTGTGCTTGGATGCTGCTACATTGAAGGTACAAGTGACCCAGTCAGCTGCTCCCAGAAGTATTGCGGCTTGAGCTGGGAGGGCCAAGCTGTTGTGTAGAAAACGGCCGCACCTCTCATAGGTTTGTTCGTGGTTATCTCTCACCGATATATAGAGGATGTGATGTTTCTTCTAAGCATCATGGAGAAGATGTATGAAGCATTTTCTGTGCTTGCTTCTAAAAACTGCAGATATAGCAAAAAATGTCCACAGATGGCATTTCGGTGCCTCCACTTCAATGCTGATAATTAGTTTAATGTGCAATTAAACGATAATCAAATGTATTAAATTAATTTTAACATTTGATAATAATACTCGCCTGACAAGGTTGTCAAATCATTGTGAAGCGAAGAAATGGAGTTCTTGTTCTTGATGCGCCACTCTGCACTGCCTACCCAGACACCTCAGCAAATTGAACCACTGATTGAGAAATGAAATAGAATTTTTCTTCGCTGTTGCCCGAAGAGATTGTGAGCCTTCCTTGTGGCATCTTCGTTGTTATCCGTACTCATGCCTCAATTACGTTGCTTAAGAAATTCAAGCTCTGTTTCTAGCACCCTTCTCATCTTTCTTAAGACCTTGGGAGGTGGTGGGTAGCATGTTCAAGTTCAGGTTCCTAGGTGTCCCTCCGAATGTGGCCTTTTGCGAGTGCTGCGAATCCGCCGTGCAGGATTTGAACTGATCAGATGTCTAATTATCATGCAGTGATGGCCGCCCGTGATCGAATGCCCGTCCAGCGGATCGCAGTGACATCTCTGATTCATTGGACACGTGTAGCTCGATCTGGCGCCACGCCGCGCGTCATGCAACAGACCTAATTCAGGCGAATCGTGGAGGATTTCGCCTGGAGAGCGCTGATTTGCATGCGTCCACCGACGTCTCTCAATTTCACTCTACATGAGAACGTGCGATCGTTGATCAGTCGGTGGTCGCCAGCCTTTGACGAGGTCTTCTGGTTCGTCTCGTGGTCGCTTTTGGAACGATAGGTGTCATTGGACATGTAGCATGTAGACAGAAGCAGCAAGTGCCGTTAACTTGTGATACATTTGAGAGAAGTTTAAACAGGTATAGTGGAAAATCATGAAAGGGAATGGTTTTGAGTACAATTCCATTTCCCTTTTAATATTTACTATTTCACACACAAATCAACGCTTTTTTCGTTGGAATCAGATCCCTTCAGTTTCGTGGTTGACAACAGAAGTTATCCATCTCCAACCTTCTCTGCCTTTGGAGCGCTTTTCAGAATCCAGTTCACAAAATATCTGAATGAGTGCACTACCTGTGACTTCATTCAAGCAGCAGCAAAGAAAGAGAGCGTTCAATCTCTCCTCATTGAGTTGCAATGGGCTACTCATTTTGCTTGGCGAACTCAGTCTCCCCTCCCTTGATGTGCCGTGGTTAACGTCTTCACCTCGTTTTATTGCAGCTCGTTTCACGTACGTAAAAGCCCGACCTACGACTCCGGTCGGAGCAGAAGACTCCTATATCTGGACCGGCGTGTAGTTGAAACGAATTTGCCGTGAGCAGTGATCAATTTCATGGCGAGACCGCCTCCTGCGTTCGCTGCCGTCAGCCTGTGCCACAACAATCAGCTGGAGCTGCGCTATGACAAGCAAAAGAGGATGTACCGGAAATTGAAACCGCTCACGGTTATCAGCCTCGTGCATCCGGAAATTTCCGCCGAGTCTCTGAGGCGCTGACTGAAGCCGCCGTATTTGTCCAGCTCTTCTGCAATGGTGTCGCGCTTCGGTGGCGGAGCACTGCGTCTAGCACATGCCCAAAACTGTTGGGAAATCCCGAACGAGGTGGTGTCGGAGGGGGGGGGGAGCGAGAAGGAGCGAGTTTGTTTGCATTGTAACGCTCCAGCCCTCTCACACAGACGAAGGACTCGATTGCTGCGCTCTTTCGATGAGCCATTGAGCACATCGCGCGGATTAACATATTGCTATACGCAATATTGCTCCAACCGCAACATCGTCTTCGAGCGTCTTCAAGTGGCCGGATAATCCTGCACGAAGTGACTAATATGCGTAATATTTGGGAGCGATGACGTGCTGAACTCACGTGCTCCATGCTGTGCGCGATTTTTCAGTTCGCCAGTTATCGTTGCTAAACAATTATGAAGCCTCTACCACTCAACCGACCGAGAAGCGCAGTGGCTTAAGCATAGTGAACCTGCTTCTGGTATTAAGAAAATTTTCTGCAACAGCGTTTGAACTCGCGCAAAGATAAGAGTTGCTTATGAATGAGGTTCTCTTTTCTAGGGATATGAAGGACGGAAGACAGTCTTCAAGTCATCTCGTTTAAGCTTCATGCATCTGATACTGAGGTTGTAAGCTGTTATGGCGATGCCTTGTTGCGATCAAAACTCTAGCGCCAGGCGGAACTCGAGCTCGCACCTCCTGCTAACCGGGCAGGAAAGCTCTACGCCATTAGTTTTGATCGCAACAAACATCCTTGTAACAGCAAAGCAATGCTATTCCAAAAATCAAAATCTCGTGAAAACTGAGAAGAGAAAGGAATGTTCAAATCAAGTTGCCCTCTGAGGCTACACCCATCGAATTAGTCCCTTGAAGTTTTTCAGTATTTTCATGGATCACTGACTGATTCCATAGTAGGAGGCTAAGACTTTTTAGCTGTCCAACCCTTTGAGCTACCTCACGTCATTAAAATTATTTGTAGAAAAACACCTATTTTTTGGTTTACTACTAAAAGGGGACCTTGACTGTGGCATCTTGCACATTTCGTTAGAGTATCTTTCTATGATCCTGCTCATCCTTGCCGCATGGCAATAATAGTATTCTGGTGAAACCCTGGACTCCTTCATATCGTCAGCCATGTTTGCAATAAAGATACCGCCTAGCTTTTCTAGAAACAAACACATTCACATAGGTATTATGTCGGAACGAATCTTTATTGGGTTTTGTCATTCATACGACCTTTATAGCAAATCGTACACAGGAATTTTCTTATTAAAATAAAACCGAAGGTTTAAGATTAAACGATGAACTCAGTGTGCGATAGAATCGTCAAATTGCACGATGTATCGTGACTCTGATGTGTCAGCAATATTTTCAAGTTTAGCCATCGGTGCAAGACCTAAATTTTGGTGGTGCTTACAAATGACTAAATGCAAGCAAAAGCGGATTACATAGAAAGAATTACAAATAATCGTTTAATATTAATTGCTTGCTTGTTGGGGTATTGAGTATCAAACCACTAAATGTAGATTTTAATGCGAAGAACGTGTGGAGCTTAAAATGCTTTCATCCTAAGCTCTTTGTCTTACCCCAACACACATTGTTTGTTGAGATGAAATCGCTAATACTTTTACTTTTTCACTACTAAATACTTTTTCGTAGTGAAGTAAGTAAAGGTAAGGGTTTTAAAGAAGTAAGCAAAGGTAAGGGTTCGACATATCGTTTTTCCTGGCCCTCTAACGGAAATCAAGTTCTTCAGATGTAAGCTTTTTAAGAGGCACCTTTCTAGAACAGTGTCATCTTCTTATGAATATCCAAGAATGAGCTGTCACTTGTTTTTGGTAGGTTACTACGAACGACGAGAGGACCTAATGTAGAGAGATAAGCCGAGGAGAAAAAGACACCCTCATTTAGATGCAGAAGTGTATTGTGGAGATGGCACAGATTGAAGCTTCTGTGCTTTCGTAGACCGTTAGGACCTCAAGATTTCCCGCAATGGCTGTGCAACCACGACTGTCCTTTGGCGGACTGTGAAACGCCGCCACTCCCATGTTGACGGCGCCGTAATGGATAGCCGCCGGCGACAGCAGTCGCTCGTTCACACTTCTGTCGGGTGCAGGGCGAGCAACCAGCTTCCCGTTCGAGCGAATGGGGTGGTTGGTGATCGGCGGTCGACGTGTGTGGTGTTTGAGGAGGGTGTCGACACCTCCTCAACTCGTCCGCTTGACTCGCGGGCCCCGCCCAGACGACGGGACAAGTCGGGCTCATTAGTCCGCCCCTGTACACCGTGTTCGACGAGCACGGTCCCGCGCTGGCTCCAGAGTTCGGCCCGCGACCCGTCCTGCCGGGGGCGGTGCTCGCCTAATGTTCTGCCGCAGTGGTCGTCGAACCTTCTTGTGCTTGTCGACTAGAGTGCAAGCCACCGTAGCCTGTCCCGAGTGAGCATGTTTTTCTTCGCGGATTCTGTCTCAGCTAATCTCCCCAAGTGTTTTACGTGTTGCGCCGCCGCATTTGCTGTTGGTGAAAATGCTTTGTGTTCGGTGGAAGTGTTTGTTCCTTCGAAGCCATAGAGAAGACTTGAATGTAGTCGTGCGAACTGATGTCGTTCAGAAAAACTTGCCTTCACATGTGATCGTTTTATTCCATGTTAGATATAAGTAATTTTATCAACTGTTGATTGTGCAGAAAATGTAAAATGAGTAACATGGTTGAGGATTACACAAGGAACTCAGTGTGCGACTTCTCAGAACCGCCATAAATCTTTTTCTGGCTGTAGGGAGCAGGCCATTTCACTCCTTTTTTTCGACGACTGATTGAATGGTGCTCTTCTTGTGGCAGTTTTTCGCAGCTTTTTTATCACTTAAGAATTAATTACTGTTTTATAGATTGTTTGCGGTTACGCAGTGCCGTCTAAACATAACGCATCCGCCCTGACGCTAGTGAACAACTGTTAATAACGTTTTCGCCTCAACGTGGCTTCGCTTGGACAAAAGGGAATCAGGGTTGGAAAGCGCTTTTTGTTGGAAACCTTCGAATCTGACTCGATTGAATACATGTTCCCAAAGACGAACGTGGTGCACACAAGCAAGGAAACGCTATTTAGAAAATTATTGAGTGCAAATAATAATTGAGAATCTTGATCTTAAAAAGCGCTGTGCCGTTGCATAGTTTAACTTGGCCTTAACTTCGAACTTTTTATGTACACCACCTAAGTAGGAGTTGGTTGCGAGGCGCTTGGGTAAAATTCTGTACCCTCATCACAGTATTTCGTATACTGGAATCACAACAGCTTTGAAGGAGGAGAATCACGAAAATAACGTAGGCAGTACAACCTTTGTTTGGATCAACACTAGTTCTTCCGCTCCACTGTATAATACATTTTTTGCATACTAAGGCTACTTGGAAGAAGTTCGTATCTTTTTTCATTGGGTTGTTTAGTTATCTAGGAGTTTGCAGTCAGGAGCCGGATTCATCAACGACTTACGTAACGTAGAATTGAAAGCGAAAAGCTCAGATAACGCGGCTCATCAAGCGATATGGTGAGCGATAAGTCGCGTTATCTGAGCGGTTCGTTTACAATTCTTCGTTAAAGTTACGTAAGTCGTTGATAAATCCGACCTCAGGTCACTGAATAACTGCCTTGAGGGGCTAGAACTTTGCTGCGCTGTTTCAAAACTTAGTTTTGCAAGGGTTAATTCACTCCAATCAGTGGAGTCACTTTCTCTAACAGCACCGTGCGGCTGAAAAGCTGAAAGTGCTCTCGGAACGTGCTCAAAGTTTTCGCGGCACCGGCACCGCCCTCGGGCAATTTTGGTCGCCGCGGTTGCTGGTTGTAACACTATGATGCCTGCCTTCAGCTCATTGTCCATTGTCAATGTTGGTTGTTATTGTGTCGCCAAATGTAAAACTGCGCATCGGGCGCAGTTAAGGCAAACCCGCACCGCCGTGGTCGAGACGTACAGCATCCGCATGGTGTCTCGCTGCGCACTTGCACACGTGTGCGTGTGTGTGTGTGAAACACGTCGTCGTCACGCTGCTTTTTCAACACTTTCATATCTCTTGCACCTTCTCAACGGAACGCTTGATTGAGCAACTAGAAACGTTCGTACCGATCTTTGCCTCTAGGAGCTCTCCGATCGCAGCCTTCTGCCTCGAGTCACTCGCCCAGAAGCACGCGTCCCATGCCTAACAAGAGAATTACTGTAATATTAAATGTTTATTGTGTGTGTTGCATGGAGACGTCGTGTTACACTCCCGGCCGCGTTACTGATCGCCGTCACTTGTTACAAAAACAATCATCACTGCACGATGTCCAACCGCTTGTCCTATTCCGCTGCTTCCGCGTCGAAGGAGCCTCACGATGTCGTCGTCCCTCCGCCTCCCCTTGCATGCTTGTCTACCGTACTCGCGAGGAGAGCGAGGGCAGCCCGCTCGACCTCAACGAGCCGCAGCCGTCCTCTCCAATCATCGTCGAGGGGGCGGGAGGCCTGGCGCCGCCCCTCGCGTCCCGCCGGCCAATGGCGCGGCGCGAGGCGGGGCTTGTGAACAGCGTGTTCATTTTGTAACAACATAATTCTCGGCAGCGAATCGTCGCGGTGGCCACGCCGCGCGCCACTGGTCCCTGCGCAGTCCGGGACTTCGACCGCAGGCAGGGATAGTCCTCCGAGATCTTCCCCTGAACCCCATGGATGCCCCCAGCAGGCTGGGAGAGGCGCTTCTGAAGGCCGGCCTGACGGGCACTGACCGTCCGTTGCACCCGACTCGGTTTCCCGAGGCGCATGATCAGCATCCGATTTATGATGTTACAACACGCCAGGAAACACGGTTGCAGCGCAGTGTCTATCCGTTTTCGCTGATCATCGTCGTCCCTCGCTTCTATTGTTCCCATATCATCGTACCGTTTATCAGCGCCCTACTGCGCCGGCGCCAACAGCGCCACCCGTTTCATGTTTCACCTGTGTCGGTCTGTGTGTATGATGGGAGCCGCTGAGAGAATTTTCCCGCATCGCTCTGCGTTCACTCTCTATCATGCGAATATCATATACGCATCAGCATCCCATCACAAATTCTCCCTGTTTCCTTTTCAAAATGACTTGTCAAGATTTAACACATTATTTTGCGTCTCCAACAAGGTTTTTTTTAGTGAAGTTGTTTACCTTTACTTTTCATGATTTTCAAGGTAACTGTTGTTGTACCTTTCCGGCCGTGGTTAAAAAATGATTATTGTCAACCACAGTCGTCTACTTTTCAGAATATCTTGCTTCATTATTCAGTCGCTGCTTATTCAAATCTGCTTCGGTGCGTCGGAGGGCTCATGATGGCATTCAACTCAACCTTCAATCCGGCGCAGGTATGAGTTGTGCTATGGCAGTCTTAAAAACAGCATTTATTACATTAAACTCTTCAAATACAAAAAGTGCTTGTGAATTTCTTTATGCTGTTGATGATTGAAAAATGAAAGTAGGAGTGATTTCAGCCTCTTCAGTAAAATCCGATTTTTCATTCGAGAACAAAATCGAGTTTTTCATCTATGAGTTGAAAGCTGCAGTTTTAAGAATGTACCCGTACAACTTGTCGCCTCCTAACTTCACTTCTGTTTCCAGCTGCTCACCCAGGCTTCGGCCACTCCGTTGAAACCGGATGGCTGCATGGAGATGAACGCGGAGGCGCTGCGGTTTCTCGCCGCTGGCAATCCGCTGTTCGGCGGTCAGTTTCCGTTTGGAGCCGCTGGCGGCGTCCCCGGCACCTCGCCTGCCGACGCCTTCCGTGCCATGGCAGCACAGGCCGGTCTTCCTTTCCCCGTCATGTACCCAGGTCTTCAACCGGTCAGTTTCCCACATTTTCTGCGCTTTTGTCCTTCGTTTTTCTTCGTTGTGTTCGTTTCCAACCTGCCCATTTTCAATTTCGGCAACAACGGGGAGGCTGTCCTTGTAGAGGTGTAGGGGACCGGGCAGCGACCCCTCGACGCCCTTATCGCGGTCATCTTCTCCTACCTTTCAGTCAACCTCCACTTTCACTCAGTCGCAGTCAACGCTGAAACGCTTTCCCTTTTTTTCGAGTGCCCTCACCTATCGTTCAGCTCATCCTCGGCAGAACTTCCCTTTCCCCATCGGTGTGATCGTGTCTGCGCCCTGCGTCGCTACTAATATGTGCTGCAACATACCGTATCCGGCCTTGTCAACATGAAAAGCAATTTCAATTTGGTTGCTGCTGCTCGTCGCTGTGCTGCGCGCCACATGTTTTTCATATATGTGAGCCCGCCCTGAAAACAATGTCGTGTTTTGAGCATGTTCCCGATTCTCCCGAACGCGTCCCCCGTTTGTTACCGTATTCTTGGATCCAAGCAGCGACGTGATCCCGAAACATTCCCGAAACATCACCCACTGCTGCCGTCCCAGTTGCTCTGCACCCAACGTCTTAGGGCGCTAAGATCTTGCCAATCGCTACACTATCGGCGCCGCTTAGCTTCATTTTTGCCCACGAATTGCATTGCCGTCGAGTCTGCGATGTCTGTTTTCAGGAGATGAAACCGGAAATGATGCAAGTTGGTGGAGGGCCGATTCCGAGTTTCGTGTTCGACGTGATGAACCCCTATCACCCGTACGCTGCTGGCCTGGACGGAGCCCGCAGGAAGAACGCGACGCGCGAGACCACTGCTCCGCTGAAGGCATGGCTGACCGACCACCGAAAGAACCCCTACCCGACAAAAGGCGAGAAGGTCATGCTTGCCGTGATGACGAAAATGACGCTCACCCAGGTTCGTGATGCAATTGGTATTTTGCATTCCCGAAACGCTCTTTCCTGGGGCTATAGGAAAATATTTGGAACGTGAGGGTTGAGGTCCTGCGAAGCAGTTCTGCTTCTACATTCCTAGTAAGGATAAGCAATGAGCGCTGTTCTTCTCCATGTTCTTCAACTTTGACATTTCTTGAAATTAAGCAATTCCTGTATACTGGATAGCTCCACTGGTTATTTGTGTTATATGGTGAAACTTCGGTTTAGAACCGCCTACACGATTAGGTGTACTCCGCACAACTTCATCCGACATTTATCAATGTCCTCCTAGTTGACCTAGCAACGCTATTTCGATCCTGCAATTTTCGCTTCCACTTGCTTTAGAACAACGACAGAAAAGGCACCGAGATTATTGTCGAGCGACACCGCTAATGTCCATCTAATCTTGTTGTCGCCAGAATTTCGTTCTCTTTTCAAGCTGGCTAGGATTTGATGCGTTTTCTCGCACTGCCATGTAGCTCAGGAATATAGCAACAAAATGAGAGCGCGACCTATAGGGCAGAACTCAGTGACAACTGGGTAGCCTCATGAGCGTAAAGGAGTAGCTTAATTTTTTTGGGTTAATTTGAGGACGTCTGTGACTGGAGCCGACAAGTGCAGTTGAAATGTGGAGTACGTCTGGGGACGGCCAACGGCGACGCTACCGGCGTGTCGACGGTTTCTTTGAAACAGAGCCATTACCTCGTCGCCAACCTCAGACATAATTATCGCCGCGCTCTGCGATACGTAAGACGCCAATTGCGCCATCGCGATGTCTTTGATCTCTCAATCAAAATTCGCTAATTGTGATTCGCAGCGATTTTCGGATGAGTTGGTGGGAGACGAAAGCGATCACTCCAAGGTGTCACGGCACTGTAGATTGCCCCAGAGGGCTTGTTAATGCCATCACTGGAGGAGCGACTCCGCCGAGTTTAGCCTCCCCTCAATTTGTTACGAGGCATTGCAACCTTGGTCTGGAATGGAACTGAATGTGCTAGCAACAACACACTTCACCCAACTTCGAGGTGTTGCTGACGAAAGGTTTATCCGGTGATGTTAAGGTTTCTACATGGTTCGCAAACGCCCGCCGACGACTGAAGAAGGAGAATAAGATGACGTGGTCGCCACAGAATCGCCGCGGAGACGATCCCGACGATGACGACCTCGCCGACATAGACGCCATCAGTGGCATCGACGGCATTGACCGCCCGTCCAGCTCCATGTCCGACCTGTCAGAGAAGAAGGACGGTAAGGGACTTTGCAATAAATTAGAACTCGATCAGGTCTGTAGTAGATCTGAAATTAGGTTGCGGTCGAACTGGGTTGAGCCGATGACGTGCAGTGCAAATCCTTTCCCTCCTCGACAAGAACCCTTTTCGTGACGAAACTGACCGAACCCCCAAGCATACTAACTGCTCGCTTATCTGAAGCCGTTGACTGAAAGCTTTGCTCTGACTACTGTTATCTTTGCCCATCTTAGCAGCCGTCAATTTCATTCCAAAACTATATTTCTGAAGAGCGAACAGCTGCTTTAAATCCAATCTGCCCCATAGGAAATTCTTTCACTACCCACTTCTCGTATCTTAGTGAAAAATGCCCCGATCTTCTTCGAGTTACATGGCACGGATCGAAAAACTGCTTAGTTTTCTCAAAAGCAGCTTTAGAGCAAGCTCTTCGTGTTTCAGAGGTGCCTTCTACACCGGGAACCAACAACAACCTGAAAGATGGCTCTGATGTCAGCACTCCGAAGAAGGCTCCAGGGAAAATCTGGTCGATCGCTGACACCCTCGGCGAACTGTCTGATTCGACGAAAACTGAAAATGAAGCCGGAAGCTCGAAGAAGGTAGTCCCCAGCCGAAAGTGCTCCACCCTTCTTTAGTGAACGGTTCCATTCGACTTCATTTCAGGACACTCCGAACTGCGACGAGGATCCTATGGCAGCGGCACAATTACAGCGAATGTTTGCACTGTCGAATTTTCAATTCCCGCCTCAGATGCTGGCTGCAATGGCCAGACAAAGCGGGATGCCTCCGATGCCATTTCTGAATCCGTTGGCGCTGATGGGCTTCGCAGCACAGCAACACCAGCAGCAGCACCAACAACAGATGCCGTCGATGAGTGGTCAGTGCAGATACCTGATTCGAAGATAAGGAGTCCGCGTCCACCAGCAGCTGCAAACTCTCTCGAGAGACAGTCTCTCAGAGAACTCATCCGTCCCGCTGAGATTTTTGAGAACTAGTTTTACAGTCAAACCAGGCGCGAGAGAACATGCGAGATGTCAGTTTTTCGCGACCAAAATCAGCCGCAGATGATCGATTTTCTCGTGCCGTTGTGCAGAAGCGGTGCTGTGGCCCAATTCGTGTCGCGCTGCACTTTGGCATCGTGCTATCTTAATCCCTTGTAATACACGGTCTGAGGTGTTCATGATAACACCCGCTCGAACGCGCTTAGAGAACCTCCGTGGTGTCTAGTCACTTGTGGGGAGGGGGGGGGGGGGGGGGTAGGGGAACGATGTGAGACGGTGTGGGACGAGCAAGTGAGCCGGCCCGGCAGCAGGAGCAGGGTAAGCAGAAGATGCGCTCTCTCGTTGTGGCTGGCTGCGGCCGGCGACGAGTGTTCTCGCTCCACAGCGATCCGCTCGCTCTCGCTTGTGACACCGCCTTTCTCATATAAAACAAGTGAATCGCGACTTCTTCTGCTTATTTATGACGGCGCTTGAATGGGTTGTTGCGAGCGACCGTAAAACTGTCGACGCACTGATATCAGCGATTTTTTCGTCGGCGGTCACCATGATGAACGACGGCGGTTGCGATTTTCCGCGTCTAGATTACCCACCGATCCCGTGTCCGCCTAATGAGGGCGTCGAATGCTTACTGCTTACTCCGAGCGTGTGTAGGATTTCTAGCACGATTTTTTTTTGGCACACCTTCATCTTAGAACAAGTGTAATGAAATGGGAAACTCTCCTGACGTTAGGGAACAAAGAAAGTCTTAAGAGTGTGATCTAAAACTGCTCTCAAGCAGTGCTTATAATCTGCAAAACTGATTAGTTTTCTCACACTCTGTTCTTTGCGCAGAAGCAGACTCTTACGGCCTTCCCGTTAACCGCAACCAAAGAAGGAAAAAAATGTGGATATCCTTGGGAACTAGCAAAATAGTATGAAAAAGGTTAATAGTTTTTGTACGATTGGGATTCTGAAGGTGCCACTCTTAGGAAGAATTAGATGTTTGGGGGAACTCAGTTGAGCAGGTTTTCGACTGGGGACACTGTTTCGTTGTATCGCTTGCTAAATTTTACTGACTGTGCACTAAATTTGTGAGAATCAAAAGACGTCGCTGTGCAACTCGCTCTAGTCGTAGGTCAGAGCGCTATGTTTTGAGCTCTCTTCACTTTTGTTTATTCTAGCGCATCGAAGTAAAATCGCGCGGTTGAAAATAGTTGAGCCTGGAGAGCAGCGCGAGGGGAATGTTCCTAATTAATTGCTTCCTAAGATTTTCTGAGTGGTCATAGCCGTTCCTCAAGAACACGCTGTTTAGGTTCGTTCTCGTCCGATGCACAGTCCTTGAGCCCATCGTCGAGTCACTCGCCATCCGGCTCAACGACGGGCGCTGCCAGGAGCCCGGCGCCGGCGGTTCCTACGAGTCCATCCGCCGCTGCGGTCAGCTCGTCAGCACTCTCCTCCCCCGGCACGACGTCCCTGTCGACGGCCCGAGGCACCAACACGTCCAGCTGCGTCGCTCCGACGACGGCGGCCAGCATAGTCAGTCCTTCGCAATCCAGCCACGGGTCCAGCGATGGCCGATGATCTCACCAGGAACTCAGCAGTCATCGCTTTCTCCCTGCCCTTTCTCCCACTCGTGAAGCCCACCGCAGACCAGCTCCACGAACGCGCACGCGAGTCGTCTCGCAACCCCAGTTCTGGTCTGGCGGATCCACACGTCCACCGATTCGCCTCGCGTGATCCGAGGAAGCAGAGAGCACTTCGTTTGTGATTATTTGCGTTGTATTTTTTGCCTAACAACTTCCTTTATACACTAGCTAGAATAGGGTACATCACTGCTGCATACATAAGCGAACATCCCAGTTGACTTTTTTCGTCTTGATCACATAGAGCTCTCAAATTTCTCTTAGTTTTCATGTAGCTGTTCTGTTTCACATTGTGTTTTCTGCTTGTCATCATATTATATTTTCAAATCTCTCGACGCTTTTATTTTCATTTGTGATCCCGCATGATGTAATTTTTTCATATTTCTTCTCAGTCAAATCCATGACTTATAGGTGGCTGAATGAAACAGTATTTATTTTGTCGCGATATGTGTGATCTTTGCATATTGGTTGACACAAATCAATAAATCGATAATCTATTTTTGTGTGCTGACGACGTCAGACAAAACTGATTTGGTAGACAGGCCTTCAGGTTTCCGAAAGGTGTCACAGTACAGTTGAAACCGATTATGACCGATTGTAGAACACCTCACGGAACAGTCCACTTTCTGCTCTCCACAGATCTTGGCATCACCGCCACTGTTGTCCTGTAAATTGCTCTCAGCTGAAGACCGACACTGGTGTCGCCCTTCTGTTTTCCGGAACTTTCCGGAACGATAAGCCAGTTCACACCTCGATGCACTTGTCTGCGACGTAGAACTCGCGTTGTTCGCCTACACGTCTTGGTGTCTCCAGGAATTCTTCTGTGTTAGTCCTATGTCAAGCATTGTTTGCGGCTTCAGTCTTGAATAGGCAATTGTCTTCATCAGGTCGCCGTTGTCTAGCAGCAGTCTGTAGAATCCGTGACGGCGGTAGTGTCACCTATGTTGTATTTGGGGATTACCCGAAACTCGTAACGGAATGCGTTATCACATGCCTAACATTGTACTTTACGGCCACAGCCGAATTCCTGTCTCGCGAACAATATTTGTAGATGAGGAGCTATTCTCACCACCAGGAGGAATCTGAGCGCTACCTTTTACGCCTTCTAAATGGCGACATAACCTCGTGGGCAAATACGGCGCCAACTCCGAGTTAGCACCGCTTTGGTGCTTTCCTTCGGCTTACACCTGTCATCAAGTGCAGACAGCAGCTGGACAAATGGCAATCCCGAGTGCTCGAAGGAAACGCAGCCTTTTCAAGCGCTTCTGAATATGATCGATCGCGTCGACGGATCGATGTCTGCTCAAATCACTAAGCCGCAGAAATTGAAACAATGTGGTGGATGATAGGCGGCGGCCGCGCTCACGGGTCGCGCAACCGGAACCCCTGTGAAGCGATGAATTAGTGTCACTTTAACGAATACATACACTATTGTTCGCCGACGCTGAGCGTCACGGGTGACCCCCAGCGCGTCACCGGACATTTCAATGAGTTCTCAGCAAGCCCAATCGACGACAAAGCCGTCAGCGATGTGCCTAGACACGATATCAACGGAGCTTCAAGGCCCAGATGTACTTAGGACAACTGACGATTTGTTTGCAGTACATGAGAAACACCGCGGCAGACGTTCCACCGCGTTGGCCTGGGGACATACCAATCATTCCGCGGCGAGCTGTCCCCGAAGAGACGTTGATGAACTTGTAAATTCGTCGTTACATTGATAGTGTTTTATCGGTGATAAATCAGAGTTTAAAATGGTCGACGCCGAAAATGACACGGATCGGTGTCAATCAGCAGTTTTTCTCTCGCCCTCCGCGACGCGACGACAACGGACAACATTCGAGCAGAACATTTTGGAATCGGCGGTGACAGAGTTGCCGAAACAGAGAGAAGCGGAAAGAAAACGTGATAGCAAGGGAACTGGAAAAGAACCAACAAAGCACTGATTCAGATAATCTAGAAGTAGAAACTATTTCTTGACGGAAAGGAATGAAGACAGTAACTGTATACCACTACAGTTTAGAAAAATTGCATTCCTAAGACCAACGATTTATCCTTCGTTTTTACCCCTTGCAGTAAGCCATTATTAAACTAGGATGGTAACAAAAGTTTGCTTTAATGTTTCGAAATAAAGTCTTGGTACATATGTATTGTAAAGAAACGCATGGGAACAGGTGCATTATCTGTGGTTGATGATCATCTTGTCGCCATCGTTCGTACAGTGTATGGATTCGATCCTTTCCGACTGATGCAATGCAGGGGTGCACATTTAACGATTAACGATTTAACGAATTTAACGAATTAACGGGTTTTTTCGTTAAAATCTGGCTTAACGACTTAACGGAAATTTTCAGAAATTTAACGGAATTTTTAACGGACTTTTTTCTCAGTGAGTTTTCCCACCTTCGCCCTTAATCTTCACTAATTTTGCAGGGCTCATCTTCCCGATTAGAAGGATAAAGGATAAGTTCCTGAAAAACTAATGAAATCAGCTAGAATATTTTTATGTTTCCATGGATCTGCTTTGAATTTTTGGAAATAATGCATTTTGTGGGCGCGTGCAGCGCAGTCGGAAGAGGTGATTGCTGTCGCCTGTACCCGTTACCATGTTCCCGGTTCAGATTTCCCGCTCGAGAACACCAAGCCTTCCATCCCTCCGGGGTCGGAAAATTGGTAGAATTGGTACCAGACTTGTCTGGGAGGGATAAAGCGATGAATTCTTTATCGACTGGCTACTACAAGTCATTTGCACGGCCAAACACGCATTCAAATCTCCTCCACGATATACCATAGAAGTGGGATGCGTGGCGCTTCCCAAGAGATTGAGTAACGCAGTCCTTCATCCGTATCCTTTAATGCATTTTGGAGCTAGAAATTTCCTCCCCGAACCCCCAAGTACGTCAACGAATCCACACAGATGCTTGTCTAATCTCCTCGTAGGATGTGCCTATCCTCACCTGGCGTTGCTTATCCCAGAATACTCTTGCTCGCCACTTGGATCGGTTGAGACGAAGAGGATGTTTTCGGCCGTTGGACATATTTTAACTGATTTTTGAAAAGCAAAAAATAGGAAAGCTACTTTTCCTCAAGGTTAACACGTTGTCGACGTGTCACAGCTTTTTGGCTGTGCGACCATGTGACACGATGTCGTGTCAAGGTCTCGACCTCGCAAAAAATGGATTGGTTCCATGCACCAGGCACTTGAAAATCGTGCGTTCGACAACGTGCTAACCATCCACTGATAGGCTTTTAATTGTATTTTTCTTTTTCTTTCTGTACTTAGTGGGCTGGTCCCCGCACCGAAATTGTATATGCTCGTAGAACAGCCACACAAAACGTTTTCGCAAAGAACACGGAAGGGGGGGGGGACTCCGGGTTCTGCCTGATCGCACATTTTAAGATGCGTTGTCGGTGATCATCTTCAATGATAATTCCTCAGCTGTTTTTATTCGGCACCCTGAAGGTAATTTATTGTTGAAGGCTTGTCTATTTTTCTATGTTGAATTGTTTATTTTAATTGCAGTGTTGCACTACATTCCTTGAACTTTAGCTGTTGACCTCTTGAGGTTGAAACCCATAAGTTTTCCCTTGATTTTTTTCACTTGAAAGAATGGTTTGCAGCTAATTGTGCTTTTTAACGAAATTTAACGTTTTACCGGAAATTTAACGAAAATTTTCCGTTAAAAAATTTCGTTAAACATATTTAACGCACAGAATTTTGTGTGCACCCCTGATGCAATGTAAAGAAGAGCAGCAGTTTGGTATGGGCTTAAACGCCCGGTTTTAAGATCTTCCCTGTGCATAGGTGGGAAGCAGCAATATTTGGTTGGCTTAAGAGTGGTACGATGAAGAATTATTTGCCGTCGAGACGTTCCGAGCTTTTTCAACTTCGTGGTCTGGCTCAGTCACGGCGGGCAGATCTCTTCCGGCTCACGAAAGTTCGATATTGCGAAGTAAGTGATCGACAATGAGAGCTTTCTCACCCAGTAGTGTTCGATGGAGCTGTTGCTCAAGTTTAGATCCGTTTCTGGTCAATTCATCTCCGCCCGGTCGAAAGGTGTTGGTAGAAGTGAAAGTCTGTTGGGAAGCTGGGACCATGTTCTTCACGCTTCCTTGTGCTTCGACCTTTGCTGATGAAGAATTCGTAGGAAACCGAGTAGGCCAACGTCATTTTCCGAACTGAAAAAGGCACTTGGAAAGTATTCACCACGTTGTATTGCTGTTGTTGATGAAATCGGTCAGTCAAGGTACCAGGTAAATGTCGTGCTCGAAATTCATGACACGAGTTTCCAACTAAAAAATCATGAGTGATATCAAATAAAATTTACCTATCAAAGTTGGATCATTTGGATCTTTTACTGGGAGCCAATTTTTGGAGTGTTAGTCAAACGCAAAACGATGTGAATATAACATATTGAAGTGCCCAGGAGCTGTGGTAAGTCGTCGACACAATGCTATTTGATTTCGTTGTATGTATGAAACAGCTCCGTAAGAGTACTGAGCATTTCGTCTTCATAACAAGTTTTTCGTTGCACAAATGGAGCAGGCGTGCCCTTCCCCTTTAGAATGCTTAGCGAATAAGAATAAGTCCTTCTGTTTTGGCGTTTATTGTTTGAACGACGTTCCATCAACCACAAATCAACATGACCACACGTTGTCTCCCAGATTGAAATAATTCTCAGCAACGTTTATCATTTCAGCATAATTCAAACTTTGTGAAATCGACAGAATTGTTCATAAGGATAAAGAATTTTGGAAGCGCTTACATCACTCATCTGCTGCGACACGCCTATTTAAGTCTCTTTACTTTTACAAAAGATTGAGCAGCACGAACATGGTTGACGAGGCTTTTGCTCTTCCTATCCTGCAACGAAACTTGAAGCATCTCGTCAACGCCATGTCTAACCATAAGCCTCTATCGCACTGTTCGACTGGTGATTGCCATTAATATGTATGTTGGTAACGGTAGAGAACATTTTGGATGGTCTAATTTTTTCCGGCGCTGTTTCCAAAGCATTGCATATCACAATGGTGTGCACGAAATGACATTATATGTATAATTCGTGTATTGACCATACTGTATTGGCCATATTTCTATCAATGTTTTTTGCCACCTTGGCCTTTCACTCGACAATTTCACTATATCCGCTATCTCCATTTTCAGTGTGAAACACGTACCACTCATAATTTTCATTCTTTGTTTTCGGGCTCTCTTAATACTACATGTTGTTTATTTATTTATTTATTTATTCATTTATTTGCAGACAGTTCAGCGCACAAACCACTGAAACACGTACATGGGGCAGAAGGCTGTAGGAATGAAAACAGTAAAGCCTAAACAAATACAACTAGACCTTCATCGAAATGTGAGCCTGATGACAACAAAGCAGAAGCATGAGGGAGAACTGGATGGGAATTTCGCGGATCCCTACTTCAAAGGCGGATCAGAGCATTTGGAGGGAAGAAGGAGTGAAGCGCAGTTTCATGACTGCCTGTGGCATTCACATTATGTGAGAAGGACAGGGATGTGGGCGACCATGTTGCAGTGAAATCCAAGGCGTTCTGCTCGATGTTCCGTTGTCGGTTTCCGGTGTGCATGCAGTTCTGTGAGTCAAAAGTAGGGGAGGACAGAGCCAGAAAGTCCTATGAAACTTGGTGGAAGCAGGCAGGCTCAGCATCAGCTCATGCATAATGCCCTTCCTGATGTTAGTGAACAGTAAGACTAGCATTTCAAAGAGTTCCACCTTCGCACCATACTTACCGACGGCAGCTAAGGGAACAGAGAGTAAGCCATGAATGGCAACTATAGAGGCGTTCGAATGTGAGTCTTCTGCACCAGGGGTGAACACAAAGGTCCGGGCGTTAAATTTTTAAACGATTTTTTGACGGTTTTGTTGAAAATACAATTAGCTGTAAACTATTATTTTAATTGAAAAATATCAGGAAGAACGATTGATGTTCCTACTTCAGAAGATCAACAACTAAAGTTCATCGGACGCTAGCACAGTGTAGCATACTACAGTGCAGCAGAGAATTCACTACTAGCAAAGAGTGGACAGCAAAATACACCAACTTTCAGCAAAAAATTAACTTCAAAGTCTGGAAGAAGGACGGCTAAGGAAACATCATTTAAGAGGACGACACTTCGTAGGATGGTGCCTGCAACACACCGGCAGGGCGCTTAAAATGTAGGCTAGACCAGGTCGGCCCCGGAGTTTCCTCCTTTCCCTAGTTATGTGCGAAGCCGCTTTGCGTGACTGCTCTTCGAGCATGCACAATCTCCAGAAAACATTTTCTGCGCCTACAGTTGGGTAGTAAACGTACTTTGGGGTAAGCAATGCCAAATTGGGATAGGCAGAAAGGTGAGAAGGCCAGATCGGTATCTTATTATATATAATCTGCTAAATCCGTCGGTCACGCTGTCAGTCACGGGAAGGGGGGACCGTGAAGCCAAGAGATGCCTACGGCAGTACGGCATATGCCAGCGGGGCTTTCTTTGAGCTTAACCAGGGAGATCGCTGGCATCTATACCCTTGGCGGCGGATCGTCCAAGTTTACGGGCAACGCGTCAGTGCATGGATGAGGATCATATGCAAAGCGCCGGGAATCAGGAGACGTGCTGCAGACGTCGTCCAACGTGCGTAGGGATCCAGAGTAGGCGAGACCAGTAAAGGGGATCCGGGAAGAGGAGACCAGTACAGAGGGTCAAGGAAGAGGAGACCAGTAAAGCGGAACCAGCAAGGGGACCACTAGGGAAGACTAACAAGGAAGGCCAGTATTTTGTCTCAATATTGTTCAACATGTGTCGGGTTTCTGGAGACATTCTACAGACGTCGTGCTACGTGTGTCGGGTACAGAAGGGTCATGGACGTCGTGGTAACGTGCTGACACTTGCGTCGGGACTCAGCAAATGTGTCACATATGTTATGCAGCATGCGTCGGGATTCTGAACACGTGGCAGAGATGTCGTGTAACGTGCGTCCAGATCCAGAAGAGTATGTACCACAGATGAGACCTTGGGCAGCATGCCTTGGATTTTCGGAGAAGCTTTTAAAGGACTCGAGCAACGAGAATGTGCGTGCATGACACTCACTTTCCGTTTCTCTGCCAGCACATGGGCAAGGAGGTATTGGCGAGGAGAGGGGTAGGAAGAAGGACTACTGGAACCGAAGGGGTATTATTGCCGTCGGACATTAAATGGCATTTACGATAGACCAATACCAATAGATTCTATTTGCTTCTGCAGATTAAGCACTTCGGATTGGGACTCTCGTGATCTTTTGCTTGCCACGTAGAATGGGTAGTTTGGAGAATAAAATGCGCACATGAGATAGAGGGTGTACAGGCTTCGTAGCAGCATTTTTGAAGGTTCTGCTCGACTAAATCCGGTCAACTCGTTCTACATATATAGTAAAACCAGTTTTTCACTGTAATTAGAGAAAGAAGGCCTAAACAAGAAGAGAAGACCGACGGGGTGTTCTATTCCGGCCGTGGCTTGGCCAGAAGCCCTCAAAGATGTTTGGCGGCCATTAGGCCGCTGGACGTGTGGTCTTATAATACAAGGGACGTCCATGTACTTACTCCAATGATTCCAAACAAGACCTGCTCTTGTAGGGCACCTTACTACATAGTAGCACAGCGGTGAAGTTCGTTTTTGCTGCGGGCCACTGGGTGGTCCAAAGATAGAAAAATTTGCCGTCTTTTAACTCATGGACAGAAGTCCTCCTAATAGGGAAGCTCCGACTTTTTGATGACCGCGGTAAATTTGATGGTAAGTAAGTTTACACGGCGACTATTGCGGATCTCTATGGTTTTCAAGCAAGGCAGCGATTAAGAAAAAGGATACCTACTGTTGTGGATGTTATATGAAGTGATTGAGATAAGGCCGACTTTCAAAGCATAATTTCAACATATTCTTTAGCGCGGCCTTTCCAGGAAGGGCGTACATAAAAAGAAAAATCACTTCTTGCAAGGGCAACAAATGAAGAACATTTCGTGCTTTTGTAGGAAGACGCTATCCTTGGTCTGCGGCCACATGGCGACATCCAATCGCGAGTTCACTTCAAATCCCCGACACTGCTGTAGATTTTCACACGAGTATCAACAATTCCGCGGCTGATGAATGAGACGGAAGAACTCTAATGGAAAGAATCGACGCCCCATCTTCGGAATTTTCAGAAACACAATGTATTCTATGTGAGAGCTTTGTATTCGTAGCACCGATTTATTAACACTGATACTAGTACCTATGTACATATTAAAGTTAGCAGCCCTACTGGCACAAAATAGAATGAGGTATTAGATTCAAGCGGTAATAAAATGGTTGGACCATCTCGGATTGCGGACGCAACCATAGCACAGTAAATACGGGGTTTTAGTTCAGAAACCAAATTGTGCTCAAGGGGTGTTTCATCTTACGATCCTCGGCGGTAAAAGTCACGTTTTACGAACCCACACTGTCAATAGGTTCAAATCAAGGTCAGCATGAAGCAGGTAGGAAGCAACGCAAATGGCAGCGGGCTCTGCGTAGCCTGCTGTCGCAACCAGCTCCTACTTATTATAGAAGCTTTCGATCAAGGCAGCCTTCCTCACCGCGAATTGGGCCGATACTGCCGTGCTCATATGCGTGTGTTTCTCCGCCACTACATGAGCGCATCTCTCAAGTTGTTGGCATTGTTCGGGTTACTACTCCTGGAGCTTGGTTGGACCAACTATAGTTCCGGATCCGGAAGCACAATCACGGCTACGAACGGTAACCTCCTTGAGGGATTTGTGTAATGGTGCGTTTCCCTCCATTGCGTCAGCGTTGCGCAGCTTGCGGGGATGCTTTACGACTAAAGAGTGATGCGAAGGGAATGCAGAAATAAACGACTACCGTCGTCAGAGCCGCGTTTATGGCCAGCAGTGACGCCACCGCGGCCGACAAACTGCTACTGTTGCTGGTACAATACGAGCACGGAGTGCTGGCCTGTTCATCTCAAGGCATCGCGTGCCGCTCGCGGAATTCTACGCACCACAAGTGGTGCGAATGCCTACTGTCCGCACCCAGTCCGAACCCTAGTTAGAAAGGCCCTGCATAAAAATCCATAAAAATCGCCGTTTGCCTAGATCCTCCCCGATCAAGCGGACTTTGGTGTGGCCCAGCGCTGCGCCCGTGCCTTCCTGTCGTCTCGACTTTGATGACAACCCCATTAGCAGACCAGAAGTAACTTGCGCGAATGACTGTTAGTGTGCACCGTAAACCTTGTTTTGCAGCTTAGCGTTAGCCAGGGAAGGGATTAGGGAGGAGCACGGTACTGCGTCGACTAGTGATAGATAGCATTTTGGGAATGAATGGCCCGCTAGCTCGTATTGATAATATCATAATTGACCGGCTGAATATGAAGGGATTCCAAGATCATCTGCAGTCACTGAAACACATTCCCAAGTTGCTCAATCAGTTCCGCCTTCTGTATACTGCTGATAACGTATTTCCCGCTTGTGAGCTAACCTAAGCACGGACACTCGATTGCAGGCGACAGACCCTTGTGACAGGCCGACCTACGAAGGCCCATGTCACATCACATGGTGCATGACAGTTCAGGTTTCTCGAGATATGAGAGGGTCCCTGGTGCAAGGAAGGAATGGGGACGGGGAGGGGCAACTGAGCTAGTCCAAAAGTCCCGTAACGTAAGCAGTACCCGCGTGGCAACGCTTAATGTGGGTACGTTGATGGACGAGTTGGTAGAAGCCCTGGAGCGAAGAAGAGTTGTTTTCTGTGCGGTGCAGGAGATGAGGTTGTACTGCAGCAAGTCAAGGGACATGAGACGTGGCTTCCAGGCCGTTCTTTGTGGAAGTCCCAGGATCACCAGTGGTGTGGGAATAATCGTCTCCGAACGATTTCGTGACTCGATTATAAGCGTCGAGTGCTTTAACGGTCGACTGAAGAAGATCGTTGTCGCCACTAAGGAGCGACTCTGTCACTTCTTCTCTGCGTATGCTCCGCAGAGTGGGTGCTCCGATGAAGCCAAGGAAGAGTTTTGGAGCCTGCTTGATGAGAAGACAGCAGAGGTACCGCCGAAAGATGTCATCATAGTCGCTGGTGACCTTAATGGGCACGTAGGCGCTACGAAGGACGGGTACAGCTGTCATGTTTGTTTCGGATACTGGTCTCGGCCGGTGGTGAGCGTATTCTTGAGTATCGCATAATCTCACCATTGTGAACATCGTTTTCTAAAAACGCGACTCCCACCTTATCTCATACTATAGTGGGAAGGATCGCGACCGAAGCATTGTCACAGACGCGAAGATCGTGCTGTATGAGACGGTCGTCCCACTGATCTGCACTTTGAAGATCGTCGCTCTGGAAAGCGGCCTAGAAGACGCCCGAAGCAGCGTTTGTCGGATACGTTCCACATGCACATGAAAGTAACAGACGTCCACCCTGATCAAGCGCAGGATCGGGAAAGGTGGCGTCACGACACCAGAAGAGCGGACCCCGCGACGAAGCGGGACAAACGCTGAAGAAGAAGAAGAAAAGGCTAAGCTAGACAATTTGGTATCAGACTTGTCTGGGAAGGGAAAATGCTGACTTGTATGTACATACAGCTTAAACATTTCACCACTTTTTTCTTTTCTCCCTTCCTGACTACCTTCTTTATATCCCACAAAAGTAGAGTGCGTTGCTCATCTCACAAGGGAATCGTTAAGCGTGGAACCATACCCCTCGCCCCTTATCTGCAGAGGAGCGAGTCAGTATGTTCGTCCGTCCGTCGTGGAAAATTGATTTCGGCTTGAAAACTTCCACAAGTACTCAGTCAACCTCATTTATTGTTGCTTAATGCTACCGTTTGAAAAAGGTCGAATAGATATGATGAGTGGTGGACAAGCATCATAACAAGTGGATAGGTTTAATCGACCAGTCAATATCGATTGATATTATCGACTTTCCCTAGAAGTGGACGTTAAAATGTATATCAATGATTACGCACGGAAAGTTTACAACTCCATCGAGTACTGGTCTCCCTTTATGAAAGTATAGAAGCCCGTTAAGGCAAGTTTGCTATGAAAGGAAGCGTCTCACTAAATTCCTAACTTTCAACGACAGAATTTATAGGTGCAGTTAGAAAACTCTAGAGGAAATGGATTTAAAGCTAACGGTCACAGAACGAGTCCTTCAATAGCGAAGTTAAGGCTGATCTTTGTTTGAATATGCCCGCTTGCGATATGGTAATATCAACTGGGATTGCTCTAGAAAGTGACATCATTTGCCACGAAGTATCTCAGAATTTCTGGCGCTTTTAAAAAAAACTGCCTTAACATACGGATACTGTAACACCGTCGAGTATCAGTATGTTAACTGCAACAATGGTTTCTACATCACAGTGCAGTATAATTTAAAGGGGTCTGTTGCATCTGATTTCCATTGAGGCCCCGGAGAAACGTGAAGCTCTCAATCATGGGGAGCAGCAGAAGCTTTGCACCTAGCTGCAGGGTCGACATGGTGGGGTGCCAGTCTTCATTAGTCGACTTGGCATCTGCTATTGTTTACAACGGCGTGTTTGCTCTTCAGGCGATTGCCTGTGCGCCGGCTAGGGGCATCGATGGCTCATTTAGCACCCTCTGAACAAACAGTAAGATGGTGCTGGCTCGAGTGCCAGATGACCACTTAGAGGCATTAGACACTCGACCGGATCGCTTTCCAGATATTCACGCTAATCAGTGCATCACGGAGGCGAAATGCTCACATTACCAGCAGCCGGAGGGACCCCCTGTAACTACTCTCCTCACTATTACTTACACTATCTGCATTGCACTGCTGTTCTCTATTCGGAATGAAAAGCGGTTTTGTAAACAAAGACTTAGAGCCTACGCCCTGATCCTAGCAAATAATAAAAATCATAAGGAGTGAGATTCCAGTTAGGATGCGCCCTGCAATCTAATTTTCTATAGGATGTACAGTATGTAGTGGAGGTAAACTGAGTACACATGTGGCGAAGCAACAGGGAAGCCACTGTCATTCAGAGGCACTTCCAGTGCCAGTTCGCCGACACAGCAGTGATCTAATTGTAAGACCTGGAAGGTTTTGGCGAAGCCTGCACAATGGAGTGGGTTCGTGAGGAGAGCGACGGTGCACGCAACAGTGAGAAACAACGACATGACGGAAATCCATGGAACTGGTTGTGCTCAGAGGAGGCACGCTACATCGCCCATGTTCTAGATTTTGCATCACTACAAGCAATATGTCTGGTGCAAAATTATAGCCCACCTTGATTCATCCATTCGTAGCCAAAGAATCCCCTGCAAAGGCTCAATAATGTCACCACCGTGTTCCTCACCAGCGGTAAACTATATATTGAAATCCTTGGCAGGAAACCTGATCAGTGCAAGGTACTATGATTTTTTATTGGGATGCAAAATAAACCGAGCTGTGCAAAATCGTGGGCCCACTCGCAATTTTTCGCCCTTTAGGCTTCAGCGTGCAAAATATGGTACAAATAAGTCAAAAACGCAGCGGAAAGCATAATTTTTTGTCTGGTGAAATGACCAGGTGCTCCGAGCTTTCTACTTATCAGCAGGCTCAAGTTGGTGCTTTTCACACGGCCGGGCTTTTAAACAGGAAGATCGTGGGTCAACTAGGTCGGTCCCACAAATGCATCAAAGGCTACACACCTGAGGGACATGAACAATGGTTGGTGGTCCAAAAAACTTATCCAGAGGGAGAAACGCATGGTTCGGCTGGCCTGCTACCGCAGCCAGTCTGTGAACGACCTGCGACATCCAGGCCTTGCAGTATCGAAATGGACGACACTACGCAGCCTGAACTACAGTGAGCATATTGCTCGTCACCTTATGAGCCGTGCTCCTTGCTTGTCGACCCTCCATAAGGCCTCCAGGCCTAGTTGGCTCGTGCTCACATGAACGCGGGTTGCAAAAGGTGTGATATGCCTGCAGCTAGCTTGGCATGCAAGAAAAGTACATTTTTGACTTTTAGGGGCATTTTCCCATTGACATTGATATGCCGTTGACATTGGCATGAGAGCATCGATAAAACAAATAATCAACTCTAAACACTATTCAAGTTTCACAAAAATCGATACTATCCGCAAAGAGCTACTCACATCTTACAAAATGGTCACGCACAGAATAACTAGCCACATTTCTCAGAAAAATTTTGAAAACAATTTAGATGTAAATGTTTCAAATACTTGCTACCTGTGATCACCTTCTCTGCATGATTCTTGGCTTAAGAGAAGAGGAACGAGTGTCGTTAACGCGCAGCTTTGGCCGAGGAAGTTTCATGAGCTGAGCTTCGTTTTCTGGATATGGACCTGCTGAGTTGGAGTTTGTCTCATGTAAGATGAACAGCGGAGACTACAATAGATTGCTCAGAGATCGCTGACTGCCATCTCTGAAAGATTTGGTTGGAATAACCGTGTTTCCAGCAAGATAATGCATCCATGCACGTAAAACAGTAACTACAGGATGACTTAATGTTAGTGGAGCTGGACTTGTTGACTGACTCAGTTATTTTCCAGATCTTATCTCGATATACAAGGTGTTCAAAAAATAGAACTACTTACTTCTAGGTTTCAAAACTGAAGAACGCCGTAGTTGATGCAGGCTTGTGCACAGCCCACTGTTATTGACAATTTTGTGAATAGTATGCCAAATAGAATTTGCGATGTTGTTTACAACAAAGGCGATGTAGCAAAGTATTAGTCGTGATTTGCTTGTTATTCAATCAGTTTTTATGAAGGTGAATTTTGCACCGGCCTACTTCTTCCATTTTTTAATTTTATCTTTTTCTTCTTCCATTTTTTAATTTTATCTTTTTCTTCTTCCATTTTTTAATTTTATCTTTTTCTTCTTCCATTTTTTAATTTTAATTTAAAGTCCATAGTACCCTGCACTGATCGGTATCCTGCTTGGGATTCCCATATAAAGGGATGTGTACACGGTGATGGCGTCACAGAGCCCTGGTAGCGGGTTCGTTTGGACCATCCTAATCATTTGCTTCAAGCTTCAGATGACATATAAGGTTCCCGCTAGACTGACCATTAGTTTTCTTAGCCAACTGGCAAGCTTTCTAAACGAAATGCAATTCATGAGGAACTGAATCTATCTAGATCTTCCTAATTAATGGCGGGAAGGAGACTGTAAGCGCTGCTTGAGGACGATTCATTATTGATTCAATTGAGAGAGGGATTTAGTCCTTGATTACCTTTACCTAGAGTTTGTCTCTACTGCACAACGTTCTTTTTGAAAAACACATTCCGTTTTTCTGTTCTGAAATCTTCTATTAATGTTCTGGAAAAAGATTTATAGAAGAACTTTACCAACAGTCGGAGGGATCCCCAGCAACTGATCTCTTCTCTATTATTAACACTATTTACGTTACACTACTACTCACTATTCTGAACGGAATGTATGTAATTTCCGCCGGCGAAAACCACAGTGAAGCGTGTGATAGTTATTGCAATGTGTTTACGGAGAATTGTGATGCAAACAGGAACAAGGGGACTTATTCTAGATAAGCCACAGCATGCAAAAAAGGCGCAGCAATAAGAATCGAACCGACGACCTTTCTCACATGAAGCGGGAATCCTACAGCTACACCACTTCAATCGTCGAATGTGTTATAAGATAACAAAAATATCGGGTCGGAACTCATTCAGGAGAGCCATTTCGCAATTTCGCAATTACTCAGCATTCCAGGCCCTTCCCAACTACTTAGGTTTCAATTCGAGGATCCATTGGAGGCTGGAACCCTTCTCTGGTAAGTTCGATAGCTTAGCATCTTTTGTAGTTCCGTTTATCATCGTTTTTCCCTATGTCGTTTCGTGCCGAAGATTTTAACTTATACATACATAAATAATGAATGTAAATATAAATATAAATGAATATAAATATCATACCATATAATAATCCGCTAAGCGATGAGTCACACTATCGATCGGCGATGAGTCATAAAATAGGGGAAATTACGAGGCACAAATTAAGGCAAGAAATTAGCGGAAAATACCCAGACGGCTTCTACGCGGCTGGCGACTCAGTAGACGAACAGAACATGTCGGCGACCGTGCCTGGCGACTCGGTAGACGTGCCGAACACGTCGGCGACCGTGCCTGGCGACTCGCTAGACGTGCCGAACACGTCGGCGACCGTGCATGGTGAGCCGTAGACGTGCCGAAGACGTCAGCGACCGTGCATGGTGAGCCGTAGACGTGCCGAAGACGTCGGCAACCGTGCCTGGGCATTTAGATGATCATCGACGGAAGGCCTTCACAGCAGGGGAGACAATCGATATCGATCGATATCATCGATTTTTGCGGGTGTCGTTCAAGCGGTACGGAACTTCAGCCCTGGGGCTAATCGAGGTCCTGACCGGGGTGAGAGACACGCCGGTGGTTTTCTCCCAGTTTTAACTGATCGGGTGGGGAGGGGGTGGGAGGCACGCGGGTATTGGCCGAAGGAGTGCTCCACATCAGATGGAAAGTTTCAATGTGGAGGCCAGTATCGATCGATATTATCGATCGCCTGACCGGTGGTTTTCTCCCAGATTTAACCAATCGGGGTGAGGGGGGGGGGGTGGGAGACACGCGGCTACTATGGCCGAAGGAGTGCTCCACAACAGTCTGAGGACGAAAGCACTGATTAGCGCAAATAAATTACGTTTCTGAACGTTGAAGAGATGTTGAGGGTGGAGGGAGGGAGAGCTGGACGGCTTCAGATCGAAGAACTACTCACCTGATTTTAAAGAAGGTAAACCAAGGTTCGAAATTATTAAGGTTTTCAAATACCTCTTTTTACTGCAAAGGTGACGAGAAGGCTGCACAAGCAGAGCAGCTGCTTGAATGAGTGATATTGGCTTAGTGACTCTCTAAGGTCGCGCGAAGCGCGCAAGTGCGAGACACGCCGACAGGCGTGTCGAAGCACTTGTAAATAAATAAATATATTAGGTTGTCCGGAAAGTTCTCAGCGTTTTGGTTTAATATTTTTCATTCGACTATTGTTAAGTAAAAATTCAACTTGCATTTATATTTTATTTTAACTTCAAATTGGGATAAGCCGCAGCCGCGACGGCTAGAATCGAGTGTGGGGGCCTAATAGGCCTATGTTATTCTTCGGCGACGCGTCGCCGGCTGCATCGCCAAAAGGTCTGCAGGGGGTGCTATACTTCCGTCGCCGACGTCGCCACTGATGGGCCGACGACGTCTGTGGCGACGTCGGCGACATCCAAGGGCAGAAAATGCGCTCCGATGGAGTGTTTTAGTTGTGGGTTGGTTCTGCGTTCCCGGCACTGCCATCACCACCACCGAACTTTGAATTACGAATTCGAGAAGTGCAAAAGACGACCGTCATGCGTACACCAATAGTGCCATTCGCTAGAACACTGAGTGTTTGGGAGGGAGTGGGAACCTAAACCTCACCTTTCCTTCACTTTGTCACCCTTCTTCGCTTTTCCCTCCTTCTCACCCGTACTTTTCGCATTTTCTAGGCCTTTTCGCTTTCCTGCAGAGCAAGTAACAGAAAATAAAACTGCGTGGAAAATAAGTAGTGTTTCATCGCTTTTTGAAATGTTACAGCAAACCTTTACGAAGAGCTTTTTCGAGATATAATTCATATTAATTAAGAGTTAATTTTTCCTTTGAATTTCGAAAGTTCCGCATAAATTTAATTTAAATGCGATTTAACAAAAAAGGCCTTTGCAAAACTCCAATAAAGAAATTTAACGAAAATGCTGGTAAAATCGTTAAATTGTAAATCAATAGTCAGACCAGACTTCAGATCACACTTACCCATTCTTCTAAACGCAAATGTGGTTAGTAAGAGAAAATTCGCCAGATTAACAATGGTCGAGCAGGCCACCGTTTATATAAAACAAAAATCATCATTAAGCCTCGAAACATACTAAGGAAAGCATACAATTTAAGCAAATTCGAGGTATATGTGATCACCTAGCGTTTCTGTCCGCAGTCTGGTTACCAAATGATGACTTTGAAAACGCGCTGCGATGCTAAAAATGTGCTCCGATGCTCTCCTGTTGACGTCGTCGACGTCGTCGATAGATTCTGTGGCGACGTCGGCGACGTCGCCAGCGACGTAGGCGTCGCCGACGTCGGTGACGGTCGCAGCGTCGGCGACGCGTCGCCAAAGTATAACATAGGCGTAAATTTCGAACCGGAGATTTCAGCCTCAAAGATGACACCCGTAATCCTGGACGACGAGTTGGGGGAATGGGTGGAAGCTGAACCATTGCAAACAGTTCGCGGGATCGCGCAAGAGCTACATAGACGTCAGTAAAAATAGCTGTTGCTGATACTTTGAAACGCGCAGGGAAAGTGAAAGAGCTCGAAAAGTGGGTGCCCCACCGTAGAGTGAGCGGCAAAAACTGTCATGTTCTGTTCGAGATGTGTTCTCCTCTACTTGTACGCGACAAAACTGTCGCGTTTTGGATCGAATCATCACTTGTGCTGGAAAGTGGATTCTGTGTGATAAAAGGGAACGTTCCGATCAGTGATTGGACGCCTGCGAACTTCCTAGGCATTTTCCAAAGCCGAACATCCACCAAAAAAGGTAATGGTCACTGTGAGGTGGTCGTCGACTGGTGTGATCCATTACAACTTTTTGTAGCCAGGCCGAACATCACAGCAGAGGCCTCCCTATTGTGACGAAATGGAAGAGATGCACCGAAAGCTGAGGAGCTGCAGCCGGAACTGCTCTACAAAGGAGGTCCCATTCTTCTGCACTACAGCGGCCGCTCCCATGTTTCGCAAATCACTATTCGAAAATTGAACGAATTAAGGGATGAAGTTCTGCCTCACCCGCTATATTCTCCAGACCTCTCACCAACCAACTACAACTACCAACTTTTCAAACACTTACAAAACTTCTCGCTGGTAAAACCTTGACCAATCATGACTAAGCCAAAACGGCTTTCGTGGATTTTGTCAAATCTCGACCACCTAATTTTTCGCTGATGGAGTAAGTCGACAGGTGTCCCGTTGACAAAAGTGGACTGATTCGAACGGTGCGTATTTCGATTGGATCCGATAAGAATTAAGAAAGTTATGGTAGATCAAAGTGAAGGACTCAAAACGCTGAGAACTTTCCGGACAACCTTATAAATAAATATACAATATTTATATTTATTTACATTGGGCGACGATCAGTAATCCTTGAACTCCTCGTTGCCATATGGGACGTGATTTTTGAAGAAGCGCATAGATCCAGTGCCGTTCCTCGGTAATGCGAGAAACTCCGACAGTAGAATTTAAATAGACCACATCTGGCATCAGTAGTCAATGCTGATTTCCAGTGAGGAGCCCTGATCTTGACGTGGTGTTATAACACTTGCTCCCTTGCTAGAAGAGATGACCTCCGAGCGAGAGCCACAGAGAGCTGCCACCGGAACACGGCGGTTGGCATGTTGTTCTGCGCCGACGACGATTCGAACTAGGCGGAAGACAGTTGTCGGCGAGCAACGGTAAATGGCGTAACAGCGAGCGATTTGTCATGGCGATTGCGACGATATGACAACTCGTCGTCCGATATGATCGGTCAATCAGCGGCGATCAGCAACTGCTGCTCTCACCTCCACTCGCATATCCGGCCGACGGCAGGTACCCCGCCGCGTGCGCTGCTCATCTCGAAGACCACGAACGAGCGTCGAGCACCCGCGTGGTCGGGGATGTTCCTCGGCGAATCCAGCGAGTGTGGGGAAATGCACCCAAACACACCTCTGCCAGGCACTCAAACGACAGATTTCCGTAAACGTCTGCTGATAGTTAATCGCTAACCAATCAGCCCAGTTACTCTTAAATTTAGGTGAATTTTCGTGTACTTCTTTTAGCTATAAACGACTTTTGCATAGCGCTGTTGTGGTGTGTTAATGTGTCATCAACATACCAAATACATGTATAATAACCCGATAAGCGGTGAGTCATAAAATATGGGGGGGGGGGGGAATCGGGAGGAATTTAATTATAAAATAGCGGAAAATACCCAGACGTCGTCTACGTGCCTGGGGGTTCAGAAGAGGTGCCCAACAGTCATCCGCTAAGGGCTAAGGCGCTCATTGAGGGGGACCAACACCAGTAAGCGGGGACCAGTACCAGTAGTGTGGAACCAGTTCCAGTAATGAGGAGGAGTCCCAGTAAGGGGAGGGAGGACCAGTGATGGGATTAGTTCCAGTAAGGGAGGACAAGTAGTCAGGCACCAATACCTGTATCGGGGATTGGGGTTAGTGGTCCCTGAAGCTAATCTTGACATTCCTGGAGAAGGCGGTTTTGCCGAGCGAGAAAATTCTGCATAATGACATTCTTCTCAAGGCTTGACGAAAACCTGCAGCTATTTCGCTTTCCGCATCTATCAGGGCAAAGTCTGTATTCGTTTTTGTTTGGGTTCACAAGAAATCCAAGGCATTTGCTTGATACTTTGAGCTCTCCCTGAAAGCAATCCATCGTGGCAGGAGGAATCGCGAAGGATGGAACAAAGGTGGGTCTGCACGAACAAGCGTGTAGTGACATGATTGCAATCAAAGCCTGTGTAGTATGTAGAAAGCCATTAGTGCAGTTATGGCCGTATCTTTTGATCAAATCCCGAAAAGCCGCATTTTCCGGCTTTTGCGTTTTTTCGGATATAACTCGCCTAAAATTAGTTCATCTCAAAAACCAATAAAATATTTGAGCTCAGGAGCTCGAGCTCTATCGTTTGGTATACATCTTTCATGTGGAAAAATGTTCGAAATTAAAAACTTGCGCTCCATTGCGAAGGGCGGTCGCGGACGAGTTGTCGGTCGCAAACCGCCGAAAACCGTTGCATGCTTACAATTCCTCTAATTTGAGGTTTTTTGAGAAACGGTGGATATCGCTCGATTCGTCTTTTCGAGCTCTACAGAAACGTGTATTCAAATTTACCAGACCACCGCATTTTCGCTGGGGGTGGCCAAAAATGACTCGAGTAGGCTCTTTGCGATTGGAGGAGCTCATTTTTCAGGACTCTCATGTTCTCGGAGAATCTCAAGTATGGCGTGAAGTGCTCTGTTATGCCTGGAATCCTCGTGAGTGCGCCGGGAACAAGCATTCCGAATCGAACCTTTCAATCGAGGAGGGGGACCGCTCGCAAATTGCACGCGCGGGCGTGTTCGGAGCGCAATAACTCTGTCAAGTTCGTATCGTTTATGTGCACAGGCCTGTTTCGGCTCCCGCTCATACCGATAAAGTGACCGCTGATTCTTAGAGCGTTATTGTAAGAGCGCAATTGCAAAACAATGCAGTGTTAGTGAAGATCGCTAACGACAACATGAAGGAGCAGTTGGAATAGATCGTGATAAGGAGCGCCTTTCGGAAAACTGAGTTATTTGCCAGGTGGTAGGCTAGGAGATGGCTCAAAGATTGGAATAGTCTATCGGATAGAGTGTTTGGCATGTCACGACGAATACACCGGAGAAACAGGAAGGGCTCTTTCAATTTTCTTTCAATACGTGTGGAGGGGACGGGCGCATATCTGTCAAGTAAACGATGTGGATCGCTGACCAGCCTACATGGAAAGCTTTGGATTGCTGCGTATAACGGGAAAGATTTTGAGGTGAAATGTACTACTATATTGGTCGTTGAGAAGATATTGACAACGGTAGAGGCATCTCAGATTTTTACAAGAAATCCGTTGATGAACAATCGAAATAAGTGCCTTTCTGCAAAAAACGACTTTCTGCCGTTTGTGTCTCACTGTGCACTGTAGAACGACCGGTCGGCGGCAGTGATGCACAATATAGTTTTTATTCGATTATTCGAATAATTATTCGAGTAATTCCTGAATATTCGAAAACCAGGGAGTTCCGAATTCGAATAATTATAAGCGAAACTACGCACAGTGCGCTCCAGTCGCCCATACTGGTCAATTAACGCGTGCGAACATCAGTTCTCTAGTGAATGCAAATGGTGGCTTCGTTTTTCCCGCTGGACTCTGTTGTTTTCGGAGATGTACATAGGTCCGAACTGCAAGGGCAGTTGAGGAGCTTCGTGGACTACATTCAGTACTCTGAAAACGAGATGAAGCCGAAACGTGTCGCCCTGCCAGGTAATGGTCCACCACAGAAACCTCGCGTGGAGCAAGATGCACTAATATCATACAACAGTTTTTACAAAAATAATAATTTCATTTAGTTCGTGGAGAAGCTGAAACTACCAGTTTCTAAGAGGATTTAAAACCATGGTGTGCACTGTACATGTACATGTATGCGAAATGCCGTTAGAAGCCACAGGCGCCGAAATTTTCAAGGAAGGGAGTCCTGTGTTTTACTCTTACTTTACACGAACTAATTTTTGCGACGTTGAACTCGCCATGAAGCTCATCGCCTCTGAATATTTGAACGCGCAGCGTGGAACTTTCGGTTCTTGAAGAAGAATGGCAATTATTGACGGACGGGGAGTGGGTTGCCCGGACGGCCACATCCTTTCGACCTAGCAACAGCATCAGCCAAACCTAGATACTACTGATGGCGAGGCGCTCAAAGAGCGTCCCTGCGCCACGTCAGGTGAGTCAAGCTTCTTTGTGATTCATACTTGTTTTCATATTTTGCGTCGGGCCACAGGTTTAGTAGGCTAATCCAAAAAAGGCTGCAAGTTTTATTCTTAGTTTGAACTAAGCTGGAATGTAATTGTTGGACACGGTAGCAACTTTAACGAATAAAGCATAAGCCGTCAGGCGATGGGGCAAGTAACAGCAAGCTGCTCAATCGAAGCTGGTAGCACAGGCACAATACCGCTCGCGCCACACGGTCAAAAGTGGGATTTGCGACGCCATAATAGCGTCGCAAAGCGTCGCATGCTCAAAACTCCTTCAGCTTTAGGTTTTTTGAAAAAAAGGTTGACACCATTCGATTCTTCTCTTCGAGATCTACACAAACATGCATACAATTTTACCGGAGCACCCACATTTCCGCCGTGGATGGCTCAAAAATGACTGGAGCGGGCTTTTGCGATTAGAGCAGCTTATTTCCCAGGGCATGCGTGCTCTCGGAGTATCTCAAGCATGGTGTACGTTGCCAGTGCACTGTCACACCGGAATGCTCCGAGGGTGCGCCTTGCACAATGCACACAGAAACGAACCTATCAATCGAGTGGGCAAGCGAATGTCAACTGCACTTCTATCTTCTCTTACTGGGAAATACGAAATCCTCAAGACTATTTCAAACCGTTTGGAGAACGTTATCAGAAATTTTCAAATTTGTATATGCATTGTTCATGGAGCCGTGGGAGTAACAATAACTCTGTCAAATTCGAATCGTTTCACTGCAGCTTGTGGGTTTTGTAGGCAGTAGAACGGTGTATTAGTACACCAAGTAGCACGATGTAGCTTAGGAAGAGGCAATGTTACAGGTGTGCAAAAATGCGGATGAGGCTTGTGTGACGCATTTTTTTTTCGATTTCGGTGGGCCACGGCGAGAAAACGCGGCGAGCTAACGGCCTTAAAGTGCGCATGCGAACAGAGCACTTAAGGTACTTTACGATGACGTGCTCAGAACTTCTCAGCTGCCTATACTGCCTTAGCCCCATCTGCCATTTTAGGGCAGCGGACTTAGCGGTTGAAGTTTCTTGCCCTCTTACTCGCCCATATTTGGGATTTCGACAATCCCAATAACACCGTTTTGTTCTGATTGAAGAGCACTTTCGAATGTTCTCACTTTCGACCAATTTCATTAAAAACCGTTTTTTTACAAATTCCCATCGAGGACGTGGGCGCCCAATGCCGAGTTGCGCGGACGATGATCAAGGAAAACCGATATTTTCGAAATTGGCCAAATTTCCTTGTGCAAACTTCGTCCAGAATCATCTAGGCGGTTATTTGAGGCGCTGATTACGAATCCGACTTCCTTTTTTGAAAATTCCTCCAATTTCAGTAGGTTCTGGATTTTCTTCTGAATAATTGAGAGTGGTCAGGATTATCAATTTTGCTCAAAATTCGTATAGGGGCGGGGACTTATTCGGGGTGCCGAACACGATGCCAAAGTTCATTTGTACGATTACCGCTCAAACCGATAACTGAGGGTGATCGGTGATCCTGACCCGACCACCTTCAAACGGGAAGTAATCTACTGAAATCGGCGAAATTTTCAAAAACTGACGTTGGATTCGTAATCATCGCCCCAAATAACCGTCTAGATGATTTTGGACGAAGTTTGGCGATTTTTGAGATTTGGCCAATTTTCAAAAATGTCGGTTTTTTTTGATCATTGTCCGCGTAACTCGGCGTAGGGCGCCCACGTCCTCGATGGAAATTTGTCAAAAAAAAAACGATTTTTTGAAATTGGTCGAAAATAAGACCATTCGATAGCGCTTTTCAATCAGAACAGAACTGTGTTATTGGGATTGTCGAAATCCCAAATATGGGCGAATAAGGGGGCAAGAATCTTGTCCGCTGCCCTCCGCAGCTCTAAAATGGCAGATGGGGTTAAGGCAGTTTAGGCAGCTGGGGAGTTGCGAGCATATCGTCCTAAAGCACCTTAGGTGTTTTGCTCGCTTACGCATTTGGCTCGCAGTGGTCGACCGAAATCGGAAAAAATTGGGTCGCACAAGCCTCACCTGCATTTTCGCAGTGCTGTATCACCTGTATCACTTGTCGTCCCGTTGATCATCGACTTGCTCGAGCGGGCGCCAGCAGCGTCTCCATTCGTCCCTGTCGCGTGCCAGAGTGGTCCAATGGATCCTCCTCTCTCGAGGGACACGAAGAGCGTCATATCGGTCGTTCAGGGCTTTCACGAAGAAGTCCGACCAACGCGTTGGTGGGCGTCCTGGTGTTCTTTTGACATCCCGCGGAATCCAATCTGTGACGACTCTCGTCCAGCGGGTGTCTGCGAATCGCATTACGTGGCCGGCCCACCTAATTTTCGACGACTTGGCCCATGCGACAGCGTCTCTGATCTTCGAACGTCGGCGAAGCTCGGAACTCCGGAGGCCTTCTCTCACTTGCGTGAGTCGTGTCACTCCGAGCATCGTCCTCTCGATTCCACGCTGCGCGACGCTGATCGCGTGTTCATCCTGCTTTCGTATAACCCAGAAAACGCATACGCAGTGCTGTAATTTAGTCCATTCATGAGCTACACCGTTGTGCTTTGAAGCACGTCAAGAACCTTGTGCTGCCTACAAAGTCCTCGGGTTGCAGCCGGAAAGATTCCCACATGGCAAAGTTATCGCGCTCCAAACACGCCCGCGCGTGCAATTTTACGCAACAACGGCAGATGTTCTCCGCGCTGTTACTCGCCCAGATTACACACAGTTTTCCCTACTTTCATTAACACCATTCAATTCAGCATGAAAAGCTGCGCTTTACAAGCAAAACAGAGCGTTCTATTGCGGGTGTTGAAAACTCAACCCTGGGCGAGTAAGAGCGCAAGAAACTCTAACCCCTAGCTTTCGCCGCTCTAAAATGGCAGCTGAGGCTAAGGAAATTCACGCAGCTGAGAAGTTCTGAGCATGTCGTTGTAAATTACCTTAAACGCTCTGTTCGCTTACGTATTTTAAGGCCGTTAGCTCGCCGCCTCTTCTCGCAGTGGTCCACCGAAATCGGGAAAGATGCGTAACACAAGCCTCATCTGCATTTTTGCACACCTTGCCTCTTCCTAAGCAACACCGTCCTACTTTAGTGTACTAATAGACCGTTCTACTGCCTACAAAACCCACGAGTTGCAGCCGAAGCGATTCGAACTTGACAAAGTTATTGTGCTCCGAACAGGCCCTCGCATGCAATTTGCGAGCGATCGCCCCACTCCATTGATAGGCTTGATTGTACATATATGCATTGTTCATGGCGCACTCCAAAGACTCGCCGGACAGATTCGGGCTAATCCTAAGGAGGACGGCTGGAAATTTCACATGAACTCCCCAAACGCTCAGTCTACAAGCTGTCCCCCTCCTCGATTGAAAGGCTCTTCCCGCACTGTAGACGGCGCACACCAAAGTTTTGCTGGGACAGATTGGAGCTAATCCTGAGTAGTGTGGCTGAAAATTTCTGATAACATTCTCCAAAAGGTTCGAAATAGTCTTGAGAATTCCGCATTTCCCAGTAAGAGAAAATAGAAGCGCAGTTGGCATGCGCTCGCCTACTCGATTGATAGGTTCGATTCTGTGTGCATTGTACACTCTTGGACTCTTGGAGCATTCTTGGTATGACAGCGCACTGGCAACGTACACCATGCTTGAGATACTCTGAGAGCACGCATGCCCTGGGAAATAACCTGCTCTAACCGCAAAAGCCCGCTCTAGTCATTTCTGAGCCACTCACGGCGAAAATGTGGGTGCTCCGGTGAAGTTGTTTGCGTGTTTGTGTAGATCTCGAAGAGAAGAATCGAAAGGTGCCAACCTTTTTTCAAAAAACCTAAAGCTGAAGGAGTTTTGAGCATGCGACGCTTTACGACGCTATTATGGCGTCGCAAATCCCACTTCGACGTGCGGCGCGAGCGGTATTGTAGGAGCCATCTTATGGTGAGACTCTCCACTTTTGTAGAAAGTGACTCTTGATGTAAGAAGTTTCACATTAGGAGTGGGGTCGACACAGTCGAGCGCAATTCAGTGATACCTGACTCCGCTAATACTTTCGCAGAAAGGTTTCTGGAAATTGTTAAGGAGAAGTGCGCACAATGCTTTGAGTGCGTCTAAATTCATTGCCTATTTCGTCTAGCTTTGTAAGGTCGCTTTCAAACATGTGATAGAGGACTTGAACAAATGTTTGCGCGGACTTGCAAATGCAAACGGATCCTCCACGGGTCGGTTTCTGTAACCCAGTTGTTGTTTCACACTCCTTGCATCTTCCAATCGAAACTCATTGTCGCTCAGTGGCAAAGGTCATTTTTGTCTTCACTAATGCGCAACTGGACGACCAAATAAGCCGCATAGACCTGCTGAGAATAGTGGCTAACATGACTAGTGATTGCGAGGTAATTCTAGTTCACATTTTCACATTCACAGTCCAATAATACTTACAATACATTGCGTTTTTAAAGCGCATATGCTTTTAGGATACCCCGCATTTTGCCACTGGTTGTAGTGCACTGACAAGCTTTAAACGTTAAAAGCAGCACAGCACAGGTTAATATGGCCGATTAGTAACAAGACTGCAAAAACATTCAGCCCTTGCGCAACCGAACGAGTCTGAAATGTGAAGCTCCAGACGAGTGTATGGCGGTCTCCACCATTTGCACGAATTTTCGCGATCTTCTGCATTCATACAAGTCTCCACCTCTCCAAAAGTTCCACTAGCAACAGTGTTAGAACATTTCAAACACAACTTCCATTTTTAGGATGTTTTGTATTTTGCCGCAAGCTATGATGTGTTTTAGGTTTCAAACTTTGAAGGAGCAGAACATCAATCAATAAGCCTCTCATGGAAAACAAAAACATGACAAATATTCATGTGAAACAGAAACAATCTACTGTAAAATGCAAGAGTTCAGACAAGTGTGTCCAGCAATCACCTTCGCTAATATGTCAGAAAAATTCTATTTCCTTGTGCTTTCATATGAACTCCTAACTTCTTCAGTATTTTCGGAGTATTGGGTAAGCCGTGTCTGGTGTTTTTGTCTCCAATGTAAAGGTTGCGGCGGTAACATTCATGTTTTTATTTCTTCATATGCATACCATTTTCGCCGGACGTTGAATTGGACACTTGAAAATTGGACACTGTTCATGTCAAATCGGACATTCTTCTTAGCTGGCCTAAGGCTTTTGATATCGAAGCGAACTCTTCCAGATTTGGTTAGAATAACTTTTGTTCAGGGAAGAACCGGTAAAACGTTGTTGAAATTTTCAAGTTCACTTAATCCATTATGCTTAATATTTTTTATAAAATTCTTATTTTTCGAAGGCAAGTATTAGTTTGAATTTTATTTCGAATCACAGCAAAGCACCTAACATGCAGTGTAGTTCTCTAGCAGCCATCTAACTTGCCGCAGTTTTGGAAACGCGTCTAGCTGGAACACGATGTGGAAAAGAAAAATGTTGTTTGCCCAGATTTACACACCTGTAGGCAATACAGCAAGAACTGTGAGGAACACACATATCCCCCCCCCCCTCACCTTGCTGTTTCAAGCAAGCACCACTTATGTTATCAATTCAATAAAAATTGCGACAAGCTAGTCAGCTAGTGGCGGGATGAGCCTCTGTACTAAATTAAATTAAAGCTCTTTGGCTAGGGCTTTAAAACTAAATTTAAACTAATATTTGGTCTAGAAAAATAAAATTTTTATAAAATTATCATTCTTACTCAGGCAGATGAACTAAAAAATTTCAAAAAAGTTATTCCAAATTTTCCTTAAATAAAAAATTATTCTAACCGTCTTAGTAAAGCTGCAGTTTTGCCTGTCTAAAAGTTTTTTCATCTTGGAAGAAATCGCTTTGATTTCAAGTGCCTTAGGTAAGTTTAAAAGAGCGCCCAATTTACCCTGAAAAGTGATAAATTTAACATGAGAAGTGTCCCATTTTATTTAAAAACTATCGATTCAAACGGACATGTTTCACTTTCACATTTGTAAGCTATTTTCGGCTGCAAAATCACTCACAAGGTGAAAAGAGGCTATTAGTGATTTTTTTTACCGCCAACTAGTCAACAGACTAGAAACAGCATGCTTCGCCTTCAGCTGAAAGGGCAAAGTTCGAATTTCTTACAACATTTCATATCGTACTGTGTTTTTTCAACTTTATGTATACACAATATTTTACTGACTATAGACTTGGTTTGAAATGGTGTTTTTCTGAAGGAATCGCCCAGCGAAGTGACAACCAATAGAGAGAAGACGCTGAAGAAGCACAATCACCAGAAGAAATCTACACTGGAAAGTCGTCCCGAATGGAACAATGGTGCTGTTGTTTCTTAGAATTGTTCGCCTATCACACTGTTAGCTTACGCAACGGATTTTGCTTATACGTAAGACAGCAACGCCTACATTACTAATGGAAATGGGGTGTCTCTCACGAAGAACCAATTTACTTCAAAATATTTTGCACGGTTTAAGGCACTAATGAGATTGATCCCTCTGTCGTGACTGGTCTCGAGTTCTAGAAAATTGTCTTTCCGTAAGGAGTCAGTTTTAGCTGCAACGACGAGTCAAGTAACCGAATAGCGTCTTCCTCGCTTCCCTTATGGTTCTTTAGGTTCCTCAACGGAAAAGGCACCCTCTCTTGATCTTCATCCTCTGAGCAGATGAAAAGGTTGGGGCAATGGCTTTGTCAATAGTTCTTACTTTCTTTATGAGACACCCCACCTTCTTGATTTTTCGGACTATTATGCAAATCTCGTAGATTATGACTTATATCCAAATCTAGAATTTTGGAGTGCCGGCAATTCCTGATCATCCTCCAAATAAAGCAGCGTCGCTTCTAAATAAGGCCAATGTTATACTTCGGCGACGCGTCGGCCGACGTCGGCGACGCTGTGCTTTGCGGGCAGCTACGCACTGCGTGGCAGCCCGCCTAACACAGCGTCGCCGACGACGTCGCCGAGAGCTCCGCAGGGGGGTGTTATACTTCCGCCGCCGACGTCGGTGGCGACGTCGCCACCGACGTCGCCACAGACGTCGGCGGCGACGTCGGCGGCGACGTCGTCCGTGGGTCGGTCGCCGCGCTGTGCACGGCGACGGGCCGTCGCCGGCCTCATTCAAGGCTGGGAAAAAATGCGCTCAGAGGGAGTATTTTGTTTGTGGGTGGGTTCTTCGTTCCCGGCACTGTCAACATCCTCGGCGGACCTCGAATTACGAAATCGAAAGTGCAAAAACGCCCATCTTGCGGGCACAAATGGTGCCTTTTTTACTCTTCATGTCCATTTAGTCAGATGGCGTTCGCAGGACTGTTCGCCCTGTGAACCTGATACCAGAGCGTGAACGGTTTGTGGGTCACAGGTGGCTCACGTTTTGCCCAAAGGTGGACCGAGACTTGGCCTGCTTCGGAGCAAACTAGCTTGTACTACTTCTGTGAACGATCATGTTGACAAAAAAGTGTTCCTACTAAAAAAGCTACTAAATGTCAGCATTCATCATTCCGTTGCATTCCCAACTGGTCCTCTGAGGCAAGCGCTTTGCACAAGGTTGTGCTGGTGGTTCTCCGACAGCGACTGGCTCAACTACCCAGTCCTGAAATATGGATTCACATATTTAAATCTTTGAACCTTTATCTTCTCTTACCTCACATCCTATCTGCGATTGGGGTGAGAATTTTTTTTGGTAATCTCTCCTTTGGAGGGAGCACATTAAATAGTCCTAACCAGTGGAGAGAATGGCCCCTAGCAGACGTACTCCGTCCCACCTGCCGCAGAAATGCGGATGAAGGTGTCCCACATGTATGTCAAAAGGGAAGCAGAGCGCGCCCTCCTCACTGATCAGATAGCTCTCCTCCGCACACACAATTCTCTCTAACCATGTCAGAGAGCAAGACACCCTCACTCATTGTCATGGTTTCTTGAAAACGTTCCATTTTCCAGGTATGAGATGCAGCCTGGCGTATTGCAGTGATTCTCGAGAAGAGTGGGTTGTGTTTCGCAACACTGGCCGTGCAACATTACTCCGCCCGATTTCGTAACTCACAAGGGCAATGTATGGACTATTGCAGGCACAGTCACATGTCCAGCCGCCGTTCTTGTAGCGGTCTATTCCCAGACTTAATACCTTGCTCGCTTTAGAGGGGTTGGCTTTACTTCCTCGTTCATTTAGGTGGAGTAAGAAAATAAGCCCAACGCGTTCGGTCTTCCGAATGGCATCTCAGCCACGCGTCTGTGGCGACGTCGGCGGCGTCTGTGGCGACGTCGGCTGCGTCTGTGGCGACGTCGGCGACGTCTGTGGCGACGTCGGCGACGTCGCTGGTGACGTCAGCGTCGGCCGACGTCGGTGACGGGCCGTCGCTGACGTGTCGCAGCGTCGGCGACGCGTCGCCGAAGTATAACATAGGCCTAAGGTGACCGAAATTTAGAAAATGAATCGTGTTTTCAGACACGAGAATTGAAGGCTACGACGACGTCGATGAGCACGGACGATACAAGCGAAAGGGAGTTGAATGGAACCGCTCCAAAACCCAGGCGGAGCAGGTAGGAGACTCTTTCGACAGAGACACTTCGACTACACATTTTCCACTTCAAATTAGATAATTTTGAAGCAAAAAGAATACTTTTCAATTCAAAACGAGCGTTCTTTAGGTTAAAATAAAAACTCTCCAGAAACTAGAATAATTCCTTGTACAAAAAAACTTGGTATGTCTTTTTTAAATTTTTTAACCCACCTGTCCCAACAAGTGGAAACACAGTTTGAAATTTGGTAAAATGTGAAGAAAAATAAGAAGAAAAAGAAAAAAGTCTTAAGCATTCTTCCTATTCAAAGCTTGCTCTGGAGCAAAGAAGCAGCAGTTTTAAAGTGTATTAAAAATAGTCGCGCGATGCATTCGTCGATGCTTGTTCCTGTTTTTACTTAGACATTAGTGTAAGGTGGCGCTGTCCATTCCTCCACGTGGTGCCACAGGAAACTGCTCACTGTGCGAGCCAAGCTAAACGTGGACATTCGAGTGCAGGCGACAGGCCCTTGTGACAGGCCGGCCTACGAACGCCCATGACACATCACATGGTGCATGACAGTTCAAGTTTCTCGAGATAGTGCTGCGGCGTCCACGGGAGCCGACGCGCACTCGCAGAGCCCGACGAGTGTGGAAAGTATGCGAGGGTCCCTGATGCGAGGGCGGCATCGGGGGCAACTGAGCTAGTCCGAAAGTCCAGTAACGTAAGCAGGACCAGCGTGGCTACGCTGAATGTGGTACGTTGACGGGCCTGCGAGTCCATAGAAGCACTGGAGTGTAGAAGAGATGATTTCTGTGTGGTGCAGGAGACGAGGTGGTCCTGCTGCGAGTCTAGAGACATAGGGCATGGTTTCAGGGCCGTTCTATGTGGATGTTCCACGACCACCAGGAGTAATCCTCTCCGAACGATTTCGTGACTCGATTGTAAGTGTCAAACGCTTTGACGATCGGTTGAGGAAGGTCGTTGTCGCCGCTGAGGAGCGACTCTATCACATCTTCTCTCGACCTGCTGCTCAGAGCAAGCAAGGATGAGTTTTGCAGCTTTTTAGATGAGAAGACAGCAGAGGTACCGTCGAAAGATGTCATCATGGTCGCTGGTGACCTTAATGGGCACGAAGATGCTACGAAAAACGGTTGCTGCTGTCATAGTGGTTTTGGGTATGGGTCCGCAACGCCGACAGTGAGCGTATTCTTGGTTGTGTGGAATCACATAATCTCACAGAAGTGAATACTGTCTTCCGAAAACGCGACTTCACCTCATCTCATGCTACAGTGTATGTACCAAAACTCAAATAGACTTTGTCTTTGTGAAGAGTTTCGACCGAAGTCTTGTCACAGATGCGAAGATCGAGCTATATGAGACGGTTGTGCATCGACCGCTGATCTGAACTTTAAAGATCACCCCGCCAAGGCTGAAGCAGGTTGAGCGATGTGGTGCACCAATAGTCAGGTGGTGGTCAATGAAAGAAAGTGAAATTGCGATTTCTCGCGTGCGGCTACCGACGGTCACAACTGTCGACGAAACTTGGAAGGAGCTGACCGACGCGATACATCAAGCTGCACGGTCGGAACTTACGAAGCCTGGGCGACACAAGGTCGACAAGCAGGCATGGCTGTGGACAAACGACGTGTAAGCAAAAGTTTGAAGTCGCTCTATCACGTGTTTGGGGACGAAAAGACGCCGATAACTGGCGCAAGTACCTAGACATGAGGAAAACTACAAAGAAGACCATGACTGTTGCAAAAGCCACTCATTATGGAGATGTCGACGAGAAGCTCGAGTCACGCGATGGCGAACATTATCTGTACCGAATTGCTGAGAATGGTCGTCGGCAGACCGAGGACATTAAGAAGATTTGGCATCAGTGATAAGAATGGTCGTCATCTTATGGACCGCAAGAAGGCACTGAAGCGATGGCGTGATTAATTTGAGGAAATTTGTACAGTAGGATTTCCTCATCCAGCCATCCCTTCAACGGCTCCAACCCATGGCCCGTTCAGTAGATGACAGTGGAGGAGACTGAAGTCGCCTGAAGAAGATGAGGCCAGGGAAGCAACTGGGCCCGACGACATGGCGGCAGATTTGTGAAGTCAAAGCCTTGGTACCCTGCTGAGTGGTTGGCAAAGCTCTTTAATCAGGTTATAGTGAAGAAGGAAGTGCCTGGTTGTTTGCGCTAAAGTACGACGATTTCGATTTGGAAGAAGAATGAATGGCAGTCCTGCAGACTGCTCCAATTACCGTCCGATTCCCTTGCTTTCGCACAGCATGAAGATCTTTGAGCGAATTGTCGATGGACGTATTCGTGATGTCGTCCAGCTTACCAGCAACCGGTGTGCCTTTTTAGCTGGCTGTGGCACAATTTATGCCATAGACGCCGCACGCCTCCTGATAGAGAAGCACCGCAAGAAACAGAAGCCAATGCATATCGCCTTCCGACTTGGAGAAGGACTTCGATCGCGTACCGCGTGAAATGACATGTGAAGTTACAGCACAACGTGCCTGATAAACTTATACAGTGGGTGCGAATTCTCTACTCTTATCCAAAGAGTTCAGTTCAAGCTACAGCTGGAACCTCAATGGAGTTCCCCACGCAAGGCTTCTGCGAGGTCTTCAGAAGCCCGTCCCTTAGATGTCGCTTTATGCTGATGATGCAATGTTCGCTAGCGAAGATAAAGGTGAACTCGAGCGAGAGGTGCAAGCTTGGTGTGATCGCTTGGAGCGGTTTTGACTCAAATTGAACGTGAAGAAGACCGAATATCTAACGACGGACGTTACTGAGTCCAGCTCCATCAAGGTTAATGGCATCGAGCTTTCCCGTACTTCAGTTTTCTAGCACCTGTGATTAGCAATAGCGTCTAACGGCAAAATGTTGGCTGAAAGAGTTCACGTGTAAGTGCAGCTTGATCCAAGTGGCGCTCGTTGACTGGCGTGCTCTGCGATAGGAAGATACCAGAGCGCTTGAAGTCGACGCTATACAGAGCAGTCGTCCGGCTATAGAGTTGAGCTTTTCGACATTTTTTTTCGAAAGTCGAACAATCGAACAACTCGGTTTTTTGAAATTTTCGAAAATCGAACAATCGAATAACTCGATTTTTTGAAATTTTCGAAAGTAGAACAATCGAATAACTCGATTTTTCGCTGTATTCAAAAATCGAGTAGTCGAATAACTCGATTTTTCGCCGTCTTCGAAAATCGAACAATCGAATAACTCGATTTTTCGCTGCCCTCGAAAATCGAGCAATCGAATAAGTCGATTTTTTGAAATTTTCGAAAGCCGAACAACCGAATAACTTGATTATTCGAATCTTTCGAAAGTCGAACAATCGAATAACTCGATTTTTTAAAATTTTCGAAAGCCGAACAATTTTTTGAAATTTTCGAAAGCCGAACAATTTTTTGAAATTTTCGAAAGCCGAACAATCGAGTATCTCGATTGTTCGGCTTTCGAAAATTAAAAAATTTTCGAAGTCCGAACAGTTTTTTGCTGTTTTCGAAAACCGAACAATCGAATAACTCGATTTTTTGCTGTTCCTGAAAGTCGAGCAATCGAATAAATTCGTCCCTCTGCTACCAAGCCTGCTGAGCCACGCGTTAAATAAGGAATGTGTTTGTACACAGCCTAATAATTATGCAAAGAACACTAACAGTGTTTAGAAAATCGTATATCATCTGAAATTTGGGACCTCAACGTGTTCTGCAGTCTGTGAAGGAGTTATTGACGGCAAATCGAATTTCCTGATATAGCTGTAAAAACAGGTTATTGCAGTGGCTTCCAAGTCATAACGTTTCTTAGCCCTACTTCTGATAAGAATATTTGATGACATTGCTCTTGTTCAATTTCGCCGCCACGTGTTTGCATTTTTTAGTATTCCAGCAACATAGCCACATCCCACTGCAAATGTAACCACGAGATTTATCACATGTGCGGCTCAGCGAAGACTGCAAGAATAATATAGGTGATCAAGTTACGAAGTTACCGCAGAAGAGTTCATTTTCGTTTGCAGTTTTTAGTTGTCTTCATAACATTCGGAACCGGTTGCGCAAGCGAACTCTTCTATACGCAATTTCCATTTTCAGCGGAAACTCTTCAAGCAAATATAACACCTCGAAAAACACTTTCCATGCTTCTTGCAGTGATACGCAGGGGAATCGAAAGGAATCTGCTATGCCCTTTCTTGGAGACCTGATAGACGGCGAACTGTTGCCATTCAACGAGAGAGAGCGCGGTGCCGCGAAATTGCACGCATACGGTGAAGAGTGAAGTTGCCCTACTTCATTTAGTGGCACCGTATTGAATGAGGACAAGAAATCCAACCGATTTCATTTGAAAGGTGTCAATTCTAAAATGGAACTAACACAGATGAATATAAGTAACGGAAACGAAACAAGGACGCTTCCAATGCTAGGAAAATGAGGCAGTCAGTTGGCGCAAGATCCGGTGAATATGGTAGGTGAATGAGAAGTTTCACTTCCAACTCCTGCAGTTTCAGCAACGTTGTGTGTTTTGTCTTGCGAGAGTATTGGGTGCCCTTTTGACTAATCTTGGGTGCCAAATTGCAAGGTTCCTCCTCATGCCGTCCAGCTGGTTACAGTAGACGTCCGCAGTTAACGCTTCACCAGGCGTCATGAAGCTGTAGTGCATGACTCCATAGGTAGACCACCAAACAGACACCATCAATTTTTGGTGGATGTTGGCTTTGGGAATGTGTTTCGGGGCTTCATCTTTATCGAGCCATCGTGCCAAGCGCTTACGGCTGTCGTGGAGAATCCATCTCATCACAGATAACAATGCGATGTAAAAAATGTTCGGATTTTTGCCGTGAAAGTAAAGAAAGACAAGCATCGAAACGACACCACTTTTGCTGCTCGCTCCATTCGTGCGGTACGCATTGATCCAGCATCTTTGCCGATTTGATTCAAATGGTCCAATGTTGTAGAGATAGATACCTTGAATTTTGCTGCTAATTTGTTTTTTTTCCGTAGTTTGCGAAATGTCACCTTCCACTGCAGCTTTCAATTCATCGTTATCCACCTTGGACACAGTTCTCCCACGTGGCTTATTTTCAAGAATAAATCACCAGATGAAAGCTTCTCGAACCATCGACGTACTGTGCGTTCGCTATCCTCATAATCGCCGAAAACCTCATTAATGTTCCGGACCACCTGCGACACCTTGCTCCCACGACGGGACTCATTCGGAACAAGACAAACTTATTACTTCCATGGTTTCGAAAAACTGCTCTAAAAAGACATTTGGGAAGACTGTTACAAAGCAAAACAAGTGATCAATAGTGTGAGAATCTTCCTTTAGAACAGAGGAAAACTCGAGAACCGTAGAAGCGCTTTTACCCGAAATATCAACCCTGATTATTAGCAGTGACAAAATCGGCGATTGAATCGAACAATGTTCGAAAAACTTCGAGAGTCGGCCGCCAAACCCCTCGAAACGAACTCACAGATTCGAATTTGAATATGGCAGAATCATCCGGTGAGATGCTCATTTTCAATTAGAAGCGAAATCAACAGTACCCTCGAAACGAAATTACATATTCGAATTCCCATCTGGCCGAATCAGCCTGTACTCGCAGCGCGCACCGACTCGATCGATGATATCGAGAGGCTGAACGTGTGAAATGCCGTCGAGCGCGTTCAAACGGTCCGTTCCCGCCAATTACCGTAGGCGCAGAAGTGGAGCGAGTTTGAACGTTGGTTTTTCGGGGAACAGAGACAACCCATACTCAGGCGGCCAACTCTTGGTTTTGTTCGAACATTTCGAACAATATTCGAACAATGCTCTTTCGCGATCTTCGATTTCGAACAATATTCGAACAATGCTCTTTCGCGATCTTCGATTTCGAACAATGTTCGAACAGTGTCTTCCTAGGTCCGATTTCGAACAATGTTCGAATAATGGTTTTTCGCGAAAGTTGATTTCGAATAATGTTCGAATAACGGTTTTTCGCGAAAGTCGATTTCGAACAATGTTTGAATAATGGTTTTTCGCGAAAGTCGATTTCGAACAATGTTCAAACAACAGCGATTTACGATTTTCGACTAATCGAGCGATTAATTGTTCGAAATCGCTCGAACAATTATTCGGCCCGATTAATCGAGCTCAAGTCTATCCGGCTAGTAGCAATGTACGGCGCTGAGTGTTGGCCAGTGACTAAGAAAGTTGGCCCCCGCCTCAGCGTCATGGAGACGAGGATGCTGCGCTGGACGGCTGGAGTCATGCGCATGACATCCGAAACGATGTCATTCGGCAGAAGTTCAGTGTCGCGCCGATAGCGGACAAGAAGCGCGAAGCTCACTTGCGATGGTACGACCACGTTCTGCGTGGAAAGGAAGACAGCGTCCGCAAGATAGGCCTTAACTTTGAGGTAATTGGAAAGCGGCCTAGAGGGCTCATAAAGCAGCGCTGGTCTGATACGTTAATATGTGCTTGAAGATAGCTGGTGTCCGCCCTGATCTAGAGCTGGATTGGGGGAGATGGCATGGTGACACCAGAATAGCGGACCCGCTACAGGGCGGAACAAACGCTAAAGAAGATGATGATGATGTTGATGATGGAAATGCTGCTTACTTCAAACAGCAAGGTGAAGATGGTTTTTGACAACTGTTTTTATTGCACCGCTGTCCAGTAAATCCGCGCAAAGAGAATGTTTGCCATCAACCCAGTAGAAGTGGCAATGTCCTGGACGAGTGGATGGCGCAATATCTTACGTTAGCACTAAAGACCTTCCTGCACTTTTAAACAAATATTAAAACATTATTTTCCCTAAGAAACATTTTTTTAAAATTCAATGAATGACTTCAGTTCCGCTGCAGGTGAATTTACAGATTTCAATGAGAGGCACACTAAATCTTCCTTGAGCAAAAATTTACTAGCAAATTCCTTGAAACGCTGAGGAGAGCTAGACTGGAAAAGGGATACGTGATGGAGTCGTTCGACGTCACATCACTGTACACTAATGTGTCCAACGAGTGCGCATTGGAGGCAGTTCTGGAAATCCTCAATGAGCAGTGTCAACATGCACGGCTTAACCGTTTCGCAGGTGATGGAGCTCCTCAAGGAGTGTTTGCAGTGCAACATATTCCGGTGGGCGGGTGAGTACTACAAGCAGATTAGAGGTCTCGTCATGGACCAAAGTCTTGCTCCAGTTCTCGCAGTAGCATTCATGTCCAAGGTGGAAGGCCCCGTTCTAGAACGAATGCCTACCATTTACTGCCGCTACATTGACGACTGTTTCGTCATCTGTCCAACTCAGCTTGAGATGGACACGTGCTTTGACTTACTAAACCGGCAGTCACAACACATCAAGTTCACACGTAAAAGGCCTACGGAGAACTGGCTCGCATTCCTCAATGTGCAGGTTCATCTATTCGATGGGATATAACGGACACGGTTCCGAAAGCCGACAAATAGGAACATCATTGTTCATTGCACTTCGGCTCACCCATGCAGCATGAAAAAGGCAGTCGTCCAAAACATGTTCCATACTGCTCGCGCGGTCTCGTCTGAAGGCGCTCAAAGGTCCTGCTCGATGGATTTGGCTCGCGGCATTGTGATACAAAACGGATACACTCCTACTGGCGGGGCTAGTGGGAGGTACCGGCTATCAGCCATCGTAAGAGGCCAACAGGACGACCGGTCGAAAGTGACATTCTGCGTCCCTTTCATTTCGGACCAATTGACTGCAGCAATACGTGGCTGGATTCATAAAGCAGACCTGCAAGACGAAATAAGAATAATAGCAGTACCTCCTACAAATCTGAAAGGGCAGCTGGTCCGAAATCGTCTGCACGACCGACTGTGCACAACACCATCGTGGGTTATTTGCCCTTTCGGGAGGGAGCGAGACTGCCTTATATCTGGGGCAATATACCTCATTACATGCTTGGAATGCAGGGAAGAGTATGTGGGGGAAACAGATAGACCCCTGTGTGTAAGAGTCAAGGAACACTTGGATGGGTTGCGCAGGTCCCACGTCTCAACTCCCCTGGGCGAGCACCGGGTGCGGCGGAATGCGAACAGCTGTTTTGAGGTGGAGGTCAAGATCCTTGCGCGTGAAGATGAGATTTCGGAGCGCCGAACTCTCGAGGCGCTGTACATTGCGGCGAGGTCTCCCCAAATCAATAGGAAGGACGAGTGCTTGGCTGTGACCCAGGAGCTGGCGCCGTACGTCGCCCTGTGTTGGTTTTGACCTCTGGGTCATGACCCGTTAGGTCCCTAAGGCATGTGGTCCCAAGGGCTCTGTGTCATTCACCCATCTTCCGTTCAGCTAGGGTGTCAGTGGGCTCATTTGTCCACTCATAAAGGTTAGCCTTTTACTGACTTTCTACGTTGTCGTTCTCTTGGTCTCTTAGCCTTTTGGATGGGCTCCTGCAGAATGAAATGGCATTTGGTAGGGTAGTTTCTCAAATGACTTCGACTTTTCCAGGCTCTGAAGAAGGCGACAACGCCGAAACGTCAGCCGAAATAAAGCCTTGTACCAACCTTGGCTACGCTAAACAAACCACTCGACTATTGCAACATCAAAGATGCCAAGGTTCATCGAGAGTCGAACATGGAATGTTCTGCGAAAAATTTAATCCATTTCTTTTGGAGTGTCTCTACTTTAATCTGGAATACGCTCGTTTTGATTTGGAGGATTTTCAGCTTGATTTCGCAAGCATTAAGCTTGGTATTAGAACTATATATCGGCGAGATGAGATAAAGCACTCACCTAATTCGTCAGTGAACTGATCACTAGCGAGAGAAGTGCTTCTTATATCCATTGCCGTCCTTATGCTTTAAAAAATTTGGATCATGGCGCATTACTTTCGCAAAAAATAGTTTCTGCGGCGGCAAAATTTTAAACAATTATTGGGTTGTCCGATAATTCATGTCGTTATTTCTCATGGATGATGTTCACGGTATTTTTGGGTAGCAGTGATTGCACGGCTTACATTATTATATACTATTAAAAGGGTTAGACTTTAGTCTACCTTCTATCAAAAACTGAAAGTTAAGTAAGAACAAATTATTAAAAGGTGGAGTTGAAAATGGGCAATCAAAGAATGCATTATAGGCATATTTTATTGTTTTATTTCCAAAAGGGCAAAATGCGCTGCAAGTGTCAGCTACGTCTCCATTTTGCCTCATAGGAAAACGCCGTGTCCACTTCCACAGAGGACCAGCGAACCTCTAAAGTGCAGCGGCTCTTTAGTCCCGTTCATTTGAGCCATCTTCGAGCAAAAGCCCACCACATCTGGGCCTCGTTATGTTGCTTGGGGACGTGTGAAACTCATTCGAAGGCTCTGGCCTCCTCTGAAAACCACGGGCTTGCTCCATGGATCCGATCCTGCCTGATCAAATAAGCCTCTCGTTTTTCCGAGACCATTGGATTTGTAGCAGATTTGCTTGTAAGAGATACAACTTGGCCTTGGCTATCTACTGACTACAACAGATCATGATATATGAAAAACACGAACTCAAGCAACTTCAATGCGTCTCCTCGTCCTCCTGTAAAGCAAATATCGCGGCGCACCCCACGAATGAATTGACTGAAACGACATTCATCGCTTTTATATTGCATGACTAGCAAACCGTTTATAAGTTTCCATATTGAGAAGCATGTTCCGTGGGATAGAGCTTTCTCTGGGATTTTGTTTTGCAAGCCCTCCATACAGGAAAAGCTTATGTGCTACGAAGCCCCCTTCAGGCATAGGGGGAAGATGGGGTTCAAGCAGCATGTTCTTCTTTGCATTATATTTTCACTCTACACTGGACACTTCAAATTAAATTGGATATTTTTAAACCAAATTTTATACTTCTCACACCAAACTGGACACCTTTCACGTGAAATTGGCACAAATCAAACTGAACATCTTCTAAATCAAAACAAGCGCTCCACAGATTAAATTAATGACTGTCCATCAGAGTTGAATTTTTTTGTTTAAACAACTTTTGACTAATAACAAATTTTTTGTTTGCGTGGAGTAATGCAGTCGCGAACGGTATAACAAGAACAGCTGAAAAAAACAAACATATCGGCACAGCCGTGTTAAAAGCAAACAGCTTTTATACAATAAATCAGATAAAAATTTTAACGATCTAGTCGAGTGCGTGTAGTCGAAATCGCGATCTAGAGCGCGACCTAGGCAAAATTTCAATGAATGCTGAAACTGAAACACCTAACCTTCCTTAAACAAAAAAATACTTTAACGGTGTTGGAAAGTCTCTAGTTTAATTCGGAAAACGCAAGTTCAGTATGGAAGATGATCATTTTGATTCCGAAAGCGTCAAGCTCGCCTAGAAGTATGCAATTTGATTTAAAAGGCGTTTAGCTTGATATGATGGTATATATTTACCTACTCAAAGCGTGGTCAGGTAGTGCCGGTGGTGGGTTTGTCCAAGACAACGTATGCTGTGACCGTAAACAAGTTCTGTGATAGCCGAACAAGAGCCAGAGGATTATCAAAGAACTTGTTGACGGTCCACTCACAAGGACAGCCTCCAAACTGGCGTTGAGCTTTTACGATGCAATTTTTACAGTATGTAGGGTCTCGTGTGGGGAGTCCAGAAACATAGTTACTTTTTTCGCAATGCTTTTCTTTGGCCAAAAAAAAACGTGTGGACGAGTGAGCGCGAAGTTCATGACACCCTGCTGCCACCCAGCCCAATGTGGTCTGTTGGCAATGTGGTAGTGTTGTAGCTTCACAGGAGTAACCTCGTGGGTTCGATTCGCCCTTGTACTGGTGGTTTTGCATTTTGCGATTTATCGTCAGTGGGACCCTTTATCCCCATTTCCAACACATTTTTGAACAAAAACACTTTAACACACGTCGTTTACGTTCATCGAGCTCTTCGAAAGAGGAAAGGTGAGGAATTTCGACTTCCAGGTTAAGCAGGTAAAAAACTGATGCCAGATTCGTGATCAGCACCCCAATCAACCCCACGCACAAAGTTTGGGCTATATTGGTGCTTCTGATCTTATCACCCTCACTCGAGCCTGGGCCTAGAGCGGGCTTTGCATCACGGTCTTCGCGGTCATTGAGGTGTGAAGCCATTCGAGGTGGGAACCAATTGAATACGTTAAGCGGTGGAGGGCTACACAGAAAGTAAAATATCGGTGCTACTACGTCCTTTTTATGAACGGGTGGTAGAGAGAAGCGCAGATGTATACTTTGTGAGCAGTGTTTTATTTCGCTGACATGCTTTTTTGCATTCTTCCATCATTGTTGAAGAAGGTTCATACATCATTAGCTATTCGTACCAGTTGGTTACTACATTTTGACTCCATCCATGTAAAGGATATAATAGAATTTGCATTCTACAACACATTATCATCTTGAAGCAGCTTGACTGTTCGAAAGTCTAAAGGGGCCCATGCACCGTACTAGCGAGGTCGAAAAGAAAAACATCCATACTTCGATTAACATCCATACTTTTCTCGCGGGGAGCGCAGTAGGAGGATTTCGCCTGCACCCGATACCAGGTTCTTGGTTCAGATTTCGGCATACCAAAGGGGATTGAATAACGCCGTCCTTTGTCCCTTTATCCTTTTACTTCGGTTACGGGTGTTACTTGGAATGCTGATCACGAATCTGACATCGGTTTCTGGATTTCCCATTTCCTCATGACAGGTTAGAGAAGGGGTAAGTGAGGTGGTGAGGTTAGAAGCACCAATATCGCCCAAACTTTGTGCGAATCTGGCATCAGTTTTTTACCTGCTTAACCTAGAAGTCAAAAATCCTCATCTTTCCAGTTCCAAAGAGCTCGTTGAACGTAAACGACATTTGTTGTCATGTTTTTGTTCGAAATGTGTTGGAAATGGGAATAAAGGGTCCCACTGACGGTAAACCCCAAAAAGCAAAAACACCGGTTCAAGGGGGAACCAAACCCACGACCTTGCTCCTGTGAAGCTACAACACTACCACTACGCGAACCGACCACATTGGGGTGGATGGCAGCAGGGCGTCATGAAGTTCGCACTCATGCGTCCATACGCTTTTTTCGACCACAGAAGAGCATTCCGAGAAACGTAACTATGGTTTTGGATTCTCCACACGGAACCCTACATCCTGTAAAAATTGCATCGTAAAAGCTCACCGCCAGTTTGGAGGCTCTCCTTGTCAGAGCCTTTTTCACGACACAACACATGGTTGGCAAAGTTGACTAGCTCACCCCACAATATTTTGCTTATTTTTATCAACAAAGGTTTATTGGTGCAGTGCTTGGTTTACTGCAAGTCTAGAGCGAGAGGTGCATCCCCATTCTCTTTCATAACACTCTAAGAATTTTTGCGATGATTTTATTAAAATGAAAATTTTGAAGAAGATTACGTTTTCAGGAAGAGCTCAATCAAGCATGGCTAAACTCCCTACGAGGCGGATTCTACGAGCGTCGGAAGACAGCGGAAGGCGATTCTTCTTAGAAAGACGATTTGACATTTTCTTACCGCTTAATCGTCGCAATAACCTTGTGTGATTTCAACCGTAAATGAAAAAGTTTCAAGATCTACCATGGTGCTCTTCAGGCCCTGTCACCAGAACCAAATTGAGGATGTTTTTGCGCGCTATGTGGACGCTTAATGCCTTTAATTGTGAGAAAAGCAAATGTGGAAGCCTCTGAAGCTTTATGTTCCAGAAGTTCTCTTTACAGAAAAAAGAACCTTCGATGCGAACAACGCTCATTTCGAAGTCTTCGAATTCCGGCGACGTTGTTTGCTCGGCCATTGGCAGAGTCAACACAAAGTAATTGTCTTTTCCAGCTTTTCTCCTTTTTTCCACCGTTCAGTGTTTTGGTGTTTCGACTGAATTCCTACTGGACCGGGCTCCTTCTGTTTCTAACAACTGTGCTGAAGCCATTCAAAGCTGATACTGGAATTTGACGTTTCCAAAGAAGCACGTGTGATTTAGGGGACCAATCACCATTCACCAGTACCTATAGATGTCTATATCGTAGGGCACTATGTAGCCATCGTTATATCAGCTTGTAGTAACAGCCACTTTAGGCTTGAAGCAAATGGTACGAACCTTTTCTATTGACATAAGTTTGGGATACTCTTACTGACTTTCTTCTCATCACAGAAGAACAATTAAGAATAGCTGCGTTTCACCACGTGCAGCCCTTCAACGAGGTGCTGTAGGAGTGGAATCTCGACTGGATCAGCACGACTTCGTATCTCTCAGTTCTCGCTAAAGCTCCGTTACGCTCACTAGAGAATCGAATCTATCTCGTGTAGCATGTTGCCAATGTCTTTTTGAAAAGGCAAATGAGGAGGAGGCTCAAAGAATTTCGGTCAACAAATGCGATGTTGCAAGCTTTATAAAGCCGAGTCCGCTCCTGGCCCCACCCTGAAGCCTCATTCGAACAAACAGAATTTGTGTGTAGAGAAGAATGCCCGAGAAGAGTCTCTCACTTCTCAGTTGCTACAGTCAAAGAAAGTATGTCGAGTCAATGCGATACGATCCAACCTAGAACAGTCACTGTAAGGTTCGCAAGGTGGCATTTGTTGCAATGTCGCCGCCTTTGTAGAGAATTGTGACTTGAGTCATTTTCAGAAGTGTACATCCCGTCTTGGTGAATGGCTCCCTTACTTGAAACGTGTTTACGTGGAAAGGTTACTTGGCCTTCGCGGTTTCCTTCAAGTCTTAGGACACTGATGCGTCTCTCTACAAAAGCGACAGCAGATTTTTCTGATCGAGCAGGTTTTCTCCTGGATCTCTATGGTTCTCCTCTAAGAACAACCTCGCTTTGTGAAGAACATTTCGCATGAGGTTTTGTTCGCCAGCGGCTTCTGTCCGTCCAACTCGGTCATCCTATCTCGTCACGATTTTGGTCTCGTGTGAAAAACGTACAAAGGTTCAGGGATGCTTTGGGCTGTAGAAACGTGTTCTTTTCATTGTCATTGGTAGCTGTGAACACGCGGACTCGTCCGAGAAGACGGCGCATGGGCATCAAAAAATCGCTGCCCGTTCCAGCTTGTCGCTTTGTGACCGTTGCGCCTTCGTCGTCGTTCTCACGACATGTGAAGAAAGATCCTCGCCATCTCAAAGTGATCTGAGACCAAAGTCAGCCCTCGACGTTGCGCACAGTCTACATGGCTGTTTCGATGTGAAAAAGAGGGGTCATCGTTATCAAATTCTCAGATGAACATGTTCCCATATTTGAGAAATGTGACAATGTTTTTGTTGTTGTCTCGAGAACTATGATTAGTACAGAGGTGAGTTCAACACCAATGACCCGAGATTCCCACCTTTTACTGTGCAGTGCCCCCTGCCTCTTTTATATATTGCGTCTGGTATCTCCTTCAAGTGCTGCATTTGCCTCCTTCGAAGAGCGACTGCGTACTCTACCTTGTCTTTCACATGCGTGATAAATAAAACTTTTAATAACTTTATCCGTGGAACAACCAATAATAATGTTCACTGAGGCGCTATGGTTGTCATTACCTTCTCAATGCATGACTACCGGGATACGATTCATTTGATGGTAAAATGGTAGAACTATGTAGTGCAGTTTGATGGTGCGGACCCAAAATGGTGCGCATCTTGGCACACGGTCGCTCAGGAACGCTTGAAAGAGAAGAAATCTGAAGCTAACAGTACGACACTCGAGAAATGCTGCAAGTGCGTGCACATTGCAGGTAGCGGGCACCCGATAGTCTCCTGCCTCTATCGGGTCCACCACTCCGTCTTTTCAAGCCACTTTCCTGATACCACGAATGCAAATACTCAGGCTCTTCGGGAACTCACTCCTTGGAAGCTTCTCTCTGTAGACGAGGCACTGCTCAACAACAAAGACAAAACCAAGCACGCACAACGCTACCAAATGGAAGCGCTCGGACCTAACCAACCACCACGAGAAGGCGAAAGGCGATGTAGATAAGGGTGTATCCAGAGGTCAACGGCGCCGCGCATAGCGAACTTCAAGAGGCTTGGGTCTGCAATTGGCTCTGACGGTAGTGTGTCGTCATCCGAAATCCACGGTACCGCGAGGGTGGCGTGACCCATTTTGGGAACGATTCGCCCTGCGCTTCAACAGAAAGAACACCTCCAGTCCTGAAGAACCGCTTACTACATAGTACGGTCTAAACACTCAACTTAGCCGTCCACCGCGACCGCTGGCTGCCGGCCTTCTCGTCAGTCGCCAAGTCAAGCTATCGACCAAGAAGGCCGGCAGCCAGCGGTCGCGGTGGACGGCTAAGTTGAGCGTTTAGACCGTATTAGTAATTCAGCACACCAAGACCGTCACTCTAGCGATGGCTGAGCTCAATTCGAAGGTACTACAAGCTTCCCCGAACGAATGGGCATATGACCCGAGCGTTGATATTCACCTAAAATGGCTTGAGGAGCTGCAATTGTTTAAGCTGCTCGTGAACATGACAGGTCTCCACCTCTATAAAGCACTTCTTGGAAGAGGTTGCTACACCAAGCCTGATGAAAGGCCATCAAGCGTAACCGATACTGAAGGATAAGAAGACGATCACTCAGTTGCTAGAATCTCTTTCGATTTCTTCAACCCTCGTTTTTGGAGGCCCCTTTTTCTCAAAAATTTAAAAAAGCATACCATTATTAAACCAAATGTCACGTTGCATAAGGAAGTATCCAGAGCGAACAATATATAAAAGAGCGAAATTGTGAATACTTAGTATAATTCATGTTCTCAAAGCATTTTATTCTTCAGGAAACTGAAACAATTAAAATAGTCATTTTGTTTCGTCGACAAATGAGTGCAGATGCTGACTAAAAAATGCCCATTTTAAACTGACGGATCTCTGTAGTGCTATAGGGAGACCTAGAAAAACATGTATAATGCAGTGGCGGATTCATACTTGCAAGAGCTCGCTTTCTCGCAAAAGTATGGCGCCGATCGTCTGCTATCAGCACGTTTAAATTTGTGCTCATGCTATTCCTGACGCGAGTTTATACCAGTTCACTTACATAGACCCCGAAACAGAGTCGGTGACCTTAACAGTGACGGAAACAACAGTTCTTCTCAAGCGCTCATAGTTGTCTGGTAACCTTGACGACTAACAAACGGGCAGTGTTTCGACGAAAAGGACAAAGAGAGAGCGACAAGACGAGACTCGACGAAAGCGCATTCATCACCCACATTCCAATAAAGTCATCGGCGGATGACAGAAAGCCAAGCCTTGGAGTGCGTCTCGTATGATCAGTGAGGGCGCGAAACAGGAACGGATCTATGAACGGGGAACAGAGTTGGGGTTAACGTGCACAAGAAAGTCGAAAGTGATTAAGCTCACTGGCAGCAAAATTCACAAGATTGCAAAGATCCACTCAGCGTGAAGCCCTTGATAATAAGCTCCGGTTTAGAGGCGTTTATTTCTCGGATCTTCTTTGGATATTATATATATGTTTATTTCTTTCGCATACTATATATAATATATTAATACATGTTTTTCTTATTGGAGATCGGAAGGAATCTGCTGCTTATGTCAGCGCGCGAAGATAACGGTTGTAAAAAATTTCTTATGCTTCTGAAAAGTTTGCTGGATGCACATTCGGGTTTCATTCGATTTCAACAACAATTACTTCGACAGCTTGTGAACGCAAATGGCTGAGATAACTGCAAAACCTACATACGGCCTGCTTTGAAATGCTTGCGATCACCCAACTGCCGTAAGCAACTTCAAAGCGATCGAGTATCAGATCTGTTGCGATATTTCAGCTCCCACATGACGCCGTGTTCCCAGCTGAAGAGCCGAATCGTAAGGTGCTTGGTATCCGGCAGAATCAGCGCAGGCGATCTTGTCGGAGTACGTAACGGTGTGATCAGTCGTCGTCCTTGTAGCCCCTAATTATCGTCTTGCCCCTTTCGTCTCACCGCCACCTCTCCACGCAACGGCATTAGCACCTAATCAAACTGTCACTGTCCCAAGATCTCTTACCGAACATATTTACTGATGTATGAGCTTCCGGTCGACTACAGAATCTCGAGCAGGGATGCTCGTATTCCTAGGTGGAGCCTTTTCTTGAATCACTCGTTGAGCCACTACATTCACTTGGAGATGTAGGGAGGACAGGAGGCAATGTGAGATTTGTCTCCAGAGCTCCCTAGCACTTTACATAGCCTAGTTAAAACTGACCGTCTCGATACTCCACATCTCATCACTTGCTCCTCGAAACAGCGAGCGAGCTATTATTGCCCGTTCCCATGCCGTGGAGATGCGAAACTCGAAATGGCGAACGACTTTATTGCTGTGGTAGTCTACTTCGTGTTGGGGATTAGAGGAAGATTGCTGGAACCTTCGACGATCGTTTAGTTCTCCGGAATTCGCCGCCTCGTCCACATCAAGTGGTTGTAAACGCGTGATGATCGTTGTTCAACACCAGCAATAAAACCAGGTACAGCACTCACTGGCAGGTCGACAGGGAAAACGACAAGTGGTGTAGAGCTAGGGACTACTGAACCGATTTTAGTACGCCGCCTATAATGCTCCTGTTGCTATAGCTTTTCTGCCGCAGCTCTCTAAGTTCTATTCTGCTCTACTTCCGACATTGAAAGTACTTACCTTATTATAGCCAGCAATGTTGAGCCCATTGAAAAAAACGTGATGTTCTTGGAAACCCTGTATCGTGGCTAGTTTTGGACACAAAACAAGAACCTGGTTTTCAATTACTGGCTCATCATTCTATGAACTCACCTTGGGAATGTGCGCATCAAGCAATTACACTTTACACTTGCAAGAAAAGGGTTGGAAGCGTATATCTGAATCGGAAAAGCGAGTCTTATACGGAGAATCTCCACCCTTCAGCCCAAATTTACGATGGAGTCGCTGCCGCGGCGCTCAGGAACAACCATTTGTGCCAGGGGTCCACACAAAGTTCTGAGCGTTAATTATTTTTAACGATTTTTTTAACGGAAAAAATTTTCGTTAATTTTTCGGTAACTCGTTAACTTTAATTAGAACATATAATTAACTGCGAAACATTATTTTAAATGAAAAAATCAGGAGAAACGTTTTATGTTCCTACTTTAACATGTGAACAACTAAAGGTCAATGACCTCTGTGTATTATACAGTGTAAGCATTTCGCTACGAACAAAGATTCTGCAGCAAAAAAACAGCTCCCAGCAACAATTTAGAGGTCCAATTAGATCAGGCAGACCTAGAAGTTCCCTCCTTCCTTTCCTAGTCCTCTGGGAAACCACTTACTACGAGCATGTACAATCTCGATGCGGGAGCAGCCCGCTAAGTACCGAAGGAACAGCGCAAATAAGTTCGGGGAGGGTCACCTTGTATTATACTTGATGGATACATCTTGACAAAAGGCACATCTATGTTCAGATGAAGGGTGTGCCTAATTACGCTTCACAATTTACGATTTACGATTTACAGCGATTTTTGGCATTTTTTCACATTTTGAGACGTAAATCGTAAGTTTTCGTAAACGTTATCGATCTACGGGTAACTGAGGTGCAAAAGACGCGGTGCAGCCTGGGGTAGAAATATGTGCCCACTCTCCTTCCTCTAGTAGCTCATTCCTGCTTCGTTCGTTTTAGCGTGGTTTTTTAATGTCTTATGTGGCATCATGACAGATGTCACCGTGTCGTGCGCAGTCTTTTCGAGTACAACTTATCTTTTCTGAAATTTTTTCTGAAAGCGAGACATTTTGACAACATGTGGCAGAGCATTGTCGTGAAGAAAGTAAACATTCTTCCGTCATGGTCGTTCTCTCTGCTTGGCCTCATTCAACTTTTGCAGTTGGACAGCGTAGATGTTCGCAGTTACTAAGGTGCTGGTTTCAACGAGCTCGAGGTAGAACACTTTCTGGGTGTCCCACCAACAGCACTGCGTTACCTTCTTTCGGTGGAGGTCGGAGTTTGACTGCTTCATAGGTGGGTCGTTGAGCGCCTTCCAGTACGGTTGACGAAAACGGTGAACTCATCTACCTTACCACGTTTATCGGAAAGCTCATAATACAAGCGGAGAAGGAGAGACTGAACGATGCTTAATCGCGACGACCGGTCCGAGTCAGTCAGGTCATTTAAGTGGAGAGCAAAATATTATACTCCAGAATACTCTAGAATGTATGGCACTGTATTCTAGAGTGTTCGAGCTATACGACTGTAGGACTAAGCCAGACTGTGACATGTTTTGTTAAATTTCAAAAAATGACACATTCTTGATCCTGTCCTTTGCTCCGCCACTCCTACTTATTCCGATTCTCGTGTTCAGTTTACAAAATTTGCCACTAACCCCTATTGTTATGTTTTCCTATCCAAAATATTTCATTACAAATTTACCTTAAAATTCAGGGTTGCCTTAGACTAACATACACTCGGAAGCAGTTGTGCTTGACATTCCCACACGAAACTAGTGCTTCACAGGACATTACTATCACAATCTATCTATGCCGAATGCGTGGTGTACTTCCCTGTCGTATGTACTGCAGAATAAATCCCAAATTCAAGATGATTTGTAACACTTCATGATGATCTCGCAGAAGGTACAGCAATCTTTAAGAACAGTAGCGTCAACCACTGAATTAGAAATTGAACGCGATCCGGGTGCTTGACTCACTCTTACTGTTTGAGACCACTTTTAACTGTTCTAGCCACATCTTCTTCATTTCATCACTTTTTGATTATAAGCGATAATGGTCGAGTTTGTATTTATATATCTTCAGTTGGTGGTTTAGACGAATGCTGTGTAGTCGATATTGATCAGCACCCTGATGTTGCAACAAACTATTCAGAGATGGACCACCATGCACCACCCTCGAAAACGTCATGCGCCAACTAGAATGCCAAGACATGGGAGTGAAGGTCGACGGCCGGCAACTGCACCATCTTCGCTTGGTTGACGACATCATGATCACCAACCAGGCCGAGCGAATGTTGGCCGGCTTCGATCGTGTATGTGAGAACGTTGGACTGTAGCTGAATCTTACGAAGACGATCTTGATGAAGAACGGACGAGTTTCTGATGTCCCGTTCTCGAGCAACGGAAAGAATATCTCCGAATGCTCCAGCTATGTATGTATGTGTTTCTGGGTCGCGAAATCAACATGGCCAACGACCTAGTGCCGGAGCTGAGCAGGAGGAAACGAGCGGCTTGGGGAGCTTTCAACAGCGTCGAGGAAGTCGCGAAGAAGACGAAGAACGTCCGACTCCGTGCCCACCTATTCGACTCTACCGTTCTTCCTGCCCTAACATACGCGTCAGAGACCTGGGCTATACGAAAGCAGGATGAGCACGCGATCAGCGTGGCGCAGCGTGGAATCGAGGAGACGATGCTCGGAGTGACACGACTCACGCAAGTGAGAGAAGGCATCCGGAGTTCCGAGCTTCGTCGACGTCGAAGGTCAGAAGCGCTGTCGCATGGACCAAGTCGTCGAAAATTAGGTGGGTCGGCCAAGTAATGCTCTTCGCAGACAACACCCGCTGATCAATGACGCTCTGGGTTCTCCTGAGCGCCGTGGCAGCGACTCCATAGTAAGTTGAGTCCCCCTACTAGTTTGGTTAGATCACTTGGAAAAAACGAGCCGCGTTTTTATACTAGCTGAAGCGTGGAGGTTCTCCCTACAAGACTCGCTTTTCCGATTTAGATATACGCTTCCGACCATTTCGTTTCCGTTTTCTTGTGGAACTACTCCAGATCTGTGATCCATATCCCAAATAAGATTTACATAGCTTTGTCCAGCCTAATGAAAGTCCGTGGATTGTTACTATGGGTATTCCCGTATATGGTGAAGAGAGCAGCGAATTCTACGCGAACAATCATGTTTATGTGCATTACGAATTTTCGATCAGATTCAAACAGAATTCCCAGGTAACGCACTCCTGCTATTTGTTTGAAAAACATGCCATTAAACCTACATTCTTCTAAAGTGGCACTACCAATGTGCACAACGTTTTCGACAGGTTCACAGGGATCTCTTAAACTGCTGCCTAGTTCATCATTTTTGAAAATTAGTGAATACTGATTGACTTGGATTGCTGGAAAATGCACACGTCCCCCGCGAATTTCCATCACGTCATCATGTTGTTTATCTCTATTTGTAAAAGTTGGAAGTGGAATATTTTAAACATTTAAGTTGCCTAAGTGCATCAATAGTTTGCTCTTCCGACTTAGTTTCCTGTTGAATAACGCACCTGAGTATGACAAGACGGAGTAAAGGGCTAGGTACAAGTCTCATATTTGTAAAGTTGAGAACTTGCTTGACAAGTTTACTGCATCTGTCGAAGGTATTAGCCTCCGCCAGGGATCCTTCAAAACTACACAAACACATCCGTATGTAGTCAAAAGAACGGTCTACGATTCCTACTCTTACAAGCTTAGGTGGAGTTTAGGTTATCTATGATTGCAAGGCTAAACTGCTAAAGGATTCCGTAATGCGTATTCGTAGTTTGCAGGTTCTTCCGACGGCAGAAGTTTCTAAACAGGACTGTGCAGTTCTATACTCATGAACTCATATCCAAATGTAGCTCGCCCACATTGGCTCCCGACTTTGCCCATTTGCACTTCGTCAAACGTACTAATCGTTTTATTGACTCCTCACTTGAATGGAAGCCTCATTTCTAGTGTCCTCCAAATCTCTTCATGTTAGTACGATGCCAGTCTGGGGGTTTGAAAGAACTGTAAAACGTAAATTACTTGAATACTTCGATGAGCAGTATCTAATCCCACATTCTCAGAATGAATTGTGTAGAGGCAAGGCAAGGCAGCTCTGCTGTGATTCTTTGATGACTGGACCAATGCATACGATCGTTAAAAAAACCACCCACGTGATCTGTTTTGACTTTTCAAAGCCTTGGACATGGTTCCAGAAAATCTGCTCCTTAGCAAATTTGAATCGCTTGGGATTCACCATAGAATCTTTACGTGGACTAGGAACTTTTTACGCGTGAATTCTAACAAGGGAAGGATACTAGTTGACTATGGGGCTTTGAGGTGAAACGTACATCACTGGATGCGGCTTCGAATGCTGATTCCATATATATGATCCGTTTCTGCTGCGCGCATCTGTGAACGGAGTTATGGACCATTTTCGTAGCATGCTCCTTTGCACTCCAGCTCCACGCCGAGTGGGCCAATCACAAGAGAGCGAGCTCAAGTAGAGCTGTAACTGCGCTGCCGGCGGAGCAGTGGTGGCGCAGGGAGTAGAGAGGCGGCGTGGTGAGGAGGGGTGGTTTATGGTTCGAGTCTCCTGCGGTACAGGACTCTTGCACTTCCTAAAAAAGATCTGCCACGATCAACCAAAGCTCTCTATGTCAAATTACAACGGAAAAGGTCACCAGAAAGGGCTCGTCTTCATAACGACAACCTCATACTGGCATGAACAATTTATCATGAATAGTTGCCAAAAACATGGTGAGAAGACAAACAATGCGTTGCACTAGCAGCTGTGAAATAACACTACGAAATGTTCAAAACATAACAACTGTTGGTAATGCCGCAGCGGATAAAAATTACTTCAGTACAGCCGCTGTAAGAGCAGTGCTGCACGATGTCAGTAGGGAAACAATATTGAATTGGTGTATCATACGTCCCGGGTGACTGTGCAGGTATTCTGCAGCGTACCATGAATACTTGAGCAAAGTTCTGAATCTTGGGGCAAAAAAATGAGTGTAAATCAGCGATACAATTCGAAAAATTGAGTCGCGGGAGTGAAATGAGAACTTTATACCGTTTGTCAATACATGAGTGTGGAACCTTTGTGCATGCTTTTGAATGGCAAGAAGAAATTGACGTCTAATGGTTGTATTTGTGATGTTGTTCCTACCGGAATGTTCAACACTTTCATTCTAGTGGGATCTACAAAAACTGATGAAATGGTTTCGTGAACCTTGAATGGCTTCCAGCTGTCGACCAAGAGCAACGTTTGGGTGACGCTGACACCTTCTTCTCTTCTGATGCCGCATTGATACCTTCTTCATCCTTTACCTCGATGCTGCCGCATTGTATCTCGCAAGATGGATGCGAAACTGCTGGCCATTTTCTTCTCTTGCCTTGTAGGAACGCGTGAAGTATCGGAAGTACCGAACTCCTTCAAAAGGCACGCCAACACAACAGCTGATCAGAATATAGTTTGGAAGATAAGTCAGTATTGTCCTTACCGACCCCGTGTGTCGAAAAAAAGATTGCCCAAGAGAGTTATTTTAGGTACTGATCACTCACGTGTAAGTATGGGTGGTGGGATCATGGTATTCGATTCCGCCCAAACGTCGCCACTTGACATAGAGAGCTTTGGTTGATGGTGGCAGATATTTTTTAGGAAGTGCAAGAGTCCTGCAGACACACGGCACTCGAACCATAAACCACCCCCTCTCACCCCGCCGCCCCTCTACTCCCTGCGCCACCACTGCTCGGCCGGCAGCGCAGTTACAGCTCTACTTGAGCTCGCTCTCTTGTGATTGGCCCACTCTTCGTAGAGCTAGAGGGCAAAGGAGCTTGCTACGAAAATGGTCCATAACTCCGTTCACCTATGCGCACAGCAGAAACGGAACATATACTTGGAATCAGCGTTCGAAGCCACATCCAGTGATATAGGCCTCATTTCAAAGTCCCATGGTCACCTAGTATCCTTCCCTTGTAAGTTCGTATTTGAAACCAGCTCTCCTCTGCTTTTGATATATCCATTGGGGTGCAACAAGGCGCTTTTCTGAATATTATTATTTTTGGTTTACACTGCTAAGTTACCATCCTTGGTCTTCAGCTGAGACATACCTGCGTATGCATACCGACAACATTGGGGATTTACAAAATCATAGAGAGTGTGGGGCTCTCTATCTCTTCAAGCTACTTTTAGGTTGTTACTTGGTCAAAGACCTGGGAACTGCCTCTGGCTGCAGACAAGACTAAGCTTCTGCATTTCCAAAACCTATTAACTTGAATACAGAATTGGTTTCAACACTTTAGAACGAGTGCTCGACAGAGATCTAGGTTTCCGTTTCAATGCTGATCATTTCTCGAATTTCCTCAGAAACCTATGAAAAATGAAATGAGGAGTGGTTGTCAATCCGCCGAACGTACATTTTGAAGCCATGAGAAGTGGAAATGTAAGAGCACTTGTTAATCCCTACAAGAGAAAGTCTCATAGTTGAAAACGGGTATGCCTCTCTTTATTCCATACAAAATGAGGGACATATGCTTATAAGAGCGTGTTCAGAATGACTTCACTCGTAAGCTCGTCATGAGATCTAGACTGGGCTATCAGTTCATACCTAATGGTGTTCATAGACGCTATTTGCACGGCTTGCAGAGCCAAGGCTGTAAAAGACAAAGGAATGCCCTCATGGCCTTCAAGATCTTAACAGGAAACATTTCGCAGGACAACGGCGAAATTTTCACTTCAGCGCTGTTCAAAACTCGAGGAAGTGTCACTGATGAAGCTCGAGGCTACCTTTGCCAAAACACAGGTCGGTGCAATCCTAGTTGGTGGTGGCCGCTCTTAAACGATTTTCCCGACATAACGAAACACAATAAATGAGCAATAACCTGTGTAGATACATGAACTATGCCAACCTGGTTGCACAGATACTCAATTTCCGATTTCCTAGTCGGCAAAGGGGACCTAAAAAGAATCATTCTCGGCCCAAGTCTAGTGGTAACGGAGGTCCTCTTTACTAGAATTGCGCAGAGAACGGAGAATCTTCAAGCAGCTAAACAGGTAACATCAGTAAAAAAAATTAAGAACAGGTCAAAGCAACTTCAATCAACGTTTTGGATACAGGCAATGTGCTTCACGTCCTAATCATTTACAAACGTCTCGACTTAGCTCAAAAATGTTATACATTCTCAAGTTTCTGTATTATTTATTTTGATTTCGTTAGTGCAGTTCTTTTCTAAGAAATGTTTAGTACACTTCAACACAGGACGAATTCAGCTATCATGAAGTCGTTTAAGAATGGCCACCACCAACTAGGATTGCACCCACAGTTCCGTGTTGAAATTTTCTCTATCTCAGGTCTTTCGAACTTAACAAATTTTGGTCTCCAGAGGTGGCAAAAATGCCTTTGCACAGTTTTGAGAGTAGGGCAGAGAAGCTGGTGCATGTACATATGTCCAGGGGCCGTATGATCGTGCTCTCCCGTCAGGGGAAATCCAATCAATATCAACATATCTTATCACGCCCGAGCCCCCATCGGGGGAGGCTCGGGTTAGACGAGCATACGGCCCCAGACAGATATCGGTAGTGATAGGCATTTACAAAAGACGTATCTGAGCGAAGGCTCTTCATTTCTTATTGATGTAGTATGCCACAAGGTAGACTCGTTTCAGTGGGTTATGCATCTTTAAGGAGTGCCGAATGGGTATTGCAGAAGGCGCACTGGACAGCGAAACAAAGCTGCCATCGCCAAGAAAGAAAACAAAAGGTAGGTTGTTCGGATCCATCCTACTGGAAGGGGACTTCTTTTACGGCTAGTCTTTCAGACGACTAGGGAGGATCCAGTGATTTTTCCGAAAAAAAAACAGGTGCTGTATGTTACGCCGCACGAAGTGGCCGACAGTAAAAGGAGCTAGGATTATCGTGTCTCGCAATGGTTCAGCTTAATACTGATGTTCTAACTAAAGCAAGAGAGATGGCGCCCAGCTAAAGAAATGGAGACGATCTGTAGATGTCCTCAGTACAAAATCGCGTTTAAGACGATAGGTTTAAAAATGTGAGCCGACGGAGAGAGGCTTCAATCCCGAGTGTATAATCCTAACGACGGAGCTTCCACGTGGAGTGCGCAGAATTTAGTCAAGGAAGAATATGCGGGATAAGTATTGAGGAAGTCCGGGTCTATTCTAGTCGGAGGAGGCACTCCGCTCCGTTCTCAAAAATTGAGGGTGCAATCCTAGTCATGGTGGCCGCTCCTAGACAACTTCCTAAGAATTGAATGGGTTCAGTATTGCCATAAATTGAACTCACTCTTTCCATAGAAAATAGCAAAACAAATAGCGCAGAAAACATGAGAATAAATAACATTTGTTAGCTAGGTCGGAACGTTTGCAGGTGGAGATAGACTTGCAGGGGGAGGGTGTTATCTTGCACTCAGTGGGTATTCGCCTTGGTAAGAAGGCACATGCATGTCCACCTATTAAAAATGGCCCAGCTCAGCTCAGAATATGGGTAAACCACATCGGTACGGTCTTACTTACACCTAACCACTTTCTGCAGATGCACTCCATGGAGTCGTGGCTTGATGCGTAAGGTTGCACATTAATGATAAATAAGTAAAGCCATATAATTGTGATAATTTAATTATGAAAGTATGAAAACAAAGAATTAGTTTGGTTTTCGTTTCGCACGGGCCCTTAGACGAAAATCAAACGGACAGAGTATCCTTCCCCCTGTGCTCGTCAGTAAGGGAGGGGAAGGAAGAAGGAGTTGCTGCTTAAACTAACCTGAGATCCTCCTGTTGAAGTTGGACTTGGCGAGCAACAATTGAACGTAAAGAAGCAAGTTTTAGATGTTATAGATAATTAACGCTATAAGGATACCACCAGAAAAGAATAAACCTTGAATGAAAGGTGTTAAGGAGATGTAAGAAGGTTAGCAGTAAATTAGAATAGATAGAGCAATAAATTAGAATAGATAGAGCGACTCTTAGCAGTGGCACGGAGAGCGCAACGTGGCTCAACGAGAAGATCCACCACGGGGAAAGGACTGGATTAGTTGAAAAGGGGGAATGGTTGTTAGGGAAGGGGTTAGTTGAGGTGAAGGAGGAAATAATGATGAGGTAGACCCTCACGCCGAACCACCAAACGCCCTCCAGTCCACCACCACGAGCCCAGGAGTATGTTTTTATAGTTTATGTGCTAAGATTTTAAGACGTGATAAAATTAATGAAACGCTGGAAACAACACTAATCAAAGCACTTACATAACGAGTCCATTATTTGAATTTTAGAGTGACCTAGATCGTATTTATATTGAATAAATTTGTTTTTATGAATGCATTTAAATAACGAGCAATCGGAAAAGTTACTGTCATATCCTGACTCAAACAGTTGCCTGTTAGTATGCAAAAGTCTAGTTACGAAATCATCTTTAAAACTACAGGTGCGTGCAATTCTTAAAATTTCTGCATAGATCGTGGCTTTTTTGATATTAGATGACAGATTGGCATCGAAATGAGGAAATCTCTTGATACTAACATTAAAGGAATCTGTCTTATTATAAAGCTTAGTGGTTAGTCGATTGCCTGAGCTCTTTATTTCCATATCTAAATAGTTGCACGAGTAGTCGTTGTCATGAGTAACATCTAGGTTTAAGACATTGTTATAGACGTTGATAAGTTTGTTATAAATATCATTAGTGCTGCTGTTATGGACAACTAAAATGTCGTCCATGTAACGGAACGGAACGATCAAGTAGAGATTAGGATGAGTAATAGAGTAAACATATTCGAAATATGTGAGAGTTAGATCAGCCATAAGAGGACTTGCATTACTACCCTGCGGTACTCCCAGTTTTTGAATAAACAAATGGTCAGAGAATTTACAGTAGCTGTTACTAAGAAGGTAATCTATAAAATAAATTATATTGTGTATAGTGTAATATTTATAGTTTTTATTTCCTAAAGAGTTACTGTAGAAGGGTTTATTATAACCATTATAGGCAATGAAGTTTTTGTTAGCATTTTTAAAACAAATTTTGAGTATAGCTCTAATATTGTTAAGAATATTACAGTGGGGTAAATTAGTAAACATATTGGTGAAATCCGCTGAAAAAACTTTTATATTGTGCCCTCGTATATTTTGTATCCGTTCGCTTATATTAATGTTTTGAATGGACCAATATCCTATAAATCCTCTATTTCTGGTTCTAATGGTGTCGACGTAGTTATTAAAATGATTCCTAATAAACTTAAGAATATTAGCTAGAAAGACGGAGAGTGGTTTAAGGCTGCTATCTGCCGCACCAGTTATGAACCTGAATTTAACTGGTGTTTTGTGTAGTTTAGGTATACCATAAACTATTGGAATATTACTTCGCAGCAACAATTGTAGTTCATTGACAGTATTGAATTTAATGTGTTTTTGAATAATTTCTGCAGTGGTGTTAGAGTCTACTAAGGTGTATGTGTTATTTGTAGATGAAGACATAATGGTTTTATTAACCACACTAAAGCCCATTTCTTTCATAACGCATTGAAGATAAAACTTTTTGCATACAATACCATAATTATTAGAAGCCTTGTCTAAGGGACAAAAAACCCAGGTGTTGTGAAGACTTCTGATTTCCCGAAACGTTTTATTGTCTACACTATCGTTTATTTGGTAAATGGATTTGTAAAATAAAGGCTTGATTATGTGTTTAAAGTTTCTTTCCAATATGGACCGAATCAAAATGCTAGCATTGTTTTTCAGTTTATATTTGTTTTTTATTACCGTTGTATAACTTTCGACATTACTTTGTATCCAATGTCTGACAGCTTCTTTGTTGATTTGAGGAGTAGGTCTGAATTTGCAACCTTTGTTTAGCAATTTTCTTATGCTGTGGTTAGTTATGACTTTAGTATTCCCTGTAACAATATGTCCTGAGTGTGGATCCACAAAGTTTTTAAAGTACGAATCAGTGCAAATGCATTTACTTTCCATAACCGTAGTAATTTTACGATCATCAATGTTTTTCAGAGTGTAATTATAATTGAATATAGTTCTTGAAATGGGAGGGTTATAAGTGAAGATTATTCTGAAGGGAATGAAACCTACCTTCGAGTTTGATTTAATAATGTTTAAAATACTTTTCGAGTTTACCACCTTATTTAAATTGGTATTATCTAAAAACCTATGTAAGAAGGGAGTTTTCAAATTGCAATAAGAATTTTGTGAAACACTGTTACGTTCCTGTGTATTAGTTAATTGAAACTTACACAACAAGCAAAGCAGCATAAAAGTTTTTTCCTTGCAAAGCTGATCCAAAAAGTTACCTTTGTAACAGTTTTTTTTATAATGAAATTAATCACTTCCTTTTTGAGACTGTATAAACAGCACCTGATTATACTAATGCTGCAGGTATCTCTAACAAATTAATCTCTAAGTTAATGAATGCTCGGGCCTGCTTAGCTATATCTACATGAGTTTTTTGTTTCTTAGGTCTATGCGCCGGACGACTTCTTCCCTTAGTAGTTTTGAGGTTAAAGTATGGATGATTAGGTTTGTAAGCGAGGGGATTGTTGATACTAGATATGTTCCCATACGATTTAACGCAGTCATTGTTTCCAAATGGATAGGCAGTCATTAAAAGTTTAGTCCAGAAGAACTCTTTTTCTTGTGAAACTGCTTTATCTGTATTATCTGGCAGATTGCCCAAGATAGAGAAGGAATAATCTGCACACTTACAACTATTGCTAAAATGGTTGTACAAAAAATTGAAATTGTCACGTTTTTGATGTGGTAAGCATGTTCCCTCATACGGTCTTTAAACTTTCTTGTAGTGAGTCCTACGTACTGGAAACCGCAGCATAAACAGTTGAGGCATTAGACAACGTTTGTGCTGTTGCGGTTTGCTTCGGTAGTAACGTATGTATTTACTTTAAGTTTCGTAGTGTTGGATATTACAAAAGGTTTTTCCTCGATGAGGCTACATTTGTTGCAGTTTGTAGAACATTTTAAAGGTTTATGTAGGGTACCAAAGTTTGTTATTTCGTAGTAACCATCAACCTTGCTCTTGGTGAATGAACGGCATAGGTAATAGTCGAGGCAGTTGGAACGGTTGTTTGTAGACCCATAGGATAAGTATATGGTGGGCCTAAACCATATACTAGGGAGGAAGGTTTTGGGGGGACTGCCCCATAGGTACCCGCGAACCCAAGAAGAGAAACAAATTGAGTAAAGAATTAGTAAAGGAAGTTGCTAGACCCTTTTGAAGGCGTGGCTACTTACCCCACTATTGCCCATAACCACTTTTATAAACCCTATCAAAAGAGCCCCTATTGTTAAAGGGGTGTGGCCCCCGTGTTTAAGGAATTTTTAAAAGAGTTTGTAAAGACTGAGGAGGAAAATAAAAGGCAAAGGTATGTGTATGTGTATGTGTATGTGTATGTGAATGTGTATGTATGTATGTGTATGTATGTATGTGTGTGCATGTGTGCGTGCATGTGTGTGTATGTGTGTGTGGTTAAATTACAAAGAATTTGTGAAAAGGAAGAGCAAGGTGATAAGGGAAGACGGTACCAAAGGGAATATGTTGTAGGAATATGAGTTTTTATTTTACTTTTTTATTTTTATTTTTTTATTTTTTAAATTTATTTATATGGGAACGTTGAATTATAGTACTACAAAATATTTGCGTGGCAGCAGTTTAGATTATGTGTTATAAATAGAAAGCGTATTTGAAAGGCAGAAATACTACGGTAGAAATTAAATGACCTGGTGTTAATCATTAGAGTAATAAATAAGAAGCTTAGTGAATGGGGAGGTCCGTCAGTTAGACGGCACTTGACGACCATTGGTCGAGAGAAGAGGACGACCGATTGGTCGAGAAACAAACAGTGAATGGCGATAAAGCGAATGAGCAAAGGAATGAGGTAAGAAACCCTTATAAGGTACTAATATCAACTGGCGTCGGGTTTCCCTCAAGCATCCAGTTGACACCAGCCGAGACAAATGATAAATAAGTAAAGCCATACAATTGTGATAATTTAATTATGAAAGTATGAAAAACAAAGAATTAGTTTGGTTTTCGTTTCGCACGGGCCCTTAGACGAAAACCAAACGGACAGAGTATCCTTCCCCCTGTGCTCGTCAGTAAGGGAGGGGAAGGAAGAAGGAGTTGCTGCTTGAACTAACCTGAGCTCCTCCTGTTGAAGTTGGACTTGGCGAGCAACAATTGAACGTAAAGAAGCAAGTTTTAGATGTTATAGATAATTAACGCTATAAGGATACCACCAGAAAAGAATAAACCTTGAATGAAAGGTGTTAAGGAGATGTAAGAAGGTTAGCAGTAAATTAGAATAGATAGAGCAACTCGCAGCAGTGGCACGGAGAGCGCAACGTGGCTCAACGAGAAGATCCACCACGGGGAAGGGACTGGATTAGTTGAAAAGGGGGAATGGTTGTTAGGGAAGGGTTTAGTTAAGGTGAAGGAGGAAATAATGATGAGGTAGACCCTCACGCCGAACCACCAAACGCCCTCCAGTCCACCACCACGAGCCCAGGAGTATGTTTTTATAGTTTATGTGCTAGGATTTTGAGACGTGATAAAATTAATGAACAGCTGGAAACAACACTAATCAAAGCACTTACATAACGAGTCCATTATTTGAATTTTAGAGTGACCTAGATCGTATTTATATTGAATAAATTTGTTTTTATGAATGCATTTAAATAACGAGCAATTGAAAAAGTTACTGTCATATCCTTACTCAAACAGTTGCCTTTTAGTATGCAGAAGTCTAGTTACGAAATCATCTTTAAAACTACAGGTGCGTGCAATTCTTAGAATTAACCCACGATACTGTAGCGTGCGGCTGCCGCCGTTGTCGCGGATCGCTTCAGCGTCCACGTGGACATTCGATCGATGTCTTGTGTGCCTGCGATGGCACTCTCGGGGCCGTATGCTCGTCTACCCCGAGTCTCCCCCAATGGGGTATTGGGGCGTGATATGATATGCTGATATTAATTGATTTTCCCCCAACGGGGGAACACGAGCATACGGCCCCCGGTAAGCAGTCGCGGGGTGGTGGAAAATGGCGTTGTTACATGCAAGGTCGGGGTTCGCCTCTCCTGCGTTGGGAATTTTAGCATTTCAACTGAGTGGTTGAGATTTGAGGGGCTTTAACATCTACATAATTCGGTGGCATTTTCTGCGCATTTCCATCTGTATGCGTTTCTGCCATGGAGCAGAACCCGGCTGCGGATTCTCCCTAAGCGAAGAAGGCAGTTTCCACACGAGCAGCTTTGATGGCACATACCCTGGAGTTCCTTCCCTAGTCTGGTTCTGCGCTCGAAGAACCAAAGCTACGGACTTCCTGAACGGCGAAAACGAGCTCCAATGACAACTACTAGGATGATATGTAGGCTTACGGGATACTGCAGCAGGCGCTGGCTCATTGCCACAGCATCGCGTTATTAGGTTTAATGGCTATCAATCGGTACTGCATAAAAATTTGGCGGAACGGGAGTTACAGGGGGGGGGGCGGGCAGTCCTTGAACCTCGGTCTCCTTCAGCGTAGCAGGCGGATATGGTGACGTGGAATTTTTCATTCTACACGAACTGGAGAATTGCTGAGACCACCAGAGCCAGATCGGAATAGATGCATGCCATAGGATAGCGCAACTGGAGCACACTTTCGACGCGCCGCACACACGGGCTGCGTCGGCGTCCACGAAGGGATTCGATCGATGCTCATCGATCTCTTGCACGCTTTCGGTGGCGCTACTGGCAGGCGGATCGTGGCCAAGTAGATGTGGCTTTGCACCATGCGAAGAAGGTCCGGTTCTCCTGCTTCGCGAGATTTTTGCATTTCAACTGACTGGTTGAGATTTGAGGGGTTTTGACGTCTTCACAATTTTCTGGTGTTCTGTACGCATTTTCCAGCTGTATGCGCATCTCCAGAACCCAGCTGCGGAGTCCCCCTGGGCGACGAAAGCAGTTTCCACACGAGGATGGACCACACCACGGTGTCCTTTCCATAGCCTGGTCTGCGCTCGAGGGGGGGGGGGCAGAACCCAGCACTTCCCAGCTAAGCGGTTTTAGTGCGCTCAGGGTCATCAAATGGAGATATGCGTACCTCAGTGTTAACTGCTCGCGCGAGGGAAACCATACTCTAATCCAAGTTTCGCTCAAAATCTATTCCGATTTGGTTTTAGTGGCGACAGGTTCACTCCACGAACTGACACGTACGGATAGCCATTAGAACAAACTAGAAAACGTCAGTGAGTTGTGTAGACGTCAAAACCCCTCAAATCTCAATCAGTCAGTTGAGACGCAACGCAGGAGAACCCTCGTCCTCCGTTGCATGAAGCAGCGCCACTATCCAGTGCCCCACGATCTGCACGCCGCGACTGCCATCGCAGGCTTAAGGCCCCCACACACTTCTGCGGCAACGCCGCGGCCCTAACCCCCCCCCCCCCCTTAACCACAGGGCAGACGCAGAGCTCGCCGCCGGCGTCCCTGCCTTATCCTTAACCCTAACGGCGAGCGGCGTTGCCGCATAAGTGTGTGGGGCCTTTACAGGAGATCCTCAGCGCAGTCATGCGCATCGATCGAATGTCCATGTGGACGCAACGGCAGCAGCCGCACACTACAGTATGCGGCAAACCTGCACATCAACCCGCGACTTCATCGGCAGAAGGTGGTTAGGTCTAATTAAAACAGCGCATACGTGCCTGCAATACAAGTTGCAACGAGAGGGGCCTAGGTGAAACGCTACGTCTCGCGCGAATTAAACGGATAAATAGTCGCCCTACACGTGGGAAATGCCACGACACGTCGTGCTTTTTCTGAGTGCTGATGGACTCCTCCCCCCCCCCCAACTTCCATTGCGTCAAAAATTTCAATTTTGTCCAACACAAAACGCTGTTGAGGGCTGCTCTACAAGGTGACCCCTCCGATCCTAGCTGCGCCCGTTTGCACATGGTTAGGACGCGAAGTTCGTGGTTTTGTCTGTGTACACGGATCTGATACCACACTAAAAAAGCTAATTGATTGATGGTGTCTTTGCCCAATTTTTCCACTTCACTGATGTTATCTGTTTTATCTGCTAGGAGATGACCCGCTCTCAGTGCAAGTCTAGTAAGGGCCGTTCAAAGCAACATCGCGGTGCGACGGGACGAAATGACAAGTATCTATATCGATAGGGCAGCGCAGATAGTCGATATTTGGGCTTATTGTTACGTCGCATCCCACTGTGATGCTGCTGTGAACGGACCCTAAAGCGGCTTTCACACTGCCGTTGCTGCTGTTGCTCAACCGATGCCGTAATGATGAAGCATACCGCAGAGATGCAGAGGAGCAACAACAGCAACGACGGGGTCTTTAACACTGCTCTTGCCGCAGCCCCCGCATCAGCAACACCGGCATCGGTTGCGCAACTGTTGCGCGGCCTCAGCAGCAAGGAATGATCGCCATCATTCCTTGTTGCTGTAGCTCATCAACGGAGGCATATCACAGGCCTTATCTCATTATCTTATCTCACGCGTTGCGGCTGCAGCAAGCATCGAACTCCACCCCTCTTTCGTTGCTCGCTGCTGCAACAGCAGCAACGGCAGTGTGAAAGCCCCTTAAGCAGCCTCCTTTACTAGATTTGCACCCGAGAGAAAGAGAGAGAAACCGAAAACTGAGTGTATCTGGGTAACCAGATTGGTGAAGTTTGCACTAGCACGATCCTGACGAAAACACTCACGAATTGTTACCGTATCGTTTAGGCGGTCGTTGGCAATGGAGCGCGAAATCCTTCATTCCTAGCTTGACACACGCGAACCTCTCAACGCCCAGGGAATGCGGATCTGGGTTCTGCGCTCGAAGAGCGGGACCAGGCTAGGGAAGAGACTCCAGGGTGGGTGCCATCCGAGCTGCTCGTGTGGAAACTCCTTCCGTCGCTCCGCTGGGGAGTCCGCAGCAGGGTTCTGCGCTTTTCGAGCGGCGAAACTCATACGGCTGGGAAAATGCGCAAAAAATGCCTCAAAGTTGCATGCACGTCGAAACTCCTTAAACCCCAAGTAGTCAGCTTAAATGCAAGTATGCCACAACACTGGAGAACCGAACCCTCCCCCCCCCCCCTCCCACCCCCACCTTCCTCGCATCAATTATCCTTTGCATCATGATCCGCTTGCCAGAGGGGCTGTCGCAGGGTGCACAAGAGATCGATCGAATGTCAACATGGACGCCGACGCGGATCTCTACGCTTGGAGTGCGCAGACAGCTTTCTATCACGGTTTCCGCGCTCCATCGCTAACCGGTATACAGTAACCGTCCGGTGGTGCAATCGTCAGAATCGTTTTACAGAATTTTCTAGTTTCTGTACCAGACGTTCAACGGCCTGCAGGCCGCTAAACGTCTTGTTGGGGGCTTCGCCCCAAACCTGGAGAATAGAACACACCGAACGTCTTCTTGTCCTCTTTAGGCCTTCTCTCATCCATTACAGTAGAAAAAAAACAGGTTTTGCTATATGGAATGGTATAGCAGAAAACGGTAGGGCAAAATCTTCAAAACTGCTCCTATGGGGCCTCGCCCTCCATTGCACGCACGCGATTCATTCTCTGAAGTACTCTCATTCTCTGAAGTTCTATTTATTAATAATGGTCCTCCTTTAATGGTTATATTACTGGACTTTTACTGGACCCCTTAACTGCTGTTCCTTCTGTTGGCTCCCTTACTGGTCCCCCTTAACTGGTCCTTCACTGGTACCTCATTTATTGATCCCCTTCACTGGACCCCACCCCCCTTCACCGCTTCCCATTACTGGTCCCGCCTTCATTGTTTAGCCTTTATTGGTGAACCCTTTACAGGTCCCCCCCACTTCACTGGATCCCTCCCTCCCTCCTCCATCGGTCTCACCCTCACTGGTTCCACTTTCACTGGTGCCTCTTCAGTGGTTCCCCCTCGCTTTATTGTCAACCCTTTTCCGGTTCACCCTTCACTGGTCTCCCCCTCCCCTCTTTGTTGGTCTCTACTACTGCTCTCACCCTCAATGGACTTCATTTAATGGTCCCCTTCACTGGTCGCTATCCTTCACCGCTCGCCTATTACTTGTAACATGTCGTTCGAATCTGCACTGGCCTTTCCCGACATCACTGTCACCTCTTTTAAAACCGGACGGCTGACGAACGACGTCGGTGATATGTGTTCTCAATCCGGACGTACTTTGAGCGACATCGTTGACACGTGGTGTGAATTCAAAACCCCTGGCACTACATCGGAGACACGTCGTCTGAATCCGAACATTCCTTTCGCGACATCAGTGACATCTCTTCTCAACCCAGGCACCTGGTGAAGGACGTCGGTGACATGTCTTCTCAAGCCGGACGTCGTTTGCGTGACATCAGTTACACGTCGTCTGGATTCAAACACCCCTTGCGCGACATCAGTGACACCTCTTCTCAACCTGGACGGCCTTTGACGACATTGGTGACATGTCTTCTAAACCCAGACGCCGGTTGAACGACGTCGATAACACCTTTTCTGAACTCGGACGTTCGCTTTCACGACGTCGATGACACATGTTCTGAAGTCGGACGCCCTTTGCGTGACATTGGCGACACGTCTTCTGACCCCTATCAATCCGACGTAGGTGACACCACACAACTACAACCCCCCCCCCATTCTCACGCTTCCTCCCAACACACTCCTCCAGCACTTCTGTGCAAACAAACAAACAAACAAACACACAAACACACAGGCAAACGACCGTATGCACATATGTTGTTACCAATTTACTGTGTTTCGTTATGTCAGGAATTCGTTTCGGAGCGGCCACCACGAACTAGGATTGCACCAAATTGAGAATGAACTATACGACATCTGGCATACCTCCGAGTCGCTGGAGCGGATTTAAACTATCAGGATTACAAGAACGGATTTAAACTACAAGAACGGATTTAAACTATCAGGATCTCTCTGTGGTTCCGTCCGTTCACCTCATCGTTCGTGTTGATTTATACGCATGCTGAATTTGCTCACCAAAGCATATGACTGCTGCTGCTCAATATGAACCCAATAGTCTCCACTTCGAGGAGAATTGGGATATCAGAAGTAAAATGGGCATTAGTGAAACCTCTCGTCCAATTGCCTGGGATTCCATCTAGTCAGACACCAGAGCACCGTGTTACACCAAGCCTATGTTGTGTAAACAACAGAATTTCTAACGTCACTGACGACCAAGAACTGCTGAGCAGCAGAACTCAGAGCAGAGGTTTAGGGTATATATGGTCTAAAAAAATTTCCAAAATCTCAAACATCGTCAAGCCAGCAAGATACATGACCATGAGACCAATGGTTAATGTCTTGAACGAAACAAAAGCTTCTCTATAGGATGGGGGGCACATCACCAAGTCGTTTTGACAACGACCACCGCATTGTTTATCTATGTTTCGCTTTCCTAACGGTGTCCTCCCCCTCCGACTAGGATAGACACCTCATCTACAATGAGCACTATTACGGAGAATGGTCAGACGTAATGTGATTCCCCCAAAAGCTCTTTCTGTAACCTTCGCAAAATTCCCCTTTCAGAAGAAGCAGCAGCAGAACTAGAGCAGCGATATCCAGGAACGACAAGCGATGTTTATTCCAAGGAGGCAGTAATAGATCAGGTATGGCGATGAAAAGAGAGCAAGCGAATTCTTTGAACAGAAAGCCTTCATGAGGCATATGAGTGTATAAAACATACTAAGATTTCGCGACTAAGTGTTCTGTTCAGGCCGACGACAAGAAAAGATTGAAGGAAGGTAGAGCACCGCCATCTTCTGTCAGATCTAAAAGACTTGTAGAGGTAGTGTGATCAGTTTAGAGGAGCGAGGAGCGTTCACCCCATCACACTCTGTAGGTGAATTGTGATGAAGCAGGGAGTCCAATGAAGCTGGTGGAGGACGAACCATACTACCATGGATTCATGACAAGACAGGAGGCAGAGAAAATTCTCAAGAAGGACGGAGAGTTTTTAGGCAAGTGAACTCAGAAACACTTGATCGCTCCGTGCGGATGGCCCACATTGAAAATTTGGGTAGTAGTTGGAGCGAAACGACCAGGGGCCAGATTCGTCAACGACTTACAGTAATCTAACGGTCGCTTGTTGATAAGCCGCGCTATCAGGGATTCCGGCTGTACTTTCTCCGTTAGGTTGCTGATAGTCGTTGATGATTCCGGTCCTAGGTGATCGCTTCGAGATAAGCTGGTCATGCCTTGACCGACTAAGGAGTACATATGAGTGTGTGGTAGCCAAAGAGGTGGCCTTGAAAGGACTTTCCTCTAGCAGTTACGCACAATCGCAGGACAGGACAACAGCACTTTGAATTCAGACAACCTAGTGACCCTCTTTCAGCGTAAATGAAAGATTAAACGAATAATGTTCATGAGCGCAAAATATATGCTTCTTCTCTGCGAATACGGAAGAATCTTCAAGCTATACGGTCACCCTCCCTATGTCCTGGATAAGACCGCATCACGACATCCTGCGGTTAATTTATAATCTATGTATTACTTAACCAAAATTCAACACAGACGATTTTAAATGAAATATCTAAAAAGCAAAAAAGAATGTGAGACAGAAGCCATTCCTTCGAACACAGTGCTTCTTTGTTAGATTCAGGCTTTTTGCAGTGGATTAAAAGAAATGTAAGAAATGTAGTGCACCAGCAGGACCAGATCGCTTAGTCATTACTATCTAAAGAGGTTTTTTAGGCTCGGTTCATTCTCAGCATGTCCGAGGAGGACACACTGTGGTCTGTCTCTCGGTTGCGAACCATAAATACTCATTAAACACTCGTCAACACTCATTAAAACTTATTGTAAGAGATAGTTCCACTGCTGTGGCTGAGCAGCTCGTTAAGCACGATACGACTAGAAAGGTCGAAAATTAGGTCAAACGTTGGCTTACCAAGCGAGAGCAGCTGATCATGTTATGTTCTCCTGGACTGTGCACGTTTAGTCCTCAGGCGAAATATTTTTGCGACACCACCCCTCCGCTGAGCTGCAGCTTTTGGTGAAAATTAGACAATATAGGATAAACGGGAGAACAGTTGGCTTTAGTCATGCGACGTGTGCACTCTGTGTGGAGTCACTGACTGGTTTTTGAGCTTGAGTATAAGCGTCTCGAAAAGCAATTTTCCTTTCTGGCTAGTGGGTAACAAGGCCACACCGCCACGTTCTACTTGCGTTAACCAGGCTAACTGTTTAGTTTGTCGGGTACTTTAAAGCAGAGGGCCCGTGGTGCCATGGGGCTGCCGGAAAACATGTTAACGCGGCAACGGCAACGGAAACGCGGCAACCCACGGCACCCGATAACGGGTGCTTCATAACTACCGGCCCCGTGGTGCCGTGGGTTTGCCGCGTTAACATGTTTCCCGGCAACCCCACGGCACCAAGGGCCTTTTGCTTCACAAGTACCGTTTCATTCACGTCGAGTGCCTGCTCGCGTGCGGCGACGTTCTCTGCGACTCTTCCTATTAAGTCATCTGCCGCTATTTTTGCGCGACTACTACTCAGCTGCTACTGCGATATTCGTCCCGTGGTCGATTCTCTGTTCAACCCATTGTTACCAGTCGGCTGGGACGTGGAGTCTCAGGATCTGCTACTACATTCATCGGAAGGATCAATACGTATCGTTCGTCGGCCGGCACCCTTGTGGCGGGGGTTATTTGATAATTGATTAGTTGATCTCTCACGCCACCCTATCAGGTCAGGCTATTTTTCCTCGGTCGATCACTACATCACAATTTTTTCGAGTGAAACATGGATACTTCCCTCTCCAGTGCCGTGGGACAACACGTGCGTGCTAAGAGGAACAGGACCACGACTCCTGAGGATGACGCAGATCGTACTCTTCAATCGGCTGTCAACCTCTTGGTCAACGACGATCAGCTACCGCACCATCTCAAAGCAGTTCTGGGGCACGTGTTGGATAAATTAACTAAACTGGATGTGCTGGTCGAGCGCAATCGTGAGTTGGAGATTCAACTTAAGGCAGAAATTGCCGAAAAGAATCGGTTGCTCGATGAAATCCGTATTTTGAAGAATAGCCGTGTCAACGATAGTCGCCCTTCCTCTCCCCACATTGTTGAAAGAAATTCTGTTCAGGAAGAATTCCATTGCTGTGAAGAAAAAGAAAGATTAAGATCGATTGTAATAGCCGGTGTTGACGAGTGTAATGGTCTAGTTGTTTCAAATCGCATTGCATACGATTTTAACTGCATCAAACATATTCTTTCATTTCTATCGATTGAATGTGCTCCTGTTACCTTTTACAGAATGGGAAGACCTAAGCATGTTGGTTCTCGACGTCTTCTCAAAGTTGTCCTACCCAATACTTTTTTTAGGAATGAGGTTTTGTCAAGAGCACCTAGACTTAAGCAGTTTCCGGTGAGAGGCGTTTACATCCGCCCATCGCTTCCAAAGTCTGAACTAGCTCGTCTCAGAACCCTTCGTTCTCAGAAATTGCCTTCTTCTTCAAGTGGTATGCAAGTTTCAAGTGCTACCCCTTCTAATGTTGTGACTAGCACTCATGTTCCTTCTGCCAACAATGCTAGCCCGATTGTTTCTGCAACAAATGTTAACACCAACTCGGGAAACAACTAGGGACTCCTTGGTGCTCGATAACTAGGAATAAGGTAATTTCTTGTCTTTCTACGAACATTCGGTCTCTTCAGAAAAACGTCCAATCATTGGTTTATTTTTTGTCCAGGAATGACTGTGATGTGGTTGCGATTGTTGAAACGTGGTTAAACTCTAAAACTTCTTCCGAAGTATTATTGGGTGAAGTTTGTTCGACGTACGTGGTATTTAGATGCGACAGATCCAGAAAAAGAGGTGGTAGTGTCGTTATCTTAGTCAAATCAGTCTTAAATCCCTCGCTGGTTTATTGTGAAAGCGTTACAGAAGGCTACGAAATCGCCTGCTGCGATATTATAGCAAAACCTTCTTCCTATCGCTTGATAGTAGTCTACAGATCGCCACGATGAGCGCTGAGAAAAGTGATCAATTGTTCAAGTGCATAAGTGATATCACCACGTGTAGACACCATTGTGTGTTGATGGGGGATTTTAACTTCCCCGGAATAAAGTGGTCTGGTACTCCTCTACCTTACTGTGCTCAGTCTAAGCAGCTTCTGAATATGCTTGCAAATCATTATTACCGTAATTTTGTTCACAATCACACAAGAGGAAAAAGTATTCTTGATTTAGTGCTTTGTAATGAAAATGGAGCTATAAAAAATGTAAAGGTAGGGGATCCTCTGGGAACTAGTGATCATGTTGGTATTACCTTCTGCCTAAAGACCTACATGGAGATTAGCCCCTTTGTCCTCAAAAAAGACTTCAGAAACGTTAACTACTCTCCAGTCGGAGGCTACTTAGACAGTATTGATTGGCTAGGTTCCTTTCAGAGTTGTGTGAGTGTGAATGAAATGTACGAGCTGTTCATCTTTGTCTTGAGGCACAGTATTGAACTTTTTGTTCCGTGGAAGAAAGTTCCCACCATTATGAAAAACTTACCTGTTCACTTACATTTCGCCAAAAAGTCGCAGGCATACAAAATAGCCGTGCGCTCAAATCGTGCTGATGATTGGTGCGCTTACAGGAAAGTGGTGGAGAAATTCGAAAAGAGCTTAACCAAATATAACTGTTCAGTAGAGAAGAAGTTAGTTAGCGCACATAGGAAATCTCTTCTTTATAAGTACATTAATTGCAGAATCAGGGCAAGAGCTAAGATCGATGCGCTTAAGAAAGACGACGGATCGTTAGCAATAACGGATTACGAAAAGGCTGAAGTTCTTGCAAATGAATTTGGAAGGATATATGCAAAACAGGATCCCCCAATTCCTTGCGGGGAAAACGTTCGCAGTTTCGATGTCATGCAAGATTCAGTTTGGTTTCATAGAGACGAGATACTTAATCTCCTGCTCAAATGGCCGTCCAGCTTCTCGGTGACACCAGACGATGTTCCCTTTAGTTTTGTAAGGAAAATTGCTTCACATCTGGCCACTCCCCTAGAGTTTATTTTTAATAAGAGTTTTTTCCTTGCCGAGGTTCCGTTGAAATGGAAACATTCACTTGTAACTCCCTTACCCAAAAAGGCGCCTTTTAATGTGGCTAGTAACTATAGAGCAATTAGTATTACTTCTATTTTTTGCCGACTTTTTGAAAAGATTTTAAAGAAGAGAATTGTGAGGCATCTGGATAAATTTCACGTTATTCCTGAATGTCAACATGGATTTAGAAAAGGAAAATCCACCGTTAGTCAGATGCTTGAAACTTTGAATGATTGGACTTCAGCTCTAGACAATAAATACTCAGTGGATGCTGTCTACTTCGATTTCACAAAAGCCTTTGATAAAGTTTCTCATAATTTGCTTATCAAAAAACTTGAAATAGTTGGAATTCACCCTAGAATTGTAGCTTGGATAAAGGCTTTTTTGTGCGGTCGCCCGTTCCAAGTACGAGTCAAGGATTCTCTTTCTAACATTAAACCTATATTCAGCGGTGTACCGCAAGGGGGTGTTTTATCCCCCATTCTCTTTAATATTTACACTTTCGATTTGCCCGCAAAGATTGGTAGTGATGTCGTTTGTAAAATGTTTGCTGATGACGTAAAAGTATACAAAACAGTCGATTGTAATTTAGATGTAATGGCGGTTCAACAAGCGGTTGATAATGTATATTCTTGGTCTCAACAATGGGGTTTACCAATCTCACTTGAAAGGACTAAAGTCCTTCACTTGCGTTCCAACAACTCTGAAGCGGATTGCACGATAGGAAACCATATTCCGACGAAAGCTGCTGAGTTGAAGGACCTTGGATTTCTGATAAATCATAGGCTTTCTTTTGATATGCATTGTGAAAGTATTGCCTCAAAAGCTGAGCAAAGAGTGTTACTACTCTTTAAGGTGTTGCGCAGCAGAGATCCTTGCGTATTGTTAAATGCTTATAAAATGTACGTTAGGCCTATTGTCAAGTATGGAACTTGCATATTTTATCCACACAAAAAGAATATAATACAAAGGTTAGAACAAGTTCAAAATAACTTTACAAGGAAGCTCTTAATTAGAGCTCTAGGTTTCACATACAAGAGCATTCCACGTGGTGCCATCAGAAACAAGATTCTCAACCTTGAACCTTTACTGAGAAGGAGGGTAAAAAATGATTATATAATGGTCCACAAGATTTTGCATGGGAACATTGGGCTGAAGCGTCCGAAATTCTTTGGTCTGGCGTCATCTAATCATAGAGGTGGGTCTTACAAACTTCACGTAAAAACGTCAAAAACGTCTCAACGTCGCAACTTCTTCACAGTTCGTGCAGGCCTGGAGTACGCTAGGTTGAACAAAAGAATTCATTTTCCTGACAATCTCAATAGCTTTAAAAAAGTTCTCGATAAACACTTGAAGTGATTCCGTAGTAGTTCCTGAGTTAGTGTTGTAGCAATGTTCTCTGCTTCTTTTCCTTTTTTGTAGGTACGTTCTCTTCATCTGTGTTGTTTTGTATTCCGTGTTGTTTGCTGTTACGTATAGGATCACCGGTACTTCTTGGTTCTTTTATTACCTCACATGCGCTATGTGCATGTAATAAAGTTGAAAGTTGAAAGTTTGTCGTTAGTTTTGAGGGGTAACTCTTGTCTTGGACGTAAAGTTACTAGCTGGGTGCTGAAAAGGAGGAAGTGATGACTTGCATTATATTGCATTCTATAACACTTGTGATATCATTTGAACAATATTTCCATGTTTAGTTCGGAAGACTGACGTCGGCGGTCGCCATCATTTTGTGATCAGTGTGGTGGACTCAGGGAAAGTTAAGCACTTTATCATTAAGCGGACCACGAAAGTAAGCCACACCCCACTCCACTCTTCATACTCCTCTCCTGTAGAGCCGTTTGGCGAACTGCTTTAGAAGCGTCTCCTTTGGGTGTACGACTTCGCGTTCAAAAGAGTGAGTGATCTGGTGCAGTACCATTTGAGAAACAAGGTTCCGCTCTGCGAGGAAGGAGTCTTCATAGAGAAACCGTGCCAGAAGCAGGAGTGGCAGCTCAATCCTGAACAGGTCTGGAGCGCTGCAGTGCAGGTATCTCTAAATGTGCAAGTGTATCATTGTTTCAGATAGAACCACAGGTGAAGATTGGTGAAGGAGCATTCGGCGAGGTTTACAAGGGTTTGCTTCAGGTGAGCTGATGTTACATCTCAGTATGGAGGATGCGATCGGAAAGAAGCATTTTCGCGTCAAATCGAAGACTTTTCAAATCAAGTTGGCCCCTTCCTAAGCAAGCGGTTGAAGGCGCTGTTGAAATCGAACCGAACATCTTCTAAATCAAAGAGAGATTTTTCCACATTATACAAGTACTGACTCGCCAAGAAAGTTGGAATAATTATTGTCCAACAAAGACGTGGCATGACTTTCTTTGAAATTTTTAAATTCACTGGCCCAATAGGTAAACAAACGTAGTGTCTTGAATTTTTAAAAAAATTACCCTTCAAGGAAAAAACCATGATTTGAGGCTTGCTTTAAATTGCAGGAAAGGAGAAATTTGCAGTCATGTTTAAAAGGAAGAGATCGCGATTTTAAATTTGAATGATATTGCAAATTCAGCTCGCTTGAAACATACTTCGGAGTGACGATATGAGTGTTTTCCACATTTTTTTGCTGTATCGTTGACAAGCGTGAAATTCCACTTAGGTAGAATTTTTGCTACCAAATTAAAATCACAGCGTCCTGGAAGAGTTTGTGGTGCAATCGCTTCTTTTAGCACTAAAAATTGCTGCCTTCCTTTACTTTAAAACAAGTTTGAAATTTGGTTTTTACTTTAAAAATGTATAGCATTCTAAACAGTGATATCACTTATTCGGTAGACGAATTTAAAAACTTCCAAGAAAGTCGTTCTATATTTTCATTGTGGATAAGATTATTCTGACTTCCGTGGAGAGTGTCCAGTTCAAAATTGAAGACGCCTATTTTGATACCGAAGTTTGATTTCAGAAGCGTCAGATTTACTTAGGAAAGTGTCCAATTTGATTTGAAAAGGTGTCCACTTTGAAGAGAAGGTGGTATAAACGACTTGAACTGGCAATCAGCGAGCGCTACCGAGCGGTTTCATCTACTGCCTCTCTATTCCACCATCTGCTATTATGGCATTGGCAGCTGGTTTGATCGAACTCTGCCATATTCCTGATGAAACTGTCGCTTGCCATCGTGAACATTAGGCCCTCTTGCACCTGAGCATCAATTCGCTCGGCTAGAGCTCTGATCGAGGTTTCCACCGAACATGATAGCGAGAGTTGTGGCTTCCCGCAGTACAGTCAACTAGACCTAAGTGATGACGTCTCTTGATCCCAAACGTCTATAAATTCCAGGTGTACTCAGGTGGCCAAGAATGAAACCTACAACTCCGAAACCATCTTTGATCATTTTCACGCGACCTTCACCATCCTGCTAGATATGGTGTTTGTCTCAGAGAGGTGTACTAGACGAAGTCGATCATGTGCGTGAAAAGGAGGTGCTGCTCACTGTCTTCACTGCGATGCACTAATTACGTTCACCAGAAGACACCGCAACCGTCTACATGCAGACTAACGACTCAGGCTGGAACGGCGATTCTCTGCAGTCGTGGACGCTGGTACTGTATGTATCAGTCCTGAACAAGTGACGGCAGGTTCAGGATCTGGGGTGAAGATGATCCCGCACTTTCCATCGTACTAATACGGCGAAGAATTTCATAGAGGTGTTCAAACAAAAACAAAAATTGGACGCGAAAGCTCATTAGGGACCTGCTTAAAAATGATGCCAGTTCGCAGGGCAGTCTAACGCTTACATGATTTAGTGATCTAAAATTTCGCTGGATTAAGTTACTTGACCAACAGCGCAAGTTGAACGCTTTTATCAGGAAGGGGTTGTTTTATAAGAGGTCGCGCTAGAACTGACCTTTTCATGGCGATGCATATGAGGGTTGATGCTCGAGCTCCTGACTTTCGATTAGACAAGCAGTTTCATCTGATCCATACGGGTAACACCTTGGTGGCAGTTTTGCACAGAAGGAAGGGAGCGATTTGGAGGGAATTCAGCTGCACCAACGAACAGCTGGCTTCCTAACGGACTACACAAGGCTTTCATCTAGTGTATAACAAGCGGGCAGTCGGGCAGCCGAAACGACGGATTGACCTAAAGGAGTGAACGGACCACTCCATATAGAAGTGGTGAACTCGGCTGAGAAGGCGGAACCAATGATCCGTCTTCCCCCCCCCCCTAACTGAAAACGCGCCTTGCAAAATCTAACGCATCGCACCGACATCGCGTTTGGTCAGCGAAACCTTTATGGATAGCCACCTGGGGATGAGCCAAGTGAGACGACCAGCTAATGAGAGCAGCACGCGCACATTTGAGAAAGACGAGGTGACCGTAACAAAATCCATTGCAGGATGGCATGTGGGGAGCTCGCATCCCGGTCGCGATCAAAACCCTTCATTCAACCAACATGACCACCGATGATCGCATCCAGTTCCTTCAGGAAGCGAACATAATGAGAGAATTCAGACACGTCAGTTCAATTACAATTCATTAGGCCGCATTAAACGATCTCCCTCAAATAGGTACACCTACTTTCAGGAGAACGTAATCCGTCTTCATGGCGTCTGCACATCAAAGGAACCGATAATGATAGTGATGGAGTTGGCCGCGGGGGGATCGTTGCTATCGAAGCTGAAGAACCTCCAGAAACCGGTCAATAGCTGTCTCCGATCCAATATTCAGTAGGCTATTTATCAAAACGATCATCGTGGCTGATAGGCACAAGCGCCATCCACGAATGAGTATGCGAATCCTACATCTCCATGCATCTCACGGAACTGTCTTATAGACTCCTTTGCCTCCTGTGCATTAAAGTACAAGCGCAGCAACACACCTAGCGGTGTCTCTACAACTGCCTGCTTAGCGGCGTGCTATTGTACTCTATAGAATTCTCCCTCGCGTCGACACAAAAGAACATCCTCGAAAAATTCATGCGCGAGACAACCAAAACTAAGGTTTACCGAAGTTTGGCATACCCTATGTTTGATGCCGTTTGCAGTGTGGCTTAATTGTAAGATTAACTTCCTGTCACACCCAACTTCCTGTCTTCCATGTTGTGTGTAGTCGCATGTGAAAAGCACTGCGTTCCAGCTTTCTTAGACAGCCTAGTCAACTGAAGCTTAGGTGTGCCGCACTTACGAAAATGGATGGTCTACTTTTTCTGGTTGCTTTCCAGGTAGTTCAGCACTTCTACAGTCCTCAATGGTGCGGAGCTTTTCGAGTACGAGCTATTGATTTGGAATGTCCCCCATTCCTTAATTAACTCCACTTACTTTTTATGATTAAAAAGCCGACGTCTCTCTATAAGTTGCTACATGGCTGATCAGAAGCAATCTTCGGAAGTGCTTTTTCCTGGAACAATTGGTTGCACTTGTTCCTCACATTGTTTTGTCCAAAAGGGCCTAAGCAATGTTGAGCAGTGTTGACCTGGGGACGGATTCATCAACGACTAACAGCAATTTAACGGAGAAAATAGAGCCGAAGTTCCTGATAGCACTGCTTAAGGCTCCTCAGGCAAACTCAGCCGTAGACGGACCTCAAACTGGCGCTATGTCATCTCTGTCAACTGTTAACTTTTGGCCATACCGTATGCCCATTGCTCCCAAAGTGTTGTAGTTGAGTCGCTATGTCGGACCGGCCTTCTTTAAACCTACCGTAACCTTCAACTTCAACTTTTGTGACGTCATCATGAAAACTGAGGTAGGATTAGAGAAAAATCATGCGAAGGCTGAGTGGCGAGCAGAGACGACTTGAGTACAAACAGAATGGCACAAAGACACTGCCGAGGCAGCAGGAGCGGCAGCAGATCAGCGGCAGAACTCCTCAGCGCCAATTCTACACACATGCCCCACGACCAGAGTACACAGTAGTAGAGCACAGAGCAGTAACAGAAATAGACGAGCTGTGAAAGTGCAGAACATCAGCCCTACAGCACATAGCAGAGCACGAGCTGTAGTCGCTGTCCGGGAGAATACCAATGAAGAATAGGAGGTGTTAGTATTGATGAATTTAGACACTGTGAGGGACAACAGACTCTCGATGACGAGCCGAATCGCACAGAAACAGAGCAGCGAAGCAGCAGCAGCACTCCTTCACACATCTGCCGTCACCAGAGCACAAATAAGTACAACTGTATTGTCTCGCCGTAGACTGAGCATGAGCTAAGAGTCCCGTAGAGTGAAGTTAAGCCAGCGGAACAGAGCAGATGAGCCACAGACGGCTTGGTGACGAGCCTAATCGCACATGGACACAGCTCCTAAGCAGCAGCACCGGTCTTTCACACTTACTCTACCACCAGAGCGCACAGGAGTAGCTCGAGCATGAGCAAAACTCCCGTAGAGCAAAGTTCAGCCGGAAAGACAGAGCAGACGGACTGCAGAGGAATTGATGACACGAATCGCACAGAGACATAGCACCGAAGCAGCACCAGCCCTACACACTGACCCTGCCCCCAGGGCACAAATCAGTACAACAGTATAGTCCTGTGCAAAACTGAACATCAGCTAAGAGTCCCGTAGAGTGAAGTTGAGCCAGCAAACAGAGCAGATTTCATTTCATTTCATTTCATTGAGACATGTGGTACATACACATCCAAAGCGATCAGCGTGAGCAAGCTCACCATCGCACCGAGAAAGAGTGTCAATAAAACCAACTAGACAACAAACAGAACAAAGGAATGAATCTACAAACAGCGAAAAATAGTAAACTTATAAAGGTAGGAAACACAGCTCTGCGGAAAGCGATAAAAGAGGATTAACAAAAACCGCTACGGAAAGCAGAGGGAGAACGAGATCAAGTACCTGAAAGTTACTAGGAAAATTAGAGGTATTTCTCTAAAATCCTTTTAAAAGCCGCAACGCTTGCAGGTATAGCAAAGCGCTTATTTAGCTTGACGTGTTCCGCGCCGGCTCGACAGACAAAGTTCTTGGAGCGGACTGTACTCCGGGCCCGAGGATCCCGCAGCTTTACAGCAGCACCCCTCGTTACGGAATCGTGCAGCGCTTTGTAAACCATAATAAAATCGAACTTCTTTCGCCGTGTGAATAGAGATTCCAAATCTAGCTGCAGATTCCGCACATCATGGTTCGGAATAGAACGGTAGTTTATATGCCGCGACCTGAAGAAAAGCTTTCTAGTGAAGCTTTTCTGGACCCGTTCCAAAGCTCTGATATTTTTGATTTTATTTGGACAAAAACAGGAGTGCCATACTCCAGAATAGGGCGGACGTAAATTTGGTAGGCTTTGAGGAAGATATGTTCGTCTTTAGTAGTTAAGCACCTGAAAAGTTTGCATACCCTGCGTGTGGCCTTCGCCGCAACTTCATTACAGGGCTTATCGAAACCCAAGTTTTCAGTGGTAACGATACCGAGATCCTTAACTTCCGAAACTTGCGATACTTGAAGGCCTTCAATAAAATAAGGTACTTTATTATTGTTCTCACCTAAATAAAGCACTTTAGTTTTATCTTTCGCTAACGGAAGGCCCCAGGTGTGGGCCCACTTGGCCACTGCCGAGATTGCTTCCTGCAGTTTATCCACCCCTCTGGGGTCAGTGACACTGTTATAAATTTTGAGATCATTGGCAAAAGCCTTGCAAGATACCCCAATAGAATTTATAAGTGATGGTATTCCCTAGTGTAGATGTTGAAGAGAACCGGCGAGAGAACAGATCCCTGAGCGACACCACTACATGCAATTTTAGCAGATGACAGATGGCAGTGTAGTTGACCCTGAACACATACTGAAATAAAGAGACTTCAAGCCATTTCACCATTCTTTGATGAAGGCCTACAGCGGACAACTGCTCTAAAAGTTTGTCATGAGGAACCTTATCAAAGGCTTTCTCAAAGTCGAAATAGATAACGTCGATTCCGTGACCAGATTCAATCAAACTAGTCCAGTCATTTAAAGTGACTAGCATTTGCGCGGTGGTCAAGCCTCCTTGACGAAACCCAAATTGTTCGGGTGGAATTATGGAATTGCTATCTAAGTGGGAGACTATTACTTCTTTGAGCATCTTTTCAAATAGGCGCGTTTTGGGGTATAGGAATAACGAAAGCCTCCTTCCACTTTCTGGGCACCTCACCTCGCATTAGACTTAAGTTGAAGATAATTTGAAGCGGGGTCACGATTCCTCCAGCGACTTTTTGGAAGGAAAACAACGGAATGCCGTCTGGCGTGGAGGAAAAGAATTTAGGCCAAGCCAGAAGGTATTTCAAAATAGCTTCTTCATGAAACCAGAAAGAGTCCAGCATTTGGGGACAGGGTGAAAGAGAGCTCTGAATGAGTGCTTGCGGCGTACTTGGGTCACTCTGTGACTGTTGGAATATAGCCTTAAAAGTGCGGCTAGTTCCTCAGCTTTATCCTGATCGCTGTAGAATTTAACTCCTGAGTCATTAACGAGTACCGGTATTGATTGTTTGGATTTTAACCTAGAATTTATCAAACAAAAGAAACCGTTGGGATTTTTCGAGCTACTAATTTTCTTTTCGAGTGAAGCAGAAAACTTTATCAACTTTTAACGGAACCTCCTGGAGAGAATGTTGAAGTATCCAGAGGTTTTACTTGACAGACAGAGGACGGCTTCCTTCCAGGCCAATTCCCGCCTCTTGCCCAGCGAGACAAGTTATCGCGACCAAAAACGCTGGGAGGCAGGTTTCCTGGAACACGAAACGTAGGTCTCAATACAAAATTTAAGAACGGAAATTAGTAATTCGTACATCTCGTCAACTGTGTTCTTCTTCTTCTCCCGAGCGTTTAGTCCCGCGCAGTCGCAGGGTCCGCTGTTCTTATGATCCGTCGCCACCTCATCCTATCAAAGGCGTCGTCTGGCATGGCGCCGACTTCAGCGAGATCTTTCTTGATGACATCCTTCCACCTTTTCCTTGGGGCTCCTCTCGGACGCTTTCCGGGTGCCTCGAAATCTAGGGCCAACCTTATGGGGTGATCCTCTGGTCTTCTGAGGACGTGTCCATACCACCTCAGGCGCTGCTCCCTCATCTTCAGCTGGATCGGAGCTGTCTTCATCACTGCCCTAACATCCTCGTTTCGCACCCTGTCCCGACGGGTCCATCCACAAGCCCACCTGAGCATCCTCATTTCCGCCGCGTGCAATTGCCGCTCCTGCGCTTTACCTAGGGCCCAGCACTCACTGCTGTAGAGGAGGGCAGGCCTCACCACTGTTCTATAGAGCTTTCCTTTGAGTGTCCTGGAGCACCTACGGTCGCAGAGGATTCCTGTGGACTCCCTCCATTTGAGCCAGGCTGCGTTTATCCGTCCCCTGACCGCCTGGTCCACACTTCCTTCCTCGGATAGGTCACTTCCGAGGTAGCGGAATTCTTCCACCTTCTCGATCGCCTCCCCTTGGCAGTCTAGGATCGGTCTAGTGCACTGCTCAGAGCTGATAAACTTGGTCTTCTTCACGTTCAGCCGCAGGCCGTTATCCGCGAGGGCTACTTGCCACAGCCTCACCTTCTCCTCCAGCTCCTCCCGGCTGTCGGCTACTAGAGCGATATCGTCCGCGTAGAGGATGGTCCTGAGAGGGCCTTCCTCCAGGAGTTTCACTATGCAGTCAAGCGTCAGCACGAAGAGGAACGGACTCAGAGCCGACCCTTGATGTACACCCACTGTGATGTCCATCTTCTTTGTCATTCCGTGTGGGGTTCGTACCGCCGCTTTCGAGCCTTCGTACATGTCCTTTACGACTGTGATCAGACGTTCCGGGACACCTCTACCTCGGAGCGATTTCCAGATCACGGCCCGGGGTAGCCTGTCGTAGGCTTTCTCCAAGTCCAGAAAGGCCATGTAGCAGGGCTTTCGTTTCTCCCGATATTTCTCCATTACCTGGCGAGCGATGAAGATGGCGTCTGTGGTGGACCTCTCAGGCATGAAGCCCCACTGCTCCTGGGAGATTGTCACCATCTCCCTCAGCCTCGAGTCGACCAGACGTTCGTAGATCTTCATCGTGTGCGAGATCAGTTTGATCCCTCGGTAGTTGGAGCACTCGGACGCGTCCCCTTTCTGTTTGAAGATGGGGACTATGATGCTGTCCCTCCGGTCATCCGGCATCTTACTGTCTATCATGACTCTGTTGAAGAACTGTGTCAGCCAATTGACTCCACAGTCCCCAAGCACCTTCCAAGCCTCTACTGGCACCCCATCAGGTCCAGCTGCCTTCCCGAGCTTCATCTTTCCTATGGCGTTGCGAACCTCTTCCCGCGTCCAGGATGGGATGGGTCCTTCCGTTGGTTGTTCTTCTTGAACTTCGCGACGAGGCAATTCTTCATTCAGGAGCTCTTTGAAGTACTCCTCCCATCTTTTTCTGACCTCGACTGGCCTCCGTAGTACCCTGCCGTCAGCACCCCTCACTGTCTTGACCACTCGAATGTCGGCGCAAGCTCTATGCCGCGCCTTAGCCAGCCGGATAGCAAACTTCTCTCCCTGTGGCCCGTCTAGCTTCTCATATAGGGCATCCATCTCCGCTCTCTTCGCTTTCGCTACAGCTGCTTTTGCCAGGCTCTTCATCTTCCTATAGACTGTAAGATGCTCGGGTGCGCTTGTCGTTTGCCACTGCTTATAGGCCTCCTTCTTTTTCCTCACCGCAGCCTGCACCTCTTCATTCCAGAACCATGCAGCCTTATCTCCTCTGATCCCTCCCTTTGTTTCACCGAGGGTTTCCTTGGCACATCGTAGAATCGTTTGGGTCACCCTCCTCCAGGTCTCGTTTACGGGACCAGTTGGATCCGGAAGACCTGCATCGAACACCCTCCTTCGTAGCTCGTTGCGCTCTGAACCCCGCAGTTTCCACCATCGGATTCTGGGTTCTGTTCTTACCTTGGGTTTGCTGGGTAGAGGTATGGCCAGGTCAGCTACCAATGGCCTGTGCTGTGGTGCTACATCTTCAGCCGGAAGGACCTTCACATCCCGGACAGTTTTCAAGGCAGCTCTTCGCACTAGGATGTGGTCGACTTCCGTCCTTCTTCCTCCGCTAGCATAGGTCACCTTCTGGCTCTCCCTCTTCGCGAAGAAGGTGCTACAGACCACCAGGTCGTGGGAGATAGCCAGCTCGAGAATTCTTTCTCCATCTGGGTTCATCAAGCCGACCCCTTTACCTCCATGAACCCTTTCTACTCCTCTTCTGCCACTCCCTACGTGGCCATTCATGTCCCCTGCTATGGACAGGTAATCGCCTTCTGGTACGGACCTTATGGCCTCCTCGAGCGTGAAGTAGAAATCATCTTTCTCGTGCTCGGGGCATCCGGTCTGAGGGGCGTAGACGGACATGACAGTCCAGTAACCCTCCTTCGTGTCGAGCCGCAGTGACATGATGCGGTCGTTTATCCTTTGGACAGCAGCTACCGAATCCCTGAGGGACTCTGCGACAGCTATCCCGACACCGTTCCTCTTCGTATCCTCTCCGTTGTAGAACAGCTTGACCCCTTCTCCAATCTCCTTGGCCTTCGCTCCTTTCCATCTCGTTTCCTGCAGACACAGGACTTCTATCTTTCTGCGCTTCATCAAGTCGGCCACCTCTCTGGATCTTCCGGTCAGCGTTCCCACATTCAGAGTCCCCACTCGAACTAGCTTCTTTGGCCGAGGTCGTTCTGCCCTCGGTAGCCCTCGCATACTGACCGCAGAACTCGGGTGGGGGTTCTGCGCGTCACTTCCGGGTGACGTCCTAGCCTTTATACTGATTCCATTGCGACTTTTGATCATGGTTTGTGACAGGTTTCTCCATCAGCCGGCCTGTCAACCTGGGCCTGACGCTGGAACCGTTGCCATTTTTGCAATTTCTGCAGGGCATGGCGTGCCGGACTTCACATGAGGTGACACCACAAAACCAATAACCGTTTGTGGTGTCTACCTCCCTTCTCGCCCCGGGCGGAGCTCGTATCACCCCTTTCTTGCCTTCGGGGTGCCCCTTTCGTGCCTTCGGGGCGTGCGGTGATTCAGACTTCGCTAGGCTTCCGAAGAATTGTCGAACTCCTTCTCAGCCTGGGAGACCCTGCCGGAGATTGAAAACCTCCGCTGTACATCGCAGTTCGACACCCATTGCCACCCCCACGCCACGATGAGGCGCTGAACCATGTGGGAGATCTCGTCAACTGTGTTAAGGGTAGATAGTGACCCAATCCAGTCAACTTGACGTAAGTAAGTAATAATGTCGCTGTAGTTGGCCTTACCGAACTCCCTCACTAAATGAACCGAGCTATGGGATAGGTTGGCTCGGACAGAGAATTCTACGGCGGAGTGGTCGCTAGTTCCAATTGGAGGCTTAACCGCGACATTCCTAACCAAGGCTGTCTTGTTAGATAAAACTAGATCCAATATGTTGTCACCTCTAGTACCTGAAAAGACGAGCAGCGAGAATCCATGAGATAGGCACATGCTAACGAACTCAGTAGAAGACGAAGACCTTCCTCCCTGTTGCCCCAATCAACGTCTGGATAATTGAAATCTCGACTTAGCAACGCAGGTAGAAAAGACACAATTTTCTATCTGCGTTGCTAAGTCTCTGATCGTATTTACCAACTGTAAGCTGCTATGACATGAACAAGAGGGAGCACGATACACACCAATAAGTCTCAGACTCTCTTTACCGAGAATAATGTCACAAGACAAGATTTCATAAGAGTCCACAACAGATTCAATAAAAACTGAATCATAAGAAAACAACGGCTTAATAAGAAAAAGGATTCCACCCCCTAATTTTCTCGGCCTATCGCATCTAACGAGATCATATTTTTCGCAACAAAATCCCAGTATCGAGAAAGCGTCGACGGAGTCCTTGAGCCAGGTCTCCGTCAGCACCACCACTCCGTAATCAGAGTCGGCTAGCACATATGAAAACGGGAGGATGTTTTTAGCAACTGATCGAATATTAGACAGGAGAAAGTGAAAAAGCCCTGCTTTCCGAAGCGGTTTCTCTAGATTCCCGCATTAGATGGAACACGAGGCATCTGAGGCAATGAGGCAGACAACACACCGGTTTTGGAAGCAGATAATGACAATTTGGACAGATTACTGAAGAGCCTATCAGCTTTCAATTTCTCACGGACTTCTCTCGGAAGATAATGCCGGATATGTATTTGACGAAACAGACGAGACCTATTAAGCATTGGAGAGCGTCTAACGGTGGCAGTAGCAAAGGGAGAAGAAGGGAAAGAAACTTTTAGAATCTTAGGGTTGCCACGCCCCATGCGATTGACGGCTGAGGGCTTGCATTCGATGCCCAAGTGAGTAGTCTAGGATTTGGCGAAAACATTGGAGGTCGTGAGCAACGCGGTCGGAGGCCCTGATAGCACAACTTTCAATGACTCCAGTGAATATGACGTCACGAGAATAATCGTTATTATTTGAGACTATATGCGAGCTAGAAGTATCGAGAGAAGATACAAGAGGTTGAGAGGTACGTATTATCGGAGGATTGCAGGGAGGAGAACAAAGAACAGTTGAAGGAACATTGGAAGGGCTAGTAAGACCTAGCATTTGTCTGAGAGAGTGATTTTCAGCTCTGAGAGCTTTCACTTCTTCGACAAGATCATTACAAACAGATAAGATCGACGAACTCCGCCTACGGTCTTTCAAGAGGATAGAAAGAAGTGCACGGAAATGGAACGGGATCGAATCATCTGCTAAGAGAGCTTCGACGTGGGCGTTGAACTCAAGCGAATTCGCCTGTGAGGTGGCGTGTTCGGATCTAGCCCGGTTGGAGCCATCGACATCCTAAGCCTGAATTGGAATAGGAGAAACACCGCGATCCATGTTGATCAACAATACACAGGTTGGCCGGAAAAATTGTCCTAGTATGGTGGCTTGGTCGAAGACTGAAACAAGAGATCGCTCCCAGCATCAAGGAGCCCAGGTGAGCAATCGGTATAGGAAGTCGGTGCCAAAGAAGCGGTGGAGTATGGCCCAGTAGAAGTACACGAGGGATCGGCCCCAGGAAGGAACGCTGAACATTCGATAGAACGTCGTATGTAGGAACTGATGCTAGCGGACCGGGATATTGCCCCTATCGATCCGCTACCACGCGCAGAAATCCAGATGAACCACAGACGACTCGACCACGAGCCGAATCGCACACGGACACAGCACGGAAGCAGCACCAGCCCTACTCACTGACCCTGCCACCAGAGAACGGAGCACTAGCTCGAGCAAGAGCAGGAAACCCGTAGAATTTAGTGAGCAAGAGGTGTTAGTTTTGATGAATTTGACACAGATGACTTCATTACGTACCGAGTCTGACAAAGATAGTTAGGGAAAAGGTTAGTATTCCGTTTTGCGTAAAGGAGTGCTCCCAAAATGTCCAAGGAATGCAATTTTCCTAACCCATTTTAGTGTAAAGCAGTCTATTCCGGAAGGATATCGACACAAGTCCGAAAAAGGTACAGCATACATGTCTAACAAACGTTAAGCAACATCTACATGCAAATAAATATAACAGTATCAAAAATAACATCATGTGAACAACATCAGTGTTGAAATGCGAAAAAATGTAGGCTGTCCAGGGAAAAGCCCGCCTGATAAGCGCTTCCTTTCTGCGAATCAATCCCACTCATCTTCGACTGGTTCAAGGAGACGGTAGAATGAATGTGAAGTGGGCCATTGTAGGCATTGCGGTCGCAAACTAACTACCATGAAGCTGGCTTGATGAACAATCCACCTTCAATACATAAAATTTGGAACAAAAGAAAGGTAGTGAACGATTTATAACATGCGAATCACTTATATAAGGCGGCTGCAATGGTTTGTCGTTCTCGTCAACCAGGTACACTTCGTCCACGTGGTAGTCGGACTGGTCGAATATCTGAAAGGAGCGATTGTAGGCTAGTACTTTAAGGGAAAGTAATATTTCCTTACGTACGTGAATCTTGCGTGCCGCTGCATCGGCCACCACAGCCATACTGTCGTGGACGACAAAACGTTTAAACGGTCGGCAAATAAGCGCGGCAAAGATTCATTCATATTAGGATGTCCAGAAAGTATCTGCAGAAATACGAGGATTTCTTCAAAATTACACAATTTTTTATCAACATGTTAATAATCAACCAAATAATTTCCATCAACATCGACTAAGCTCTGCCAACGTTCCACAAGACTTCGAATTCCTCTGTCGTAGAAATCAGGCGACTTGGAGGCGAAAAAAGCTCGGAGGTCATTTTCGAGGTGGTCACGATTTTCATAACGCTTTCGTTCAGCCTGAAGTGTTCGAAAAGTTGATAGTCACTTGAGGTCAGATCTGGGCTGTAGGTGAATGCAGCAGAACTTCCCATCCGAGTTCCAGAATTTTCTGAGAAGTCGTCTTCGCGATGTGTGGGCGCGCGTTAAGTGCAGCAATCCAACTTTGTCAAACCTGTGTTGTCCTTTCGCATCTTGTCGGTCAGTCTATGCAGTTGGGTAGCGTAGGCCTCGGCAGTGACAGTCATGCTGTCAGGCAGCAGCTCGAAATAGTAGATCTCATAAACTCCCCACCAGACGCTCATCATGACTTTCCTCGCATGAATTTCACCTACCGTAAACGTGCGTGGTTGAAGTAGAGGAACCATTTTTCGTCTCCTGTGACGATGGTGTCAGGCCAGTTGAAGGTGCGACTTCGGGAGTGCAGCTGAGCGCATATGCCTAGACGTCTTCGCCGGTTGTCGCTGGTCAGTTTGTGTGAGAGCCACTGACCGAGCTCTTTAACCATTCCAAGAGGTCGCAGTCCATTGTCCACGGTGGATCAGTAGCAGCAAAATAACGCACACCTTCATATGGATGCTGCTCCGTCAGTTTCCTCACTAGGGAAAGATCACAGGCGTAGGTCTGAATGGGGAAAATGGATAGTACTGCGTGAATCTCCACCCTTCATGTAGTAGAAAAACATGTTTCGTTTTTGCTGAGTCTTTGAATCCAGTCCCTTACGGGTTCTCGAAATTGGGGGTATAGTATTGCACCGTCACCCGTACCCACCATACCCGATATTCTGATTTTCGTATTCAAAAATGGTAAAAATCCATCCGGCGAGGGAGATTCCGATGTCAACGTGATGGAAGGGAACGCTGAATTCAGCTGTCCAAGCGTTTGTCGTAGTGTTACACGCGAATTTCCCACTATAAAGATATCGTCAATGTATCGTCCGAAGTATAGCACTCTGGAAGACAAGGCTGGCCGCTCGAGGTGGTCCATGAATATAATAGCGAGCAGCGGTGCCAACCTGCTTCCCATTGCAAGACCTCGTGTTTGTTTATAGAACACGTTTCTAAAACGAAACGTGCTTACATCGACCACACTTCGAAGTAACTCCGCAACGTCATCTCTGGATAACCCAAGAAGCTGAAGATTCTGCTGTTGTTCTTGTAAAAGACGCAAACTGCTTTTCTTGTATCAACATTCGTGTACAGTGCAACCACGTCAAAACTTTGGTAATCCAATCGTTGTCGTCCGTCGAAGTTGCACTGCTTTAGCTGCTCCAGAAATTGTTGCACGTTTCTTAGACGCGTTCTGGACGTCAACCGCGTGGTCAGGCGGTCAGGGCTCCCCATATGCCTCGTGCTCCGACCGCCCCCATCCCTACGACGACTACTCACGGCATCACGTCCATACGAAAATCTGTGTGACAGGATGAACTGCATTGTCTGCGAAGGAGAGAACCAAATATGCCAGATGAGAGGTGTGGTGTACAAAGTGGTTTGGTTGTCATGTGACGAATTTTACATAGGCGAAACGGCAAGACCACTTCGAAAGAGAATGGAGGAACATCTCAGAGCTCTGCGTAGCCCTCAAAGCTACCCAGACAACCCATTCTCGAAACACCGCACCCTCAGGCACACACAGGACCCACAGCCGCAGTTAAGGGTGTCAATTCTCCACAAGAACGTGTCGGATACGGTGGAGAGGAAGATTAAGGAAGCGCTGGAAATATAACGATGGAGACCGCCGATCAACAAGAGGGAGGAGATGAAGATGGCTATGAGCCTTATCACTCTGTAGGGCCAAAGGAGTGACCGCTGAGGATGATTGCGACGCAAGAGTGACCACTCACACCCCGCCGTCCTATATATAGCAAGTGCACGTCCTTAGCCCTTCATTTTGTCCTCAACCACCCCCCCCCCCAGGTCGTTGATCCCAGGTTAGACCGTTGCGTTTTAGACGTGTGTTGTATAGAAACTGCGAATAGTTCGTTATAGACCTGAAGAAGGGCTTATGGCCCGAAACGTCGTCAATAAAGATTGACCATCGAGCTTCGTGAGGAAACATTGAAATTGGAACACCAATTATGAAGCTCAGGGAACCAACAATTTTGAGTAAAATGATGAGGGAGCAACAACGTGGAGGGTTTTCGAAACTGATTAGGAAGAAAGACAAAAACAGTCACCGAGGTCCGTCACGGCGAGCATGCTTCCGCGCGTATAGAAATCCATGTAGCACGGCACGGACTTCGTCTCCAAATACGGCTTTCAGGGAAGCCGCGGCGATGGGGGTCTGAGCTGCCTCAAGCCAGTCGGAGCTAGGGGAGTTCTGCCAGAAGCTACAATGAGTTTCTAGAGTGAGCTACCGTGAAAAAGTGGAAGAAAAACTGACTGTGCCCTTTTCCTTTGGTTCGAATAAGTTTATGGTCCACCCGTCGGCACGGTGGTATAGGATTGTTACGACATGCTTGTGCCTCGTCTCTGCAAGGCTGGTTATACCTTTTATAGTGTAACATCAGAAAAGTTATCCAGAAGTGCCGCCGAAGATATTGAACTCTAACGTGTCCTTCAATTTTTGTGATGACCACGGACGGTGTCAGCTGCTAGTTGTCCCCATATCCCACGATTCTAATGTCGGTCGCTGTCAGGACAATCGCATTTCCCCCTGTTTGAGGAAATACACAGTCGAAAGGTATACGATCAGCCCGTTGCGAATCATTTCGTCTTCCGATTCACTCGTCGAAGTCGACTATTGAAGCCACTCATATCAATAGATCCACTGGTGAAATTTCTAGACTCATTTTCTCCGCTGAATTGTAGAAATCAACCAAAATTTGCTGCCATTTCTGCCTAAGTAGCTTCGACTTCTCTACACGCTTAATTGTTTAAGTAAGTTAGGATTTCTGAACAAATTCGCATATGTATCACATGATCTTTATGGGCATCTCTTTATGGGCATTCTACCACGCACTTGCTTTCACAGCACCAGCTCCACCATTGATTGAATTACATAATCTTTCAGTTACACCTTTCTTTATTTCAAAAAATCTATATCTCCAAGCCTATCTTGTGCATTTCTGATTAGTTGCCATAGCTATTTACAGCAGCCGCCCGAAAATGAATGTATGTATTTAAAAGTCGAGCAAGCACTACTGTGATACAAGAAAGAGCGATCGAAATTGTTGGAAGTTTTCAAGTTTTCTATGCAATCATCACTCTCCATACCCACTCCTCTTAAACGAGGTTTGAGCACTGCCCAAATAAAATTTCTAACAGCCTAAGTTCGCATCCGGTGAGTTTGGTGAAAGGAATCAGGGATATTAGCATACAGTTACAGCGTGTTCTAAACGTGACACATTTTCTGCTTTACCTTCCAACGAAAACGAAGGCACATAGAAACTCACGGTACCAACGGCAGTTAGTGTGGGAATCAAATGTGCTATAACAGTAGCGTCATAGAATATGTAGTGAACATCCGAGGGAACATAGAAGTCTGAAGTCAGAAATCCGAACATACCACTAAGAACAGCGTAACGTGACCGGGCCGCAAGTGCGCTGCAACGGAGCCCCGTTTAAACAATGGACTTCGCTGGGAGCAAAATTCTGGTTGACTTCTGCTGTCTCTTTCGGCTGTTCCCATACGCAACACAAATGACACCAACGAAGGAAAGAACTGAAGAACAGTTCATGAAGAGGAGAATAGTTACTCATCTAAGCCATCCAAATCACAAATTCGTGAGGAGGCTCAAACAAGAAGCCACTCCAATGAATCGACTCATTTGAATACTTCCAGGCCCTCTTCCTCATCGCATTCTTCGCAGAAGTCGACTTTCGAAGCCATTCCAAGAAATCATCCCATTTGGAAACAATTACAATTATTTTCTCTTCGGATTTTCTCGCCGAAATCGACTTCTAGAAGACATTCATTCATACGAGTCGACCCATTTGGAAATTTCTCATTCATTTCCTTCGCTGAATTATGTAAATCAACCAGAATTTGCTGCCATTTCCGTCTAAGTAGCTCCAACTGTTCTCCGCGCATATTTGGTTGAGTAGTCTCTAAGTAGATTTCTGAACGAATTACGTATAGGTTTCACAAGTTTCTCTTTGTACGCATCATACCGCCATGTGGGCATTACACCGCGAACTTACTTTAACAACACCAACTCTACTGAACTTTTCTTCCTTTATTTTGCTGCTGTTTTCACTCCTCATTCAGCTTGTCTGCTAGACCACAGCCGATATCCATCGGACGTGACGTTTGACACGGTATCAAAGTCCTTTAGAGGGAGCGACCATTGCCTCAATTGCATTTCTTCAGTGACGTGTTTCTTCCCTCTAATAAGAAAATCTAAAGCTGCAAGCACATCATACGATTCCTTACTTTGTTACCCCAACACACCCAGGAATGAGTGTAAAAGTGGGCTAAGGGCTATTGTGGTGGAAGGAAGAAGGACTTAAAATATTCGTGGATTTCTATGGAACCATCCCTCTCCATGCCCACTCCTCTTAACACATCTTGCATTGCCCATTCAAATCCCTAACAACACTGAGATGGTACCCGGTCTGTTTGGTAGGTAATAGGAAACGGCACTAATCGCATGGTGGAAGGAAGAAGGACTGAACCTACTCCAAAGATGACACATTTCCTGCTCCACCTTCCAACTGAGGTACGTAGGATTTCACTTCAGCAACGTCAGTCAGTGGGAGAATCAAATGTGCTTCAACAGGATATACCAGTGAGAATCAGAGGGAACATAGAAGTCTGAAGTCAGAAATCATAACAATGCACAACAAATAACTTTACTCTCCCGCAAGAGCGCGGCAATCGGGCCCCGATCTAAAACTGGACTGCGCTGGCAGCAAAATTCTGGTTGAGTTTTACAATTCGTTAACTCTTATTCGGATCTCCTCAGGAAAGTCGACTTTCTCAGCCATTTTTATGAACCGTCCCATTTAGAAACTTATTTATTTCGACTTCGGATCCCTTCCAAACAGTCGATTGTGGAAGCCGTTCCTAGCACACGACCGATTCAAAAAATTATAGGTTCATTTCGTCTTCGGACTTCCTCAACATTGTCTATTGTAGACGCCCTTCCTATGATTAGGCCCCTTCAAAAATTTCTAGGTCCCTCAGTCCTTCGGATCCCCTCGGACAAGTCCATTTTTTAAGTCGCTCCTATGAATCCTTCCATTCAGAAATTTGTTGGCCAAGTTCCCCTGGGCCAAGTCGATTTTTTATCTCTTCCTTTTATTCGGCCCATTCAGACATATCTACGTCTTTCCTTCTTCCGATCCCCTGGCCCAACTCGATTTTTAGCGCATTTCTTATGGACCGTCCCATTCCCTCCCCTCTAGCCGAATTCCGAAGCAATTCACAATAAAATGCACACATAACACATCATCGATATACAGCGGCAATCGAATAACCGCCTCGTCGCTCGCGCCCGTAAGCGTGGTCTCGCACGGAATTGGCTCCATTTTCGAGATTCACTCCCCTTGGTTCCCCACCTCTACCAAAGTTGTCCCTATGCAGTGCCCTAACAACGCGAAACAAGCTCGGTTTTTTCCTTTCTCTACCTCGAAACTTCGCTTTGGATCGTAAAATCCGTTCCGTCCCATGACCCACCCGGGGAAGAATTTGCGTGAATCAGCGAGCGATATGGTGAAATGTTTCACGCTTGGTAAGACGCGTTATCAGGGATTTCGGCTGTATTTTCTCCGTTAAATTGCTGAAGTCGTTGATGAACCCGGCTTCTGGATGTGATACTGACAGTATATGTACCTCGAACATGAATGTTGGCTTATCAACTTATCAACTATCAACTTAGTGATAGCCGCCTATGATAAAGCTGAAAGGAACAGCCAGGCTGGATACGCTGTAGCTTCTAAGTAACGGTTAATTATGGAAAAACTCAATTGTATAATTAAAACAAAGAATATGGCCATCGGTGAGAAGGGAGAGAGGCATGTAATTTACGAACGGGGCTCTCCAAAAGCGTTGTAACGCTTTTACCATCGCTGCGATAAATTAAACGGTTTGGAGGGTGGATATATGTAGCAGAAGAGCGAGGTGAGCAGCCAATTCCCTCAATCAGTTCTGCTTTTGTTTTACGAGGGTGCGATCACCATCATAAAGCCCTAGCAGGTTGCAGGTAGAAGTTCTTTTGGCAACTGTGTCCCCCCCCCCCCGTATCTGCACTCAACTGTGACGGCATCGCAAACGAAAGCTGAATGCTTTAACCATGCACTTGTAATATTAGCTTGAAAATACCGTGTAGGGCCTTGTAAATAAGAAAGTATGCAGATCTCAATACATACGAGCGCGAACCTCAATAAGATTTGATGCACAAAAATGTGATACCTCCAAAACCTACGAAAAGGTGAAAAATCGATAATACGAAGAAGAAATATGTACGTAGTCAGTAAGAACAATCCTCCGACACGACGGCACTATCGGAGTGCAGGTCTCGAATAAGGTGATGCTCCTCACCGTGAGACCTACCCTGAAAACGCTTAAGGGGTGGATTGCCGTAACGAAGAGTACGAGTTGACTCCTTCATGCAGAAGCACATTCTCTCGAAAGCGATTGTAACTAATGTAGAGAAGTCAATAACAGGTGGGAGATTATTTCTTTAGAAAGCCCAATATCCACGTTATCTCACAGATCTGACGCTGCTCTGTGGTCAATAACAGCGACAGCCGTGATCAGAATTGGACTTAAAAGAAGGATCAAGCCTGAACTTATGCGGCTTGTTTTCCCTTCCGCTGACCCGCCTCTGGCTCCCGTTTGAAGATGGCGGCGCTTTATCCATTCCTCCCGGCCCCGCTTTAGGCGATTCCTTCCCTCCTCCTCCATTCCTTACCCATCTGTCTGCCTTACCCTACACTCATGTATTGCCTGATAATATTGCTGGCAGAATATTGTCATCAAGGTATTTTTGTCGCCTTCAAAGAGCCCAAAATTTATGATGCAGGGCGACATCTGCGCTGGTCGGGTACAGGTTTCGTGGCATGGGTGAACGCAGGTTAGTACCATCTTACTACATCTGTATGAACCAATAAGCGCGCATTTAAATAGATTCGTGACTGAGAAACTCACATGCATTACCGATGCAGGAATGCCTGAATATCAACATAGTAACAGAAGAAAACCCTTAGCCAAACCATTTGGAGGGAAGGTCCGTAGACACGTACATGAAGTTGGAAAGGGTTCCGAATGGAAACAGCGGAAAGCCGACGATTCAGAGTCTGGTTTAGTTTAGCTGCACGGATTCCAGCTCCTTCGCCTCCACCGTATCCTTCTTCTCCTCCTTCTGTCCTGGATACTCTTTAATGACGCGCGGTCCGTACAGCGGCACGTAGGCGCAGTGCCAGTCTCCACCTCAGCTTCAGAACCTGAAGTGCGCCAGGAAAGGAAACAGAAGAGCGGTATAGAACTAAGTACGTCCAACAACGTGCACTTGAAAAAAAATCGGTCTTAATTTTCCATAATACCCTTACAAAGCAACTCAGTGCAAGTACATAATCGCACTCATCGTTCTCCGTAAGGCCTATGTTATACTTCGGCGACGCGTCGGCGACGCTGTGTTGCGCGGCCTGCTACGCATTGCGAACAATTTTTGGAGGACGGCCAGGGCTGCTACGCACAGTGACTATTTTTGGAGGACGACCAGGACCTTTCAGTCAAAAATCCGTGAAAGAGCGAGCACTAACCTGATCCGACGTCACAGCACTCGCATGCACGTCATTACACATCGCCTTTTATCATCTTCTAAACGCAATGCCCAGAATTTGACGACCGGCCCTTATGCGTTATCACAGCCTAAAACGATTGCATCTAGACCTAGCTACTAACATAGCAAACGAGGAGAACTTTTAAAAAACTCGAACTTTCTGTAGAAGAAAGCAGAAAGAGAACAAGGGACTCTATAGAAATTGATGCCCACCTGCGGTTCATAGAACCCGGAGTTGTTACTGCCTTCATCGTCAGGGAACAAAAACGGTTACGGTTTTCCGTCGTCCACCATTTTCTGAAGGAAAGCACGCGCTTTAAGATAAGCGCACAGTCTTGCGACAGAACTGTTTTTATTTTTACCTTAGGATCAGTGCCGTCGATCTTATTCTTTTGCAAACGTTTTATTTTCGCATCCTCCTAAAAACTCATTATTTAAGAGAGAAAGTAGTCAGTTCCCTATTACTGACGAAGGTTCTTCTAAGATTACCTTCATAGCAGCTCGCTGTGAACGTAACCGCTATTGTAAAGCTGGGGTGCAGATGTCGCATAAATCGAGGATCATGCGTAATCTTACGTCCTTAAGCATCTTTGCATTCATCTAAATGCATATTAAATATGAACTAGTCAGATTGGGGGATTTCTGCAAAATTGTAGCCTGCTGGAAGAAGCGAGACATTTGAATAATAAGACCATCTTTAGAAAGCGTATTCAATGGCTTTTGATATACCCGTACCATCAGTGTTTGGCATTAGCAAAAGATACCTTCCCAATCTGACAATAGTAAGCATTTCACAATTTCATACCATGACGCTGCAAGTGTAAAGGACAGAGGACACAGCACAAGACGAGGGTAAACTGTGGAAGTCACTACGCAGCGCAATTCTTCTTAAGCATCTTGCCAACATTCTGAAAAACTATTCTGTGACTCCACCTGTTCGCACTTCATCTGTTTAGCCTCTACAGAACGGATCGGGAAATCTCACTCGGAAAGAAACAGTGACAGCGAGATGGACCACAAATTAGCTCATCTATCTGTGTAGGGGCTTCGGGTGACTTTGATCCACAACAAGTCCGCTTTGTCTCCATTTCTAACTCTAGGTCATCGGCTTCTGTGATTGTGGTACGAAGGAGATGAAACGTAACACAGAAAACGATTTGCATTGGAGCAATTGCTAAACAGGCATGATGGCAGTACAGTACAACGGTAGCTGCAAAAGAAGCTAATATGCATAGTGACAAAAACAAAGTTTAGGAATAATAACAAGCTAATATATTAATTAACAAAAAACAGCATAGGACACCCCAAATTGCATATTGTCCAATCCGTTGTCATCGGAGATCGTTTCTGTCATTAGGTGCGCAAACCTGCAGACACCTCTAGGAAGGGTAAGACCAATCCAAACTGCTCGTGCTGAAATCGCTATCTTCGCTCAACGGGGAATGCGCATCGATCGAATGTCCATGTGGACGCCAACGCGACCCACGACGCAACGGCTGCAACCGCACGCTACAGTATCCTGCAAGCCTGCATATCAACCCGCAATTCGAACAGCAGTCGGGGATTAGTAATAAGTAAGACCCATTCTCGTTACACTGCACCTATAGCTTCCTTATTCTACAAAAGACAAAGTCAAGTTTACTTGAAGTGTGAGAACCACGTGTCTGTCACGAGAGGCTACGATACTAGAAACTTCTATCTCGAGAGCTTTGCGCTCAATTGCAGTAGCTTAGTCTATAAAGAAGCCAATATTATTATTTCGGATAAGCAGAAAGCCGATCCCTTTGCTAAGGGTTTTCAAAAGGTGCATACCAATAACGGTCCGGTTGAAGGTGCAGCTATTGTGTGTAATAAAGTGATGGAATTTCTATCTCGAGAGCTTTGCGCTCAGTTTTTTGGCTATACGAGAACAGTTGCACCTGCGATGATTGTTCATTCTGGCCCCGGTAAAGCCAAATTTCAGCCGTCCACAAACGCCAAGGTGAACTACGTGTACGGCGGAGCGAGAGGCATGGCATATCTACAGACCAAGGAGATTATTCATAGGTATCGCAACCTATCAATGGAAGGAACAACTGCGACTTCCTAGCCTAAAGGCATTCCAAGCCTTTTCAGAGACATAGCAGCAAGAAACTGCCTTCTTGGAGAGAAGCAGGAGGTGAAGATATCTGATTTCGGCTTGTCATTTATTGGGAAAACATTGAGAGAAAAGAAGTTGAAGAAAGTTCCGCTCAGGTCTGAACTTACCCGGAGGTTTTCAGTTTTAAGTAGGTTTCTGAGGCATTGCTAACCTGGAAGGTGCTTGGAATCATAGAGCGGGCTTGATTTCCTTGTTTGCATGACTACAGCATGCCGTATAGCGTGAATCCCTTCTAGGCCAGACATTCTGATAGTGAGTTCCAATTGCTTTGCTATCAAACAATTCGTTCCTCCTTATTCAGTAGGGACGACCACTAGAGCTGCACGCCGAGAGCAGGAGTTTACGCTTCCCAAGTACGAGATATCGCAAGGATGATTAGTCGTCACCCAAATCACCTGTATCACCTGTATCACCTGTCGTCCCGTTGATCATCGACTTGCTCGAGCGGGCGCCAGCAGCGTCTCCATTCGTCCCTGTCGCGTGCCAGAGTGGTCCAATGGATCCTCCTCGCTCGAGGGACACGAAGAGCGTCATATCGGTCGTTCAGGGCTTTCACGAAGAAGTCCGACCAACGCGTTGGTGGGCGTCCTGGTGTTCTTTTGACATCCCGCGGAATCCAATCTGTGACGACTCTCGTCCAGCGGGTGTCTGCGAATCGCATTACGTGGCCGGCCCACCTAATTTTCGACGACTTGGCCCATGCGACAGCGTCTCTGATCTTCGAACGTCGGCGAAGCTCGGAACTCCGGAGGCCTTCTCTCACTTGCGTGAGTCGTGTCACTCCGAGCATCGTCCTCTCGATTCCACGCTGCGCGACGCTGATCGCGTGTTCATCCTGCTTTCGTATAGCCCAGGTCTCTGAGGCGTATGTTAGGGCAGGAAGAACAGTGGAGTCGAATAGGTGGGCACGGAGTCGGACGTTCTTCGTCTTCTTCGCGACTTCTTCGACGCTCTTGAAAGCTCCCCAAGCCGCTCGTTTCCTCCTGTTCAGCTCTGGTGCTAGGTCGTTGGTCATGTTGAATTCGCGACCCAGATACACATAGCTGGAGCATTCGGAGATGTTCGTTCCGTTGAGCGAGAATGGGGCATCAGAAACCCATCCGTTCTTCATGAACATCATCTTCGTAAGATTCAGCTGCAGTCCAACGCTTCCACATACACGGTCGAAGTCGACCAGCATTCGCTCCGCCTGACTGATGCTCGGTGTTATGAGCACGATGTCGTCAGCGAAGCGAAGATGGTGCAGTTGCCGGCCGTCGACCTTCACTCACATGTCTTCCCATTCTAGTTCGCGCATGACGTGTTCGAGGGTGGCGCTGAAGAGCTTCGGGGATATGGTATCCCTTTGTCGAACCCCTCTCTTCACGTCAATGACGACGTCGTTGTAGAATGGTGAGATCTTGGTCGTGAATCCACTGTACAGCTCTCGAAGGACCCTGATGTACTGAGTAGGAACGCCCTGGGTGAGCAGGGCTTCCATGACCGCTTCAGTCTCGACGGAGTCGAATGCCTTCTTCAGGTCGATGAACGTAAGGCACAGCGGCAGCTTGTACTCTCGCGACACCTCGATGAGCTTCGTAATGGTGTGTATGTGGTCGATCGTGCTGAATCCTCTCCGAAATCCTGCTTGTTCGCATGGCTGTCCTTCGTCCAGCGTTCTACTAATCCTATTCAGGATGACTCGAGTGAACAGCTTGTAGACTACGGACAACAGGCAGATCGGGCGATAGTTGCCAATGTCGTGCACGTCTCCCTTCTTGTACAACAAAACGGTCTTGCTGGTCTTCCACTGAGATGGAACCTTGCTTTTGGACAGGTAGCGTGTGAAGAGCCGCGCCAAGGTGTTGATGAGCGCTGGCGGGAGGTTCTTCAGGTGTTCAGCTCTGATCCTGTCAGAACCGGGTGCTGTACGTTTCTTCACCGACGAGATGGCGTGTCGGATTTCGGAAGAGAGAACAGAGGGGACGACGTATCCATCCTGCGGAAGATGGCATGGGGCAGGTGGACGTGGCTATCGAAGAGATCGGAGTAGAAGTCGTGGATGACCTTCTCCATGGTCTTTCTGGAAGAGGTGACGGTTCCGTCGGGACGTCGGAGAGCGGCCGTCTTGGTCTTGAAGTTGGCGAAGTTCCGGCGGGCATTGCGGATGCTCAGCCCTGCCTCTGCTGCTTCAGCCAACACTTCCGCCCTTCTCTCTTTGAGATCTTCCTTTATCGCCGCTCTGCATAGCTTTGCAAGCTCGGACGTCAGTTGGTAGTTGCCTGACGCTCGTGCTGCTCCACGCTGGCGTATCAGCTCGAGAGTTTCCGGAGACAGGCGTCTCTTGGTGGTCTTTAAGCTCTCGGCTCCCTTAGCACTATCGTGGAGATGGTGCACGAAGCGATCGTATTCCTCGTCGACGTTGTCCATGACGGCATCTTCCCAAAGGCCGACAAGAGAGGTGTAGAGATCCCAGTTGATGGTCGTTCTGGGATTCCTCTTCTTGAACTTCGCGGCCTTCTCTCCTTGACGCGAAAAGCGGAACCTCGCGCGAAGGAGGCGGTGGTCCGATCCCGTGTAGAACTTGGGGACAACGGAGACATCGGTCAGGCAATACTTGCGATTGAAGATGATGTGGTCGATCTTGTTGTGGAACTGGCCACCGGGGATTCCCAGGTCCATCGTAGGGAGGGAGGCTTCTGGAACTGCGAGTTTCCATGGATGGTCTTGGTCGACATGATAAACTCAGACAGCCTTTCACCTTGCTCGTTCCACTCCAAACCGTGGGTTCCGATGTGAAGTTCTTCCGGCGACCTTCGTGGCCCGATCTTGGCGTTGAAGTCGCCGACGATCACCTTGTAGAAGGTGCGATCTTCCTTATAGAACTTCTCCAGCTCCACCTAGAAGGCTTCGACCTCCTCGTCGTCGTAGTCGGATGTTGGGGCATACGCGACGAACACAGTCAAAGCTGGCACGGAACCACATCGCTTCAGTCGCAGACGTCCGATTCGGCTTGTCAGAGACTCGTACGAATCGATGTTCATGGCCAAGTGCGTGTTGACGAGGACACCAACGCCGCCTACTCCCCTGCTGTCGCATGTTCCGAGGAACAGTTCTTCTCCGGAGTCGTAGGCGGCGTGTAGGGGGTGGTGTCTTCTCGTCTCGGTCAGTCCGATGACGTCGTACTTGATCTTCCTGGCTTGCATCATCAGGTCCTCGACGGATGCTTCGGACGCAAGCGTGCGGGCGTTGTAAGTACAGATCGTCATCCTAGTCCTTCTCAGTTTGCGCAGCCTGGTTAGGCCCTGAGATTCTAGCAGCCTCTCCGTACTCGTCCTTCCCATCGCTGCAGAAATGGGGGCTCTTTCGGGGTCAGGGGAATGAGGCCCTTTAGTGCTGCTGTGTTTGACTGGAATACAACACGGGTAGCTAGTCAGGCTCTGTCGTGCGGGCGGGGTACTCCGGGAAGCCAGCCAGACTGCCCGAAGGGACGGGGCGAGACTTAAGGCGGCCTCGAATCGCCTTACATGTACTCCCAGTCTACCGAGTGCAAGCTTTTGGCCGAGTCGACACAGTTACAATCCGCACAGTCACGGACACATCCACGCACACTGTGCACGAACATGCCGCTCCCACGCACAAGGCACGCATCGACCCGACACAGCAGGAGCAAGGAGTCCATCCCCTGCATCCCACCTGCGTCTCTGGGCAGTACACGGTCGCATTTGGTTCGCGTTTAATTCCCCTATCCACCACCCGGGGACGCGCCACGTGGCCCTGCGACAAGCGGCCCGAGATCCTTCTTAACAAGAGAGCCCGAAGGCTCTCTATCGAGGGAGATCCGTGGTCCGCATTCGAAAGCATTCAAACGCTCCTGATTTTCCTTTGTTATCCTCAAGAGCGGTCGTCCACAGTAATGATTTGCAGATGGCTTTCGCCAGAGACGCTCAAAAAGGGCGTTTATAACACGAAGACTGATGTCTACAGTTTTTCGATTATGATCTGGGAGATATTCTCATTCGGACAGCTGCCCTTTTACAAGTACGATAACAAGGAACTGAGGATTTTGATAAAAGAGAAGAGAGTGAGTTATTCTCGATCTGTCTGGAAATACGTGCGTATTATTATAGAAAAAACGGATAGGATCTTTTCTGATGCTAATCTCTGTCTCATTCACAATAAAAAAGACAAAATTACTTTGCTTTTATTTTTAATTGCTTTTATTGTGGTGTTTTGTTGCGATCAAACTTTATCCATGTGGAACTCGAGCCCGCACCCTCTACTTCTTTAGGAAACATTTTCATGGTTGGCCATGATCTTTGAAGTGCATTTTTGTACTTTTTTAGATGATTACAATGTATGCAACTTTGAAAATAACAAAATAAAACTGAATGATAAGGAGCACTAACGCAGCCACACTGTTCGATGCTTAAAAACCTCAAGGTGACGGTTGCAACATCATACCTTAACTGCGCCGAGTCCTGATGTGGATTCACCGTCGACTGCATGGATTCCTGCGAGAACTTTCGAGTTATCCTACTTCCCCTGTCACGAATTCCGTTGCTAGCGTATTTCCGCAGAGCCTATTTCCGTTTGGGAATAGGCTCTGCGGAAATACGCTCTTTGCGCGGCCGTTTTCTCTGGTGTTATGCCGAAAAACGACGCTAAAACCGTACGCGCGATAGAAGCGTTTGAAGCTGACGGACTTGGGGATTTTGCAGTTCGCTTTGCCTTTAAACAAATTTGATTCGAGGAAGGTAGAAGCCCCATAGATGCCAGAGAAGTGCATCATTGCGTAAAGCGATGAAGGCAAGTTTGCATGGATTCCTCAACGCTTTTCCAACAGGGTTGACAAAGTTGTTGTTAATCATAGCAACAGCTTTACTTAGAAGATCGCCAGAAATCTTATCACTAAGAGGTCGCAAACCAAAGTAACACGGAAAAGGTATAACTGGAATTTTCTCTGATAGTTGCCGATAAGGCGCAATCAAGCGTACGGTTTAGGTTTTGACTCCCAGCAAGATAGCAGTGAATGCAGAAGTAGGAACGACAGTAAAAAGCATTGGGTTCACAAAAACTGATGACGAGCTATCGAAGAATAGGGAGCAGACATGATAAGTAGGCAGCAAGTGATTTACACTAGGGTTTTATGCTTATAATTGGGAAAGCTCTTAGTGACGTCAATTGGTTTATGGCAAAGCGCTGGACACTTCTTTGTTGTACATTCTGTTTTTGCTGGTTTTCTATGGTCGCACGCAGCTTAAAACTATTACGTTGGCCGGAAAGTTCTGGCGCTTTTGATCGGTCCACTTCTAAGGATCATAAGTTTCTTCGTTCTCATCGGATTCAGTCGAGATAAGAGCGATTCGATTCGATTCAGGACACTTTCTTCAATGTTTGCTTCCGGAGAATCAGAGCAGAACAGCCTTCGAAACGTGACAATTTCTGGCGATCACCCATATCTTGGAGCACTACAGCACCCTCTTTTCGAGCATTTCCACCTTTCCGAGGCGTTTCATACCATCTGTAACGGCAGTTTTATTGACTCCTATACCTTGATTATACCCCAGGTTGATTTGACGGGCTGATTCGAAGGTAGATTGGTCTACTTTGAAACTGAATTAGGACATCGTTCGGAATTGCTCTTTTGGCATACTTCAACAAGCCTTCGAAGAAGCACGACTATTAGGCAAATGTGAAACACAACTAATCGTCCAGACAGTGAAGAGAATTTCGTGTTAGGTGTTACATAAAAATGCGAAGTAAGTTGAATATTGATTCAGTAATAAACGGAAGGAAAGTGAATGCACAAAAACCACCAGAACTTCCCAGCCAACGTAATCCTTGAACTATGTGACGTATTTGGTGAGCCTAAAAACTTCTACTAACCACAAGGAAAAGTTTCCGTTCTAGATTCTGTAATCTTCTGAAGAAAAGTACATTGATCATGTTGAGCAAGATCTCGACCAAACGTGCGCAACCTTCAGAATACTTTTAATCCAAAAGTTATTATAATGACAAAGAATGAATAAAGGCGTTAATCAAATTGATATGGGATGTGCCACGCATTCAGTGGAAGCCACGCGCCAAGTTGTGACTACGTGACCACGCTCTCTTCTCCAGGGTTATGCTCAAAAAAATTGAAGCGCTCATTATTTTGGTTGATGTATTTGACATTCATGACCACTTCCTTATTTTGCAAGCACACGAGAAAAAGGAAAAGGTTTTGCAGATTATTTGCAAAGTGCCCTCGGGGATTGGTCAGTTACCCTGAATTCAGGGGTCTTGCATCTTCGACGGAAGCCAAATAAATATCCATCATCCACCTTAGAAGTACACAAGTCCAGAGCAGAGGTACAGTACACCAATTGTGCACAACATTCTAATCTCCTGCAATGTTCTATATGGCGCTGCATTACGTGGTGATCTTCGGTCCTTCGCGCTCCTCCTGTGCCAGATAGCGCCCGAAACTGATACTTATGACTGCGCAAATAGCAAGCGAATCAACAAAAATCTTTTGTAATGATAAGAATTCTTTAAAAAATAATAAAAGTTTGTGTTACTTCCAGGCCACTCTTCCCACGTGTCTCTCTGAAATTCCACCTGAGATGAACGAGCTACGGCTCAGATGTATGAATCCAGACCCAAACGTGAGACCTGACTTCATCGAATTGGAAGCTATTATTGCTGAGGTATTCAGAGGAGGAGCGTTTTTTACCACCTCGAGAGAAATTTTTTGCAATTTGGACGAAGTGAGGTTGAAATTGAGAAGCTATAAAAACGAATTTTATTTGGTTGGGAACAAAGTTCCCACCGTTTTCTGAAACAATTTATTCTGAATTTCAATGAAGGTTTTTGCACAACATTATGAAGCATTCGAAAGAGGACGATTTGCTCTATTAGAAAATGTGTTTCGTTGTTCTTGCAGTTTCCATTTTTGCGCATTTCTAGGTCAATAAATCATCATCATCATTTTCATTAGCCTCTGTCCCACTTGATGGCGGGGTCCCTCTTCTGCTTTAAGTTGTACCGTCGGTCTCCCTCCGGTCCGACCCCTGTTCTGTTTGTCCACGGCAGCAGAGACAGTTTATTTAGATGGCCTGGAATACAGCAGATGAAGACGACCCGGCGGAGACGCGAAGAGAGCAGTAGAATGAATCCGGCGGCGCGGACCCGGGTATTTATACTCCGTTTCCCGCCAACCAATCGATAGCGTAAATTCAAATAGGATTCAAATGAACACGTGGGAAGTAACTGCGCTCTAATCTATACTGCGCGCCTCGGGCTATTCCCGTACAAAGTCCAAATGCAACGTATCTAGCGAACGTTGCTTCGGGCTTCTCCTGGGCCGCTATCCAGGGATCCCAAGGTTCAGGACAATCTAACAGACGGTATCGTCGTTAGCATGAAGGACGTGGCCGTACCATCGATAAGATAAGCTTTGCGCAGCTTCTCGGGTACGGGGTGCCAACGAACCTCTGTCATATGGAGGCGTTGCGAACGCGTAACTCTAGCCCTCCACCGTAGCGTTTTCGTTTCCACTGCACTGAGGCGGCTTTCAATCTCCTTCGTCACGGGCCATCTCTGAGCACTGATTTGAGGTGTTCTGATATTGCCTTGTTGCAAAGCATCCCAGTCAACGAGCGCCATTTGGACCAGGCTGCGCTCACGCGCTCGTTCACCTCCAACTTCAGGCTGCCATCGGACGTCACTGTTGATCCAAGATACTTGAAAGATTTAACTTGTGAGAGCTCACCATCAGTACCACTGATCTCCGTGCTCATTCACATCCGTCGCCAAGTCCTCTGTCTTTTTGGCGTTTAGCTTGAGTCCGAACAATGCGAAGCGATCGAATCACGTCTGCGCCGGCCGCTCGAAATCTGTTTTTTCCTCACATGCAAGTATGACGTCATCAACATACAGCAGCGTCCAAGGTGCCGCCATTTCTAGACCTCGTGAGATTGCATCCACCACGACCACGAAGAGCAGTGGGCATAGCGCAGATCCCTGGCGCACACCAACAAAATTCCATCGAGGCGCCCGCTGGCGCTCGCACTCGACTCTTTGGGCAAGAGTACAGAATGCACACCCACTCAATAAGATCTTCAGGGATAGCATGTTGTCACCACGCGTACCATATAACTTCTCGCGGAACACGGTTGAATGCCTTCTTCAAGTCCAGGGATTCAAAATGCACCGGTCTCTCTCTCGCGGTGCTTCTCTGGCAGAAGACTAACGGAGTGAATGGCAACAACGGTGCCACGGCAGAGACGGAACCCCACTGAATCCTGGAAAGCTGGACGACATCTCGGATACGTCTATCGACAATTCGCTCAAAGATTTCCATGGTGTGTAAAAGAAGGCAAATTCGGTGACTAGCGCAGTCCGCAGGACTGCCATTCTTGAAGGCCTCCTAGTCCATGAAGGCAAAGTGCATCTGTTTCTGTTTCTTGCGGTGCTTCTCTAGCAGAATGGCATAAACGGTGCCACAGCCAGAGAGGAAACCACACTGATTCTCAGGCGTTCGTTATCTACGACCCGAACAGAAACCCAAGTCTAGCCTCACGACACCGCGGCTAGTCGAGATGACGTCACAAAACAGAAGTTGCTATCCCGTGGAGACGTTCACCAGAGACGGGTGGCTACTGTTGCTAATGTGTTGCAAGCTGCTGTAATTAGCTGGTGCTGTTCTATTGCAAGGTGGCCCACGCAACAGAACAGCACCACATAGCGTGGGCCACCCTGCAATAGAACAGCACCAGCAGGGGCAATTAGCTGGCTGCCTTCGAACCCCTTACACTCGTGTAGCTCCTAAAATGGTCTAGAGGCCACACGAGCGGATGGGGTTCGAACGCCACCGCCCATATCCAGCCCTCACCATGCCGGTGAACAATTGTAAAATATCAAAAAATTTAGTTCCATAAAAAACGTACAATGCGATACGATACGATAAATAAAAAACGTACAATGCGATACGATATGATAAGAAGGGAGCGCATTACGATACGATAAAGAAGCGCATTGCATAAAATGTGCATACACACATGTAAATATTCTAAAAGGTGCAGTCCCAAGAGGGGTCATTTTAGACCATCTTACGCACAGGTTAAATGAAATCAAATATATTACAATCTGAACACATACACATAAATCTCAAATCATTTCATTTAAATAATTTCTCTAGAAGGGTCTAGAAGCCGGCTGTTAGAAGAGTCTAATAGCCGGTCGGCTTACGAAACTTAAAACTTAACTTTGGAGACACAAACATCTCCTCGCCACATTTTTTACTACATTTTTTAGTCTAATAGCCGGCTAACGATACTTTGGAGACACAAAAAATTCCCCATTTGCTGGATCGTTGAATTTGTTAACCGTAAAAGTGCACCCCTGGGTACCGGATAAGGAGTAGCGTAAATAGTGAGTTATGAGTGTGAGAATCAGCATAGAACACCAGAGGAGAAGTGAGCACCGGCATCGAGATGGAGGAGTATGAGCGGAATATAATAAGGTAGAGCGTAGAGAAGAAAGACATATAAAAGAGAACATCTAAAGTAAGTGAAGGAGATGATAGCAAAATGAATAATACAGTGATAACAAGAAATAAGGCCGAGAAGGAGTGATGACAAGGAAGAACTGGAAGTGGGGGAAGGGGAGGGGTGCGTTAAAATATTGAAAATCATTCCATCAGGTTTTTCACCTCGATTTAAATCGTTGATGGGGAATGAGGAAAAATTAACGAAAACGGTTCTATCGTTTAGGATGGGAAGGAGTGGTGGAACGACAAGGTGGAACGAAAACGGAGGGTGTAGCAAGACCACTGCGTAACCAAACCAACTCAACAAGGAAACCGGGTCCTCGCTCCCACCAGACGAAGATAACGTTCACCCAACAGTGAGATCAATAAAAATCGGTATTCTAGAAGAAAGCCTAATAAAATATTCGGTTCTAAGTGCTGTTATCCCCATACTGTTTTGTAACAAAGTTTTGTGCCTCTTGCAAAAAAGTTCCCGAGAAGAAGACACCGAAAAAACGGGGAGCAATTTGACTTCAACGCGCCCCTAATTAATAGAAAAGCAAGTGCGAAAATGATGACAACATTTTAGGAGTAGGCAACAGGAGCCTAAGGAAAACCCAGCAACGCAGAAAAATAGAAGCAAATATACTGCTAGTGATGAACACAAGCAAACAATAACACTGCCGTGTTATGTGCTTTCCTCCGCGTCAGCGAGCACAAAGTTGTGCAGGGGAAGGGACTGCATGTGTAGCGCGACCAACGCACTCGCGTTGAAATTGTCTTTATCCCACTTCACATAACACCTGGAGATCCTTCCCTTGCACGACACAGAAGCAAGTAGGAGCCACAAGACGTTTCGGGCGGACGCATCAAATTGGCACCGTGAAATTGAAATTAGGTGTCGGGAGTGCAATCACGGGCATGCCCTTATTTGACGTCTTACCACTAGTATACTTGCTTAGAAGGATTATTCGGATCTCAGAACACGTTTGCTGCAATGAGGTGGTGCGAAACAGATAAACTACTGGCCCCAGAACTTAAAATAAGGACTCCGAACCTGAATTATCCGAGAATTCTTCCTGGATAACGGATTGAAATTTATAATAAAAGTCGCCGTCCTAAGGTTCCGGGCCTTCAGAAGACTCTTAGTTCTTCAGGTTCCACCTCCAATAAATGTTCTCATGACATGCATGACTATCGCTGTGGTCTTATTGACCAATACACCTTGGGTGGCTAGCAGATGAGCATATCAGTGCTTCATCCTTTGTAGAGATGTCTGGCACACGGCGTCCACTTTTTAAGGGAAACCTGCAGTTGGCTTGTCTGCATCCTTCTGCGACCCGAAAAGTTTTTAAGCCCCTCCACAAGTCATGAAGCTGCAGGAAGATATCGTTCCGCGATTGCAATCCCGACACCTAACACCTAATTTGACGGTGACAATTTCATGCGTTCGCCCGAAAAGTCTTGTGTAGGAGGCAGATCTGCAGTCAAAATGAGGAGACAAGAGTGAATTAGCATTACCTGCGCAGCATGCGTCGGTGGCTGCGAAGGATGCCACCGACGCAACCATGTCCCTTGAAGCATACCTTCTTTGCTTAGCGATTGAGCCCTTTTAGGTTACGCATTTTTTCATCAGATGTGAACGGAACGAGCGGAAACAAAAATGGATGTGAACGGTACGAGCGGAGACAAGAAATGAAAAAAATTTGCCCGCACGCGACCGACTATGCCCCGGCGGCGACGATGAATGCGGTATCGATCACTCTCGGCGCTCGAGGGCGCCGGTACACGGCGCACCGCGAGCGCCGAGCGCGAGAGCGCTGAGACAGCGGGCCATGACGCGCGCGCCCGCAGAGACGCAGACGGCGAGAGCGCCGAGAGAGGACGGCGCGCGGAGCGCCGTGCGCAGACCGCGAGTGCTCGCACTTACGACGCGGTCTTCCTTCCGTCGCAGAGCGTGCTGCGATTGGAGCACGGAATCGCAGCACCACCACACCGCCAGCTGGTGCTGCTCTACGTCTCTGGCACTCTCTTTCTCTCGCTCTGACCGGAGGACCTGCAGAGAACCTGCGGGCGACCTCAACCACTACAGCACCACGTGTTGCTATTAAAATAGCAACACGTGGTGCTTCGCAACACAACAGGACCCCAAAAAAGCGGCTCTAAAAGGATAGCAACCACTGTTCCACTTTCCAACAACTGAAGAAGGACTGTTAGAGGGGGCGTGGTGGGGCGGATCCTGTTCGGGTCCTAGATAACGAACGTCTGAGTTAGTGGAAAGCTGGGTACGTCTATCGACAATTCGCTCAAAGATTATCATGGTGTATGAATAAAGGCAAATTGGATTGTAACTAGTGCAGTCCGCAGGACTGCCGTTCTTCTTCCAAATCGGGATGGTCATACTTTGCTGCAAGCTATTGGGCGCTTTCATTTCAGCAACAACCTGATTGCGAAACTCTGTCACCCAGTCAGCAGGGCACCTGCCATTCGACTTCCGGTCGACTGGCAGGTCATCGGGACCAGTGGCTTTTCGTGAATTTATTCTCCTCAGGACTGCTTCGGTTTCGCTCACTGTGATCTTCTGAGACAGAGACCGCATACAAGGGATGCAGAAGGAATAGCAGGATGGGCAATTTCAACATTCCAGATTACCTCGAATTAGTCATGCCATCGCTTCACAGCCCTCTTATGATCCATCATAAGATGACCGTTCTCGTCATTAATGCCAAAAACTTCTCGATGTCTTCTGCTTGGCGACAGCGAGCTTTGGCGAATCGGTGAAGATATGCTCACCATCGCGCGTTTCCAGTTGTTCGCTCACATCGGCGTAGTGTGCGGCTTTTGCAGCGGCCACTGCCTGCTTTCTTTGCCACTATCTTCGCTTCTCTATAATTCTGCCAGCTATAGACTGTTTTATCTCCGATAAATACGTGATACTGCCGATTCTTTTCTCGGACCTTTCTCTGTCATAGTCAGTCCACAGCCATGCCTGATAGTCGACCCAGCGCCGTCCTGGCTTCGTTGTGCCGAGTTCGAGGCGTGCAGCTCGAACTATCGCTTCGGTAGCCCCTTTCCAGGTTCCGTCGACGGTTGCTACTCTCGGCAACCGAATGTGGGGAATAAGATCTGCATCTATCTCGCCCCATCGCCACCACTTGATCCTTGCTGGACCGTATAGCTCGACATACCTCAGCCTCGGAGGAGCAAACTTAAGAGTGCAGATCAGTGGGCGATGTTGTGTGGCAATCTTCCGTCGGCGACAAGGTTTTGATCGCGACCCTAACAAGGACATAGCCAATCTGCGTCTTGGCGTTTCCGCTGAAAACGAAATGAGCTGGGAGTCACGCTTTCGAAACTTGGTGTTCACGATGGTGAGGATGGTGGGTCTGCATACTCAAGTATACGCTCACCACCTGCGTTGCGTGATCGATAGCCAAAACCATCATGACAGCTGATAGCCGTCTTTCGTGGTCCGACGTGACCATTAAGGTCACACAACAATCATATCTTGTGACCGCACTTCCGCTGTCTTCTCGTCAAGCAGGGACCAAAGCTCGTCCTTGGTTTGCTTGGAAGAGCCTGTTTGCGGAGCATACGCAGAAAAGAAATGGCATTGTCGCTCCTCTACGGCGACAACATTCTTCATCATGTGGTCATCGAAACGTTCTACGCTTGCAATCGGTCTCGGAAACGTTCGGAGACGATCATACCGATACCACTGGTGGTCCTGGGACTGCCTCACCGAACGGCCTTGAAGCCGCAGCCAGTTTCCCTCGACTTCATGTAAACAGGACCATCTCGCTTCTTGCACCGCACATAAATCTATCTTTCTTCGCTCCAGTGCTTCAAACAACTCGCATGAGTGACCTGTCAACGTACCTACATTCAACGTTGCTACGCTGGCCTTGCCTACGTTGCGGGACTTTCGGACTAGCTCAGTTGTCACCCGATGCCGTCCTCGCATCAGGGACCCCCGCATACTTCTCCCACTCGCCGGGCTTTGGGAGTGCGCGTTGGCTCCCGCGTACGCCGTAACGCTATCTCGAGATCTCTTAACCGTTATCAACCATGTGATATGACATAGGCCTTCGTAGGCCGTCCTGTCACAAGGGCCTCTCACCTGCATTCGATTGCCCGTGTTTAGCTCTGCTCGCCAAAGCAAGCAGTTTTCAGTGGCACCACGAGAAGGAACGGACATCGCCACCTAGGTCAATAAAGCGAAGGTCAAAAAAGAAGAATAATCTCTGCCGGCACCTTCACTCTGTTTATTTTTCTACCCAATTGTTCTGATTCTGATTTGTTCTACAGGAATGTGTGACGGTTTTTCGGCTTTCGAATTTTTGATTTTCGATAATTCTCACGGTATTGAATTGAGTGTCCAAAAGGCATAATTTCTTTTTTACCAACAGCCCCAACTCCTTGATTGAATTTTTTGGGTGGTATTATACGTCTTTCGAAAGAAAATGTTTTGTTCCACCAAAGTGTTTGTTGTGTTTATTTGCTTATATTGATTTTTCTCAATTATAAGCGAGATGCTATGATGGAGAAAGATTCATTTTTCATTTTTAGTACAGTGTCATGTGTCATTTGAAAAAGAATGTTTCGTTCTATCAGAATATATGTTTTGTTCTTTGGTCGTTCTGAATTTTTCTTATTTCGCGGTCATCAAGTTCGGATTTTAAAAAATAACCAGAGAGTAGGAGCTGTTGGTAAAAATAATGTATGTATTCTAGACACTCCACTTTAATGCTCTAAAAGTTAATGATAATGAAATCAAATGAAAACATCCAACACAAGTTTTTGTACAGAATATCGTGCTTTGAACGGTTTATAACCTTGTGCAGAAAATCTTGAACTTAAGACTAGGAGGGATTTTTCTTTTTTGACCTTCCAGTTTATTCACCTAAAAATTGACAAAAAATCGAAAACGAAAAAAGCCAACTTACTTTACCAGAGAACAAACTTCTTTTGAACTTTTTTTTTAAAGAAAGTGCAAAAGAAATCTAGCGAAAGTTGGAATAAAATGTAAAATAACGCGTGGAATTAGTTTTCAACCCAATATATTGTTCGTTTCTCCAATTATCATCAAACAAGCGTATTTACTATAACAAGTTCTCGATATCTACTCGAAGGTAAAGAGAAAGATGTTATAACTTCTAGTGATTGTATCGAGGTTAGTTATAGTTATTATCATTTTTCGTAAAAACATGCCTAAAAATGTGTCTCTATGTGTCTCTATGTTTATTGTTTACCGTTTTTGGGTTAGTGCAAAAATAATCTCGTTAAGCTTTAAAAGGCCATAACTTTTTATAATAAGCTTTATTTATCAAAACAAAAATTATTAGAATCTACTCATATTTTTCAGCGAGAAACGAGTCTAATTTCCGCTAGCACAGAAATCTGGGGTCCTGAAGGCGGTGAAGTCTGCGAAGGGTTATTTTTGCACCCTTTCTACATTCTACTCCAATCAGAAGAGGTCTGCTCTAGTCATTTTTGGGCACCACGACGCGATGAACATGACAAGTAAGGCCGTATACATGGTTGTATAGACCTCGAAGAAAGAAATCGAATGGTATCCACCGTTTCTCAAAATATCCTTTGCTGACTAGGTTATCAGCGTGCGAATATCGTCGCAACAGGTTTCTTGACCGGGTGATACAGGCGTTATCGGGGATACGCGAATGTATCTTGTCCCATTTCCAACTAGCCGGAAAGCTGCAAAGAGAGCTCAAGGTATCAGCGATGCGCTTGGTTCGGGAACCGTGAGCGGACGCATGGCACAATGGATGCTCTAAAACACTTACCTAAGCATTATAAGTATCGCTAGACGGCAACACGTTGGTCTTGAAACTCATCTGGTGAGCCGTCCATTTAAAAATTGGATTCTATATATGCAGATTTTTATTGAAGATGTGGTGCAGAGATATCTTTCAAAAGTTGATCACAATGATTCGCCGTGACATGAGTGTATGCTCTTCTGAGTATGTGATTATCATGGGTAAATCTGAAGCGACAGTACTGCATTTTCACGGCTCCTACCTTGATCGGAGGTCGAAAAGAGGTGGAGAAAAATTTCACTCCAACTTTGCTAAAGGAGTTCACGCGGGGCGCTGAACCATTCTTAAAATTTCGGCCGATTACGATAGTTTAGAACGTGTGCACGCGATCCCATAGTAAAATTGGTGTGTTCCTAGCTCCTTAGGTTAAAGGACTTTGCAAAAATGGTACCCACTTTTCTACTATGTGAGGAGTGGAGACTCTCATAGTGGCATTCATTTTCGCCGCTCAGACATACGCCTAAGATAGTTTTCTAATGAGTATACCAGTGTCATTCAGTAGTAGATGTGTGTCACCAGCAGTTGTTCTACTATAACTTACAATGTTTAATCTAATCTATCAAATCTATGATATTCTCTCAAAATGGTCAAAATCGTCCTCTATCTCTCCTGACTTTGTTCCTTTAAGCTTTATTAAACAGATTTTAAGCCACATACTTTACCCTCTAGAACATATTTTTAATTTTAGTATTATGACATCTGAAGTGCTAAAGAGATGGAAGCACGCTTTCGTTACGCCCGTTCCAAAAACGTCTTCTCTAAGTGATCCAAAGAACTATCGTCTTATAAGTATTACTTCTGTGTTTGCTAGGACCTTCGAAAAAATCGTCAAGAAACATATCGTTACGCACTTAGAAAAGCACAAGATAATCTCTGATAATCAGTTTGGCTTTTTGCAAGGAAGGTCTGTAGAAACATCCATGCTGACGTCTCTTAATGACTGGACTGAAGCTATGGAAACTAAAAATAGAGTAGACGTGGTATATGTAGACTTTTCAAAGGCGTTCGATAAGGTGCCTGTAGACAAACTATTGCTTAAAATGAACACTGTCGGAATTCATCCAGGATAACGGAGTGGACGCACAATTTCCTTACAGGAAGGACATATCAGGTTCGAGTTGAGGGAGCACTCTCCTCTGTGTTCAACGCTTACACTGGCGTTCCACAAGGCGGAGTGCTCTCACCCCTACTTTTTCTGCTGTACACTTATGAGGTTCCAGAATCAATCTCTAGGTTGGGAGTGACGTGTAAAATGTACGCTGATGATGTTAAAACATACAAAGCAATAAAGGAAGACCAGGATACCTACTCCGTTCAAGCAGCTCTTGACTGCAGTTGGGCTAACAACTGGGATCTCCCACTTGCACCAGAGAAATCCTCTTTCTTACCTTTAGAAGCGAATAATAAGGCAACGATACCCGTTTATAAGTTACGAAATGCTGATCTAAAGGTGGTGTCCGAGATTTAGGTTTCTTAATAACTAAGAAGCTCAATTTTGACATGCATTATAAGGCTATGGTCAAAATGGCCAACTGTCGTACATATAATCTCTTCAAGGTTTTAAAAAGCAAAAATCCTAAAACGCTTTTACTTGCTTACAAAACATACGTACGACCCGTAGTAGAGTTTGGTACAACGGTTTTCAACCCGGTCAAGAAAAAAGACATTGATATGTTGGAGAGCGTTCAAAATAATTTCACCCGAAAACTCATAATGAGATGCTTTGGCGTCGATTATTTGCAAATCCCAAACGGCAGAGAAAGAAATAGAAGACTTGGACTAAAATCATTGGTGTGTAGAAGGAAGATTGCTGATCTCAAAATGCTGTTCAAGATTCTCACGGGCAAACTCTACATAAGCCCTTCACATTTCCTCGGTGGTCAAGTAGTAAGAACAAGAAGAAGTGGGCTCCGCCTGCAGGTTTCTATTGCAAAAACCACGATCAGATCTTCATTTTTGACATATAGAAGGCTTCGTGAGCTCAACTCTCTGTTTGCGGAAAACGAAAATCTCCTGTCCCTATCCACGCATGTCTTCAAGAAACTGGTGCTGACTAAATTCTGCTGTTGACTAAATTCTGTTCATTGCTGCCTTCAGAATTACAGGTGCCTCTGTCTACGTCTGATTGTTGTCTTGTGACTTTTTTGGTAGAACTTGTTGCTTTTTCTTATTTGTTTTTGCGCGTGCGTGTCGTGCTTACGCTCTGAATAAATAAATAAATAAATAAATAAAATGTGAAAGGAATGGCAAGAAGTCATTAATGATTGAGGGACACTCATTCCTGCTATTCAGTGCTGAATTTCTTGCGAAAATCCATAATGCTTCCAACGCTTTTCTAGATGAAATGTCTATCGTGCACTTAACGTCAAACTCGGTTCCACAATGCTACTCTACCCTGCACTTACCTAAGGGCCTCTATGTAGTCTCGCGGCAGCACCCGAAAAACTCGTCCATATAGCTCCTGGGATCCACGCTGCCAGTTTGGTGGAAGTCGCGGCGCGGACGAGTTGCCGCTGGTCGCAAAGGTCCCCGAGGGCTGCCGTAGTTCACGGCAGCTCTCACCTGCAGTGCCACGAGCTGTGGGTGAGACCCAAGGTGGGATAGATGGATGTCGATCATGGTTCATCGATTTGGAAATATTCTCTTAACGAATCTACATGCTAAGAAAGTTGGTGCATAATTTCTGTCCATAAAAGAGCTTGGCAACTGACACCGTTAGTGTCGAAAAATGGAGGCCTATGGGATCCTGCACTCAAAACGTAACGCAAAAAACCTTAGCACGATATTAGGTAACCTTAATTGCACTGAAAATCTTTGCGGCCTTCCAGCCACAAGTTATCCGCTTAAGGAAAATCCTTGAGCAGAAATGCAGCAACAAAGCAGAACGTTCTTTTTAGTATGAGCTATAATTGCATCGGACAGACCTTCCGGTCTCACCAAGCCATCTTAGGGAATGTTGTCATCACAAGGGCTACCACACTATCTTCGAGCTGCTTGTCAACCGAGGAACTTTTAGTGGAGGTAGAACGACAAAAGTGAGAGCAAGCGCAAAATGGTACAGAACTGCTGATTTATAAAGAGTCTTCTATAAGATTTAGGGACTTACATTCAAGAACTCCTAACTTGGCTTAGGAAACGCTCCTTCACAAAACAAAAAGCGTTTTGCTTACTACATCTCTGACATTCTTGGAGGTTGCAACTGCCGGCAAAAGTCAAGTTGATACACTGCTCCAACTTTGGCGCATCCTCCCAACTTATTGCGGGAACAAGCAACACAGTCTTCTGATATACCCTCCCTATCGTAGAGCATATCTCGGACAAGCTGCTTCTTAATGCTGTCATTCGGGATGCTAACAAGCACAACATCATTTTCACTTCCTTATTACTTTAGTTTTTGAAATGTTAACACGACACCGCCACCATCACCCTTGAGACGACATTTTCAGATGCCAGGAGTGGTGAAGCCTCAACCGAACTCCATCCTAAGTCGAATCGCTGCGGCATTAAGCGACTACGTCTACGGTCGAGTGTACACCTAGCATCAACGATCAAGAGAGAGGAGATCGCTGTCGGCTCAGCTAGTCCTTTCCAAAAACATTTCCTACAAAATACCTTCTAGACTGCCTAGTTCACGTCATCGTTAAGCAACTTTCGTAGTGATCTAGTGATTATAAAGATTTGTATCTCTACCATTTTGTTTGGATATTGAAGTACTTAAATAACGCATCTTCATTCGTCGTGCAAGCCACAGCATTGTTTCTACGTTCTCTCGTCGTGCTATTCACCTCGTTGTTATAGTTCGAACCGACGGCGCTGTTGGTGCATCCATGCGATGTATGGTTTGGCCCACCTTGTCAGGCATCTCCTTCGAAGACACTAGGCGTCCCTCGGTATTTATAGTACCTTGGTGTAGTTTTCATCCATTGGTCGCTTCTTCTGGTTACTGGGTGACCGGATTATCGGCGTCTTCAAACTTTCAATTAGCTGGTTGGGCTTTACAAGCGGGAGCGTTACGTTAGATGTCGGCCTCAGGTGTCCATATCGTGCACCCACCCCGAGTACGGTTGGGTGTGTATAATTCGGGCGAGAGAAGCAGATTTTACAACGTGAAGCAGATTTCGTTGTTGCAGGGCAGGTGAGGGTTGTTCTTGTTTAGCTTCATCCTACCTTCTCGAATTCTATGTGGTACGTTGAGTTGTTCAGGCATGTCACTGATGGCAACTATTATCATTTCAATTATAATCACCACCAATGTTTAAGAAGGGCGAGCGGTGCGGTCCATCTCCGGCTGTTCAATGGTTCCGTTGACGCTCAATTTCTACTGGTAGTCCCCGCGGTTCAATCCCAAGGAGGGGGCACTCCATATTTACGTCCGAACACTAAATGGAGCCCCCTCCTGCGACTATTGCGATATACTTCTTGAAATAAGGAAAAACGAAACTTAGATGTAAAAACACGCAAACCCTCTAACGACCTCCGCCTGCCTCCGCCGCAACAAATGCGGCACGATGAACCTGTCGCACGCATGCGTTGCGAACGGAGGACGCCGTGCCCCCTCCCTTGGGATTGAACCATCCCCGCGTTTCTTTGAAGAGGAGACTATCCGATAATTATTTCGCGGTACGAGGCACACCACCTGTAGAGCAAATTCACGATTCAAAATCAACACGCAATGGTGAGGCAAATCGTAGAGCGGCTGGAATCGTGTGTAGGGCTTTTATCGATTGAATCCGTTTCTTACATACGTCATATGCCAGGGCGTGGCTAAATTTGAAAAAGAGTGAAAGATGGTGGGGAAGGCAATGACCTCCCCGGACGAGTGGCGCATACGCCGGTCATGCTTTCCTTCACAGTAGAGAAACATAGGGCGTGCCTACAGGACCAATTCTCTCCCACCACCGCATAAAGTCTATTTTTCTTTGCTTCAGTAGTTTTCCAATAATCAGGAGTGGCCCAGCAACTACCCACATCCATTGTTACCATGCGGGTTTTGCTTACGTTGCGGTGTAGCATCATATCATCTCACTATCAGGTATGCCCCGGATTCACCGGATACAAACAGAGAATGCAGGAAGAAAATGCAACTTTATTAACAAAAAACGAAGAAGTAACGGACACAATGGTGCTAGGCAGCGCGATGCAGTATAGCGCTGCGTCGCTGGAAGTACACAACTCTGCGAGCGTAAACCATCTATGCTACAACAATGGGTGCTTCACTGCGCTGTGAAACCGTGGACGGGCCTTTAAGCGTGACATTTGGACTTCTTGCAAAGTTTCCCCTCCCTGCCTCTGGGACCCTTGCTAACTTTTCACACCTGCTGGACTTTGCGATTGCGCGACGGCTACTGCAGACGCTGTAGCCATATCTTGTGAAGCATACCGCACCATTAACCATGCCATTGAAATGGGCTGTTCGTGGCCGACCTGCCGCAAGAGCCTATCACTTGCACTCGAGTGCCCGTGTTTACCCCGCAATGTAAGACATGGGGCAAGGAACAGACATCGCCGATATGTCCGCTGCAGATGTGGAGGGGGTATGTATAACCATCGTTCAAAGCTGTATCCCCTGCTCTTTATAAAGTGTCCCTGCGACTTGGTTTGCAATGAGGCAAACCTACGAGAGAAGGATACCAAGCCCCCTGTCCTATCGTGTATTCGAGATCGAAATGATAAAACGCCTTACACGTGAATGAACAAATGAAGCCGAGGGTGCCGCAGTTGATCATACTTATGAGGCTTGTGTGGTGGTTGTTGCTAGCTGGATATGCATTATCTGTGGCTGGAGATGACAGTGCAAGCGGTTCACCACCACCGTCTGGACCTGCTGGTTCCAGTCTAAAAACGGAAGTTGTAAGTTCATGCTTCTCTGGTGAATTACCTGAAAGAGTGGCTTAAGAACAACCTTGCTATGAATGTTGTTTTGTAGGATAGTCTAAGCGACTTCTTACCTTACGACTTTCCAGGAGAATTAGAAATGACAAAAATGCCAGATGGGTTGGTTTGTTTAATCTATTCGGCTAAATTCAAACATACTACACAAGCAGCGCAGCAAGCAGCGCGTCTCGCACCTGCGCTTAACGCCACATTGCTACATCATTAACGCATGAAATGCTATTTTTGTACATCTTAAATTTCTAGGTTCTGCCATTTTAGAGTGTACGCGATTTCAAGGGTGGCACAAAGCGGCTATTGGGGGAGAGGGGTCCAGCTATCTTTTGGATCCTACGCGGGGCATGTCTTGCATTTTTGCAAGCTTCCTGTTCATACAAGGTGTGCATGCGATGACAACAGAGTGGGCCGAGTTTAAATTTTTTGATACCCTTATGAAGGATCACATGTTGTCTACCGACATGAGGGATAAACATTAGCGTTACCGTATCCCAGTTTGGGATGCGCTCTGTATTGTACTCGTGCGAGATAAAGGGCTGGGCACACTCCTGCTGCTTGACGCAGCTAAAATGATGAAGAATAGGGCAGAGACACAGAGTACGTGTCTGCGTCAGGGGCGGAGGCGCGCTTATGGCACACTTCGCTTCAGCGTTGACGTCCAGCGTCAACACTGCAAGCGTCAGCTTCACGGAATGAGATCGGTCATTCCGTGAAGCTGATGCTATCGCTCCTGAGCAAGAGACAAGATAAGTAAGATAGGAAAGCCCTTTCCTCAGCTGAACCAGGTAACCGGTCAGCTGAGCGATGGTGGTCCAGTGCCGACATCAGAGAAGGAAAGAACGACCGCCCCTCACCGCAAACATGTCCTGAGCCTGAGAGCGACGCTCCGCCCCGTTTTTGACGCACTAAAGCCGTTGCCGAGTGTGCCCAACCTTTAACGTGAAGGCGGATTTGACGCGTGTCAGAAGTCAGATTCATCTATTCAAAAAAAAATGTGGCGCAAAATTGCCGATAAAGCAGGCATGAAAGGCTTGGCTAGTCCTTGTGGACCAGAACCAAGAACCATGAATTCGAGGGATGCTAAATGCAAAACTAGTACGGAGAACAACCTTAATTTGCTGAAAGAATTCAGGGTTCCTGGTTCGGGTCCCGCCAAGGCCAGCCAAACCAGTAAGATCACACCTTTCATAACATCAAGCACTGTTCAAGAAGAACGAATGCTGGACCGCTTCGATCGTGTATGCAAGAACGTTGCGTTGCAGGAGAATTTTACTAAGATGACATCCATGAGAAAATGACGAGCATATGGTAACTACCAAAGCGTCGAAAAAGTTATGAAGAAAACGAAAAACGTCCTGCTACGTGCTCAACCAGTTCGACTCCTGCGCTCTTCCTGTGCTAGCGTACTATACGAAAACAGGATAAATACGTGATCGTCGTTTGCAGAGAGAAAACGAAAGGACGATGCTTGTGGTTTCGAGCTTCATTACGTTCGAGAACTTCAGACGCTATTGCATAAGCGAAGTCGTCGAAAATTACGTGGGCCTGCCTTATAATGCGTTCCGCAGACGCCCACTGAGCAAGGGTCTTGCCTTCTGGATTTCAAAAACAAAAAATTGAGGGAACGCCAGGGCGCTCGTGCGCCTTCGAAAACGGAATGACCCTAGAAACGGCTTTAACAATTCGATGATCACCTGGACAACAGGCAGCACAGGTGAAGATTGAATAACATGCACAATACGTTGTTCGCCTGATTTACTGTCACCGCATGCTCTTCTCGGTACTTGTGAAGCAGAGGGCCCGTGGTGCCGTGGGGTTGCCGCGTTTCCGTTGTGGTTGCCGCGTCAACATGTTTTCCGGCAACCCCTCGGCACCACGGGCCCTCTGCCTTTTAAATACCCTTCCCTCTCACGAACATGAGGCTTGCAGAAGTGCAAAAGACGTTCTTTACGCAGGATCCTAACACTTGATCAACAGCACGTGAGTCGACTACGCTATCCACTGGTCGGCACGCCGCCCCGAGCGAACAATGAACTCGATAATGACAATGTGTCCATACCAACCACTCGGCTACCATGGTGCAGCTTTTGCGGGCCGTAACTCTGCTCAGTGTTGTACTCGGGTAGAGATACTTGCATTTCATTACTCCTGAGAGCAAGGCGATTTTTCCAATACACATTTTATTGCTGGATCAGACCTACACTTTAGGTGGTTCCCTTGTGCTCGAATAATCGAATTCGAATAATCATTCGAATAAGTTATTCGAATTCTTTTCGATTATTTGATTATTCGAGTTTCGTAATTTCGAATAATTATTCGAATTCGTTTATTCGAGGTTCGAAAAATCGAATAATATTCGAATTTCGAATACGTGGTTGTTTCGGATGTAGCATAATGATGATTTTTGTAAGCGACGTTCGGCGCAACATGTGGACGGGGGAGGCAGTCCTTGGCTTCGACCGCCTTGAACATAGCAGTCGGGTTTGGTGACATGGAATTTCCCCTATGGTACGCGTACGTACGTGTAATGCAAGTTGCACCGAGAGGGCCTAGGTCAAACTGGTAAAAACCCGTAACTTTTTCGAGTACTGATGGACTGCCCCCCTCGTCCACTAGTTGCGCCCGACGTTCATTCCGGTGACGACTGTTTTCGATAGCACACTGTCGAGGAGCTCACCGTTACGAAAACGCATTCAATATTCTACTATGCATAGAAGGATAGTGTGTGTGTGCGTGCGTGTGTGCGTGCGTGCATGCGTGCGTGCGTGCGTGCGTGCGTGCGTGCGTGCGTGCGTGCGTGCGTGCGTGCGTGCGTGCGTGCGCGCGCGCGTGTTTCGATCAATCCATCACAACTGGCGCGGGGGCATGGCGTATTGGCGATACTGACCGCAGTTGATGGCGATCGACTGCGGTCCGAAATTTTAACCCTTGGGGAGTCGGTCTCGCTGAACACAAATTTAAAGCTCGTTTTTGAAATTATCGGTTGAAGTTGATCGAGCTATTGATTTTCTATGGGGAGTTCGTTGAGGCGAATCAATTGTATGACCGGTCTTGGTTGATATTTTCAAAATCTAACTTCACATTTGCATTCTCTGCGACCACGACTACCATCAATATAGTACACTTGAATCCTCTATGAAATTTGCACACTAAGCACCAATTTCCACGAAATGTAAAAAAATGAATTTCAGGTTCGTGATCAGTGACCTCGACTACCTCAGGTCTAAAGTTTCGAGCTTATTGAGTGATATTCACGAAAAATCAATAATTTGATCGATATCTCTTAATGGCAATCGTGACTGCAGAAACAAACTTGAGATTCGTGTTCAGCGACCTCGGCTACTCTGAGGATGAAGTTCACAGTTTGCATACATAACACGATAATATACCAATTTCAGTTGAAATTCAAAGTTTTAAAATCAAAATCAACCTTGCTACAAAGAGAAGATTCCAGAAGAACGTTGAAAATTATTTTAAAAACATTGAATTTGTTTTGAAATTCTGTTTGAATTTCTGAATTTCAACTGAAAATGGTATCTAACTCCAGTGGTATTTAACTCCACGATTTGATTTTTTGACGATTCCTTTGAGATAATGAACTGAAAAAGTAGAGCGAACAGTTTTTTTTTTCGCAAAAGTTTTGCACTTGTGCGTAGATGTTTTGCACACGTATTTCTGTAGGAATTCTTTTTGTATGATTTTTTTTGTAGGAAAAACGTGCTCATGCTTTGCCATCTTAAAGAGTATTGCAAACGGTTCCTAGAAGAAATTGAATATCTCCATTATTTGCATCTTTTAAAAAAACTCTATTGTTTTGTTTAGCTGCTGGTGACTTTTGTACTTACTGAACATACTTTACTACACTTACTTAAACCTACAAAATGCGCTTTTGAAGCGAATAAGCGATATCAAACGAAATTGGTTAACACAGTAATCTCATCGTCCTTATTAATACACCCCAGTGCAAAATTATAGGTTCACTCCCCCCCCCCCCATTTGTTCATTAGTACCAGAAGAATCTGCTGCCTACGCTCATCGATAATACCGTCGTATTCCTCACTATCGAAAGCCTCTAGAAGAGTTCTAAGCAGGCTATCTTGTCAGTGCAGGATGGCACGAACTTTTATTGAAAATTTAACGAATGGAGACCGGTGCAAAATACAGGTACACATCGTAAAACACCTGATTAATCACAAAGTCTCTAGCTGATTAAATTGCCTTCGCCATAACTGCCATTGGCGGCGGACTCAGCGGGTGAAGCTTCCCGCGCCCTTGCTCGCCACATGTTTTGGACACTATCAAACACACCGTTCTGTTCACCACAAAAAGCTCTATCGAACGATATCAATCCCGACCAATTTCAGAAACATCGATTTTTTGGCAATTTCCCATCGACGGCGGCGACTCTCTAATCCGAGCCTGAGCGGACAGTGGCTTCATCGAAAATCGATATTTTCGAAATTGGCCAATTTTTCTCATCCAAAATCATCCAGAAGTTACTTGGGACGCTAATTACGAATCCAACGTCCGTTTTTGAAAATTCCGCCAATTTCTGTAGGTTTTGGATATTCTTCAGGATAACTGAGAGTGGTCAGACCAGAATCACCAATATTGCTTAAACTTCCTATAGGTGCGGGGCCTATACGTGATGTCGAACACAATGGCGAATTGGACGATTATGGCAGGAGACCACCCATACCGATAACTTAGGGTGATCAGTGATCCTGACCCGACCTCCCTCAAACGAGAAGTAACCTACTGAAGTCTGAGGGAGTTTTCAAAAACGGACATCGGATTTGTAATGAGCACCCCAAATAACCCCCAGATGATTTTGGGCGAGAAAATTTGGCCAATTTCGAAGATATCGATTTCCGAATACGTCATCGTCTGTTTGCAACAGCCTCGAGCGCCTGGTTCTCCGTGCGAAGCTGTCAAAAAGTCTATATTTCCAAAATTGATGCCGATCGAGAGCACTTTTCATGCCAAACGGAACGATACCATTGCGGATGTCAAAAACTCAAATCTGGGTGAGTAAGAGCGCAAGAAACTCTAACCGCTAGCTTCCGTCTCTCTAAAATGGCAGCTGATGGTAAGGCGTTTAGGCTGCTAAAGAGTTCTGAGCACGTCATCGTAAATCACGTTGAACGCTCTGTTCGCATACGCATTTGAAGGAGGTTAGCTCGCCGCGTCTTCCCGTAGTCGTCCACCGAAATCGGAAAAAAATGCGTCACGCAAGCCTCCCCTGCATTTTCGCACCTCTGTAGCATTATCCCTTCCTAAGCTACACTAAAGTACCGGACGCGTCTTTTGAATGGACGCCGGAAAAACAGCGATTTTGCGGTTTTTGCGTCTTTTTGACATCACTCGCCTGAAATTCATTCATTTTAAAAACTAACGACATATTGGAGCTCACGAGCTCAGCTCAATCACTGTTAATATGGAGCAGGCTGCTAATACATACACTGTTAATATGGAGCAGGCTTTTGTGATTAGAGCAACTTATTTCCCAGAACATATGTGCTTTCGAAGTATCTTAAGCACGGCGTACGTTGCCAGTGCGCTGTCATGTCAGGAATGCTCCGATACTGCACTGTGCAGAATGCATACAGAATCGAACCATTCAATCGAGTGGGTTCGACAACTGGTAGAGAGAGCGCTTGTGGTGTTTTACGAGAAGCTTCCTGCCGTCCTACTCAGGAATTGCACTAAGGACAGCCTCCAAACTGGCGGTGAGCTTCAGCGATGCAATTTTTACAGGATGAAGGGTCTCGTGTGGGGAGTCCAGAACCATAGTTACTTTTTTCGCAATGCTTTTCTTTGGCCAAAAAAGCGTGTGGACGCGTGAGCGCGAAGTTCACCCAGCCCAATGTGGTCGGTTGGGAATGTGGTAGTGTTGTAGCTTCACAGGAGTAACCTCGTGGGTTCGATTCGCCCTTGTACTGGTGGTTTTGCATTTTGCGATTTATCGTCAGTGGGACCCTTTATCCCCATTTCCAACACATTTTTGAACAAAAACACTTTAACAAACGTCGTTTATGTTCATCGATCTCTTCGAAAAGGGAAAGGTTGATGATTTTCGACTTCCACGTTAAGCAGGTAAAAAACTGATGCCAGATTCGTAATCAGCACCCCAATCAACCCCACGCTCAAAGTTTGGGCGATATTGGTGCTTCTGATCTTATCACCCTCACTCGAGCCTGGGCCTAGAGCGGGCTTTGCATCACGGTCTTCGCGGTCATTGAGGTGTGAAGCCATTCGAGGTGGGAACCAATTGAATACGTTAAGCGGTGGAGGGCTACACAGAAAGTAAAATATCGGTGCTACTACGTCCTTTTTATGAACGGGTGGTAGAGAGAAGCGCAAATGTATACTTTGTGAGCAGTGTTTTATTTCGCTGACATGCTTTTTTGCATTCTTCCATCATTGTTAAAGAAGGTTCATACATCATTAGCTATTCCTACCAGTTGGTTACTATATTTTGACTCCATCCATGTAAAGGATATAATAGAATTTGCATTCTACAACACATTATCATCTTGAAGCAGCTTGACTGTTCGAACGTCTAAAGGGGCCCATGCACCGTACTAGCGAGGTCGAAAAGAAAAACATCCATACTTCGATTAACATCCACACTTTTCTCGCGGGGAGCGCAGTAGGAGGAGGCGCCGGCTTTCGCCTGCACCCGATACCAGGTTCTTGGTTCAGATTTCGGCATACCAAAGGGGATTGAATAACGCCGTCCGTTATCCCTTTATCCTTTTACTTCGGTTACGGGTGTTACTTGGAATGCTGATCACGAATCTGACATCGGTTTCTGGATTTCCCATTTTCTCATGACAGGTTAGAGAAGGGGTGAGTAGGTGAGGTGGTGAGGTCAGAAGCACCAATATCGCCCAAACTTTGTGCGAATCTGGCATCAGTTTTTTTACCTGCTTAACCTAGAAGTCAAAAATCTTCATCTTTCCAGTTCCAAAGAGCTCGTTGAACGTAAACGACATTTGTTATCATGTTTTTGTTCAAAATGTGTCGGAAATAAGAACAAAGGGTCCCACTGACGATAAATCCTAAAAAGCAAAAACACCGGTTCAAGGGGGAACCAAACCCACGACCTTGCTCCTGTGAAGCTACAACACTACCACATTGCCAACCGACCACATTGGGCTGGGTGGCAGCAGGGTGTTATGAACTTCGTGCTCACGCTTTTTTTCCACACCCTTTTTTTCGGCCACAGAAGAGCATTCCGATAAAAGTGACTATGGTTTTGAACTTCCCACACGCAACCGTACATCCTGTAGGAATTGACTACAGAAATTGGCGGAATTTTCAAAAACGGACGTTGAATTCGTAATTAGCGTCCCAGGTAACTTCTGGATGATTTTGGATGAGAAAAATTGGCCAATTTCGAAAATATCAATTTTCGATGAAGCCACTGTCCGCTCAGGCTCGGCTTATAGAGTCGCCGTCGTCGATGGGAAATTGCCGAAAAATCGATGTTTCCGAAATTGGACGGGATTGATATCGTCCGATAGAGCTTGTTGTGGTGAACAGAACGGTGTGTTTGTTAGTGTCCAAAACTCAAATGTGGCAAGCAAGGGCGCGTGAAACTTCACCCGTTAGGTCCGCCGCCAATGGTAGTTATGGCCTGGGCAGTTTAGTCAGCTAGAGAGCTGTGAGGATGTCATCTTAAAGCACCTTAAGTGTTCTGCTCACCGGCCAGCTAGGCCGTTAGCTTTCCGCGTCTTCTCGCAGGAGCCGACTGAATTTGGAAAAAACAAGGCTAACCTTCATTTTGCACCGCTGTAACTTTGTTCTATCTCCAATCATAAGTTACATTACTGTGTTTCAGCGAACTACTAGGACGATTCTGTGCCTACAAAACGCACAAGCTGCAACCGGAAAGGTTCACATATTACAGAGTGATCGCAGTGCAAATTCTCAGAGCACGCAGTGTAAATTAGCACAACAACGTCGATGTTCTCCTCGCTTTTACTCACCCAGAATACGGTTTTCCCTATCACAGTAAAATCATTAATTCAAATTTCAATTCAGCATGAAAAGCTCTATCGAATGATATCAACCTTGATCCAACTCGAAGATAACTGTTTTCGATGACGTCATCGTCTGTCTGCCACGGCCTCGAGCCGCCTGGTCGTCGGAGTGAAACTGTCAAGAATCGATATTTCTAATATCGGTTGAAATTTATACCGTTCGATGGCGCTTTTCATGCTGAACGGAATACCGAACTCGGAAAAAATGCGTCACACAAGTCTCGCCCCGCCCGCATTTTTGCACCTCTGCAACATTGCCCTTCCTAAGCTACACCATTCTACTTAAATGCACTACTAGATCATTTTACTGACTAAAGACCATGCAGTCAAATCGAGTCGAGCATGGCAGCGTTATTGCGCTCAGAACATGCCCACGAGTGCAATTCGCGAGCGGTCGCCCCACTTGATTGATAGGTTCGATTCTATATGCGTTGTTCGCGGCGCACTCCAAGCTTTCATCGGGAGAGATTAAAGCAACTTATGACTAGAGCGGCTGTAAAATTTGCGAGGGTGAGCGGTATTGTAAGTTCCGTAATACATCCTGTCATATATCGCTGTGCTTTAGTGTCTACTATAACTTTTACTCCCTACAAAACATGCAAGTTGCAGCCAGAAGGGTTCAAACATGGAGGAATGGGAGGGAATCGCCAAAGCGGCATTTCGGTTCAAAAGGTAGGCCATGCTCTTCAGAACGCAAGGATAGGCTCCTTCCATCAGCGTAACTTCACTTTGCGAGCGGTCACGCCCGCTCGATTGATTCTGCTATATGTGTCGCTAACAGAGCGCGCCATGGCGGTATTATTTCCGAAAAGAAAGTCATGTTCTTCCACGCAGCAAGTGAGTAAGCGAAACGTCCAGAAGTTGAGGATGCCGCGTAAAACCGCGCTTTCCGGCGTCAAAATGCATGTTGGATGGTGCGCCTAGTAGTGTTCTCATAACGACATATATCTTCAGTGTTTCCACATCTCACAATTCATTCCTTTTGAAACCGAGTGTGTTTTGGAGCATTTTGGTCAATGCACCCACGTTCGCGCGGTGAGCAGCGGCTGATTTACTTTCGCTGGTTTTCGTGCTCATTTGGCTGTTCTCTACAATTCTACTTCCTGATTTCGTCTGCTGCTCGACTTGTGTTATCTTCGGTGGCAAGAAGGCAGTTTTCTTTTCGTAAATTGCTACTAGCTAAGGTAGATATTGTCTTTTCAACCTGCTTGCGAATCGTTCTGTTCCGGTTGATTGATAGAAAGAATGGTCTCCCTTACGCGTTACCACACAATTCCAGCCCAGAGGAAGTCCACAAGGTCCCAAAACGACGCCTCATCGTCCAGCAGTGATGGAGCGGTGGAACAACTTCAAGCCTTGATGAAGAACGGGAAAACCTCTGGCTATGTGAAGCTTCTGGCAGAGCTTTTACTGGAGACCAGGGCCGAGATCAAGGTCACCAACGATCGCAACGCTGCTCTGGTGGAGGAGGTTCGAGCTCTCAGGGAGGGACAAATCACTTTTAAAGCAGAAGCTAGCTGACGTTATGGAATCCTCTCAGTCTAGTGTGTCGTCTTCAGCCGCAGAAGTTAGGCATTCTCCTGATCATGAGGATAGGAGATGTCTAGGTCGATTGTTTTATTCAATGTACCGAACTGACGAACGTAAACCGGTGACGGTCTATCGAATGGGAAGTTCGGACAGCAACCCGCGTCTAATAAAAGTTGTGTTACCTGGTAGCAGGTTTCAAAAACATGCATCGGTTCGACATGCACACAAGCTCCGCTTCTTCTCTCAAAAGGGCATTTATCTCATGCCCTTTCTACCACAGATGGAGGGCAAGCGCAGGAGGGAAGCACGCTTACCAGCCAGGGCCTCTGCGATTGCGATGTTATCTCCGGATACACGCCCCGGGCTGAATTCCCTATCCCAGATGGCCCCGTCTAGCACCAACACTGGTGGCGCTCCCTCGCAGTGCAGTGTTCCGTCGGGGAACTGCGGAAGGAACCCAGGGTTATCTCTGAAAAGCTAACTGTTTATCAGCTAACGTAAGATCGCTTGTAAGAAATTCGAATTCCTTAGTTGCAAATCTCCGCCTCTATAAATATCATATTGTGCTCTTAACGGAGACATGGTTGGGAAGACATAATGGTTTATGCCTTTTATCAGGTGAGGTTTGCTATGTGTACTCAGGAGTAAGATGTGATCGAACTCCCGTAAGGGAAAAGGTGTTACATTGCTCCTACGTAATACTTTCTCATATAAGGTAATATTTCAGGAGTCTATAGAAGGGTCTATTGCTATGAGCTACTGATATGTGATGCTTTGTTAGAGTCTGATGTACTCCGTTTCATACTGGCCTATAGAACACCAAGACGCAATGTTTATGAGGGCCCTACCAGCTTGCAAAGGCTATTAGCGACTTTTCTGTGAATAACGTCCGCAACATTGTCTTACCAGGATACTATCTCAGCGGTAGGTCGGAACGGCGCAAGTGTTGTATATGGGCAGAACCGCCTCTTCCCGTGAAATAACGAACTGCAGGTATCTCGACCCCAATACAACTCTGCGCAGAGTTAGGAGCGACGGAAGTCGCGTGTTGGCGCCCTGTTGATTCATGTGCTCCACAGCTGACGGGTGCGCACGGGATGAGGGCTCGTATCGCGGATCAGTGGGCAGTACACAGGTGGCGTAGTAGGGAAGCGCTCGGGTTCGTGAGCGAGAGGTCGGGGGTTTGGACCCCGCAGTCTGCATTTGTTTTGCACTTTTGCAAAATCCTTGTTTATCACATTGGTAATCCACCAAGGGTATAGTGTGTTATAGAACATGCTTAAATATAACATATGCTTCAAACTACAGATTAGCTAAGATGTTCGTTTCTGTGTGACACTTATTTTAAGCCAATTTTGTGTGAAGCTGTAGTTATGTAACGATAGATATTTTGTGGCACTAGTTAAAAGTTCCGACTCCACCGACAAGGCATCGGTCGAAAAAATTTTTTTCGTTGAAACTTCGTCTAAGGGGTTTTTTGGAGTGCTGATCACGAATCTGACATCCGTTTTTCACGATTCGTTTGGAGGCTACCAGTACTGTTAACAAGGGTGGTCTAGGCAAGGTCACCGATTTTGCTGAAACTTCGTCTAGGGGGTTATTTGGGGTGCTGATCACGAATATAATAATACATATCTAATATCTAATATCTAATAATATCTAATAATACAATCTAATAATATAATACCCTGAGTGGATTACCAATGTGATAAATAAGGATTTTGCAAAAGTGCAAAACGAACGCAGTCTGCGGGATCCAAACCCCAACCCGTCGCTCACGAGCCCGAGCGCTTCCCTACTACGCGACCCGTGCACTGCGTTGATTCGCGATACGAGCCCTCATCCCGCTCGTGCCCGTCACATACAACACTTGCGGCGATCCGACCTACCGTTGGATAGTATCCTGGTTAGGCGACTTTAATATTCCAGACCTAAGAGGTTCTAGACAGAGCGCCGTGTCAAAGGTGTTTTGCGATACATTCAATGCTCATGGTTTTGCACAGTTGGTTAGTGCTTTCACTAGAGGACGCTCCTTATTGGATCTACTTCTGTGCAATGAAAGGGATCTCGTCAAGGCAGTTAGAATTTGTTCACCTATTGGGAATAGTTACCACTCTGCAATTGTTTTTAAGGTGGCTCTCGGATCGGGGCATGAAAAACACAAACTCGTAGAGGATTTTAAAACGGCGGAATATAACAGAATAATGCCTCTTTGGTATTGATTGTATTGGCGTTTTTGAGAGAGGTCTCGGTTAATGAAGTGCATGAAACATTTGAAAAACAACAAACATTCATCATGTCATAGAACTATTTGTTCCCATGAAAATGGTCAACGCGGACTTGCGAGATCTACAGTCTCACCTCGAGGAGATGTTGGATAAGCAAAAAGCTTTAAGGACTATGTTCCGCTCATCCGATCAATCCGCGGATAAGAAAAACGTTGGGCGTTTTAGAGCGAAAGTGGACAAAGCTTTATTTAAGTATAGCGTCTATTTAGAACGCAAAATCATTGGGACAGATGATAAAATGGCGCTGTATAGGTACATAAATTCCAGACGTGGTCAGACCAGTATCATACCAGATTTGACTCGTGACGATGGTACCACAGCTTCTATTGATGAAGATAAGGCTAACCTGTTGGCATTGGAATTTCTGAAGGCGTATATCTCGCACACTGATAAATTACCTTACATTGCAGGGTGCAGTTTCAGTCTGTCTCCTCCTATGCGGCCTACCCTGTGGTTCCACAGTGAAGACTTTGCTGATATCCTAGATAGGTGGCCGAATTCTTCATCTATCTCCCCAGATTTTATTCCAACCGCGTTTTTAAAGAAGATTGCAGCATATTTAGCTTCCCCTGTAGAACACATTTACAACTTGAGCTATATGAATAGTGAGGTACCTTTGCTCTGGAAACATGCGCTAATCATATCGATTCTCAAGAAACTGCCTGCTTACGATGACAAGAACTATAGGCCTACTATAAGCGCCATTTCTGTTTTTGCAAGAGTATTCGGGAAGGTTGTTAAAAAGCATATTATGGAGCACCTTTTGAGCAATGGTGTCATTTCTGAGAAACAGTATGGTTTCAGTAAAGGGAGGTCTGTAGAAACCTCTGTACTTACTGCCTTAAATAAGTGGTCTGAAGCAGTAGAGGATAGACGTCGTACAGACGTGGTCTTCGTTGACATTACGAAGGTCTCTGACAAGGTTCCGATATTCAAATTACTCTGCAAAATGGGGATGGTAGGGATACACTTTCGAACTATTAGATGGATCAAGGATTTGCTTCAGGAAGAACCTACCAAGTACGAGTTAAAGATGGGTTTTCACCTTCATATCCTGCATGTAGGGGTGTGCCACAAGGCGGAGTCCTACCGCCTTTGCTATTTCTTATATGTACGTATGAGTTAGCTACTGCCACTTCGCGTTTTGGTGCGGCATATACAGCGGTTCCATATACATTGCAATCCACAAGTCTCATGCCTGCTAGGGAAGTTCGAGACCTAGGATTTTTGATTAATACTAAGCAGAACTTCAGCAGTTATTACGGAACACTTGTGAGGAAAGCGAACTATAGCATCTACACTGTGTTCACACTTCTAGGATCGAAAGATCCTCAAGTGTATTTAGTGGGTTTATGAATCCTATGTTCAGATATTCGAGTTCGGAATAACTGTTTGGAATCCTTACGAAAAGAAAGGCGGCGATTCCTTGGAAAGCGTTCAGAACACGAAAGCATATTTGGGATGTTGTGATGTCAATTACTTGCAGCTGTCCAATGACCTAGAAATGGCAAAAGCGCTTGGCCTTCCAACGCCGACTAGTAGAGGAAGAAAAGCTGATCTCACTATGTTGTTCAAAATTCTAACTCAACTGGTCACCATAAATCCAATTTCGTTTTTCGGTGTACCAATGACTAGATCTATGAGAGGTAAACTACGGCTTAATGTCTCGGTTGTAAAGACGAAGATTAGGACGGAGAAATTTCTTCACCTATAGGAACCTTAGCCAATTCAAAACGTTACTTAGTGATGACAAAATGTCGTTGGGGTTGTCAGTCCAGGCCTTCCGTAAACTTGTTCAGAAATGAGCTGATATTGTCGGTCATTTTCCTGGGCCGTGTTCCTGATTGTTCTGTTTTAGCAACATTTAGCAGACACTACCTTGTAGTTATTTGTTCACTGTTCATACAGACCTTTTTGTGCAGCCGTTTGTTCGTGTTTATTTTGATTTGGTTTCTTGATATTTTTACACGTGTGATCGTATTCCACGACCTTATCAAACATTTGTTCCACTGTGGATAGCAGGTGTAGATGAAGTTCCAAACCTCGCATGTGTGCTAATCGAAGTGACCGAAGGACCTGCTGCTCATGATGTTGTTCTCTCCTTTCTGGCATATTGATGGAATTTCATATTCTTGATTATGAATATGCACATTTTGGAAAACTAGTATTGGGAATCGAAGACCCTAAAACGTGAATGCTGTGCCACATAATAGTTCACGCGCCATTCGATATGCGATTCTTTCTCCATATGTTCAATCGGAAAGCATGTGCAAATACTTACGCCTCCTGCCCCGTACTCATAGAATGAAGTTGATTGCAATTTCAGACGCCGAACATCTTACATGAGACCAGGATTTATCTCATTATATCCAGAATTCGCCAAGTCGTTCTTTCTGAGCCTTCTTCCAGCCGAGCATTGCATGGCGTACGTTTTATTAACTTCATGGCTAGCACAAAAAGCATTTTCTCATTCTCGAACGGTGTATATTACAATTCGTGTACCTGTCCTAAAACTGGACAACATCATTCTTTCTTGAAATTTAGAACGATCTATTTATTTTAAACTCTTTAAACTTTGGAAAATTTACATAAACAATACAGCATGAGGACACCCTTCAAAGAGAGAAGGTTTAGAAAAGAAGATCCCTAAAGAGGGAGGGCGAAATATTACGATGTTTTAACAAGTATTAGAAGGCACCGGGAGTATTATTTTGAATTACGGTGTGATCGACCTCGGTAGGCCGCGATTCAGGGACAAGTGGGAGGAGTCACGAGGCTCCTGGCGTGAGGAAACCTGGCAAGGTCGTCCAGGTTTCGGCATCAGTGGAGCGCTCGGTCTTCCTACCCTATATAACTTGTGGGAGTTCAGTCAATAAAGATACTTGAAAAAGCCACAATTATAGGTAAGGTAAGAGGTACAAGAGTGAAAGACGAATAACGAGAGCGAAAATGAACGAAACGCGTTTCTTTCAGCAGCTAGGCTTCAACAGGGGCAATAGACAGCAGCTACGATAAAAGAAGCAGGACATTCCCTTCCGAACGACATATAACACTAAGCAAAATAGTCCAACCACAGAGCAGGAGCTGTCGGTAAAAATAAATCTCCTTGGGACGTCCCAGTCTGAAGATCTAAAAAAATCAGTAAAGGACAAATGAGCAAATAGCACCAACACGTATTTTTGTGGTACAGAACATAGTCTATCAAATGCTATAAAAAGTACGCAAAAAATTTCAAACCTAAGCGGGGAGAAGCAACTGCCGCGGATGGTCACTTTTCACTTTAACGACCTAAAAATTGACAAAATTGAGGGTGAAAAAGAAATGCAATAAATGTTCGGATAGAGCAGATCATTTTCTTTCGGATGCTGTATAGCGCTATGTAAAAGACCGCTGGCTTAATCCGCAACGAATCGTAAAAAAACAACGGGGACTTATGGGACAACCTGACACTTCCTCGTGCCATCACCGGAGGTAGAAAGGAGCATCGAAGGAAGCATTGAAGAAGTCGAGAAGAAGGTAATCGCTCCGGTAAAACGCCATTCGAATGTTGATCCAGCAGCGGTGAGCAAGATAGTGCTCGATTGTACATGGAGCAGTGACCTCCAAAATAACACAAACATCCGTGTTAGCATTGCAGCAATTCAAGGCGTTACTTAGAATAACCGAGGCCATGAGTACACTGGTTACAGATCTGACGTGTAGTCAGCATGGCCTGTGGATTATTTTATTTAGGTGACTCGAAACTGACAGGTTTGGTGAGGGTACCCGCACACCAATCAAGCTCGATAACTTAGAGCGTCATTATCATCATAATCATCATTTTTATTAGCGTCTGTCCCGCTTGGTGGCGGGGTCCGCTCTTCTGGTGTGGCGACGCTAATTATCCCGATCATATGCTTGATCAGGGTGCACACCAGCCATCTCTAAGTCCAAGCGCAACGTATCTAGCCGACGTTGCTTCGGCGGTCCCCTGGGCCGCTCTTCAGGGACCTCAAAGTTCAGGCAAATCTTACGGACGGTGTCGCTCTTAGCGCGAAGGACGTGACCGTACCATCGCTATCAGCTGCGCGCAGCTTCTCGGCTATCGGGGCGGCACTGAACCGCTGTCGTATGAAGTCGTTGCGAAAGCGATTCAAGCGCGTAACTCAAGCCGTCCACCGTAGAATTTTCGTTCCCACTACACTGAGGTGGCTTTCTCTGACCCGTTTTCCAGGGAGTTCATGGTTTAGACCAATATTATGGACAGTGCCGTCTTTAGCGCGAAGAGAGGATGAGCTTCGCGCCACAGCTTGTCGGCTATCGGAGCGACACCGAACTTATGGTGTCGTTGCGAACGCGGTTCAATCGCGTTACTCCGGCCGTCCACCTTAGCATCTTCGGCTCCATTACACTGAGACGGGTCTTAATTTCCTTGGTTGCTGTCCAACACTCAGAAACATAGGTCGGACGGCTGTTCTATAAACATCCGTTCTGAGGTGCGCGACTGTTGATCCAAGTTACTTGAAAGATTTAACTTGTGAGAGCTCAGTACCATTGATCTTAATAGATCCGTGTTCATTCACATCCGTCATCAAGTATTCTGCCTTTTTGACGTTTAGCTTTGAGTCCGAACAACGGCAAGCAATCGCACCACTCCTCTGCCTGTCGCTCGAAATCGGTTTTCCCTCACATGCAAGCACGACGTCGTCTGCACACAGCAGCGTCCAGGGTGCCGCCTTCTAAAGATCTCGTGAGATTGCATCCATGACAACCACGAAGAGTAGTGGGGATAGCGCAGATCCCTGGTGCACACCAACAAAATTCCGTCGAGGTGCCCGCTGGCGCTCGCACTCGACTCATTGGGAAAGAGTACAGAATGCGCACCCACTCAATAAGCTCTTCAGGGATAGCATGTTGTCGCCACTCGTGCTATATAACGTCTTGCGGAACGCGGTTGATGGCCTTCTCCAAGTATAGGAAGGCAAAAAGCACCGGTCTCTTTCTCTCGCGGTGCTTCTCTGGCAGAAGACTAATGGCGTGAATGGCAGCAACGGTGCCACGGCAGAGACGGAACCCCACTGAATCCTGGAAATCTGGACGACATCCCTGATACGTCTATCGACAATTCGCTGAAAGATTTCCATGGTGTGTGAAAGAAGGCGAATTGGATAAGTAGCGCAGTCCGCACGACTGCCATTCTTTCTCCAAAATGGGGATGGTCTCGCTTTGCTGCCAGCTTTCTGGCACCTCTTCTCAGCAACAACTGGATTGAAAAACTCACCCAGTCAGCAGAGCACCAGCCCTTCGACTTCCACAGGTTGGCTGGCAGGTCATCAGGAACAGTGGCTTTGCCTGACTTGGTCTTCCTCAGGGCTACTCAGGTTTCGTTCACTGCGATCCTCTGAATGGAACCGTATACAGGAGATGCCAAATTAATAGCAGGATGAGCTAAGTCAACATTTAAGGTTACCTCGAAGTGGTCATGCCATCGCTTCACAGTCCACTTACGATCGATCAAAAGACGGCCGTTCTCGCGATTAATACCAGAACTTCTCGATGTCTTCTGTTTGGCAACAGTGAGCTTTGGCGAGTCGGTAAATGTAACGCTAACCATCGCGAGTCTCCAGTTTTTCGCTCACATCAGCGTAGTGTGCGGCTTCAGCTGCGGCCACTGCCTTCTTTGTCGCTTTCTTTGCTTCTCGATAATTCCGCCAATTATCGAATGTTTCATCACCGACACATACGCGATAGAGCCGCTTCTTTCGTCGGACTTTCTCTCTGTCATCACAGTTCACAGCCATGCCTGTTGGTCGACCGAGCGTAGTCCAGGCTTCAATGTGCCGAGTTCGAAGCATGCAGCCCGAGTTATCGCATCGGTAGCATCCTTCCGGATTTTGTCGACAGCTGTCACCGTCGGCAATCAAATTGCGTGGCAACCGTCTCATACCGCACTTTTTTCGCGTCTGTGACAAGGCCTTGATCGCGACGCCTATCAAGAACAGAGTCAATCTACGTTTTGGCGTTCCCGCTGAAAACGAAATGAGGTGGGAGTCACGCTTTCGAAACTTGGTGTTCACGATGGTGAGGTTAGGTGAGTCTGAATACTCAAGTATACGCTTACCTTCGGCGTTGCGTGATCCATAGCCAAAACCATCATGATGGCTGATAGCCGTCTTTCGTGGCTCCGACGTGATCCTTAAGGTCACACAACAAAAATATCTTGCGACCGCACTTCCGCTGTCTTCTCATCAAGCAGTGGCCAGAACTCGTCCTTGGTTTGCTTGGAACAGCTAGTCTGGAGAGCATATGCAGAAATGAAATGGCATCTACGCTGTTCCTCGGCGACAACAATCTTAATCAAGCGGTCATCGAAACGTTCTACGCTTGCAATCGCGTCTTGGAAACGTTCGGAGACGATCCCACCGACACCACTGGTGGTCTTGGGACTGCCACGCAGAACCACCTTGAAGCCGCGGCCAGTGACCCTTGACTTCAAACGGGACCAGATCGTCTCCTGCACCGCACAGAAATCTATCCTTATTGGCTGACTTGAGCGATGCGTGGGGTTGCGCTGCCGCGTTGCAGGGCCGCTCATGTCTAGCCGTGGCAGTGACGAGTACGAGTTGCCCGATTCGTCAAGCGTGCTTCAGCGCGAAGCCACGTCCCAACCTAACCATTTCGTTTTGCGCAGGAGATTGAAAATTGAGGAGCTCGACGGAATCATAGGACGGCGTATACGTTGCCATCTGTAGATCACCCAACAATGAAGAGGGTGGGGATTTTCTGAATGAGTGGCCAGAAGTGGTGTGAAACCTAACTCAAATAGGTGAAGGAGAAAACTGGTAAGCTCCAGTTACGGGTTTAGGTTGAACAAGAGATAGTTTCAGCATGTTAAATAATGGTGAAAAATACTATTACAGTACCGCGCATATGATTTGGTCAATTGTCGAAAAGAACGATTTGGAGTGTTGCGAAGCGACTTTCTTAAATAACTTTTTTAAATTGAGCACCTGTAAAAAGAAACGTTTATTTGGGCTCAGCGGCTCCAGCTCTATCTTCTGACATATAAATCAAAAGAGTTGAACAATTCATATAGGCCGGACATAATGAATCGAGAGGGTGCGACGGCATGCAGAGTGAGCGTTTGGAGAGTTTTATCGGAAATTTCCAGCTGCCGTGCTTTAGGAGTGTCCAGCTTGTCTTTGGATTACGCCTTGAATAATGTATATAGTATCGAACCTATCAATCGAGTGGAGCGACCGCTCGCAAATTGCACGCCCGGTCTTGTTCTGAGCGCAATAACTCTGTCAAGTTCGAATCGATTCGGCTGCAACTAGTGGGTCTTTAGGCAGTAAAATGATCTAGTAGTACACTTAAGTAAAATGGTAAAGCCTAGGAAAGGCAATGTTACAGAGGTGCGAAAATGCGGACGAGGCTTGTGTGACGCATTTTTTTTCCGAATTCGGTGTTCCGTTCAGCATGAAAAGCGCTATCGAACGGTATAAATTTTGACCGATATTAGAAATGTCGATTTTTAACAGTTTCGTACTGACGACCATGCCGCTCGACGCCGCGGCAGTCAGACGATGACGTCATCGAAATCGCATCTTCGGTTGGGTCATGGTTGATACCTTTCGATAGAGCTTTTCATGCTGAATTTAACGATTTCACTGAGGTAAGCAAAACTGTATTCTGGGTGAGTAAAAGCGAAGAGAACATCGACGTTGTTGTGCTATTTCGCACGGCATGCTCTTAGCGCGATTACTCTGTAATATGTGAATCTTTCCGGTTGCAGCTTGTGCGTTTTGTAGGCACAAAATCGTCCTAGTAGTTTGCTGAAACACAGTGATGTAACTTATGATTGGAGATAGAACAAAGTTACAGCGGTACGAAAATGCAGGTTTGCCTTGTGTGACACTATTTCTTCCAATTACAGTCGACACCTGCGAGAAGGCCAGGAGAGCTAACGGCATACAAATGAGCAGGCGAGCAGAACACTTGAAGAACACTTTAAGAAGACATGCTCACAACTTCCCAGCTGCCTAAACCGCTTTAGCCCCAGCTGCCATTATAGGGCATTTTACTTAGGGTTGAAGTTTACTGCGTCCTTACTCGCCCATGTTTGAGCTTTTGACACTCGCAACAACACCAACACTAACACTAACACATTGGCGGCGGGCTTAGCGGGTGAAGTTTCTCGCGCCCTTGCTCGCCACATTTAAGTTTTGGACACTATCAAACACAACGTTCTGTTCATCACAAAAGGCTCTATTGAATGATGTCAATACCGACCAATTTCAGAGACATCGACTTTTTGGCAATTTCACATCGACAGCGGCGGCGCCGCAGAAGTCTGTGGCGGCCTTAAGGATAGGGCAGGGAGCCGCTGGCGGCGAGCTCTGCGTCCCTGCCCTATGATGAAGGATAGGGAAGCGGCAACGCCGCAGAAGTCTGGGGGCCTTTAAGCCGAGCCTGAGCGGACGATGGCTTCATCGAAGAACGATATTTTAGAAATTGGTTAAATTTTCTTGCCCAAAAATATCTAAGGGGTTATTTGGGGCGCTGATTATGAATCCGACATCCGTTTTGGAAAATTCCGCCGAGTTCGGTAGGTTACTTCCCGTTTGAGGTTGGTTGGGTCAGGATCACCGATTTTGCTCAAACTTCATGTAGGAGTGGGGGCTTCGGGGTGTCAAACGAGTCTATCTGAACGATTACGAAGGAGACCAAACATAACGATACCTGAGAGTGAGCGGTGATCCTGACCCAATCACACTCCAACAGGAAGTAACCTTCCGAAATCGGCAAAGTTTTTAAAAACGGACGTCGGATTCGTAATCATCGCCCCAAATAACCCCTAGATGATTCTGGGCGGAAAACTTTGCCACCTTCTAAAATGTCGATTTTTGTTGACGTCATCGTCCGCGCAGGCTCGGCCTAGAGGGTCAAAAGCTCAAATACGGGCGAGTAAGGTACGCAGGAAACTTCAACCCGAAGTAAAATGCCCTATAATTGCAGCTGGGGCTAAAGCAGTTTAGGCAGCTAGGAAGTTGTGAGCATGTCTTCTTAAAGTGTTTCTCAAGTGTTCTGCTCGTCTGCTCATTTGTAGGCAGTTAGCTCTCCGGGCCTTCCCGCAGGTGTCGACTGTAATTGGAAGAAATAGTGCCACACAAGGCTAACCAGCGGTGCATTTTCGCACCGCTGTAACTTTGTCCAATCTCCAGTCATAAGCTGCATCGCTGTGTTTCAGCAAATTACTAGGACGATTTTGTGCCTACAAAACGCACAAGCTCCAACCGCAAAGGTTTACACATGACAGAGTTATAGCGCTCAGAACACGCCCGCGTGCAGTTTAGCATAACAAGGTCGATGCTCTGCTCGCTCTTACTCGCCAAGATTACAGTTTTTTCTATCCACAATAACACCATTCAGTTCAGCATAAAACGCTCTACCGAAATTTATTGCATTCCTTAATCAGTGTTGAGGAAGGTTTGAACAAATATGTAATAGTTGACTTGATTAAATTTTGACTTCCTTCACGTCAGGACCAAATTATGTTACCTGAAACATGTTTTCAACTTTAAATATCCTAGTGGACGTAAATGCAAGTCGCCATCGGGTTGGAGTTATTGGAACAATGATCGCCATTATCCATCCATTGTGCTGCGTCAGAGGTGCACTCTTTGAGCCAGTAGACTCGCTGCTACATTCCATTCCTCAGACGGAGTTCATTCAACAAACACCCTCATTCTCAGAGCGGATATCTGGGAACAGTCAGATAATCGCTGCACTCTCTGCGCGTGTGAAGGTCAAAGAATTCTTGGTCTTTGTCCGCGGATTGCACAGCTGACGTGTTCGGCAGGGAGGAAAAGACTTGAAGCATCCTTTCCTGGTTCCCTCAACACAAATTTCCTGCTCTTGTCCAGGATCAATAGGTCACACACATAAAATCAATTTCATCCATTACTTGTGTACCCTCAAAACACGTCTTAACGCCTTATCTATCGACACGTTTTCGGGTTACACACCGGTTAAAATTATGCCCTGAGCGCCGGAACCCTAGCGCCACAGGCTTGGCAGTTGGCCCAAGACAAAATATCCGAGCACGATGACTGGTTGAGGTTTAAACCCGGATCATGAGCGGCAGGCGATATTGTTCTGACCGCAGATGGTCAGAACCACTCGCTGCTAGCACTTGAAATGTCGCCCATCGCTTTCATTCGCCCCTTTACCCTGAGCCTACCTCGGACGCATCCTTAATCAGCCATGCTTTTCCCTTTGCAGCTCCGGCACAACAAATATCAGGGTGCTCAGACGAGATGGCGGTAGTCCTCTAGTTGTAGGAGTCAGATAAAGTCATACGTGACATTGATGATGTTTCCCTTCCTCCTCTGCTCGGTCGGAGGCTTATATGGGCTACGGCTCTTCCTCATCTACGTCGTACCGTCGAAAAACAAAACAAAAACCAAGACGGACGAAAAGTACGATTTTACGTTTCTAGATAAAAGACCTAGATAGCTAGAAAGAATTCTATACTTTTGCCATGGCAAGCACCAGCTGCCGCCACTTTTCATGAGTTTCTCACCCGCGAGACCTCAGACGAGGCAAAAAATAGTGCATTTACAGTTCACCTACAGTGTCTTCCTCGTTGAAAACAGAAAATACACGACGTCTTCTTTGTATTCTAGAAGGACCGCCCTCGCGGTCTGAGTCTTGTTGAGTTCCTTCGCTATAGTTGACTGCTTTTATTGTACAATTAGGAGTAAACGGATTATCAAATGATTTTGTGTCAGAGGCAACGGAAGCCCACACAAAATTTCTGGTGCATCGGTCATTTACAAGGCACGAATAATAAAGTTCCGCGTGGCATCTTCAAATCAGCTTGTTCTCCCTCATAAGGCTAAGAACCGCTGATTTTCTACAGAAAAAAGAAACTCAGCGCTGAATAATAGCAAAATGAATAAAATTACCCTTCTCCTTCAATCTCTAGAGGATGAATCGACTATCCGCAAAGAGGTGGTTGAATATTACAAGGCCACCACAAAGCCTAATAAACTACCCACAGAGGATCAAAAAATCCAAGTCTACTGTCAGGAAAAACTATGTGAACTGCAAACTGCATTGGAAAACGCCGAAAGAAAACTGTCGTCAATGCAAAATGTCTTCCAGAGCATAACGAGTACGTATTCAGAGGCCTCAAAAAAAGAGAAAAAGAAAATGTTAGCAGAAATAGAGGAACTCAAACAGAAAATCAGCTTCCGCTCCCTCAAACAAGTAGCGGAAACTGTAGTGATGGCTCTAAAAACCAGAACTCGCGAAATACAGACTCAATGGGAAATTCTGCAAATTACTCGTACCCCGCTGGTCCGAAACGGTCCCGAAAGCAGAGGAGACCTCGACAGTGGGGACGCATATGGCGGAATCGATCCATGTCGCCTACTTCAAAGTAACCGACCGCCGACGCAGCCACAGAGGACAGCTTACTCGGGTCTTGACTCGCATGAGCAAGACCCAGAACAGATTGCCCTATCGCCGGCGTTGAAGATCAAGTACCCGCAAATCAAACTACCGCATTTTGATGGAGAAAACGACTTATGGGACGAATTCTGGGATGCATATTCCCTCATAGTCGATCGAGACGCGCAACTAGGAGAATTGGAGAAAATTCCCTACCTTAAGGACACGGAAAGGCACAAAATGCCATCAGAAGCATCCCAATGAAGGCTTCCAATTACAGTCTGATTGTGGATGTACTACACAAAAAATATGGAAACGAAGGAACTAACAGGTCGCCGATCGTACAGCGCCTACTGGCACTACCAGCTGCCAACACAGGAGGCAAAAAATGTGTCAAAACCCTCAAAAAGGTCAATGATATTGTCTTCCAAATGGTCGCCACAGGGTACGACGTAAGGAAAAGGCACGATCCGTTATGGATAGACACCATCCTTGAAAAATTTCCCTATGAAATTATAAAGGAATGTAAAAAAAATGGAAACAGAAAGCTCACAACTAACCGTAGGAAAACTGCTGGAAGAGCTCGGTGAGAAAGTTTCTTCCAGGGCTCGTTTCGAGCGCCGATTCGAATCGTTGAGGGAAAATCAAATAAACAATACCGAACCCTCACGACGCCCGAAACCGTCTGTGGCGGAACAATGCCTGTTTTGCCGCAGATCCAACCATCAAATCAAGGAGTGCCGTACAGTTCAGACTGCAATCGATCGCAGAAACCCGCTGAGGGGTCAGCCAGTGTGTTGGAGATGCTTCGCACTGGACCACAGAAGCTGTGACTGCGCCCTCGAGTGTTGCCTAAAATGAAAAGGAGATCACGATTTCACACTATGTGTAAAGGAGGACGTCCGACAGCCTCACGAATGTGGTAATAAACCAGGAAATAGTCAACGTTTCTCCACAGCCAGAATACAAATACTAGGCCAACTGAAGTTAATTCCTCTCGCAATCAATCCAGCTATAACGTGGTGAATAAAAGCCAACAATCTGCCCCACAGGAACATAATGTATATCTGGCAGCAAGTTTCTCAATTACAGCACACGAAAAGATCACTGAGAAAGAGTATGTTCTCATGACAGCGGAGGGACAAATACGAAATAATCACACCAACACGTTTGAAAACGTGGTGGTTCTCCTAGACTTGGGTGCACAGTGCAACCTAATTGAAGCCAACCTCGCGAGCACGCCGGGAGTTCAGTTAACTGAGCCATATCAATGCACAATGCATGATATTGGAGGAAGCGACTTAGACTTATTTGAGACTTATTTGACTCAACGGACATCTGCCGTTTTCAGAACGCGGTTCGGAGATACCATTTCACTCCCGCTTACCACCAAAACAGTGCTCACAAATGCTTTTTCAGCAGCCATATTGACAAGTTCATACGTGCAGTTTCTAAGAGACAAGTGCATTTTCTTGTCGAATACCGCTACGAACGGAGAATTCGTAAAGGCGCGAATTCTGATCGGAGTTGAATCATGTGTGACCAAATCATGTTGTTGAAATACCCGCCCGTAAAACTACGTCAGGACTAGTTGCACAAAACACCGTTTTCGGGCCAGCACTGTTCGGATCTTCAAAAACAACACAACCAAAGGCTCAGCATTTCCACCTCTCTGTGGTAGCATCCCCACAGATTGTTGATGTAAGAAAGGAAGGTAATGATAAAACGTTCGAAATTAAACGGAAACACGCGTCACGTCTTTCACTAGAAGTGAACGACATTGGATACAGACAACATGAACCGCCTATTCCATACAGCAACCCGCCTTTAGAACATGCTCGGGATCTGGTAAAAGATACCGTACTGAAGCATATCTCTCACGAGATTCGAGGGACGAATGGCCCCCAAGAAATTAAGAAGGCGCCTGACTTAGATAACATTTTGCAACCTCATCAGCAGAACTTGCTTTCAAGGAAAGCAAAGCAAAAAGCCAAGCGCTGTAACATTAAATAACGAAAGCTCTATGAAGAACTAACGACGGCTAGCAACTTCAGCATATTCTCAAGAATACTACTTTATTTGTTGCTCTTCCTCATACTCAGTGTCCAAGTCCGCTCGGATCCAATAACGTGCCAAAACAGTGCACTCCTTTTAAATTGAGTGTCAGTGGAATCATTTGTTCCTACTGATAACATACAGGACCTTCCAGCCAAGCTAGTAGCACTGGAGAGCAAAGTGAACACCATACTCACTCATACCACACGCCCATATTCTGCAAAGGGCTTACAGTACATTGACGCAGTTGTTCCCTACAATATTTCTCTTTATTCTATTTTCCTTTTCCAAGTATTTTGTATCTTTACTGTTAGATGGCACTGATATTCCGTTCAATATTCCATTGTAATATGCCCCTCACTCTGTATTTCATAGAACATGCATAAGATGGCAAAAATTGTCCCTTTAAATATTCGCATTGTATGCTCCTGTATTTACATTGTAAACGCGGAATCATCATTCACACCTCACGCGCACGCCTCCGTCACGAGTCACCCACATCTACTAGGTAGTCCCATAAACGGCTGGTGAGCATCACCCCATCACTTAGTTCTGCCTTTGTCGGTGTCTTTAGCTTCGTACAGGCGCGTCTAGTTACGCAGCAAACAGTCTGTCACTAACAAAATGGGTGGTGGAGCCAGTCGTGGCCGCTCTAGTCTTTGTGGGTCATTCGACCGCGGAGAGCAACAAAAATAAACAAAAAACAAGTGAGTATTATTTCATTACTACTCGTATCAACCGCTACACTCATTTACTTATTCAATACTCGTTGTTCATCTGAATTGATAATCGAACGTATGCCCATTGCTACGCATTACTCATTATTACAAGGTACTTTTAAAAGTTTTGCGCCCGGGAGTGTCGCGGCAAGCACCAGCTGCCGCCACTTTTTCATGACTTTCTCACCCGCGAGACCTCAGACGAGGCAAAAAATAGTGCATTTACAGTTCACCTACAGTGTCTTCCTCGTTGAAAACAGAAAGTACACGACGTCTCCTTTGTATTCTAGAAGGACCGCCCTCGCGGTCTCGGTCTTGTTGAGTTCCTTCGCTATGGTTGACCGCTTTTATTGTACAATTAGGAATAAACGGATTATTAAATAATTTTGTGTCAGATGCAACGGAAGCCCACACAACTTTTTTAAAAGCTAAAGTCTCACAGGCTCAACGCAAGTTCTTCACTTTCCTGTCCTTCAAGAAAAGATTTAAAAAATATGTTTAGTCTGGTTTTACCCTTGATGCAGATAAATCGGTAGGATTTTTATGGCTACCCTAATAGTGAGAGAAAATTTGAAAACTCCATAGATTGTTAGCTTTTTTTCTCGTGCACTGAAAGCAGCAATTCACTTTTCTGTACGTAATGATGTTGGCTTACAAACTCTTTTAACCTTATTTAGCAGAGAACAAAAAATATTACACAGCCGCAACATGTGTTTTGCAGGGTATACTTGTGCATAACGACACCTTTGCCTAGAACGACCAAAGGACTCGTCGCATTTAATGTTCAAGATGCATGCACGGACTCACTGCGATTTTTGCCGTATGAACAAATGGTGTATCATTTCCAAGGAGGCCAAGCGAGTAAGTTTATCTTCGCATCTGGTTTATCCACCTATCTTTTGCTTAATCTTTTTATTAGAGTTCTGAAATGGGCTGATCACCTCGAATCCAATGAAGGGAGTTCAAAAGGCTAGCGCGTTTAGATGCTTCCCGATCAAAAAGCGGTTCCTTTTAACAGTTTCCGGATCTATCCTAGTCGGAAAGAAGCATCTATAGAAAAGGCAAAGAAATGTAAACAGTGTGGGCTCTCCCTGCTGTGAAAATGCAAACAAAAGCACCCTCGTAGGCCAGCTAACGGTATCTCTTCATAAACTAGTTTGCTTTTCAGTTTTGTAACTATTGTCAAAGAGACAGAAAGGAGTGCCCTCCCACCAAGATAAATACCACTTTCCTGGCGACAAAACTCATTAAGCGGAACTTTAATTGCTTGGTTGGCTTTAAGATTTACCGACTTTCATCTTTAGAGAGCTGTCGGGATTTCTTGTTAGATTTCGGCCGCTTTTATCAGGCCATGTGGCGCATCCACGGGTGACGGGTAGGGGAATGAATCGCGAACCAAATGCGACTGTGTATTGCAGGTGGGTGTTAGGGGTGGACTAGTTGCTCCTGCTGTCGGGTCGAGTCATTGCTTGTGTGTGGTAGCGGCATATTCATACATAGGTTGCGTGGAAGTGTTCACGCCTGCGCGGATTATAACTGCGCCGTTGAAAGCTTGCACTCGGTAGACTGGGAGTAAACCGTAAGACGACTCGAGGCGTCTTAGAAGTCTCGCCCCATCCCTTGGGCAGCCTGGCTGGCCATCCGGAGTTCTTCGCTCGCACGACCTAGACTGAATAGTCAAAATGCTGTACTCCAGGAAAAGCAGCAGTAGCAAAGGGCCTCATTCCCGTTACTCCGAATGAGCTCCCATTTCTGCAGCGATGGGAAGAAGGACTACGGAGAGGCTGCTTAAATCTCAGCACCAAGCAAGGCTGGGCAAATTTAGAACTAGGATGATGATCTGTACCTATAACGAAAATACGCATCTCAATCGTACGCATTGTCCAACGGTTGTCCCCAGGTTTGTGCGGGAACGGACTGGTACCTCCTTTGCGCAAGGTTCCGCTTTCAGGCTGAAGGAGAGGAGGCCAAAAGATTCAAGAAGAGAGGTACCAGAACGATCATCAGTACAGCTTTTTACGCTCCTCTTGCCGTCTTTCGGAATGCTACCGGGCCATGGAAAGCACCAACAAAAGCTACGCACCGCTTTGCACATTACTTCTATGACAGTGCGAAAAGAGCAAATGGCTTGATGATCTCCAAAAGATGTCTGTCTTCGAAAACTCTTGATATGGTACGTAGAACTGAGGCTCTAACAAAACTTGGAGGAGAGGGGCTGGCTCTCCCTGCCACATTTGCATTTCTTCTATGCGCAGCACCCGATAGGACAGCATTCCTCGGCATAGCTCACAATAGGCTTATGGCTGGGCTGAAATATGAAACCATATTGGGAAAAAGGAGTAGGAAATGTTGTCAATGCAACAGTGCATCACTTCCCCCCGCCCCCCACAACAGGCAGCTGTCAGCTTACGCTCGAGATTCCGAACCTATGCATAGAAAGGATAAAGAAGGATCTCAAGGAGAGAAGAGCGCAGGTATTGGCTGAAGCTGCGGAGGCCCGTATGAGCATCTGTAATGCCCGCTGCAACTTCGGCGGACTTAGGAATCCCGCGGTAACCAGCTCCTTCACGAGATCGACGAAGGATGCAAGTCCTTGGGTTAAAGCTGTGCACTTTTCCTTGCGGTTGACCTATGGACTCTTGTCGGCGATCCAAAAGGTCTCAAGGTCCAACGTGCAGTTATGTCGTTTTTGGGATCAAAATCTGAAACATCGCCCTATGACATCAAGCCTTATGTTCTTCCGTGGGATGGACACGTTGGGTTTCCTAACGACGCCTGTCCGATCCTTGACCTGGATAGAGTGATTTGCCCGTCTTCCCTATGTATGCCTGCCCACACATCCCCATATCACTCTAGATGTCATGTAACCGTCCTCCCTTCTGTTAAAGCATACCACGCCAATGGAGTGGGGCACATCCAATCATGAATTCTGATTTCGAACCAGTTGCTCTCTCAAAAACTGTAGAAGCCACCTTAGTCACTCTTATCGAATCTCGGAGGTCCGCTCTGCTAACACATGCGGATCTTTGCACTTACTTCCTCCGATGTGAAAGGCACGCAGAAAAGTATTTTCCCAGTTCTTCTTCACCAGAACAATCGTGCTGGTGTGTGGTCTTCGTCTCCGGTCTGGTTAATCGAATTTCTGATTCATGGCTCTCAAATTTCTGGCTGCAGTGCGACCTTAGCAGGCAGCACAATGTTCACAATCTATTGGATGAAGCCATGCTCATTGTCCTACAGATAATTCATTCAAATGCACTATTCCTTTCTATCAGAATTGCTAGCAGTGGCGCAATCTCACTCTAGGGCACTAAAAAGGCGTGGTGGGATGACCTCACGATGCACGAATTCGTGCGAGTCGTGACGGATTCTTTTGCAGCCGCTTATGTAAACGTACGATCGTTAATCGAGATCTCATCAGAAGGTGAGGACACCGATTTCGAAGTTGAGGTAAGAATACTGAATTGAATGAAGATCTTTTTTATTGGTCTGCAAACGCAAGAGGAACTATCCTGACCTATCCCATCTTGTGCAAGTCAAATGACCTGATTTTGTGTGATAATGACCAAATGTATAATTCATATGCATGCGCTGCCCAACACAAGTGCATAACGTTGACTTAGGAAGCCTCTCTTCAGAGAAGAAGACTAGAAGCACTTAAAGATAGTCACCACAGGTTGCGGCCGCTGCAGGTGCTACAGCTTGGCCTTTCCACACGTCTTCGCTCAACGATCCGCGGTGCAATACAAGTACACTACATAGAGACCGCAGTACAACAGTTCAGTAGAGTACAAGGGAAGAGATCTTATTGTTAGCTACAATGGAGCTACATGAGCGGGCAGACCGTTGTACTTCAACACACCTAAGACAACTGGGAGGCTTGAGTTTGTATTACCATTTTGAATTCCAAAGGCAATGAAGAATGGACAACAAGTGAGGGCGAAGTGGACCTCACTTGTTGTCTTTTGGCTTTTGCTGCTCAAGGAGTTAGCTTCTGCTATTGGTGCGATCCACAACCTTTATAAATGGTGCCTGTAAGATGCTAACCTTCATCCTTAAGGTAGGACTTAGAACCTAAAACCACATTATTCTCGCCCCTCAATCGGCTAAAGAGCTTTGTCACATGTCTATTACTACCTAACTGCGTAAGATGTCTTTTAGCAGTCGTAACACCTGCTTTTTCATATGAGACCACACTTCTCCGATGAGCCGATGAACTCGTTTTATTTGGATATGTTAAGGCAAACTTGCAGCCGCTGAAAGATTTATGTAGAGAAAGGAATAATGCAGCTACTTTACCAGATTCTTGAGCATTGAACGTGGTGGCTTTTGGCAAGGCATGAGGCGTATACACGAGCTATTCACACAAGTCATGCGGAGTAGGACGAAAGGACGCTAGACGAAAATCAGCCGAACGAACAGCGCAAAATTTCGGAGAGTGTTTTGCACGATCGACCACATCTACACTGTAGCGAGCTTGTCGAGGTATCGCCTTATATGCACAGGTTGTTGCTGTGTATTAAGTTTAACGACCTAATGAAAGCATTCGTCTCCATCGAGGCGGAAGGGGTGATCGAAGAATTGGTCAGGCAGGGTGTTTCTATTTCTCCTGTTTGTTTCTTTGTTTGCTTACCTTTTCTTATGTGGCGTAGTTAGAGAACAGTACTACTGCGAATTCCATTCAAACTGGACACCAGGAAAAGACACATTCAATGTGAAGCGAGAGGTCCGGCAAAGGATTACGAGATCCCGAAGCACATTAACGCCGCCCTCGAAAAGTGTGCGAGACCTTGAACAGGAGGAGGTGAAATTGAGTGTTCGACTTTTGTCAACCTCACCATTCATCTGTTCGCAAGAAACGGGAGAGTTCTTGATATCTAACGGAACAAGTGTTTCCGAATTCTTCAGCTTGTGTCTTACTCGGGAACCAACATGGTGAACGAATTAGTTTGGAGCTAGGCAGGAGCAACTCAACCGGCTGCTTTTGTAAGGGTTGAAGAAATGGCAAAGATGTGGTGATGTCCGTTCCTCTACAGAATGCCATTGGAAACGTCCCACTCATTACCGTAGAGTGAAGATGGCAGCCCTGTAACAAGTCCATCTACGAATACCCCTTGTCACACCAGTAAGCTTTCATAGTCTTCCGAACGAGAAGAAGTTCAAGAAGTTCCCATTGGTAGGACTCGATCGCAAATTGCAGTGCTTGCGGCTGATATGAAGGAATCAGAACGGTTGGCGACGTATGAGTGACACGTATGAATATCTTCTTGTTAGGGAAGACGAACAACGCGTTGGTCTGAGCCGGTGTCGAATGAAGAGAGCATGAACACGTAGAGCAAACTCAGCGTCTGTTTATTAAGATGTGATTGATCTCTAAGCGAGTCCACTCATTTGGAATTTCCTAAGTCCGACGTCGGTCTGAAGGTTTTTCGAATATAGAATAGAGTTCCCATGGAAGAGTAGGCGTGCGGACGTAAGATGAATAAGTCTTTCGTTTCTTCCTGGAGGGTCATGTCTCCTGTTTTCGTCACAGCTTTTTTTTTCAACGATAGCGTTAAATCGCCAACAATTAGCTTGTAGTAGTTTCTCTCATTGCGACCGGCGTTCTCAAGGAATTGGTAGAACTCCTCTCGTTCTTCGTCTGTCACTGCGGAGGTAGGAGAATGTGCGTTGATACGACCACCTTGGTTCCGGATTAGATTATGAAGAACAGCGGGAAGCGGACTGATGATTTTGTGAGAGTCTACCAGATGCTGTACGTCGAGTTGTTGATGAATCCAATTCGCATACGCTTTTGCTACTCGCCTCAGCTTCTATCATGATGTGCTTTCGTGGTCGGTCTTCGCAATGGCTTCTGTTCTGTCTGTCGTCTCTTGTAACGCAAGCACATCTTTCTTGGTCTGGCGTTTCCTGAGTAGAACTGTTCGCAGATCCGCTTCCGATGCAATAGCACAGCGGTTGTACGTACAGATGAATAGGCAGCCCTTCTGTTGTGGGATGGGTAACTTCTGGAGCTCCGATTTCTTAGACGTTCTCGTGGTGAGACTCCGAGATTGGAGTGAGTTACCAATAGGGGATTCCTCCTACGTCGAAGAGGAGCGTATTCCACATCAAGGATACAAAAAAGCCGCTCATACACGATAAAATCCCATGTACTGCGTGGCCGTTAGCCATCAAAAGGTGCTTACCCTTATCATCGCGGTACAGGCGTTAGATGACACCTGTATCAGGAAGCCAAGGCAGCCACTGGAACGTTGGCAACGTAGCAGTGGTAATAGCCACTCATTACGATGTCAAGGAGAAGATTGAGTCGAGCGATGGTGAGCGATTTTTTGACTCACCGTCGTTGCCAGACTAAGGATGTTTAGAACTAGTTTGGCATCAACGATGAAAACAGTCGCCTGGCCATGGACAGCAATATGGTTTTGAGTCGAAGCACCTATTTCGAGGAGGTCTCGACAGCGGCTCTGAAGAAGAAGCCAGGCAAAGCAACAGGGAAGGGTGTCGTTGGCATCGGCTGGTCGTAGGCGCAGCGGACGCGCGTCCGCGTGGCCATACCTGCGGCGTCAACCCTGTTCGCGGTCTCCACTCGCGCTGTGACCCCCGTCAAGCGTGCGGCGGGACGACTGACAAGAGGAGCACACTCTGTGAGCGGTGGGAGACCGCCGCTGGACAATCCGCCTCCTTTTTTGCAAAAAAAAAATCTCGGAGAACGAATCGCTAGACGACGTCAGATTGCCGGCAGGAGTCTAGCGCAAGAGCTAAGGTGCAAGAGCTTCACGTGACCGGACGATACAATGCGTTTCGCGACTACACCTGGACAATCCGCTCCCTGTGACGTCATCAGCTCTTGGAGGAGTTACCGACACAATGTATCCTACGAGAAACCAAACTACACATGTGACACCTTGCGTACTCGACCGGTGGTGTCAGTTGGTGAAGCGTGAGTTTAATTAACTTTCTGCACTTGGAGCCAAGCGCTTCACCTGACGTTCATCAGAGGCCAGATTCACGATTGCTTAGATAACGGGTGAAGGGTAACGATAAGTATGAACCCGGTCTCAGATCACCACAATGAAGCATTCGCTCCTTTTATCGTCTTTCCTCTCTATGCACCAAGGGCGTGGAAGAAAACAATAGCATCCCTACTGGATTTCCTTAGCATCCTTGTTCTCTAATAGTGTCGTCGTCATTTCTTGGCTCTTCTTTGGCTATACTTAAGTATGCGGATCGCATAACCTCACCATTATTAACACCATCTTTCGAAAACGCGAGTCCTACCTCATCTTATACTATAGTGGGAGTTCCAGGCCCCAGACTGTGATCCTGTGAAAGATCGCGACCAAAGTATAGTCACAGACGTGAAAATCATGCCGCATGAGACGGTCGCGGGACAGCATCGACCGCTGATCTGCACTTCAAAAATTGCCCCTCTAAGGCTTAGGCCTTGTTTAGTGTGCGCGCGACGCGCGATATGATGCCATGTGTAGTGGCCGAATTGATCAATCGCGTCGCCTGCTCAATTTGGCCACTACTCATGCGTCGCGTCGCGCATCGCGTGCACAATAAACAAGGCGATCCGGCAACCGATTTATGGATATCAAAGCTCTGCTATCCTGCTGAGTGGTTGGCTAAGTTTTTCAACCAGGTACTTGAGGATAAGAGTGTAACGGAGTGTTGACACAACAGTGCGACGATTCTGATTTGTAGCAAGAAAGGTAGTCCTGGAGAGTGCTCCAATTACCGTCCAAATCGTATGCTTGCATAATAAATAAATAAACATAAATATAATATAAAAGTGAAATTAGTGAATGTTATCAAATACTATATCGATTGATGGCCCAAAAGAATAAGTAGGATTAGGTAATAATTAGTAGTTATGGATCATAATATCTAATAACAAAAGGCTAAAAGTGTAAACCAGTAATAATAGCAGGCGATAACGAATAATATAAATAATAATTGACAATTGTTCAATATTAACTGTCATTACCAATTGTTGCTACCCATTATTCTTTGTCATTATAAAATATTATCCATCACTACTATTCATTATTTTGTCCGTATTCATTCTTATTCACCACCGTTCACTGTTATGATTTATTATTTAATATCTTCGGCTGATGTTGTCCCAGTATAGTATATAGTTGTGGACACCCGCTGGAAGTGCGGTGGTCTTGTTCAGCACGTCAGCTCCCTTTTATCTTCGAGCTCACGACATCCTGGCATAGTGTAAGCGAAAACAGCAGGAGGGATTGAGGTCTTCGTCAGAACATCGGCAACTTTTATCTTCGTGCTGACGTCGTCGCAGTCTAGTGGAGGGACAACCGCTGGAGGGATGGAGGCCTTCGCCTGTTCGCCAGATCATCGACTTCTCTTTACTGTTTGTGCTGACGATGTCCTCAGCATGACTGCAGGGCATGCACTGCACAAGAGGAAGTCTTGGCCAGGATGTTGCGCCGAAGACTCCAGGTGTCGTGTGCTCGTTCCTCCGTTTCGGGAATTCGTCTGGTGTTCCACGGGTTCACCTGTACTCGTGCTGGAGTTGGTCGGCAAAACTCTCAGAGACAGATCGACCTGATTCGTTGCAATTGCAATCATTAACGGATTCAGAGGGTTTACGAAACCAGTGTAAAGATTTACGTTGATGTAAAACAAACACAGTTGTATATCAGAATTTCCAGCTCTATCTAGCGAACTCTACCTCAAACTTGTCAACACTACTGTTCATGCGAAATTCTCCAAATTTAAAAGCAAAAAATAATTCTTCGCAAACCTGCTACGAAGCTGTGAGGGGAATATTTCCAGGACAAAATTTCGCACAGAATCCAACCACCTTCTAGAATAGGTCATTTCTTTGAAAACAACAGCAACTTTATTGTGTCCACCACCCCGTGGTAGATGTGTCTCTAAGCCAACATTCTTCACAGAACTCAATTACGAAGTTTACATTCTAATTATTGACTGTAGAATGGAGAATTGGTGTTACTTCACTATACGGTCCATTTACGGAGATAATGATGGCGGTAAGCAGGGACCTATTAATAATCATGGCCTCGACCTCCTTAGAATACCCAATATCTAACTTCTTCGCATAGAATTATATAGGATAAGGGATAAAAGGATAAAGGACGGCGTTACTCAGTCAATTTTGGGATGCGCGAGCGCATTCTACTTCTACGGGATGTCGTGGAGGCGACATGAATGCGTATTTGGCCATACAATGACTTGCGGTGGCCAGCCGATGAACAAGTCAGCGCTTTATCCTTTCCAGACACGTGTGGTACCAATTCACCGCCGCGGAGGGATGGAAGGTTTGGCTAGCCTGGGCGAGAAATCCGAACCAGGAACCTGGTATCGGGTGCAGGCGACGGTCGGCGCCTCCTCCGACTGCGCTACACGCGCCCAATAATGGTATGCTATAGGATATCACGTTTAAATGACAATTCACCTTGACTCTGAGAGCTAGGTCGTGTTGTAAACAATAAAAATTCAAACATTTGTGAATGTGAACTTCGTAATTCAGTTCTGTGTAGAATGTTAGTTTGGAAAACATTCTCCAGCGGTGTAATACACACAACAATATTTTTTCAAAAAATTGACCTTCAAGAAAGTATTAGGTTGTCCCATAAGTCTTCGTCGTTTTTTTCAACGATTCACTGCAGATTTCGCCGGCAGTCTCTTGCCTAGTGCTGCATAGCTTCCGAAAGAGAACGATTTACTCTATCAGATCATTTATTGCATTTCTTTTTTCATCATGAATTTTGTCAATTTTTAGGTCGTTGAAGTGAAAAGTGAAAAAGTGAAAAAGTAGCCATTTGCGCACTTGTTCTCTCCGCTTAGGTTTGTAATTTTTGCGCAGTTTTTTATAGCATTTGGAAGACAATGTTCTGTACTACAAGAATATGTGTGGTCCTTTTCTCACTTGCCCTTTATTGATTTCTAGGCCATCAAATTAGGAATTCTGACTTTTCCGTCCGAATTTTTACCAAAACTCCGGTTCTGTGATTGAAATTTTTTGCTTGGTGATATATGTCGTTTGGAAGAGGATGTCTTGCTCAGTAAGAATTTGTGTCGCGTTTATTGGCTCACGCTGATTTCTGTCGAATATCAACAACTGAAGAAGGAGGAGTTGTTGGTGAAGACGATTTTTCTCTTTTTGGCATTTTGTTGATATTCAAAAGAAATCAATAAACGCGACACAAATTCTTGTAGAACAAACAAGACATTCTCTTTCCAATGACATATAAAACCAACCCAAAAAGTCCAATCACAGAGCAGGAGCTGTCGGCAAAAATAACCATCCTTCTTCGGACGTCCCAATTTGGTGACCTAAAAATCAATAAAGGGCAAGTAGGAAAATGGGAACAACATATATTCTTGTAGCACAGAACATTGTCTTCCAAGTGCTGTAAAAAACTGCGCAAAAAATTACAAACCTAAGCGGAGAGAACAAGTGCACAAATGGCTACTTTTTCACTTTTTCACTTTTCATTTCAACGTCCTAAAAATTGACAAAATTCATGATGAAAAAAGAAATGCAATACATGTTCCGATAGAGCAAATAATTCTCTTTCGAAAGCTGTGCAGCGCTATGCAAGAGACCGCCAGCGAAATCTGCAGTGAATCATTGAAAAAACATCGAAGACTTATGGGACAACCTAACACTTTCTTGAAGGTCAATTTCTTGAAAAAATATTGTTGTGTGTATTATATATTGTACAAGTGCTCCGTCACGCCTATCGGCGTGCCTCGCACTTGCGCGCTTCGCGCGATGTTGCAGTATCTCTAAGCTAAGGACAATAACATCAAGCTAGCTGGTCTACTTGTACAGCTTTTTCCCTACCTAGGAGTACAAAAGGCTCTCAGTACGTGCAGTATATAGTATGATAGGGCGATCTATTGGTTCCACGCTACTGGTTCTCCTTAGTGAAACGTTCCCCCATTACTGGTACTGGTTCCCCTCAATGATCCCCCTTAGCTGACGACGTCTTCGGCACGTCTTCTGAATCCCCAGGCATACTGGACGACGCCTTCGGCACGTCCACCTGAATCTCCAAACACGTTGAGCGACGTCTTTGAAACGTCATGCGACGTACTGCGCACGTCTTCTGAATCCCCTGGCACGAAGAAGACGCTCGGGTATTTTCTGCTTTTTTTGCTCCCCATAATTTGATCAGTATCAATTGACGGCGATCGAAGTTCTGAAAACGAACTTCGACCTCGCCAACACTCCCAAAAACTTCGCCCACACTTCCCCTAGGGGGAGGATTAATTAGCGTGCTGATCACGAATCTAACATCCTTCTTTGAAATTTCAGCCGATTATGGTAGGGTACGGTAGGTAACGGTGACAAAGACTGTCGATGTCATCATCACCGATTCTCCCCAGTGCTAAGGGGGCTATTTGGGGTGAAAAACACGAATCTGGCAGCCATTTCTCGTATTACGCTGCAGCACGGTAGCTACTGATCAGGATCGCCATAGCATATTGGACGACAAACTCCTCGAGATAGAAACAGAATCCGTCGAAGACGTCAAAAGACGCGTACAGAACATCAGAAACGATCAAAAACAACAGAAGACACTACACTCAAACTTCTAACCATTTCACCCGGACTTTTACAACAGTTTGATTTCTTCGGAGCGATTTTGCTGATGAAATGACTCAGCCTCTGACTGAAACGAATCATCGCGCCGTTGTCCCACCCCCTCCCCCCTTCATCAGCGATATCACGATGCCTCCTTCCGCTGTTCACCGGATCGCAGCGTAATCAATGAGGCTAATCAAAAGCGAAACACCCAAAAAGCAAGTCAAACTCCTCGAAATAGAAAATGAATCCGTCGAAGACGTCAGAAGACGCGAGCCGAACATCAGAAACGATCAAAAACAAAAGAAGACAATCACGCTCGAACTTCTAACCATTTCACCCGGACTTTTTCAACAGTTTGATTTCTTCGGAGCGATTTTGCTGATGAAATGACTCAGCCTCTGACTGAAACGAATCATCGAGCCGTTGTCCCACCCCCCCCCCCTTCATCAGCGATATCACGATGCCTCCTTCCGCTGTTCACCGGATCGCAGCGTAATCAATGAGGCCAATCAAAAGCGAAACACCCAAAAAGCAAGTCAAAGTCCTCGAAATAGAAAATGAATCCGTCGAAGACGTCAGAGAGCGCCACCGCGCTTTGATTAGGAGAAAATGAATCCGTCGACAAAGTCAGAGAGCGCCACTGCGCTTCGATTAGGTCCCGCCTAGATTCAAAACACCCGCGTAATTTTAAATTCAAAAGGTCAAGTAAATAATTCTTGAGAAAAAGCACTGAAGGGAAGTAGAGTGCAGTGTCTGCACCCTCCTGCTTAGAGATCGCTCACTCCAGAGGTAGAGTAGAGCTACGAAAAAAACTTCGCCCACACTTCGCCTAGGGGGGGGGTGGTTAATTAGCGTGCTGATCACGAATCTAACATCCTTCTTTGAAATTTCAGCCGATTATGGTAGGGTACGGTAGGTAACGGTGACTAAGGCTGTCGATGTCATCGTCACCGATTTTCCCCTCACACTTCCCTCGCACTCCTCCAACACCGGATAGAGGCATATCGTTACTGGACCCCTCCTGGACAGACAGGACAAACACGTCGCCCTGGACTGACACGGCATCCCGTACAGACTGACAGAAGTTACACTCCCCTTAGCGGCTTATTATATAGAAGGAAGAAGGATGATGATGACCTCCACCACCTACACGCCTTAAATTTCACACCGCTTGAATGGCATCCACAAAAGATCAATAATATCGACCGATATCGATTGATCAACTTCAGATTCGTGTTCAGCGACCTCGATTACCCCCAAGGCAAAAGTTTCGGACCGCTTGAACGAAATACACGAAAAATCGATATTATCGATCGATATCGATTGATCAACTTCAGATTCGTGTTCAGCGACCTCGATTACCCCCAAGGCTAAAGTTTCGGACCGCTTGGACGAAATACACGAAAAATCGATATTATCGATCGATATCGATTGATCAACTTCAGATTCGTGTTCAGCGACCTCGATTACCCCCAAGGCTAAAGTTTCGGACCGCTTGAACGAAATACACGAAAAATCGATATTATCGATCGATATCGATTGATCAACTTTAGATTCGTGTTCAGCGACCTCGATTACCCCCAAGGCAAAAGTTTCGGACCGCTTGGACGAAATACACGAAAAATCGATATTATCGATCGATATCGATTGATCAACTTCAGATTCGTGTTCAGCGACCTCGATTACCCCCAAGGCTAAAGTTTCGGACCGCTTGGACGAAATACACGAAAAATCGATATTATCGATCGATATCGATTGATCAACTTCAGATTCGTGTTCAGCGACCTCGATTACCCCCAAGGCTAAAGTTTCGGACCGCTTTAACGAAATACACGAAAAATCGATATTATCGATCGATATCGATTGATCAACTTCAGATTCGTGTTCAGCGACCTCGATTACCCCCAAGGCTAAAGTTTCGGACCGCTTGGACGAAATACACGAAAAATCGATATTATCGATCGATATCGATTGATCAACTTCAGATTCGTGTTCAGCGACCTCGATTACCCCCAAGGCTAAAGTTTCGGACCGCTTGAACGAAATACACCCCCCCCCCCCCTACACCCCCCCTCTCTCTACTCCAACACCGCATCTCCAGGCACGTTTGGCAGCGTGTTCGGCACGTCTACTGACTCGCCAGGCACGTTGGGCAACGTGTTCGGCACGTCTACTGAGTCGCCAGGCACGTTGCACAACTGCAACCCCCCTCCTCCGACGATTCCCCCTTACAGGACTCCAGCACCGCATCTCCAGGCACGTTTGGCAGCGTGTTCGGCACGTCTACTGACTCGCCAGGCACGTTGGGCAACGTGTTCGGCACGTCTACTGAGTCGCCAGGCACGTTGCACAACTGCAACCCCCCTCCTCCGACGATTCCCCCTTACAGGACTCCAGCACCGCATCTCCAGGCACGTTTGGCAGCGTGTTCGGCACGTCTACTGACTCGCCAGGCACGTTGGGCAACGTGTTCGGCACGTCTACTGAGTCGCCAGGCACGTTGCACAACTGCAACCCCCCTCCCCCCACGATTCCCCCTCACAGTTCAGCACCCAGATGGCCAGGCAGACCGTCACTGATCCCCCCCTGGACAGACACTCCGCCCCGTACAGACGCTCTCCCCCGTACAGACGCTCTCCCCCGTACAGACGCTCCGCCCCGTACAGACGCTCCGCCCCGTACAGACGTTAGCGGCTTATTATATAGAAGGATATGTTGCATGTGTACCCATGCAACAGGCCCCTATTATTCTGCAGCAGGCTTGTGGAGAACAAAGTTCTGGTGCCCTATGAAGTGACTGACGACGTTCTCAAACCAGGTTATTATGGAGGAAAAAGTGACCGGTATTTAGCAGAGAAGCACGAAGATTCCGATCTGGAACGGCAGTCCTGCGTCACCGTCCGATTCCCTTGCTTTCACACAGCGTGAAGATCTTTAAGCAGATTGACTTGACGGGCGCATTCGCACTATCGTCGAGTTTTCTACCAACCAGTGCGGCTTCGTAGCTGGTTGTGGCACAGTCAGTTCAATACACGTCGTTCGTCTTCTGATTGAAAACACCGCGAGAAACAATAGACGGTGCACCTTCCTGCATCTAGAGAAGGCTTTTCGGTGCCACGTGAAATGATATGGTATGCTTTACAAATGCACGAAGTTTCCGGATGCTCGTGGACTGGGGAAAGATTGCTGTGCTCTTCTCCAAAGTGTCCAGTACAAGCTGCAGCAGGTATGTAGATGGAGTTCATTATCTCTGTCGGAGTACATCAAATGTCTGCCGTCTCCCCACTACTTTTCGTCGTCATTATGGATTCCATATCACGCAATCTTTCAGCAGCCTGTTCCTTGGACGTTGCTTTATGATGATGATGTAATGCTCGTTGGCGACGACAGGATTGAACTCCAGTGACAGGGCCAAGCTTGGCGCGATCACATGGACAGATCTGGGCTCAAGCTTAGCGTTGAAAAAAGACGAGTACTTGACCACTGAGGAAAATGAGTCTCCCCCGATAAGGTTAACGACATTGAGCTACGACGTACTTCGACCTTCAAGTACCTTGGTTTTGCATTCGCGTCTGATGGTGATCTACTCGTTGAAGCTAAGTCACGAGTGAGCGCAGTGTGGTCCAAATGGAGCTTTCTGACGGGAGTGCTCTGCGACATCAATATTCCAGAGCGCCTCATGTCGAAGGGCATCGCTCGACAGTAGCTGTTTGCGGAGCTGACCCGTGACTAAAGAAGTTGAAAGGCGCCTTAATGTAGTGGAAACGATGATGCTGCGGTGGACGACCGGAGTTACGCGTTTGGACCGAGTACTCAACGACTCCATACGGAAGAGGTTCGGTGTCATCCCAATATTTGCGAAGATGCGCGAAGCTCGTCTGCGATGGTGTTACCGCGCACTTTGCGCAAAAGATGACACCGTCGGAAAGATTGGTGTTGACCTTAAGGTAATCATTACGTCGTCAGCATAAAGTGGCTTCAATGGCATCGTTTGTTCAAGATCTTCTGCGAGTACGAAGGAACTAGATGTAGGGTAGCGTATAGCTATGGTGATCGCCAATAGTAGTGGAGAACGGTCCTTCGTGGGCTACCTGACACAGACACAGAGGTGCAAATAGACTCGGAGGGTAAACTTATACGACAGTTTATACAGCGTTTTGTGTTGCATGAAACTAATCGTCTTAAGCAGCCGTGCTTCACAGATCGCTTTTCGAGCCGTGGACAACCCTTTATCCAAATCAAGGAATGCGAAAAGATTCACTTTTTGTGGCTCTAGTAGCCACAAAAAGTCTGTAAGAGTGGACTGCGCCATGTTCCTCTAATTTGTGATGAAACCTTTCACTCGTTACAACAACGTCGAGAAGTGCTTTCTCATAATCTGTTCGAGGACCTTCTCTATACGCAGCGGATATACGCTGCTATGTACGAGCATGTAGGCATATGGCGCCAATAGCAGGCAACTCAGTTTTCATTCACCGTTACGCAACCATGTTACCCTTTCATGAAGCAGGGATGAAGCAAATACAATTTCGTGGAGATTGCGATTTCGTTGGCGGATAGTTATTGACACAGATTTATCATACGGACACAGGTTGAAGCAGATTCCGGCATACTTCGGGAGTCATTAGAATTACTCGTGCGAGTTGTCTTCTCCACCGTCGTCGTTATTCAAGCGGTCCACTTTGAGCTTTTTGGCTTTGCCGGCTTCGAGCCTGAGGGCTTATGCTAGGGATAGAAGACTGCAATGAACAACATTATGGGCACGGCGCGTCAAATAGGAGGTTAAGGACAAACTCTGTCGAATGCTTCCTTCTCCGTTCAACAGGGAGAGCGAACAACTACCATCGAACCCCCGTTAAGGGAACAATCGCTTCTCCCGTGTTGTAACCTAAATTCGAAAGATTGCTGGTGCGATAAGAAAGAGTTTTCGGGTAAATATGTTGACTACTTTACAACCACAGGTGTTCACTGACTACGATAATGAGGATTTCGAAGGAGCACCATACACAACAGTCACACTAGATCTCCTTGGCAAGGAGCTCCTTTTACTAACGTCAAGGTAAGTTTATGCTTATCCTTGTACTAGGCTGGCCAAAAAGAATCACGCTTTTGACCGAGAAAACAAACGAAAAACCTTAATCTCGCCTTGTGGCATCCTTAATACTTCATTCAAAGCGGTCAGAATTCCAAATAATACATCTTCCTGGTATCTTCTTGTTTAGCCATCTATAGGCAAAAAATTCCGCGGATTCGCCTTCGTCACTCGTTTCAAGTTTGCCTTCCATACTACCAGCTTTAAAGAATACGATATGGTTTTTAGCCTGAAAGGTTTAAGCAGAGCATTCGATTGTGCAACTTTTTTTAAACGTTTTTACTCCTTTTTGTGGGATCTCATTCTCCAATGATATCGTTTTCACTTCTACGAATGAATTATGTATAGTTTTAGGACGTTCAGGTTATAGCAGAATTTTCTGCACTTTAGTATTTATTCGTATTTTTGGCACTACATGAGTTTCAGTGTCGTAATTGTGAAGAAGAATGCAGCCGATACCTATCTGCGTTTTTCCAATTTTTTTCTTTAAATATCGTTACGAACTTTCTCTGTCCGCTTTTTCCTCATAAGGCTTCCAGCTTCTCTTCAGTTTTCACTCACGAGTGTGCACTCTGCTTTTTTAAATTAGCTCTTGACAACACATAACACTCGCTCAAGGTTCTATTGTAATTGTACACCGGACGTTCACCACGGACTGCGTCGCCTCATTAGGGATATCTTCTCTTCTGTTTAACAAGAATGACTGGCGAGTGTGAAAAGTATGAAAGATTCTTGATGAGGTACATCTGGAGAAAGGAAGGGGCAGATTGACGCTGCCCGAAATGCCCGCAACGTGGGGAAGTCTGGTGTAGTAACTTTGGATGTGGGTGTTTTGACCGGCCGCACGTGCGAATCGGTTAAAGCACTGGAGCGAAGGATAGATTTCTGTCCAGTTCGAGAGTCGAGCTAGTATTATAGTAAGTTTAGGGCCACAGGCAGCGGCTTTAAGATGTGTGCACTATTCGAATCATCGGCGGTTTCCGTGTGGTGGTCTCCGGGCGTTTCTATACGGAGACGTGAAACGCTCCGATGTCTGCTCGATAAAGAGCCTTTTCGCAGTTGTGTCGCGACTACGTCACTCATGTGGGTACACCGCAGACTGGTGGCTCCTAGCAAACCAAGGACGAGCTCCGGCCCTTGCTTGATGTTGAGAGCGGAGGGTTTCGACAAGATATGACTGCTGTTGCAGGTGACCTTGATGTTCATGTCGGAGCAACGAAAGGCAGTTGCAACTGCGGTGGTGGCTTCGATTACGTCAATATAATGCCGAGGAGTGCTGCACTCTTAACTACGCAGTTCCGCAGAACCAGTTGCGAATCGGTGGCCCCGCTCGCGAGGGTACATACCCCTTTTGAGCGAGGTCCCCCATTCGTCACTGGCGCTACGAGATAACCAAGAACCCAAGGTCCAGGGGGATAGTAGCGGCCCCATGATGTGAACATGTGGCCACGCCCCCGTCTGCCGCGTGGTAACATTTAGCCCTCTCGCTCGACAGCACCTGAATTGACGCACACCCGCACCACACGTAAGCCACGGGTGCCTACAGGCGTGCTGTAGTGAAACCGGAATGTAGTGGATAGACACATCCCCGAATATTATCCGACAACTACGTAGTACCCCACAACAATATAACAACACCAACACGATATAAACCAACAGCAAATAATACAAAATCCCAGCAATACTATTATGGAACTCACCAATTTTCTCGTCATATGCAGCACAATATAGATATCCATCGCTTATTCTACACAGCATTGCACATTAACAACAGAACATATTAGGCTGTATCGAAAGTTGTCAGCGTTTTGAGTGCTTCATGTTGAACTAACAACTTTCTCAAATCTTCCACAGTCGGAATAAGCACCGTTCGAACCGCCACACTTTTGCCAATGGGCCATCAGTCGACTTATTCCATCAGCAAAAAATGGTGGTCGAGACAAAATCCACAAAAGCTTTTTTGGTTTGCTCCTGATTGGTGAAGGTTTTACCGGCGAGAAAGTTCTGAACGTGTACTCAACTCGTTCAATCTTCGAATAGCGATTTATGAATGGTGTGAGCGAGCGCCACTGATCTACTTAGGGCCTTCGGGCTCTCTTGTTAAGAGGGATCTCGTGCCGTTTGTCGCAGGGCCACGTGGCGCTTCCCCGGGTGGTGGATAGGGGAACGAAACGCGCAGGTGCAGGGGATGGACTTGTTGCTCCTGCTTTGTCGGGTCGACGCGTTCCTTGTGCGTGGGAGCGGCATGTTCATGCACAGTGTGCGTGGATGTGTCCGTGACTGTGCGGATTGTAGCTGTGTCGGATCGGCCAAAAGCTTGCACTCGGTAGACTAGGAGTACATGTAAGGCGATTCAAGGCCGCCTTAGGTCTCGCCCCATCCCTTTTGGCAGTCTGGCTGGCTGCCCGGAGTTCTTCGTCCGCACGACAGAGCCCGATTAGCTACCCGTGTGGACTCCAGTCAAAAACAGCAGCACTAAAGCGCCTCATTCCCCTGACCTTGAAAGAGCCCCCATTTCTGCAGCAATAGGAAGGACGAGTACGGAGAGGCTTAGGAGATGATGCAAGCCAGGAAGATCATGTACGACGTCATCGGACTGACCGAGACGAGAAGACACCACACCCTGCACGCCGCCTACGACTCCGGAGAAGAACTATTCCTCAGAACATGCGACAGCAGGGGAGTAGGCGGCGTTGGTGTCCTCGTTAAGACGCACTTGGCCATGAACATCGATTCGTACGAGACTCTGACAACCCGAATCGGACGTCTGCGACTGAAGCGATGTGACTTCGTGCCAGCTTTGACTGTGTTCGCCACGTATGCCCCAACATCCGACTACGACGACGAAGATGTCGAAGCCTTCTACGTAGAGCTGGAGAAGTTCTATAAGGAAGATCACACCTCCTACAAGGTGATCGTCGGCGACTTCAACGCCAAAATAGGGTCACGAAGGTCGCCGGAAGAACTTAACATCGGAACCCACGGTTTGGAGTGGAACAAACAAGGTGAAAGGCTGTCTGTCTTTAACATGTTGACCAAGACCATTCATGGAAACTCACAGTTCCAGAAGCCTCCCTCTCTACGATGGACCTCGGAATCCCCCGGTGGCGAGTTCCACAACGAGATCGACCACATCCTTCTTCAACCGACCCATCCGTTGAAGTATTGCCTGACCGACGCTTCCGTTGTTCCTAAGTTCGACACGGGATCGGACCACCACCTCCTTCGCGCGAGGTTCCGCTTTTTGCGTCAAGGAGAGAAAGCCGCAAAGTTCAAGAAGAGGAGTCCCAGAACAACCATCAACTGGGACATGTACACCTATCTTTGGGAAGATACCGTCATGGACAACATCGACGAGGAATACGACCGCTTCGTGCACCATCTCCGCTGCTTAGGGCGCCGAGAGCTTGAAGACCACCAAGAGACATCTGTCTCCGGAATTTCTCGAGCTGATACGCCAGCGTGAAGGAGCACGAGCGTCAGGCTACTACCAACTGACGTCCGAGCTTGCGAAGCTTTGCAAAGCGGCGATAAAGGAGGATCTTAAGGAGAGAAGGGCGAAAGTGTTGGCTGAAGCAGCAGAGGCGGGTTTTCGCATCCGCAATGCCCGCCGGAACTTCGCCAACTTCAAGACCAAGATGACCGCTCTCCGAGGTCCTGACGGAACCGCCACCTCTTCCAGAAGGACCATGGAGAAGGTCATTCACGATTTCCACTCCGATCTCTTCGATGGCCACGTCCACCTGCCCCCCATGCCATCTTCCGCAGGATGGATACGTCGTTCCCTCTGTTCTTCCTTCCGAGATCCGACACGCCATCTCGTCGGTGAAGAAGCGCACAGCACCCGATTGCGAAAGGACCAGATCCAAACGCCTAAACAATCTCCCGCCAACGCTCATCAACACTCTGACGCGGCTCTTCACACGCTACCTGTTGGAGTGCAAGGTACCATCTCAGTGGAAAACCAGCAGGACCTTCTTGCTGTACAAAAAGGGAGACGTGCACGACATTGGCAACTATAGCCCGATCTGACTGCTGTCCGTAGTCTGCAAGCTGTTCACTCGTGTGATCCTGAATAGGATTAGCAGAACGCTGGACGAAGGGCAGCCATGCGAAGTAGGATATCGGAAAGGATTCCGCACGATCGACCACATACACACCGTTACGAAGCCCATCGAAGTGGCGCGAGAGTACAAGCTGCCGCTGTGTCTTACGTTCATCGATCTGAAGAAGGCATTCGACTCCGTCGAAACTAAAGCGGTCATCGATGCCCTGCTAATTCAGAAGGTTCCTACTCTGTACATCAGAGTCCTTCGAGAGCTGTACAGTGGATTCACGACCAAGATCTCACCATTCTACAACGTCGTCGTAACCGACGTGAAGACGGGTTCGGCAGGGGGATACCATATCCCTGAAGCTCTTCAGCTCCATCCTCAAAAACGTCATGCGCGGACTAGAATGGGAGCACATGGGAGTGAAAGTCGACGGCCGGCAACTGCACCATCTTCGCTTCGCTGACGACATAGTGCTTATAACATCGAGCATCAGCCAGGCGGAGCGAATGCTGGCCGACTTCGTGTATATGGAAACGTTGGACTGCAGCTGAATCTTACGAAGTGATGTCCATGAGGAATGGACAAGTTTCTGGTGCCTCATTCTCGCTCAACGGAACGAACACCTCCGAATGCTCCAGCTACGTGTGTCTGGGTCGCGAAGTCAATATGGCCAACGACATAACGCCAGAACTGAGTAGGATGAAACGATCGGCTTGCTTTCAAGACCGTCGAAGAAGTCGCGAAGAAGACGAAGGTCCGACTCCGTGCCCACCTATTCGACTCCACTGTTCTTCCTGCCCTAACATACGCCTCAGAGACCTGGACTACACGAAAGCAGGATGAACACGCGATCAGCGTAGCGCAGCATGGAATCGAGAGGGCGGTGATAAAATTAGGTGGGCCGGTGACGTAATGTGCTTCGTAGACACTCGCCCGACGAGAGCTGTTACCGACTGGATTTCGCTGGATGTCAAGAGTACACCAGGACGCCCACCAACGCGTTGGTCGGACTTCTTCGTGAATGCCCTGAACGACCGATATGACTCTCTTCGTGTCCCCCGAAAGAGGAGGATTCATTGGAGCACTCTGGCACGCGATAGGGACAAATGGAGACGCTGCTGGCGGCCGCTCGAGCAGGTCGATGATCAACGGGACGACAGGTGACAGGTTACAGGAGGCGGGCGTTATCGTGCAAAACAATCGGGCCTCTTCTGTTGACCAATGCTGGCTGAAGTTTCGGTGCATTTCGTCGATTTCCTTGCAGTAGGACTCTACTGTGATCGTTTGGCATGCTGCCAAAAAGTTGTAATGGATCACACCAGCCGCACACCACCACACAGTGACTATTACCTTTTTCGGTGGAGGTTCGCCATTGGAAAATGCCTACGGAGCTCGTCGGCGTCCAGCCATTGTTCGGACATTTCCTGTTATCATACTGAATCCAGTCTTCATCAAAAGTGATGATTCTATCCAAAAACGGGTTAGTTTTGTTGCGTAAAAGTAGTGAAGAACAAATCTCGAAACGTGACTATTTTTGACGCTCACACAACACCCACTATTCGAGCTTTTTCACCTTTCCAAGGCACTTCAAAGCATCCGCAAAGGCAATTACTCACGCCTAGCTCTTTCGCGATCCCGTGATCAATTTGGATTGTTCAGCTTCCGCCAATCCACTAGACAATGGATCCGACACTAATTCGGATAATTCGAAATTTGTCATTTTTTCGAATCCGGTTAAAAAGAGTATGCGAATAATGTCATTTTTGAGAAGCTCCGGATCTTGGAATGATTCAGATAAGAGTAGCCTTAACAGGAAAGATCCTACGTTTGTCTCTGTGTGTGTTTGTTTGTTGTGGGTATGGGGGGGGGGGTGGGGGAGAGGTAGTTGTGTAGTGTCACCTACGTCGTGTCGAGAGTGAGCAGAAGACGTGTCGCCAATGTCACGTAAAGAGCGTCAGAGTTCCGAACATGTGGGCTCGACGTCGTGCAACAGGCGTCTATGTTCAGAAGACATTTCACCAGTGTCGCGCGAAGGGCGTCCGGGTTGAGAAGAGGTGTCACCGATGTCGCGTAATGGGTGTCTGGGTTAAGAAACGTGTTACCAGTCAAGGTGAGACCAGTAATGGGGTGGGGAAGCGGTTAAGGCTGGTGGCCCAGTAAGGAGGCATCGGGAAAGGGTTGACCTATGAAGGGGGACCGTGAAGAGGGGACCAGTAAAAAGGGTACAAGTGAAGGTGAGACCAGCAATGGGGACCGGTAAAGAGGGGACCTCTAAGTCGAGGTCCAGTGAAGGTGAGAGCAGTAGTACGGACCGACGAAGATGGAGGGCACCAGTGAAGAGTGAACCGGAAAAGGGTGACAATAAAGGTGAAAGCACTAAAGAGGGACCAGTAAAAGGGGGATCAGTGAGGGTGGGACCGGTGAAGGAGGGAGGTCCAGTGAAGGTGGGCGTGGACCTGTGAAGGGGTCACCTATAAAGGGGAACCAGTGAAGGTGAGACCAGTAATGGGGAGCGGTGAAGGGGTTGGGGCCCAGTGAAGGGGACCAATAAATGAGGTACCAGTGAAGGGGGACCAGTAAGGGAGACAGTAAAGAGAACACCACTTACGCGGGTTCAGTAAAGGATTCAGTATTTGAACGATTAAAGGGGACCATAATTAATAAATAGAACGAGTACCTCAGAGAATGAATCGCGTACGTGCAATAGAGAATGAGGTACCATAGGAGCAGATTTGAAGATTTGCCCTATGGTATATTGCCTTCCCCTTTACCCGTATTCTGATATACCATTCTATATAGCAAAACCAGTTTTTTTTTACTATTATGAATGAGAGAACGCCTAAAGAGGACACGAAGACGTTCGGGGTGTTCTATTCTCCGGGCGTTTGGTGGCCGGCAGGCCGTTGAACGTCTGGTCTTCAGACAACTGTTTTATGTTCGGGTTTCACATATCATATCCGAGTCGGATATGATGTTTTCTGAGTTTTCTGGAAATTCGTCTGCTGAAAGTAGCCCCTATCCGAATCGTCCAAGATCCAAGCTTTTCAAAGATGCCAAAGATTCGCACAATCCTTTTAGCCAGGATTTAGAAAAAATGATGAATCCGAATTATCCGAATCGGCGTCGGATCCGATGTCTAGCCCCCGTAGTTGACTGAATTGTCTAGCTGTCTCGGCTGCGGATTGTCTCAATTTGAAGTTAAAATAAAATATCGTTTGGAGTTGTTCCTTCGACATACTTCAACAACCCCTTCAAGAACAGAAATATAGAACAACGTTGAAAGATAACTTAACTAGTCAGATGGAGCGAAAAATTCTGAACAGGCATTAATGCGCAATGCAAGTTGAATTTTACTTAATAATAGGTGAATGAAAAATATTAACGCAAAACGCTGAGAACTTTCCGGACAACCTAATAGATAGGGTGGAAGGATATAGATAGGACGGGATCACTCCGGCTTTTAGCTATTGGCTATCTGAGGCTTGGCGAGCTCCATCCGGGCTCGCCGTCCTCCTTTAGTGCAGCAGGCAGTAGTGAGTGCGATGGAGCGGCAAGGCTCTGCTTGAATAGTCCCCGGGATGGTGATGAAAGCGGGTCCAAACGTGCGGCGTCCCAGAGCCGCTCCAGTGCAACCGCTCGACGTACCGACAAAAGTATAGAATGGACCTTGTTGGTGGCGGCGCACAGCCGGACCCGCCGAATAATAGCTTGCGCGAGCAGGCCGGATCTCGGAAGCGCCTCATCGGGGCCGAGCGGATACGGTAGCCCGCAGAAGTTTGAATTTAAGTGAGCGAGATGTTGCATTCACGACAGTACCAGATGAAAGTCCGAAAAGGTGACTACCACTGTTCTGGCATTCCGCCAGAACTGTCGGTTTCCTCTCTTCATTCTAGTTCAGTAGTACTTGCCTGCCAATTTATCACGAGAAGTCTGCCAATCTGCAGTTTGCGTTGGGGTGATATCGCCTGACAGAAAGAGGTCACGCCTGTGTCTTTAATATTGGCTTTGTAACGCTCATAATCAGCACAACCACCCCATCTCACTCTACAACGGTAAAGCAAAACGCAGAATGACTATGTTCTTGTTAGACATCGCCAACAAGTGCTTCGCAGATGGCAACGTCCTGCCGTATTGGGCTGTTGCCAGCGTCCGCTGATCTGCTTGGTGTTTTATCTGCATTTGTTTTCAGCCCTTACTGCCATGCTATACTTTACAACAGTGAAGGCATGATGAAAGGTGAAATAGTGCACCTTGCGTAAGTTGTGCTTTTCTATGCATTACGTATCTGTGCAAAAAAAAACGACGCGAACAGTCCCAATATTTCCTTTGAAAAATAAGATACTGAAATACTGAAGCCATAAAGCCTTTTGATATATCTCAAAGGAAGTTCAGACCTTAAGGGGAGATAGCTGTTTGCTTACGGGTGTTTACTGTTTGCTTATTAGATACCCCGCTGTCAAAAATCATCAGGTTCTAGAGGCGATGAAGTATTTGCAGAAAATAAGGTTAGAACTTCATCAAAATAAGACAGAATTAGATGCCACACTTTTTAGCATGGAACCATTAACTGATTTCTATAGAACTTTATGTTTAACTTTTAACCCTTCGAGGAGGCGGTCTACTAGAGTTCTTGTTCACATAGGCGGTGGCAGTGGTAGGAAAGTAACAGTTAGAGAGGATACATTTGCTCAAAAAAGGTAAAAGTGCCGAAGAATTCAAGAAGACTTGGATCTTCTCGGATAGCCATGCTCCTCATTAGGGGAGGGTTCCGACCTCCCATGGAACTTCAAGTTGAGAACAGGATCATTAGAAATAGCTCGGAATGCTAATTACGAATATGGGTGTCAAAATTGCAAAATGGAATTCCTGAGCGAGTTATGGCCTGCCGAAATCGGAGGACTGGCTGTGCGACACACCAGTTGCGAGAGGTGAGTCATCGGGGCTTCGTAAAAAGGCTGCGTTGATTACATAGGGGTAGTGCTCCTGCTGGTCAGGTGCGTCGTTGGTTCGGGTTCTCTTTGATGGTGATTTTTTGCAAATCAAATTTTATCTTCCAAATGACCTTTTATCCTGAATTATGACACGTGTCTGATTAAATAGCCGGGAAAACTACCATACACGTTTGTAAAAATGCTTGAAGGCAAAAAAAACGGCTATGGTGACATTTTTATTTACTATTTTGAACAAATAGAATCCAAATCATATATTGAAAAACTAGAGTTGTGTTTCTGGTGTTTCTAACAAGCTTGGAATTTATGAAACAAAGCAAAAAAAATGTGTAGAGCAAAAGGTAAGTGGAATGTATGATGAGGAAGAACAAAATGTCGTTAATCTACTGCACTTTTGATTGATGTAGGAACCCAAAATGTCGTTGATCATCTGCTTTTTCTTCACTCTTTATGTCCTTTTCATCAGCAAAGGTGGTATCCGTACTTATTGCTGAATTTGGATGCCAGACGACAACGATCCACCAACTCGTGAGGAGAAGAAGATCGCTAGAAAGTTCGCAGCTATTCTACTTGACGGTGCTGCAGTTTCAGTTGATAACGAAGCAGAACGAATGAAAATTTGGGATCAGATGTATCTACTAATGACGAGTCCGATTAGGACCATTGCGATGACGAGAGCGAAGAAAACTCGAGCAGCACCCATGAGAATGTTATTCACTTTGACACTACGTTTTCAAACTTTTTGAAATACTCATGGCATAAGGCAGGTTAAATTGATGGTCACCCAGGTGTGTTTGTCACCCCTAGTGAATATTAGTTTGATCTTGCCACAATTGACTGTTTTGTTGCTGGTTGTAGAGAGGCTGCATGTAAAAGATGTACAGTGTGTGAGCAACATATCTGCTTCACGCATTTTTTGCTTAGTTCTTCGAATGCCAAGGTTGCTAGAAACACCTCTATTTATTCAATATATGATTTGGACTCCATTTGCGCAAAATAGTAAATAAAAATATCACCATAGCAGTTTTTTGCCTTCAAGCATTTTTACAAACGTGTATGGTAGTCATTCCGGCTATTCAATCAAACAGTGTCATAATTCAGAGCAAAAGGTCATTTAGAAGATAATTTTTGATTTGCAAAAAAAGAAACTGGCAGCAATGGGAACCGAACCAACGACGTCGCATCTAATTAGCAGGAGTACTACCTTTGTGCTATCACCGCAGCCGGCGGACCCTTTTTGTGAAGCCTCGATGACTCACATCTCTCGCGCCAGGCGTGTCACACAGCTAGCAGCCTGTGGTGAGGAAGCTCGATTTCGGCAGGCCATATCTCGCTCAGGAATTTCATTTTTCAGTTTTGACACCCATATTCGTAAATCAGTATTCCGAGCTCTTTCTAATGATCCTGGTCTAAACTTGAAGTTCTATGGGAGCTTGAAACCATTTCCTAGTCAGACAGTGTTTGACATCCACCTCTGCATAAGCCTCGCTTTGCTCAATCAGATCAGTAGTCTCGGTCAGCGCTTGCTTAGCTATGTCACGTATTGTCGGAACAGACCCATGTGAGTTGAAGCGGGGAGTCCTCTCGTTCTCCGCAATTCAGCAATAGCCGAAATGGGTGTGGCTTTTCTCTCAGATAATTTCAAAAGAGCTGTCAATAACTGTCAATAATGCACCGACAATGAGTGAACACCCCTGCACTCCTTTAGCAAGGGTTGCACAAAAAAACATTTATGATTGTCGAAAGGAAGTAAACGTGAATAGGGGTCTGTTATGGGGCTAAGCTCAAATTTCTAACCACTCCACCAAGTTGGCGATCCATTAAAGTTTGAAGTCAGTTGGGGGATTTACAATACTTTTGTTGGGCAAGCAAACGCCGCGTGTTAACCTGACTGTTTAAGAAGAAGTCGCGTTGTAGAACTTTGGCGAAATTGTAGAAATTCGGAGCTTCAGTCACATGTTCCATAATTGGATAAATTCGTTTCGACTTATATCAAAATAAAAATCTTTTCCGTTCGTATTTATCATATTCAGCCCAACGTCATCAAACATAAACGACTTCTACAAAACCGCCTTGAATGATCCACCGTACGCTCCATATGTCATTACCGAAACAATAGCGGGATCGAAGTATAAGAGCGATGGACCTCGGTCGGATATGTACGACATAATAAAAAACCAGAAGGTGGACGTAGATGAAGACTGTTGCCCATCACTTTCTGGAGTGCAAGGATTTAGCATGGCGAAAAATTGGTGAGTACGTTTCCGCTTCCAAACTCGGCTGTGTGAGGTTTAGTTTAAAAAATTGTCCTTCAAACTCACACGATTGTTTTTGCGATCGCTAAATTTTACGCAGTTGTCAACGAAACGTAAGTTTTTCGCAGGATCCGAACGCACTGTATTTTATGTTCGTCTTCTAGGAGCGTTTCGTCGTCTAACAATATGATTTAAATAAGTGACGTTTTGCAAAGGAGTTTAGGAGAGGAACTTGGGGTTTCTGTGCACAGATTTCAAAGTGGTACGTAAATCTATTCTGCTTGAAGGAAAAAGAAACCAATATTTGTCCAATATGAAGCTGTGGAGGAAACCATACATAATGGCCGATGAAAAGCTGCTCGAAGTTAGAAGGCAGCTAACAAAGGAAGTGTGTTCACTTAGCTGAGCACTTTGAAACGAGATCTATGTCTTTTGAAAGTCCGTTCAATGCCAATAGAGGTGCCCAAGTTGTACCTGCAATGAGAGAGGGTGAGGAGGGGGATTGAAACTCAGGCTTAGAAAAAACGAAAAAATGGCCGACATCCACAAAAACGCTTATTTCCCCAATATTGATTGATGGTGATGGACAGTTTAAAAACGAACTTCGGATTTGATTACCCCTAGGGCTGAAGTTTCGTGCCGCTTGAACGCCATCCTCAAAAAATCGATAATGTCGATCGATATCGATTGGTCGACTTCAGATCCGTGTTCAGCGACCTTGATTACCCCAGGGCTGCAGTTTCGTGCCGCTTAAACGTCATCCTTTAAAAAATCGATAATATCGATAGATATCGATTGGTCGACTTCAGATCCGTGTTCAGCGACCTCGATTACCCCCAGGGCTGCAGTTTCGTGCCGCTTGAACGTCATCCTCAAAAATCGATAATATCGATCGATATCGATTGCCCCCTGCTGTCAAGGCCTTCCGTCGATGATCACCTAAATACGGACAGCCATGCACGGTTGCCGACATGTTCAGCACGTCTACAGCTCGCCATGCACGGTTGCCGACGTGTTCGACACGTCTACTGAACTCCAGGCACGTTTGGCGACGTGTTCAGCTGTCTAGTGAACCGCCAGGCACGATTGGCGACGTGCTCAGCACGTATACTGAACCGCCAAGCGACCCCACTCCAGTTTTGACGGACGGAAACACGCACGCACGCACACACACACACTGCTCCTTTATATATTGTAGGATGTTAAGGTGTGGATATAACTCTGACGGAAACAGTTAAAAGCAATCACAAACAAATCGCGACATGAGAATACAACCACGTCCTAAATCAGACAATGCAACATCAGCAATATCCAGTCTTTGAGAGATTTCCGGTTCACATGTAATGAACCTTCTACACGCTAACGCAGACAGCACCGTCAATCGCCGTATTTACCAATAACTTCAGCATTTTTGTAAAGTGATGAAGTCAAGAGCGCTCTCCGTTGAGAACATTGGAATTGTAGTGTGATTGATTGATAATTATCTTATCGCAGGCTATGGTGGTGAAGCTGCCCTGGGAGTGTTCTTAATCTAGTAATATCCCTCTTGCTAGATGGGTTGGAGCCCCTTTCCTCATTTTCTCAATGGCTCACACATAGGCTTTAGAGGCCCTTATATTACTTCTCGCCAAGGGACTGCAGTATTTTGAAGAGCATAGGTCACTCGCAGTAACAGCGCCCAGATCTCAAGACTCGTCGGCCATTTCTAAGGCCTGATTATTAACCCTATACGTCGGTG
>OX377205.1:44224701-44332755 GCA_947396885.1 Heligmosomoides polygyrus polygyrus
TACCCTAAGTGATATACGCCTCATCATCCACAGCGGGACGGTTGAGTTACCTAACCTAAGTAAGATACGCCATATCATCCACAACGGGGGCGGTCGAGTGATCTAACCTGAGTGCGATACGCTCACCACCTACAGCACGGGCAGAATTGGCTATTGAACGTGGGATGTTGCTGCAGCAGGCGAAGCGTAGTCCTCTACTGCTTAACACAACAGCACCTACGCGCGTTTCTGAGCGTCCAGATTCAGAAGCCGTGCCGCCGACTTCGTACCATTAGCATGAGAAGGTCTAAAGGGGGCTAATCGTAAGAGCAGAAGTGAGGAGGGAGCGACGTGGAGGAGGCATCGGGATGGGGGGGGGGGTCGATAGGGAGAACAATGAAGCAGGCCAGGAGTTTCCACCAAGAAGGGTTTAGGCAATAAGGAGGGACCAGCAGGGAGTTACAATAAGGGGGGGGGGCAGTAAGGAGGATCAGCAAAGGGATCCATTACTAGTATAGGAGAAGGGATATAGAAACTGTGACACTGATGTCATGCAATGGGCTTTCGCTCGCCGTGGTCGTGTGTGCGCGTGGGAGGGCTACTTAATTGGGGTAGAGTAGTAAGGAGGATCCCGAGGGGGATTTATCTGGAAGAAAGGACCTAGAGGAAAGACCAGTACGGGGAACCAACAAGAAGGGAGCCGCAAAGAATTTCATACGGTGAACCAGGAATTTGCCATAATCATAGCCTCTTCATGCTCGACACAGCAGCAACTGGGCGCGCTTCTGAGTTTCTGGATGCGGAAGATGGGTCTTCTGAGCCTCTGGATTCAGAAGACGGGCCTCCTACGTCGCGCAACAAGCGTCCTGATTCTGAGTCGTGTCACTGACGTCTGCCGTGAGCATGTTAGGACCACTAAGGGGCTGGCGGAGAAGAGCATTAAGGGGGACCTTTACGGTGAACCAGAAGAGCGACCAGGAATGAAAGAAACAACCGGAAGGAGGGACCAGGACAGGAAAACCAGCAAGAAGATACCAGTAGGGGGTCAATAGTGGAAACAAAGAAGTGGGCCAAAAGTTGGGACCAGGAAGATAGGGGAATAAAGAGGGGGAGGGAAGACCAGTAAAGGCGGACCAGCAATTAGATCCAGTAAGAAAAAACGAATAAGGGGAAACCTGGTTTCGGAAGACTTGTCAACGATATTTGTAAACGCTAACTGTTGAGCATGAGAACGGTTGTGGAGGAGCAACCTCTCTTCTTATCCTGAGCGCTTATTCTCGCGCAGTCGCAGGATCCGCTGTTTTTGTGATCTGTCGCCACCTCATCCTATCAAGGGCGTCATTTGCCGTGGCGCCAACTTCGGCGAGATCTCTCTCGATGACGTCCTTCCATCTTTTCCTTGGGGCTCCTCTCGGACACTTTCGGGGTGCCTCGAAATCCAGGACCAACCTAATGGGGTGATCCTCTGATCTTCTGGGGACGTGTCCATACCACCTCAGGCGCTGCTTCATCATCTTCAGCTGGATAGGGGCTGTCTTTATCACTGCCTTAACATCCTCGTTTCGCACCCTGTCCGGATGGGTCCATCCACATGCCCACCTCAGCGTCCTCGTTTCCGCAGCGTGCAGTTGCCGCTCCTGCGCCTTACCCAAGGCCCAGTACTCATTGCCCTGAGGAGGCCAGGCCTCACAGCTGTTCTATAGAGCTTGCTTTTGAGCGCCCTGGAGCATCTAGAATCCCTGTGAACTCCCTCCACTTGAGCCAGGCTGTGTTTATCCGTTTCCTGACCGCCTGCTCCACACTTCCTTTCTCAGATAGGACACTTCCAAAGTAGCTGAATTCTTCCACCTTCTCGATCGCTTTCCCTTGGCAGTCTAGGATTGGTCCAGCGCACTGCTCAGAGCTGTTGAACTTCGCCTACTTTACTTTCAGCCGTAGGCCGTTGTCTGGATGGCTCTCTCTCTGCAACAGCTGCACCTTCTCCTGTAGCTCCTCCTGGTTGTCGGCTACTAGGGCGATGTCGTCCGCATAGCGGATCGTCCTGAGAGGGCCTTCCTCAAGGTGGTTCACTATAGAGTCAAGATTCAGCAGGAAGAGGAACGGACTCAGAGCCGACCCTTGGTGTACCCTCACTGTGATGCCCGCCTTCCTTGTTACCCCGTATCGCCGCTTTCGAGCCTTCGTACATGTTCCTTACGACTGTGATCAGATGTTCCGGAACTCCCCTCTCTCGAAGGGCTCTCAGGAGTATGGCTAGGGGTAGCCTGTCGTAGGCCTTCTCCAGGTCCAGAAATGCCAGGTAGCAGGGTTTTTGTTTCTCAAGATATTCCTCCATCGCCTGACGAGCGATGAAGATGACGTCTGTGGTGGACCTCTCAGGCATAAAGCCCCACTGCACCTGGGAGATGGGTGCCATCTCCTTCAGCCTCGAGTCGACCAGTCGTTAGATCTTCATCGTGTGTGAGATCAGTTTGATCCCTCGGTAGTTGGAGCATTTGGAATCGTCTCCCTTCTGCTTGAAGATGGGGACTATAGTGCTGTTCCTCCACTAATTCGGCATCTTACCTTCTTTCGTGATTCTGTTGAGGAACTGTGTCTGCCAGTTGATTCCGAGGTTTCCGAGCACCTTCCATGCCTCTACTGGCACACCGTCAGGCCCTGCTGCCTTTCCAAGTTTCATCTTCTCTATGGCTTTGCGAACCTCTTCTTGCGTCTAGAGTGGGACGGGTCCTTCCGTTGGTTGTTCCCTGTGCCTCCTGACCAGGGAACTCCTCGTTCAGGAGATCCTTGAAGTACTCTTCCCATCTCTCTCTGACCTCGACCGGCTTCCTAGTACCCTACCGGCAGCACTCTTCACAGTCTTCACTGCTCGAATGACAAGGCTAGCTCTATGACGCGCCTTGGCCAGACAGATAGCGAACTTCTTTTCCTCTGGCCCCTCTGAGCGTAAAATTGTTTTCCCTGAAAAAAAGTGCTGACTTATATAGATACCTCTAGTTCCTCGTACAAGGCATCTATTTCCGCGTTCACTGCCTTCGCTACAGTTGTTTTTGCCAACCGCTTCATTTTAATATAGACTATAAGAGCTCTGGTACCCTCGTCTTCTGCCGCAGCTTGTAGGCCTCCTTCTTCCTCTTCACCGCAGCCAGCACCTCTTCGTTCCATAACCATGCCGATTTATGCCTCTGGTTCCTTCTTTTGTTTTTCCCAGGGTTTTCTTGGCACATCTCAGGATTGTTTGGACTACCCTCCTCCAGGTCTCGTTCACGGGACCAGCTGGATCTGGAAGGCCTGCTTTGAGCACTGCCCTTCGTAGCTCCTTCCGCTCTGAACCCCGCAGTCTCCACCATTGGATGTGGTCGACTTTCTTCCTTCTTCCTCCGCTAGCATAGGTCACATTCTCGCTCACCCTCTTCGCGAAAAAGGTGCTACAGACAGCCAGGTCATGGGCGATAGCCAGATCCAGAATTCGTTCTCCATCCGGGTTTAACAGGTCGATCCCTTTACCTCCATGTACCCTTTCCACTCCTCTTCTGCCACTCCCCACACGCCCGTTCCCCTGCTTTGGAGAGGTAATCGCCTTCTGGTACGGACCTTATGGCTTCCTCCAGCGAGAGGTAGAAGTCATCCTTGTCGTGCTCGGAGCATCCAGTCTGCGGAGCGTAGACAGACATGATGGTTCAGTAACCCTCCTTCGTGTCCAGCCGCAGTGACATGATGCAGTCGTTTATTCTTTGGACAGCAGCTACTGAATCTTTGAGGGACTCTGCGACAGCTATCTCTGTCCCGTTCCACTTGCTGTCCCTTCCGTTGTAGTACAGCTTCACCCCTTCTCCGATCTCCATGGCTTTCGCCCCTTTTCATCGCGTTTCTTGCAGACACAGGACTTGTGTCCTTCTGCGCTTCATCAGGTCAGCCACTCTCCTAGATCTTCCGGTCAGCGTTCCCACGTTCAGAGTCCCTAGTCGAACTAGCTTCTTCAGACGAGGTCTTTCGGCCCTCGGTAGCCCTCGCATACTGATCACTAAACTCGGGGGGCGCTTCTGTGCGCCGCTTCCGGGTGACGTACTAGCCTTTACACTGATTTTATTGCTACTTTCGATAATGGATTTGTGACGAGGTTTCTCCATCAGCCGGCCTGTCAATCTGGGCCTGACGCCGGAACCGTTGCCATTTTTGCAATTTTTGCAAGGCATGGCGTGCCGGAGTCGGGAGTCGAACCTGTGACCGTTTGTGCATGAAACTACACTACTAACCACGAGGTTAACTCGGCTCTGGTGGAGGAGCAACCTGAGGGAAAAAGTACTGCGAAGCACAAACCAGTGACGTTACTGGCCGGCTTGATGCCGATGAAGTACACACCAGGTCCTAGATGTTAGCAAATTTTATGTTTTACAAAAAGTACTTTCCATAGGTCAGTGATGCTGTAAAGTGCGAGATACGCCGTTATACGTGTTGGAGCACTTGTATACTACAAAAGAGTCAAGGCCCCGGCACACTTTGGCTGCCCAACGGCAGGCCAATCAGAATGCGGGTGTGCGAATAGCAGTAGATCACCTACTAGAAAAGGTGCAGAGCCTCTGTCGCCGGCAAGACTCGAGTGTGCGTGAGCGGGTAGCTTCACATTTGTATTTGTATTTATTATATGGAATTCCATGCTTAACCACTGTTACAATAAGAATCACCAGACAAACAATCTAACACAATACAGACCTACATCTAGCTAAAACAGAATGCTAAATAAAGAGAAATGAACGTGATCTAACGGAGAGGGAATGGTAATAGAACAATAGCGAATATTTGAGAAAATAAAGTGGAACTTTGAAATTAGGTGAAGTTAGGCTCCCAGATACTTACCTAACATGCGTGAAGTTTAGGTGGTACAGTATGCGCTTTGCCAAGCTTAGTGTACTCCAACCCTACCCTGTTGACAAAAACGAATTTTCTAATATTCTTGCGACTTCTTGGAACCACAAATTTTGTCGAGGCCCTCCTAGTGAGAGAGGCTCTGACTTGCAAGAAACCAACAGACTTGAGCCCAGTAAGACCATTTATTATTTTCTAGAACATAACCATCTCAGCCTTGCGTTGCCTTCAAAAGGGAGATTTTATTCCAAAATTTAAATTTCTGGAATCACTTCTAGGAATAGCCTCATAAAGGTAACCCAAAGCACGAATCGAAGACTTTCTGCGTAAAGCTGTTTTGTACCCTTTCGAGTTTTAGACTCCTCTTTGTACGGACTAAATATTTCTATGCCATATTCCAGGATGGGCCGTGCAAATGATTTATAGGCCTGCAATAAGACCGACGTGCTGCGCGGCAATGCCCTGAATATAATATGTGTAACTTAGTCGCCTTGGCTGCAAACAGTGGGTGTCAAAGCTAAGGGACTCATCAGTGGTAAAACCTAAAACCCTAATTTGATCTACACTCTCCAACGGCATGTTTTCTATGTTATACTTATGACGCCTATTGTCTGACCCAAGGTGCAACACCTTTGTTTTCTCTTTTGACAGGGGCGAACCCCACTTACTCGACCAGTCAACTATTGCATCTCAGCTACATTGAAGAACACCGCTATCCACCCAGAGGCGATGGGCCTATATACTTTCAGGTCATCTTCAAAAGCGCAACATTTAAATCCCGTAGAAAGAATTACGGAGAGACATCGTATGTGTATGGTGAAAGGGACAGGTGGTAGTACCGCCTCCTTGTAAGACTCCTTTGGGAGGGAAGAAAATGATGAACCCAAACAGATGCAAAAAGTTCGATTCTGAAGAAGTGCTTTGATCAATTTACCAATTCTGAAGTGGACTCCAATGGATATCAGCTTAGTGATTAGTTTGTCATGATTGACTCGGTCGAAAGCTTTTGCAAAATCCACATTAATGACGTCAACGGCAGTATAACACTCCCGTTGCCACTTCCAATCGTTGAGACATTGAAGCATTGCTTTAGTCGTTGATCTCCCCTCTTAGAACCAATGTTGGTAATCATGGATAATTTTATTCGCTTTTAGGTGCTTCACTAACCCTTCCTTCATAGACTTTTCCAATGTCCTTGCTAACATTGACGGCCTGCACTGTTCTGGCGAGCAGTAGGGTTCCCTCTTTGGAATAGGGGTAATGTAGGACATTTTCCACCTATCTGGGACCTCACCTAGCATAAAACTCAGATCAAATAAGAGCTCCAGCGATCTCGCAATAAGCTATCTTTTTAATAAAATGAGTGGTATGTGATCCGGAATTACTGAAGTGAATGTAGGCCATTTCGAAAGTATTACATAAATTTCTTTATTACATCAAAAGAAATCGTTCGATGTTTGGAAGACAACATCAGCACAGAGACAAGTCATATTATTAGGTTCAATTGATGTTTTCTCAAAGGCATCCGCTAAAATCCCAACTTTCGGAATACTGGTCTTTGCTACCCCTCCATGAGCTCCAATAAGAGTCCCAATTCTTCCTTTGAATTGAAGTTTGGAGCTGACAAGGGACTGTCTCAACAGTAGGCAGGAACGCAAGAACGAATACTATAGAAGAATCTCAGTCCTCCAAATAGTAGCAGAACATGTTTTGTTTTTGCCGAGTCCCAGAGGCAAAGGAGTAAGAGTGCAATGGTTACAGGTCAGAGCATCGCGATTACCATGGCTGCGCAAAGAAATTGTGCCGTGGCCTAGGTGGCGCAGTGGTAGAGATGCTGCTTCATGGTTGTCACTTCACGGGTTCGGTTCCCGTGCTACATCGCGTTTTTGCACGTTTACATTGGTGTCGGATTTCGAGATAGATTTCCATATCCGAATTTTATTGGAGTTTGCTGGCGTTTTCACTACATATTCCTTGTCGGCATCTCGTCAATGTCCCAAATATACAAAATACGATGGTACATGAACTTTCACCCCAATCAATGTCGGTGAGGTGAGTGGCACCATGTACTCACAATGTAGGAGGGGACCTCATGATCTTGACCTACCACTTCAACCAATATTGTCATCTTTGTTATGCTTATGAAGTCGCGCAGCCATAATAAGCTGCTGCTAGCACCACCTCTACAATGTCTGCTAACCCTCGAGTGGTTATTCACCTATTAACTCTAAAGTGTGGATCTTCTCTGGATGCTGTTCCTTCGAAAGACGATCTGAAACGGGCGGAAGCAATAGTAGGTTTCCTACAGGATTTCGAACTACGACTGCTGAAAATCGACAAAGTGGAGAAGTTTGGGGTAGTGGAAGAAAAAGACCACAAGTTTCAACCAGATGAGGAGTGTGCCGCGACGCCACTAACCAGTGAATTCAAAATCACGTTTTCGGGAGGCTAGACCGTTACGGAGGAAAATGCCTGGCTATACTAGAACTGTTATCTTACAAAAGGTTGACAACCGGAGAAATGGAACTGCATCGCGATTCTAGACTTGGGCTGCAGCGGAGTAGCACCTGGCAGGAACTGTGAAACAATCTCGCAGCGGAGAAAGTACTAGCCGCTGTTTTAGATTTCTCTGGAAAAATGAAACATCATCATCACACATCCTGGTTACTTCGAAAACCCGAGTATAATGGCATTCCCGAAAGATCTAGGCCCATGTTATGAGTCAGGATGAGAAGAATCTGTATCCTGCATACGTTGCGCATACTCTGATCGTTCCTACTGTTTGTGTACTTTTTATGACTAGCGAGTTCAAAAGCATAACAGATACGACAATATTAATTGAGGTGTTAGGTCAAGTTGAAGATCATGAGATCCCCTCCTACATTGTGAGTACGTGCAACACCGCTCCTGTCTCTTGGTTTTTCGGCAGAATAGACGGAAAAAACCGCGTTTCTGACGCTTTTCCATAACTCCCTTCAATGTGCTTTGATCAGAAAATAACCATTTAAAAAGTTGACTCGGTGACCTATATAGTCTCGACGGTGGCGGCCTCCCTTCGCCGCTCATAAAGGATAAAGGATAAAGGACGGCGTTACTCAATCCCTTCTGGGATGCGCCAGCGCATTCTACTTCTACGGGATGTCGTGGAGGCGACATGAATGCGTATTTGGCCATACAATGACTTGCGGTGGCCAGCCGATGAACAAGTCAGCGCTCTATCCTTCCCAGACAAGTCTGGTACCAATTCACCGACCCCGGAGGGATGGAAGGCTTGGTTGGCCGGGGCGGGAAATCCGAACCAGGAACCTGGTATCGGGTGCACGCGACAGTCGCGCCTCCTCCGACTGCGCTACACGCGCCCAAAAAATTTTGGAACGCTTCACGAATTTGCGTGTCATCCTTGCGCAGGGGCCATGCTAATCTTCTCTGTATTGTTCCAATTTTAGTATATGTTCAGGAATGAACGCCGCTCATAGTTGGCAAAAAAATGTGATCATTTTATTCTACTTGTTTGCTAAATTTCCCTCATCTGAGGCGCCAGATTTTTATAAATCGTCCGATTTCATGGGCTTCCAGTCTCGGCTTCGTCCGTGAAAACTCAAAGCTCAGTATTCAACTGAGCCAAGGATAATCCGCAAGATATCCTACTATATATAAAAGAGTAAGCGGTTGTGTCTGTCCTTCCGTCTGTCCGTCCGTCTATCCGTCCGTCTGTCCGTCCGTCTGTCCATCCGTCCTTCCGTCGGTCTATCTGGCCTTTCATAGACGTCGAGTGACAGGCGTCCGGGTTGAGACGAGGTATGACCCACGTCGTGTCGCGTACGTCAGAAGACCGATGTCGCGCAATGGACGAACGGTTCGAAAAGGCGTGTTACCGACGTCGCTCGACAGGCGTTCGAGTTCAGGAGTTGTGTCACCCATGTCGCGCAGTGGGTGTCTGGGTTCAGAAGAGATGTCACAGATGTCGCTCGACAGGCGTCCGGGTTCAGAAGAGGTATCACCGACGTCGCGCAATGGACGAACGGTTTGAAAAGGCGTGTTACCGACGTCGCTCGACAGGCGTCCGAGTTCAGGAGTTGCGTCACCCATGTCGCGCAGTCGGTGTCTAGGTTCAGAAGAGGTGTCACCGATGTCGCCCAAGTGGTGTCCGGATTGAGACGACGTGTCACCGATGTCGCGCAATGGACGAACGGTTTGAAAAGGCGTGTTACCGACCTCGCTCGACAGGCGTTCTAGTTCAGGAGTTGTGTCACCCATGTCGCGCACTCGGTGTCTAGGTTCAGAAGAGGTGTCACCGATGTCGCCCAAGTGGTGTCCGGATTCAGACGACGTGTCACCGATGTCGCGCAATGGACGAACGGTTTGAAAAGGCGTGTTACCGACCTCGCTCGACAGGCGTGCTAGTTCAGGAGTTGTGTCACCCATGTCGCGCACTCGGTGTCTAGGTTCAGAAGAGGTGTCACCGATGTCGCCCAAGTGGTGTCCGGATTCAGACGACGTGTCACCGATGTCGCGCAATGGACGAACGGTTTGAAAAGGCGTGTTACCGACCGCGCTCGACAGGCGTCCGAGTTCAGGAGTTGCGTCACCCATGTCGCGCAGTCGGTGTCTAGGTTCAGAAGAGGTGTCACCGATGCTGCGGAATGGATGCTTGGGTTAAGAAGGGGTCTCATCGATATCGTGCAAGGGGTGTCCCGGTTCAGACGACATGTCACCGATGGGTGACCAGTGAAGAGGGATCAGTAATGGGGGACCAGCAAAGGAGGGTCCAGTAATGGGGGGAGGGTAGTGGTGAAGGAGGGCCAATGAAGATGGGAGCAGTAAAGAGGACCACTGCAAGTCCAATAATGGGGGTGGGGGAATGCAAAGAAGGACCAATGAAGAAGGGACCACTAAGAGGGACCACTGCAGGGGAGGGTCCAGTAATGGAGGGGAGTGGAAAGAAGGAGGACCAGTGAAGAGGGAACTACTAAGGTGGGCCACTGCAGGGAGGGTCCAGTAATGGGGGGGGGGGGTGGAAAGAAGAACCAGTGAAGAGGGGACCGCTAAGAGGGACCACTGCTAGGTAGGGTCCGGTAAGGGTGGAACGGTAACGGGGGGAGGAGAAACGGGGATCAGTAAGAGGGACCAGCAAAGGGGAGACCAGCAAAGGTGGAACCAGTAGCGGGGGGGGGGGGGAGTGGTGAAGGAGGCCCAATGAAGAGGGGACCAGTATAAGGGTGGGGAGGGAGAGAGAGAGACGGTAAAGGGGACCAGTGAAGGTGGGACGACTGAAGGAGGGGGTCCAGTGAAGGGGACCAGTAAGGGCGGACCATGATTTTTATCAGTATCGTCCAACGGGTATCAGGCTTCAGAAGATGTGCTGCTGACGTCGTTACACGTGCGTTGGGGCTCAGCATATGTATCACAGACGATATCAACATGCGTCCTGATTCAGAACACGTGTGACACAGACGTCGTACAACGTGCGTCCAGATCCAGAAGTCGTTCCACAGATCATACTTTGCACAGCATTCGTGAGAAGACTTTTTAAAGGCTTCGTTAAGTGTGCGCGTACTTGACTCTCACTACGCCTTTATTTATTTATTTATTCCACTCCGGCTTTTGACGGGATTGAGACTGAGGGTAAGGAGAATAGTTGAAGTTATCGGAGGAACATGATTGCTGTCGGACAGTTAACGGTATCGAGAGGTCTACCGACCATTGGTTTCATTTATATTTCCCCAGATTATGCACTTTGGATTGAGACTCTCACAGCCTGTTCCTCAGGACTTAGTAGAACATGTACTTCGGAGAATGAAATGAAAGTAAGAGCGCCTGGAGAAGAAAAGAAGGCGGTCGGGGTTTGGGGCAAAGCCCCCAACCAGACGTTTGGCGGCTGCGAAGCCGCTGAACATCTAGTCTTAGAGAAAGCGATAACAATGAAGTGGTTCGAAAACTATCAGCTGCGAAAGTCACCTACAGGGTCATTTGTTGATGGGAGATGTGATTTTTGCCAAATCAAGTGAACGAAAGAAGTCTCGTCTTCAGGACAGACCGCAAAATGAGAGGTTCACGATAGTGCTCTGTCACCGTCCACCTGTGGTCTTCTTGGCTTGGTACTGGATTGTAACACATGTAAACAATCGGCAAAACTTCATGGGAGCCGTTAAATGACTCCAGCACAATTTCGGCTAAAAACTTGTTTTAGAATGGAAAACTTTCTTAACCAGTGATTTCCCCAGTGAATTCTGGGTAGTGTCACGAATTGTGTTGGTTTCTAAACCTTTCCATCACTTTAAGCTTTTTCTGCTAATCTGTGATTGCTCGCTTAACTGTGGTGTACGCCTCGAGCCACGATTAGGGCGACCGCTGCTCTACCGGTGTGGTGACCTGACGTGACCCCCTTGATGCCTAATGCCGCCCAGTACACAACCGCCTCTGATGGGCCATTGTACTCCGGCTCCTTATCGATTTTCTGCAAATAAGAACTCGATAAGTCTTTTTTGAGATTAACGTTATCACTCATAACTATGCAGTGTTCTAGCACCACTGATTGTGTCATGGTGTACTATTTTATTTAATTTTGATTCTAGTTTTGGCCTAATCTCTCTAACATACCGGTATATTTTGTTAAAAGTTTTCCATAAGGAAATTAAAAAATTAACTGCTTCTCTCAGTACCTCTCCTCGTAGAGAAAGTCATGCTTCATCCAAAAAATTGGGTCTATGAAAACCTCAAAGCTTCGGCTTAGTTCGTTCCGTTGTCGTCGCAATGGGAGAATAGGGAGTACAGTTGAGTTGGTTACCATTAATACGGAATTGGAAACAGGGATTTTTTCCAAGGCTTGTTTGGGGAGGATAAAACACTGAGCTTTCCATCGATTACCCATTGAAAGTCGCTGTATAGTCGAATGCGTGGCGCATCTTGAACAGGGCTTAAATAACGCCAACCTTTATTATTTTATTGCTTCTCGAGACTTTCAGCAGCCTAGCGGCCGCCAAACGGATTGCTGGGGGCTTCGCCCCCAAGCCCCAGAGAATAAAACCACACCAACCTTCTTCCTTTCTTCTTTAGGCCTTTATTGTTTTATTACAATAAAAACTGGTTTTAGATTAGCGCAGCAGGGTATGGTAGGGCAGAATCTTCACTGCTCCTGTGAAGCCCACCCACCGTCTATCGCATGTACGCGATTTATTCTCCGAAGTGACCGTTCTCTACATGGCGAGAAACAGATCATGAGAATCCCAATCCGAAGTGCTTAGAAGTCTTTAGAAACATAAGTAAAACTAATTAGCATTGGTCAACAGGTCCGAACCGTTAACTTCCCGACGGAAATAATGCTCCTCCCAATCCCATAGTCACTCTCCCCACCGCCCCTCCTCCCCCCCCCCCCCCCCCTGCTAATACTTGCTTACCTATGTGCTGGCAATGAAAGGGAATGAGAGTCAATACGCACATGTGGCACTGAGTCCCGACTCACGTGTCATCACGTTGCCACGACGTCTATGACACTGCTTCTGCACCCCTCCATACGTGCCACGACTTGACCCGTGTTCAGAAACCCAACGCACACTGGACGATATTGAGGGAAAAATATTGGGCCCCTTATTCCCCTTCTACTGATCCCTCGTTGTTGATCCCCTTTTTACTGGCACTGGTTTCCCTCCTATTGGTCCCTTACTCGGAATCCTCACGGAACTTGGACGCCTGCGGCACTCTTCCGAATCCCTCCGCACGTTGGACGACGTCTGCGGCACTCAATAAGTGAACACTTTGCTTGAAATTTTATAAAATTCTCATCCTTTATAGAAAAATAATAGTTTATAGCTTTTTCCAAAGAACAGGAGGGCGGCGATTTTTTAGTGCTTAAAAGGGATTGCGTCATGCCCTCATCTAAGACGTCGCGATTTTTATTCGTTTGATAGCAAAATTTCGGTTTTCATGGAGTTTCACACTTACAAACGGTGTAGCATACACAATTTGAAAAAGACACATATTCTCACATTGATGCTTTATGTAAGCAGCATTTACACTATCAATCATATCAATATCGCAACGAGCTTTCCGAGTGCATGGTGCAATCTGGCCTTTTAATGATTGCTGCCTCGTTGCACTTCAAAATAAAATTTAATTGATTATTTTTTTTCTTAAAAATAAACTTGCACAAAATTGTTTTAATCTATAAGAAGCCCATTTCGATTTGTAAGACGTTCAGATTTATTTCAAAGTTCATATGCCAACTCAGAAGAGTGTCCATTTTAACGCGAAAAGTATCCAATTCGAAGCGAAAATGGTATACAGGGTGTCTCAAAAAAATGTGTGCGCTCTTTGAAAGCGGATGACTTTGCTCGCAGTAAAGGTATTGAAGAAGTTAAAGGCTCCTATGAAACCATAAAAAACAGAAATTTTCTGACATATGAGCGGTACGGATTACGCCATACACTCTTGCATTTTACGCTCGATTAACTATGTTTTGCTTGAATACTTGTCATAAATTCTCCACAAAGTGGCCGTATCGATTGATTTGTGCTTTTCTTAAGGCTTCAAATTTAAAAACACACTAATGCTTGCGAAAAATACAGGGTGTCCCAAAACGTGCAAGTACTATTTGAAAGGCCCCTTGCTGCTATTAAAGCTTTTGAAGATGTTTGAGACTCGTATGAAAGCGCAGGACAACGAGTTTTCGGTGGCATGCGAATAGTTAAGATTGCGCAATGCCACGCCTGAACCCTTGCATTTCAGATTCGATTGGTTGTGCAGGCGGTGGATGCTCGTTACATTTTTGCTACTACTTGGCCATATTAACCTGTGCTTTGCCTTTTTAACGTTTTCCGTCGCCTAGAAGCTGCAATTATGCCGATTAACCTCTCCATTCATCTTGAATGTTGTTTCATCAGTCCACCGAAACCGTCTTGGAAAAAAGCTGCTCCTGCTCACATTTAAATTGTGCAATCAGTAGATCCACACGTCACATGACTTTCACGTGATTGTCAAGTTCTAAACGTTAGATGAAACACAGAACACGTAAATGTGGCTATGTAGTAACAAGACTGTAACAAGCATTTAGCTTGTGCACAATCAGTCAAATGTGAAAAGGCAAGCTTTCAGGCGGAGCATGGCGCAGTCTTGTCTAATTTTGTGCCGCTGCAATCTCGTTAACCTGTGCTTTCATATAAACCTTGAACTTCCTCAAAAGCTCCATGAACAGCAACGCAAGAACCTTTCAAACAGTGCCTGCATTTTTGAGATACCCTGTATTTTTCGCAAGCATTAGCGTGTCTTTAAATTTTAAGTTTTAAGGAAAGCACAAATCAATAGATACGGCCACTTTGTGAAGAAATTGTAACAAGTATTTAAGATACCGGTATATTTTGTTAAATGTTTTCCATGAGGAAATTAAAAAATTAACTGCTTCCCTAAGTACCTCTCCTCGTAGAGAAAGTCATGCCTCATCCAAAAAATTGGGTCTATAAAAACCTCAAAGGCTCGCCTTAGTTCGTTCCATTATCGTCGCAATGGGAGACGAGGGAGTGCAGTTGAGTTGGTTACCATTAACACGGAATTGGAAACAGGGATTTTTTCCAAGGCTTGTTTGGGGAGGATAAAACACTGCGCTTTTCATCGATTACCCATTGAAAGTCGCTGTATAGTCGAATGCGTGGCGCATCTTGAACAGGGCTTAAATTTGGTCGGAACCGTTATCTTCCCGACGGAAATAATACTCCTCCCAATCCCATAGTCACTCTCCCCACCGCCCCTCCTCCCCAGATTAGGCCAAAACTAGAATCAAAATTAAATAAAATAGTACACCATGACACAATCAGTGGTGCTAGAACACTGTATAGTTATGAGTGATAACGTTAATCTTAGCGGTTGTGTACTGGGCGGCATTAGGCATCAAGGGGGTCACGTCAGGTCACCACACCGATAGAGCTGCGGTCGCCCAAATCGTGGCTCGAGGCGCACACCACAGTTAAGCGAGCAATCACAGATTAACAGAAAAAGCTTAAAGTGATGGAAAGGTTTAGAAACTAAAACAATTCGTGACACTACTCAGAATTCACTGGGAAATTACTGGTTGAGAAAGTTTTCCATTCTAAAACAAGTTTTAAGCCGAAATTGTGCTGGAGTCATTTAACGGCTCCTATGAAGTTTTGCCGATTGTTTACATGTGTTTCCATCCAGTACCAAGCCAAGAAGACCACAGGTGGATGGTTTGCTTATGCTCGAATGACCTATTCGAATAGGTATTTGAATGATTTTCATTCGAATTCGAATATTCAAAAAATCCCGTTTTTTGATTGTATTCGAATTAGAATGTTCAAAAAATGCGTTTTTCGAGTGTATTCGAATTCGAATTTCAAAAAAACGCGTTCTTCGAATGTATTCGGATTCGAATGTTCAGAAAAATCGCGTTCTTGGAATGTATTCGAATTCGGATATTTAGAAAAATCGCGTTTTTCGAATATATTCAGTTTCGAATGCTCGAAAATTTTCGGTATTCGAAGCAGTTCGAATATTCAAGATTTCCCACGAAGCCAAAATTATTCGAGCATTTCGAAAGTGTCATTCGAATGCTCAACGAGAATTTGTGTAGCGGCGTGTTTTGAGAAGACTTGAGAGGTTTTTCGGGTAATTAGGATCTCCAAAACGGTTCTGTCTATGAATCGAATCTCTGTTGCGATGGCGCCTCGTCGATTCTGGTTATTGTGCAAAGCGGCCGAGGAAGAGAAGGAATTCTCAACTGCAAAAAAACTTGGAAATTATGATTCTAGCGGTGTTTCAAACGGACGCCACTTGTCCTTTACGCTGCAGTAAGGAGTCTGAGACCACAGGTCATTAAATGTCTGCACAGGATGGGAGTGAGGGTCAACAGGGGAGCGCTTAAGTATTGTGCTACGTCCGATATCTCCTTGTACAGAACCATGCCTTATGGAGTCAATCCTGTGATGATTTTTATCTCGCTACTCGCTATGCTCTTCTGCTCCTCCGTGGTCGCTGAATGCTCTTCTCCTGGTTTTCCTTTCTACAACCACGGTTTCGCAAAAGCTATATTATTAGGTTGTAAGGAAACTTCTCAGCGTTTTGAGTGCTTCACTTTGAACTACCATAACTTTCTCAAGGCTAATAGGATTTAGCCGAGATAAGCACAGTTCGAATCAGCACACTTTCGCCAACAGGCCACCAGTCGACTTATTCCATCAGCGAAAAAAAATAGGTGGTCGAGATTTGACAAAATCACGAGAGCTGTCTTGGCTTGGCCCTGATTGACGAAGGTTTTACCAGCGAGAAAGTTCTGAAAGTGTTTGAAGTGGTGGTAGTGGTTGGTGAGAGGTCTGGAGAATATGGTGGGTGAAGCAAAACTTCAACCCTTGATTCGTTCAATTTTCGAATAGTGATTTATGAAGCATGGGGGCGGGTGTTATCGTGCAAAAGAATCGGGCCTCTTCTGTTGACCAATGCTGGTTGAAGTTCACGCAATTTTCGGTGCATCTCACCGAGTTCCTTACAGTAGGACTCTGCTGTGGTCGTTTGGCTTGGCGACGAAAAGTTGTAATGGATCACACCCAGCCGCCGACCACCACACAGTGGTGAGGTTTGCCTTTGGATAATGCCTAGGGAGAAGAACAATTCCCGAATCGTGACAATTTTTTCCACTTTTCGAGCTTTTTCACCTTTTCAAGCGTTTCAAAGCATCCACCACAGCAGTTTTGCTGACGTCTAGCTTTTACGCGATTCCGCGAAATGTTTGGGATGGTTCAGCTTCCACCAATTTCTTTATCTCGTCGTCCAGGATTGCCCTAGATTGACCGCTGCGGAAGTCACCTTCGAGGCTGAAATCTCCGGTCCGAAATTTACTGAACCACTGGCTTACAATGCTTTCTCCACCACCATTAGGCCCCCACACTTGATCCATTTGCCGATCTGTCTGGGCTGCGGATTGTCCCTATTTGAAGTCTGAATAAAACACCGTTCGGAATTGCTCCTTCGACATACTTCAATGAGCCCTTCAAGAACAGAAATATAAAACAACGTTGTAACATAAATTACTTAGATAGAGCAAAAAATTGTGTGCAGATAGCATTAATGCGCAACGCGAGTTGAATGTTTACTTGATAAGAGACGAATGAAAAATAGCAACACAAAACGCTGAGAACTTTCAGGACAACCTATAAGGTGAACTTCTTCGTCGATCAGTTGTTTTTGAGATTCGGCACGTATTCTACGTCTACGGATGTCGTGGAGGCAATTTGAATGCGTATTTGGCCTAAACAATGATTTGCGCTGGCCAGCCGATGAACAGGTCACTGCTTTATAGGTAACCGTGCGCGAGGAATCACAGCCGCTTCCTTCTCTTTCGTTCGCTACCGCGTGATTTTTGAAGCACCGCATCGCTCAACCTGCTGCGCCCTCGGAGGTGTGATCTTTAAAGTGCAGACCAGCGGTCGATGCTGTGGGCGACCCTCTCATATGGCACAATCTTCGCGTCTGTGACAATGCTTCGGTCGCGATCCTTCACAAACACAAAATCTATCTGAGACCTGGAGCTCCCACTATAGTATGAGATGAGGTGGGAGTCGCCTTTTCGGAAAGCGGTGTTCACAATGGTTAGAGTACGCGATTCCGCATACTCAAGAATACGCTCACAATCGGCGTGACGAGACCCGTATCCAAAACCACCATGAAAGCTATACCCGTCCTTCGTAGCACCTACGTGCCCATTAAGGTCACCAGCTACTATGATGACATCTTTCCCCTTGAAGCCACGTCCTATGCCCCTTGACTTGCTGCAGGCCCACCACATTTCCTGCACCTCACAGAAGTCAACTCTTCTACGCTCCAGTGCTTCAACCAACTCGCACGAGCGGCCCATCAACGTACCCACATTCAGCGTTGCTACGCCGGTCCTGCTTACGTTACGGGACTTTCGGTCTAGCCCAGTTGCCCCCGATGCCGTCCTAGCATCAGGGAATCTCGCATACTTTCCACATTCGCCGTGCTCTGCGAGTGCGCGTCGGTTCCCGCGGACGCCGCAACACAATCTCGAAAAACATGACTGATCATACACCATGACTCATGACTCATCATCTCTGATGTGACATGGGTCTTCGTAGGCCGGCCTGTCACAAGGGCCTGTCGCCTGCATTCTAGTGTTCGGGCTTAGCTTAGCTCACAAAGCGAGCAGTTTCCAGTGGCACCACGAGGAGGAACGGACATCGCCACAACGTATTTTAATCGATAATATTAAAAATTAGGAAACCTACTTCTCCTAAACTTTAACACGTTACGATGTGTTACACCTTTTCGGCAGTGTGAGGCCGTGTGACATGATGCCGTGGTCCCGTCACGGTCCCGGCGATGCAAAAATGGATTGGCCCTGCGCACCAGGCACTCCGAAATCTTGCATTCGACAAGTGATAACATTCCACTGATAAGCTTTTAATTGTACTTTTATTAATTTCTTCTGTACTTAATGGGATAATGCCCACATCGAGATTGTGTATGCTCCTAGAACAGTCACACAAAGCAGTTTCGTAAAGAACGAGGAAAGGGCGAACTACGGATTCTGTTTGATCGCACATTTAAAGATGCCTTGTCGGTGATCATCTTGAATGATAATTCTATACCTGTTCTTATTCCACACCCTGTAGATAACTTGTTGCTGAAGCTTTTTTTAATGTTTGTTGATGTTGAATTGTTTTTTATACATCGCAGTGTTACACTCCATTTCTTGAACTTTAGCTGATGACCTTTTGGAATTTAAGCGTATAAGGTTTTTATTGGTTTTTTTGCTTGAAATAATGGCTTGCAACTAATTGTATAATATTTTTAACGAATTTAGCGATTTGCCGAAAATTAAACGAAAGTTTTCCGTTAAAAAATTTCGTTAAAAAATTTAATGCACAGAATCTTGTGTGCACCCATAGCATGCACCTTCTATTTACTGCGGTCATCAATAAGATTCATGAAAGAAAAAATGCTGCACCGCCCCTGTATGTGCTAACCAATATTCACTCATTTTACCTCTATATTGTGAAGTGAGAAAACCAGTGATTATAGAGAAACAATCAAGAGTAGAAACATTTAGTCATGTGCCTATCTCGACTTTTTTTGCAGGCCGGATAGACAAGATAAGGCCGTAGCGAACGCCTACACAATAGACTGGGTGAGTTACTGTGCTCAACCATATTTATTGGTCTTGCGTGGTCATACTTGGAGGTTAAAATGCGTTTCAGCATTTCGAAATACAAACTGTTGCCAAGTTTCTCACAAATATGCATAGCCCTGTTTTCTGGCATGCCATACATTCCACTTCTATCCCAAACAGGTGTCACGGAAGCGATGCCCCTTGTTCTACAAGCAATTATATACATAGTAGGCAAAGAAGCATTTTCCACAGGATTGTATTGAACAGTAAAGGTCCGCGGAAGCAGCAGTCCGAACCTTTCACGTGGCCTTTCTCTAGCAGAAAAGGTGGCCTACATAACACCGAGACAATAAGGTCAATAACAATCCTTTGTTGGTCCCACCTGATCAAGATCAAGACGATGTAGCGGTTTGTCCGTGGTATATTAGGTTGTCGGGTTATAAATGTCGTTTTTGCTCAAGGAGAAATTTCGCTACATGAAATGAATGAGCATACCTTAACACAAGAGGTAGTCTCCATTATTATCAGTAACATGTCGCCAACGTCCTCGCCAAGAATGAATGCTTTTTTTAAAGAACTCCGGTGAAGAAGTAGGACACCCAAATTCCAATTTCGTCACGATTCTTGAATTTTTTCTCCGCCAAGACGTACTGCATCGACCGGAAAAAATGGAAGTCTGATGGAGCAGGGACTGGACTATAAAGCGAGTGATGCAGAAGTCCCCAGACCAACTCCTCAATTTTTTGCAGCGTGATAATTGCGCGTTGTCATGGAGGAGTTTCTCAGTTGCCTGTGTTCACTCTTTGCTGACGCAGTATGCACTTGGTCCATGTGGCTCAGTTGTTCTTTGCAAAGGTCTACCGTAACTGTTTGTCCTGTATCGAGCACTTTTAAATGCACCAGACCTCTACTGTTTCACCAAGCACGGAGCATGACCTTTTCATGTGAATGTCAGGCTTCGTCCTTGTCTTCAGAACCTCACCTGGCTCAACCAATGCCGCTTTCGTGTGCTTTTGTCGTAGTGGATCACTTCTCATCCGATGTCATGGTGGAGTCATACAATACCGCTCAAATTCTTTGCAAAAAAGACCCTTTGCGACGGATTAATCCGTCACAAAGCGTCTTTTTTGCAAAGAATTTGAGCGGTATTGTAGAAGCCGCTGTTTTTGGCCTTAGGGTAAGAATTCTAGCGATGGCGACTCGTGCTGCCTTGTTCGCGTGGCTGAGCTGGTGGCACCCATTTTCCACACCGATTCGACTTGGCGGAAGATGCCTTCGGAAACCCTTGTTAAACACATGAATTTACCTGATCCAATACTTAAAAATTGCAGAGAAATGGCGAATCCAGAGCAGGCGACATTTATAATACGACAACCTAATCGAAACACATCTTCAGTGGTACAAAACGTGACCTCCATCGCTTAGCATGAAACACAGGCACACCGTCGTCGCGACGGTCGCGAACACTTCAGTGCTCGAATGCGCTGAGGGCACCCTAAATCGCTCGTTCTCATTTCTGGAGCGACATATCGTCGAGGTAAATGCTTCACAGAAATTGTTTAGCACACACCTGATCCCTTTCATGCGATATCGTGTCATGCTGACTACCGCCTGAGACCGTCGGCATGATACATGCACGACCACATAAAGTCCATCGTCAGCAGCCATGCATGCATACAAGCAATGATGGGAGCAGGTACGCAGCCCGCCCACGACCGCCTGCGGTCACGCCCAGCCCAGCCAATAGTGGTCTAGTGGGCACTTACAAGGAACGTCTGTACCATTACCCCAACAATTTTCAGCAGGACCAATATGGTACTGTAGGGCATCCAACAAGGAGCGCACGATTGGGGCTCGTTTCGCTGCGGGCCACTGGGTGGTCCAATAATAGCAAAAAACGGTAGTACTTCAGTGCGGCCTGATAAGACAAAGGTAACGCTCTGGATAGCCTTGTCGTGCTCAAAAATTAACCTACAAAAGTTTGTAGCTTCAATTATTAATGGATCATTACAAAATTATAATTTCTTGAGTTTTTTTTATATTTTTTATTTTTATAAGAAGCTGCAGGGTACACTTAGATGATTAATTTGCAACGGTCACGGCGGTGACTGTGTTGACGAGTGGAAAGCGATGCAAACTTACGGGAGGGGGTTGAGGGATCGATTCCGGGTGAGCTTTACGAATTTCTCGGTGGACTCTTCCCTTGCAGATGAAATGGACATCTTGGCTTCGAAAGGGTACGGTATTCGCTTTCTAACCCCGCTTTTCTGAAGAGGCTACATATGTCGCATGGAGTGCCGTTTGCGCGTCCAGTAACACCACGCTTGTCTCACTGGAGAAGTACTATGGAAGCTTTCGTTAGATGCTGCCCCTACATGGCCTCTTTGTAATACTCTCAGTTAGTTTTGGAAGTGTTTCTCACTGTCACCTCATTTGCGAATACGATCACCAAGTACTGCCTTGACCCGTCATCGAAGTGCTCATCACTCTTCTAATATCATTATTCCTCCTCTTCTTTTCGTAACTTTCACTACTGCTAGTAACTGTTACGAAGTACAGCATACTTTATTATTTCATACACCTCATGTTAATGGTTGTCTTGCTGTGCATTTCTTTCTGACCACTCTCCTTACACTTAAGGATAAATTAAGATACTAATTACTAATCTAACAGTCTCTCTTGGTGAAACGATGGATAACACTAGCTTACGGCGGGTATGTGTAAAGGGGTATATAGGCACTACTGTACTTTCACCACTGTAGAGGTCGAGGAGAGGTAAAATAAATTCGCCCAAACGTCGTCTACGGGTTAATTGGGATTTGGGGTGCTGATCAGAGAGATATGATATCTAATTTTAAAATTTTGGTCGAGTATGGAAGGCTACGGTAGATATGACTGAGTAAGCTGTCTACATCAGTAGGATCGCATTCTTTACACATGTGGTCAGACTTGTTTTTCCATCTTCGATTTTGAAATGAAAAGTAGTGCAGGAAAAATTTATGGCTTAGAAAAAAGCGTGATCATTAGCATGAATATTCCCCATGGGCGAAACATGTGCGAAATCAGTAATCGTGATATCGTCACGTTTATTCACCACTACAATAATACGGTACCCTGCCGAAGCCAAAATGTAAGCATTGGGCCAACTCCACCTCGGACTCGATCCCACTAGTCGGCGTCGCCGTGAGCATTCAGCAGTTGTTGCGAGTGAATCATTTAATTGTGCCCTGCAACCTCTTTTAGGGAACCTAGGAAACTATAGCTGAAGCTCCTAAACTTTCGTAGAATAGTTTCTGAGCGCGACAAGGCCATCCCAAGCGCCAGCTTTGTCTTGTTGGATGTACTGAAGTGGAAAGGGATACCGCTTCAGTGATCTGCAGCAAAAATGAACTTCACTCGTGCGCTCCTTATTATTAGGGCACCCTACAAGCCACGAAGGTCTTATAGGGCATCTAGTAAGGTTCGCAAACTGGGTAAGTTTACAGACGCTCTTTGTTAGATGCTATACTAGAGCGGAACCCATTCCTAGGTAGATTCCAAATAAATGAAGCAACGTCTACTACAAGCTTTAGCGCAAGATGAAGCAACACATAGCCCATTCGCTTCCGTGCGGCTCCGCCTTCACATTCGTTGTTAGCAGCATGTTCTGCTCGAGTCTTCCTGTTTTCGATGACACAAGCCATTAGTTACATTTCCTTAGGACTCCAAAAATTCTGAAGGAGCTATCATACTTGCACGCAGCAGGCTGTTCACTCATTGCCACACCCTTGAAGTGTGTACGTTTCAAGGGTAACAATTCAACTAGATGCCGCCCGTGACTTACGCTGAGTGAATTAAGTGATATGAGCTTGCCGGTAACGTTTTAGTTGGATTTTAGTGTCGCAAGTGACTTACATAAAAACTGAAATAAATTTGACTACAAGAACTGGAGACTAAATCTATTGCACTTGTAGCATTCTTGATTCTGTTGCAAATGCTCAGACAAACTTTCTATGACCTGGTCTGTTTGAAAGCAGTTTTGAAGGTCACAACTTTCATTAAACCCCCTTTTGCCCCTCTCTGTTTTCTCCTCTTCACCTTACTTGCATACTTTTCATTCATTCAGTTGTTCGACAGCTGTAATGATGGAGACGATCCGTTAAGCTCACCTTTGATGTCAATGAATATTGACGTTGGAGATGAATGCGAGTGGTAAGATAATGCAATTTTCGTCTCTTCTATCATAAAAAAATATTAAACATGTACGGTCTCACCTCTTAGAGTCGTCGGACACCATTGTTAGGCCTTCAATCTCATGGTCCTGCGGCAGGTCACCATAGAGCTGCTCCTCCGACGAAATAAGAACTGATCGTAATCGAATGCAACCTTGTACCCCCGGGGCAAAGGATGTTGCTTCTGGGGCCGGATTCATCAGCAATTGAACCCGGAGTATAATAGTATAAGGGGTCGACATATGATGAGGGATAGAGCTGAATGCTTCATCTTGCCTAACCCTTAGGCGCCTTTTGTACTTCCGCCGCGGCGCGGCCAGTCGCGCCGCGCTCCGAATTTGGCGCGCCGCTGCTCGATCGCGGTTAAGAAGGGGAGCGTCAGCGACGCGCGGTGACCAAATTCTACGTACTACGGTCCGTGTGCCATAGCGGATGACGGAGGAGACTGTCCATGAGTCACTGAAGAACCAAAACAGAAAGGATTCGTCCGGCTGATCGCATCTTGTCAATGTTAGTGGTGGGATTTCTGTGGGAAGCGACGAATCCTCTCTTAAAGTTGGGATCGAAGTCGTCTGCTCAACCTATGGCTGAAATTGGTGACCGTGGTGTTGAGCCGAATCCCCTGCAATGACACTAAACGACTCTTTATTTTGCAGCAGCGTGGTGTGCGGGTTGAAAGGTAAAATTGCTGTAAGGTACTCATTCTCATTTTTCACTGAATCACTCAGAATTCTCTTTCATATGGCCATTCCGGAGCCATTTTGCACTAAATATATCTTAGCGTAGTAGGTAAAGCTTCGTGAATGTCTACAGATCTCCATTCTCTTCCTAAGCTACGGAAGGTACCACTAAAGTCATGGTCACAGATTTCGCTCAAACTCCAGCGTAATATGAAAAACAGATGTTTGATTCATGATCACCACGCCAAATAAGCTCCCTCTCCCACTTCACATCTAATCTACCGCAGCTGATCGCGCCGAGCCGCGTCCTTCCCTATAGCGGCGCGATTCGCCGAATACCGCAACCCTAAATTCCGTCAAATGTGGTGTTTTGAGGCGACGGAGTATGAATGCGATGCGGCGCCGCCGGGCGGCGCAAAAATCGATAGCTATGACAACCATCACGCCGCGCCGCGCAGGGGCGCGAGTATAAGGCGCCTTTTATACTCCCGCCGCGCAGCGGCGCGTCAATTCGGTATGCGGCGCGGCCAGTCGCGCCGCGCCCGAATTTGACGCGCCGTTGCGCGATTGTAGTTAGAAGTGGGAGCGTCAGCGACGCGCGGCGACCAACGTCTACGTACTATGTTCCGTGCGCTATAAAGGACGACGGAGGAGACGGTCCATGAGTCAGGGAAGAACCAGAACAGGAAGGAATCGTCTGGTCGATCAGCGGAATGCATCTGGCTAATGTTAGTGGTGGGATTCCTGTGGGAGCGACGAATCCTCTCTTAAAGCTGGGGTCGAAGTTGTCTGCTTAGCCTACTATTCAAATTGGTGAGTGTGGTATTGAGTCGAGTCCCCTGTAATGCTAATTGCACAAGGCAACTCTTTATATTGCAACATGTGCGGGTTCAAAAGCAAAGTTGCTGGAAGGTACTCATTGTCGAGAATCGCTCAGAATTCTTTCTCATATTGTCATTCCGGGGCCATTGTTCACTGAACATACCTTTAGTGTAGTAGGTGCAACTTCGTGAATGTCTACAGATCCCTTCCTAGGCTACGAAAGGTACGGGTGACTGAGGTAATGGTTACTGAAAACGGATGTCAGATTCGTGATCAGCATCCTAAATAACCCCCTCCCCGCGGCAGAAGTTTGGTCAAAAAACCTTTTCGACCTCTCATCGACCGCTGGAGTTCTGAAAGTACAATAGTGCCATAATTTTGCTACACCTTCTTTGTTTTGTTAGTTGATGAGCCAAAACAAGGAAGACATAGCAAAATGATTCATCTCGGTGGTGAATCTCACACCCCACGCCGAGTTTGCCGCGGCTGATCGCGCCGCGCCGCGCCCTTCCCCTCAGCGGCGCGATTCGCCGAATACCGTAACCCAAAATTCCGTCAAGTGTGGTGTTTTGCGGCGGCGGAGTATAAAAGCGATGCGGCGCCGCCTCGCGGCGCGAAAAATCGATAGCTCTATCAATCATCACGCCGCGCCGCGCAGCGGCGCAAGTATAAAAGGCGCCTAAGGCCTTTGTTATACCACCGCTCACCCCGAGCAACGCCTAGTGATATGCTCCCAAATCGATCGCGCCGAGCGTTGGGATCGATATGGGAGCATATCATTAGGCGTCGCTCGGGGTGAGTAACAATGGCCTAAAAGGCGCCTTGCACCGTGGGTTAGTCGATGATGAATCCGGCTCCTGGTTTTTTAAACCAACTCCCACTTTCTGCCTTTAGATGCAATACCGCTCCTAATTCGTGAGCAATCAACGCTTTACGACAGATCTTTCCGTCGGAAACCGTCGCAGTGCCATAGCTTCGTTCAAATTCAATTATATGAAAATTAAATAGCATCATAGATTCACCTTCCTCTTACCAATCCAACTACCTGCAAGAATTGTGGAATTGGATACTTTTGACCTAGTTATGGAGCTCTTCCTCTCAAACGTCCGCTAATTGATTTACGATCCCTCCGCGAGCGCCACTGGTCCATCTTTATAGAGCTAAAGAGTTTTAAAAAGTATCTCATCACAAAATTTCTTTATCAGATCTATGTTTTGTAAGGCGTGACCATCATTTTGACAGTAGACACTGTGAAGTTTACCGAGTTTGAAGTGTCGGTCTGTTCTTGCTATGACATGGGTTCTTCGAAGTTCAGCCTCAATTCGTAGTTAGGAACAAACATCATGAAGGAACTAGCTCATTTATCATGAGAAGTTGAATGCCCATTATTTCATAGGTTTATACAGGTCCAGCAGTTGTCAGACAATTTCAAGTTCTCAAGCCTCAAAAAATCATCCGACCTTGCTCCCCATATTTGAGTTTCCGACAGTTCCAATAATACCATTCTGTCCAACACGAAAAGCTCTATCGGATGGTTTCAATCTCGACTAATTTCGGAAAAATCAAATTCTTATCAATTTCGCATCGGGGATGAGGGCGCCCTAGGCCGAGCCTGCGCTGACGATGACGTCATCGAAAATCAGCATTTTCGAATTTGGCCAAGTTGGAGATCATTCGATAGAGCTTTTGATGATGAATGTAACGGTGTCACATAGAGCAGCCAGAACTGTAAATGAGCGAATAAGGGCGCGGAAAACATCGACCATTGATGTGCCAAATTGCACGCGCGGGCGTGTTTGAGGCGCAATACTTCTGCGAGTTTGAATTCTTCCGGCCACAGCCTGTGCGTTTTGTAGTCAGTAAGAAGGTCTAGTAGCACTCTATAGTACAGCGATGTAGATTAAGAACAGACAAAGTTACAGTGGTGCGAATATGCAGGTTAGGCTTGCGTAAGAGGATTTTTTTCCGATTTCACTCGACCACTGCGATAAGACCCGGAGAGCTAACGTTCTGAAAGTGCTAGACGACCAGAACAGTAGAGGTTCTTCACACTGACGTGCTCACAACTCTCCAGCTGTCTATAATGTTTTAACCCGAACTGCCATTTTAGAGCGACGGAGGCTTGTAAAGGCACAATTTCGCGATTTTTCCACGTTTTCTTTCATTTGTTCTCCGCGTTATTTCTGAGAAATTGGTTAAGTTGATGAGGCTGGCGGCATTATCAGCTCTCTAACAGTATAATCCGGCTTGAATCCGACTTGGTCGATATTTCACCCTTTTTGCAGACACTCGAATTACGAGACCCGTCGCCGAGCGCTGGACTTGGCCTGAGCCCACCGACGGGCTGCGGGAACCCTTATGTGGTTCGCACCTCGCTGCCATGCCCACTGACAGTGTTATACTTAAGCGGAGCAACAAAACAACACTGATCGATCTTTTGAGAACCCTTCGACCTTCATCCTTCGCCTTTGAAGTCAACTTCGATCCATTCTTAACACCTGGGAACTCCAAACTTCTTATTTATTTGTTAGTCCAAAAACTATGTCGCATTTGAATTGCCACATTAAAATTAAAATATCCAGCACAACAGTTTTTCTTTAGTTGAAACAAAAGCTTCCAGTTCCTGCATGTCTTCCCTGCCAGGGACAGCATTCCATATGTAGGGGTGCCATTTTCACATAAAATTGGACTCTTCAAATCAAATTGGATCCTCTTCTAAACAAACCTAACTAGGCTATAACAAACACTAGAACGTTTTAAATCACCTCCCCAATAAGTGAACACATTGTTTGAAATTTTATAAAATTATCATTTTTGAGGAAAAATAATGGTTCAAAACTTGTTCCAAAACGCAGCAAAGCGGCCATATTGTAGCGCCAAGAGAAAAAATTGCGTCAGCCCTTATCACCGATTTTTAGTCAATTGGTAGCAAAATTTCTGTTTGCATGGAATTTCACGCCTGTAAACAATCCAACAAAAACATTTGTAAAGAACGCACATATCCATAAATAAATAAATAAATAAATAAATAAATAAATCCTCTCTTTGGTGCTGCATGTAACCAGCATTGGCATTAATCAATTAAATAAAAATCATGAAGAATTTTTCCAGTGCATGGAGCGATCCTATCTTCTACTGCACTAAACGGTTGCTGCCTTTTTAAGCTTTAAAATTAAATTTGTTTTATTATTTTTTAAAGTGAAACATTAATACAGTTATCACACTTATTCGGACAGCAAAAACAGAAAAAATGGAAGAAATAGTACCTTTTCCTTTCCTTTTCCTTGAACAATAAATTAGTCTAATCATCCTGGAGAGATTGTAGTTCAGCAGTAAGGAGAAGAAATCTTCCCTGGTTTTGATTTGGAAGACGTTCACCTTGATTTCAAAAGCACAAATTTTGTTTAGAAGAGTAGGGAGCCGTGAGTGAAAAAACGAACCTTCCTGAAATTCACCACAAAAAAGATTTCTAAGTAAAACAACTCTGAGAAGCGCAGATTTTTACATTTGCTAACCTTTTAAAGCTGTGTATGCCTTGTAAATTAGAAGATTAAATTTAGTGGTAACTTAGGAAAAATTTGTTTTATCTGATTTCAAAAGCAAAAAGTTTTTGCTGTTTGTAATGTTTGCTTAGAAGAATAGAGAGCTGTGAGAGAGGAAAACGAACGGTTTGTTTTCATTTGTCTTAGTGTCGAGTGTCTTGCATTTAGCCTAAAAAAATTTCTAAAATCTGCGCATGGTTTTCGCAATGTTACAAAAAAATCTATTTGAAGAGCAACTAGAACCATTTTTACTTTGTTTTGCGTGAAATGTTTTCTTGGAAATCATTTATGAAAATTATTTCTAAGAAACTTATGAAAATAGTGTGTTTACCTATTCTAGTTTCTGCTGATGTAGAAGCTTCATTTCCTTCCTTTTCTGATTTTATATATATATACCATTTTCAGTTGAAATTCAACGTTGTCTAAAACGAATTCAACGTTCTCCAAACCAAATTCAACGTTGTTCAAAACCAATTCAACGTTTTTCAAAACACATTCAACGTTGTTCAAAACAAATTCAAGGTTTTTCAAAAAAAAAATTCAACGACTTCCGAATCAAACTACACATCTTCTTCGCAAGTTGTACGTTTCAATGTTTACTTCTTTTGAAGAAATTTCTGCTTGCAAAAAAAGGCTGTGAAACGAAAAATTAAAAACAACTAAAAAGTTAAGAAGTTAAAAAAAGTTAAAAGTTAAGCAGTACTCCAGTAGTAGTGCTATGCAAGTACAAAATAAGCAAATTGAACGATATAAAACTACAAGTGGTATAACAATACAATGTAGAATACAAATGACAACACAGCATTAACTATTCAAAATATCAGAATGAGCAAGTAAAAATCCAAGTGTCCTTTTTAGGTCTTCAGGCGTTTTGAAGCGTGATGTGGATCTGCCAAGGCCTTTTTTAAGCGTGATATGGAGTTTCGTTAGATCGTTGAAAAACGTAGAAACTGATACAGACGTCGAGAGTTTTTTCATCCTTGAGAAATGGATGTCGCTCGACAACTCTTCGAGAGAAGCAAGTCTCAGCAATAAGTTTTTTTTTTGCGTTGCTACCCATAGATTGAAAATTGAGTGCTGAAACAACGAGTGACTGGGTGTGAACTCAAACCGCTACCTCCGCGAGTGCACTGAACTATTTCGTCTTCTCGTTTGTACGAGTTGATAATGCTTCGTGCAGTGTTTTCTATGACACCAGCAATCTGAGCAGCTTCGTGTGTGATCCTAAGCGAACTACGCATAGTAAGAAATTTGTTACTCCGGAAGTCTTGGTGATACTGGTTGGTTCTAGAATCTTGACGATTCTTCTCGTTTAGAAATTTTATTGATGGTAGAAGGACTGTAGTTATTTGTTGTGAAGACAGGGCATAGTGATACGTATAATTGCCATATAGTTGAAAAAATGAATAAAGAAAAGGATCTGGTTTTTACATACCTTTATTTAACGAATTCACCGAATTTACCTATCTTCACGCAAATTTTTTCCGTTAAAAAATGTCGTTAAAAATTTACCGAAAAAATTTAACGCACATCCCTTCCCCGAACATCGACGAAGCTCAAAACTCCGCAGGCCTTCTCTCACTTGCATAAATCACATCAGGTCAAACGACAGTCTCGCTCTCTATTCCTCATTGGATGACGATGCTTGTATATTCCTCATGCGTTCTAGGGCACAGTCTCCAGCTAATAGACCGAGGCACTCTGGATGCTCTCAAAGCGGTGGCCGCGTGAATACATTGGCGGGTGAAAAGACTCCATTTGGAATAAGTAAATATGAAGACACTTCTGAGGTCACAAACGCAAAATTGTGACCAACGTCAAAGAGTGACGAATGAACGTAGTTTATTATAAATAATTCTAAAGGTTTGCTCTGTCTCTTTTCGCTTGGTTAAAGATCGCAGTGGTAAGTCGCAGTTATTCGACCATTACTGAGAAACGTACATCATAACGAACCCCCACTCGAACAGTAATTGAACAGGTAGGACCTCGGGATGAGAGTTACTCCCACTACCTGTTTTCCGATCACGCTCTGAGATTTCTGTGCCTTGGAGTGGTGTCTTTAACACGTTGACGACAATGTCGCGCAATGGTGCGCGACAGTATTATTTTTGATCAGGGTGACATTACCTTTGTCCGAACTTTGCCTAGGGAGGTTATTTAAGATGCTGAACACAGTGGCGATGTCCGTTTGGTAAATTGCGACGTGTTACCACCCATATCGACAACTAGTGTTGTCACCACCTTTGTCCAAACTCCCTGAATGGGGTTATTTGAGGTGCCGGGCACGAATCTGATATCCCCTTCTTGAATTTCGCTCGATTACGATAAGTTGCGAGTGGTATGGCTACGTGGGAATATATCAGATGCAACCTATTATGGCATCGACCAGCTATCCATTGAACTTCAGAGTTATTCTTGAGACTTCATTCAGTAAAGGTAACAAACAGGCATAATTACAAACTACAACTACTTGGATGTTATTAAACGTCACTAAGGAGATCAACTTCACAAATAAGTTCCAGGCAGAAGACGTTTTTAATCGACAATCAACAGCTGTGAGTTGTACCACATCAGGAGCCATGTCGTTGCATTGCTACCGGGTGCTTCAAAATCGCTGTCGAGCAACAAGTCGTCAAAACTTTCGTTTAGATCGTTGTCGTCCAGAATGCTCATGATTACGAATTCTGATGGCAATTCTAGAATTTCTCCGTCTAAGTTAAGGCATCAAAAACAATTATTTTCCAACTAGACCATCAAAATGGACAGAGTGGGGTTCATTGCGGGAAAGAAAAGTTTTAGGGATTATTGAATAGAAACAAAACTAAAATTTCGAGGATGGATATCAGATTCGTGGTGTGCATTTTGAAAATTCAATTTATGCTAAGCTAAGGTGACGAAATATCGTGTCGCACGCGCGCAGTACGCGCGGTCCCACGGGCCCGACGCGCGAAAATTGCGCGGTCGTCAACGTGTTAAACAAGCCTCTTCAAGTAGCCTGGGTACCCGCTCGCTTCATGTTGAAGGCTAAGAACAGGAGGGCTTAAACTAACAAGGTAGTGCTGCTACGCGACCATGAGCTGAGATGTACATACATCGCGGGATGCGGCTTCGAACGCTGATTCGAAATATGTGTTCCGCTTCTGTTGAACGCGTGTACAAACGGAGTTATGGAGCACTTTCTCCTGCTTGGCCCTTTGCCCTCTAGCTGCACGCAGAGCTGGTCAATCACAAGAGAGCGAGCTTGCGTAGGCTGGGAAACTGTGCTGACCACCGAGCAGGGTGGAGCAGGGGATAGTGGAGCGGTGTGCGAAGGGGAACTTGTGGTTCGACTCCTTAGTGACGCATGGCTCTTGCACTTCCTAAAAGGTCTGCCAACCAAAGCTCTCTATGTCAATTGTAAGATCAAAAACACTTCAGGATGCGACTATGCTTCGATGACAAGCAGGACACGTGGTGCGAAAAGGAGGGCAATGTTCTCAACCTTCTCTTCATGCACGAAGTATTCATTCCTACCGACACAGGTCGTTCATTTTTGCATGTATTATCCTCGCATTTAGACCGAGCGCATTTCCTGGACGAGAAATCTGTTACTTCAGACCAAGCGCAGCCGTTCGGGGTGCCTCAGTCGGACTTGAAGCATCTACGTATAAACTTTCTAAGGAAGCTGCCGGCGGTATGCCTTAGCGCAAGCTATTATGATGCTCCCGTAAGACGATTAACCACGCATGTACCGCAGTACAGCATTGCACAAACTAGCCATCCGTGGTTAGTCCTGCTAAAGGGACGCCATTACTTTTTACTCAGAAGTGAGTCGAAGGGCTGTTTCAGATCGAGTTGGGGTATGTCTTCTCCAGTATTCCGGCAGTCACACACACGATGCATCTGAAAGTGTATGAAGATAATGGAATGGATCCAACCAAGTTGTTCCTCCACGTGGTCAAATCGGGCTCCTGTCGCAGCAGAGTGGCATCAGTAAGTGTTTGAGCATAACAAGGAAAACATCTAGTCTTCGCCTTCTTGTACCTTATTCGTTCTTTTGCCTTGTGCTTACGAGACGCCGGTAAGCGGTGTCTACTTACTTACATGGCCCATCTTCACTGGTGGTGCATGCCGCAGTACCATTTCCATTCGTTTCGTTGTGTTGCCGTTGTCATCCAGGGACCGGATTCATCAACGACTTAAAGGATAAAAGGGATAAAGGACGGCGTTACTCAATCCCTTCTGGGATGCGCCAGCGCATTCTACTTCTACGGGATGTCGTGGAGGCGACATGGATGCGTATTTGGCCATATAATGACTTGCGGTGGCTAGCCGATGAACAAGTCAGCGCTCTATCCTTCCCAGACAAGTCTGGTACCAATTCACCGACCCCGGAGGGATGGAAGGCTTGGTTGGCCTGGGCGGGAAATCCGAACCAGGAACCTGGTATCGGGTGCACGCGACAGTCGCGCCTCCTCCGACTGCGCTACACGCGCCAACCACCACAGATCAACCATCAACGACTTACAGCAATTTAACAGAGAAATTACGGCCGGAATCCCTGATAGCGCGGCTTATGAAGCGATATGATGAGCGATAAGCCGAGTTTTCTGCTCTGAATTCTCTGTTAAAGTTATGTAAGTCATTGATGAATCCGACTCCAGGACGTTGTTGCCATTCGAGCTTGGTGACATTGAAGAGGTGGGTGGAAACTGTTCTGCTCGTCCATCGGCCATGATGCTCCAGCCCAAAGAAGAGTCCCAGAGCACACACCGCGTTTTCGAGAGCAGGTTGTGATATATAGGAGTTCGTCGATGGATTTCACTACTGTGAGTAGTGAAATCCATCGACGGGGACGTTACATTGAAAATTCTCCCATCCCTGCACACGATGTCAGATAGGCGGTTTTCCTCCTCCTGTTACAATATTCGGAATGCTTCACGGCGAGGTCTTTTAACCGCAGTTAATTTTCTAGAAGTTGAGCTGGCGTTCCCTCTCACAATCAGTCCTGCTCTTGGTGACTTTTCCGATTCCGAGTATGTGGACGTTTCGATGTTGGCCTACTCTTGGGATCGCTGCTTTTATTGTGGTTCATTTTTCTTACGTCCTTTCGTTGATTTTGAGCTTTCTTGAGCCAATATCCTATGGCATAAGTGGATGTTAGGTGGGTTGGGTTGAGTATTCTCATTCTTCAAACTCACCTCCCGTACGTATTATCGGCGCCTCCAGCATAAACCTTTGCTACGACTTCCTTTAGTTCTCGAGCTCGTATGCTGTTTCCACCGTGAGCTAGAAAAAGTCCAGAATCTCTGATCATCTCATGGGTTTCAAGGCTACTACTCGTTGTGAGTATTTCGGACCAGAATTTCAAAAGCAATTCCAGTCTGTAAGCAGTCCAATTGATTGATTTTTTTGCAGTTAAGATGAAAGAAGTGAGTGGAGATATTTCATGTGGTAGTGCCATGGGTACTTGAAAGATAGAGGCTCGCAACCTATTCATCCCATATTTCTCGTATTACAAGAAGCTTACAACCTTGGCTTGTTGTAAGCATTGATGGTCTAAAATTGACTCCTATGATCATGAGAAAACTAAATGACAACAAAGTAATGCGTGCAAAGATATTGCCCGCACTCGGACTCCAACTGAAAAGCCCGCCTGTGCGCTTCTACGAGGTGGCACTCCTACCGACTGCGCCACCGAGGCACATCTGGCAGGGAGTCGTAGAGGTTGGTGAGGTCCCGCACACGTCTTCACACCTCTTTTTCAGGTTTTTAAAAAAGCGTTCAGCAAAAATTAGCTGTGGTTTTGGACTCCGCTCACAGGGCCCTACATTCTATCAAAATGTTAGGTTGTAACGAATTAAATGGCACTGGCTCGCGCTATTTTTTGGCGCGTCTTTACGCGTTTGATCAAGAACAAACCGTAACATGTGGCATATCATTTAGAAGCGCAAACTTTGCTCTACCGGAAAGTACCAAATTTTCTATGTAAAAGTGGGAAAACTTTAGAGTTTTATTGACTTTTTTGCAGATGGACAAAAGGGTAATCCGAGGCATTTACTTGTATGAATTCAAGCTGAGCACTACAGCCAAGGAGGCGGACGAGAAGATCAACGCCGCATTCGGTCAACGATATGTTCCACAATTCGGACGGCGTATCGTTGGTATCAGAAGTTCCGGAATGGAGATGAGAGCTTGGAAGAACATGAAGGTCGTGGGAGGCATAGTGATGTTGATGAGGACAAGCTGAGAGATGTGGTAGAGGAGGATCCACACAAAGGTACCAGGGAGATAGCGAAGGTTCTTGGCGTCAGTCACAACACAGCTGCCCGGCACCTGAAGGAAATTGGAAAGACCAAAAAGCTGGAAAGATGGATGCCTCACGAGCTGTCTGAGGAGCAAAGAAACCGACGATATAAGATCTCGTCCGCACTGCTTCTACGGAACGAAACGGACCCATTCCTTGATCGCATCGTAACCTGTGACGAGAAATGGATAATGTACGACAACAGGCGACGATCGGCACAGTGGGTGGACAGCGATGAGAGCCCCAAGGTGTTTGTGAAGCCGGAATTGCACCAAAAGAAAGTAATGGTGACAGTATGGTGGTGTTCGCTGGGAATTATTCACCACAGCTTCCTCCCTCCCGGTGAATCCATCACGGCAGAGAAGTACTGCACTGAAATTGAAGAAATGATGAAAAAGTTGAAGGATATCCGGCCGGCCTTGGTAAACCGAAGGCGAGTTCTCCTTCTGCACGACAATGCTCGCCCCCATGTAGCACGAATGACGTTGCAGAAATTGAATGAGCTGAGCATTGAAACTCTACCACACCCTCCGTTTTCTCCCGACCTCTCCCCAACAGACTATCATTTCTTCAAGCATCTTGGCGACTTCTTGTTAGGGAAAATATTCAAATACCAACAGGATGCCGAAAGTGCCTTCGAAGATTTCGTCAATTCCAGAGCTTCTGACTTTTATGCTACTGGGATAAAAAAGCTTGTGTCGCGTTGGCAAAGATGTGTAGAATCAGAAGGTTTTTATTTCGATTAATAAACTTGTCTACAAGCCGAGATATTAACTGTTTAAATTTACAGTGGTTCAGTGCCATTTATTTGTTACAACCTAATAGCATCGCAAAGGCTCAAAATGAGTTGGGAACCTTCCTTGTTAGAGGAACGCTCAAGGGCTAAAATAGGGAAGACGTGTCGCAGACGTGCAACAAGCGTCTGAATGGATAGGGCATACCCTGCCTTAAAGGTTATTGTTAGCACGCCTTAGTGCATGCTGTAAATAAATAAAAATAAGTGGCCATCACCTACTATCCTATATAATAAACGGGTATACGCATGTGTGTATATGTGTCGCAAGGATAGGGGGAGAGAGAAATCCCTCTACCGGAATCACTCGAATGGGTCACTGAACAGTAAATGCTATCGATCAGCAGACTAATATCGAATAATTTTATCCATTTTTCTGTATATGAGGCACTCAGGGCTGCGGACCGCATCATCCTATGCAATAAGCGATTGAGCGTTTGTGTGTGGGTGCATGAATGCAATGGAGTGGAGAGGAGGTGTGTGCATAAAATCGAGAACTCTCATGGGTCAGAGCGCACGAGGAACTTGGCAGTCAGCGTCGACTTCGTGCGCTGACTGCCAAGCTCCTCGTGCGCTTGGTTGACCTAGGGTATGCTCGGCTCATAACTAGAGCAGTCAATACTTCCCCTAGGGTAGATTAATATTAGTAAAGTAGTGGGAGGGTTGCCTGAGCATTGAAGTGAGGTGTCGGAAAGGGTAATGTTCTCCCGATGGAGCTAAGCTGTAGTGGCGGAATACCCACTCAAAGTGGCACAAGATCTACGGTGGTTTGGGGGTTGAACGCCTGGGGCAGCCGTCAGCGACTGGCTTACATCTGCCTTTTCTCATCTAATTAATGAGCAATTTTTCATTTTATACGTTTATCAGTCTAATTATTAAGCACTACTCAGCTTTACTGTTTTGCAGAATGTCGGTCGCTGGGGTGCGGCAGCGGAGACGCCGTCCACCCAATGCCTCCTTGTGTCGAATTGCGAGTGCTACAGATATTGAGGCGATGCAGCAAAGTCGTAAATGTGTTCTCTGAAACACCGTGCTTTATAAAAGATGTTCGCACACCAGCGTTTCACACACCACTGATCATCCCCTCAACGAAAGCCAGTTTGGAGCAACTTTTGAGTGATTGTGCGCCATGTCAGACACTACTACGTCGTCTAGCGTATTCTTGTACTGATATCGGGCGCGATATCAAGTACGCTAACAATAAAAGTATTCATTCATGCAAAACATCGACATCGAGAAGTCCGACTGCACGAAGACGACGAGGACGCAGCACGATGCCTTCGTTTTTATCCTCCTTTATCTTCTTGAGAGAGTCTTTAACATATGCGAAAAGAAAACGAAAGAAAGTGTGTCAGAGGAATGAAGGAAGGTGGACCGATTTCTCCTACAGCTCCTGTGTCGCGAGATAGCAAAGGGAATGTGGATATATCTGTCACCAACCAGCACTCCTCCACAAATGATTGACTGGCGAATTTCCCTCCTCCCGATTCGCGAAGGTGCGCAGCGTTGGGAGGTGGAAACGCGCCAACCAATCATACCAATTCAGCTGGTAATTGTAGATCTATTAGCATCACTTCATTTCTTTTGAAAATTTTCTCAAAAAACAACGCCCCAGAAAAACAAAAAACCTCAAAAAACAACGCCCCAGAAAAAACAAAAAACAAATTAACAGAATTATTCCTGGAAGTCAACAACGGTTTCTGCCACATAAATCTGCAGTGTGAAATCTCTTGGAATCTATAAATGAGTGGACAGAATACACCGATAAGAAAGGCAGTTGTGATGTAGTTGACTTCAATTTTCGAAGGCTTTTGATAGGGTTGACCACCGCAACTATACAGGATTGAAAGATGTACACTTTAGTAGTTTGCTGGTTAAAGGGCTATCTCACATTCAGGAGTTTCCAGGTTAAAGTCGCTCACGGCTTCTCCTCTACTAAGTCTGTTACAAGTGGGGTGCCCAGTGAGGGATGCTGACCCAAACTCTCTTTGTTATTTATACGTTTGACCTTCCAGTACTTTTATAAGGATACGGCGATAGTTGAAAGCAGCTTGCAGATGATGTAAAGATATATAGAAATACGAGGCCAAAGTACACAGCGTCTATTCAGACTGCTCTGGATGCTGTGCGATGTATTATGAAACATGGAGAGTTCCTCAAGCACCTGAAAAGGGAAGCACATGAACTTTCGCCTAAACATTAAGGAGATCTATGTCATTTTGTAGAGCATGAGACGAAGAACAAAGAGGTGTTTCTCGTTTTTGCAACGGGCAGGGCAACGCCGTGTGATTGCCGGAATGCCGTCCACCAGCAGCGCTGAGTTCGCCGAGTAGGTAGTGTTGAGGACTCATGAGCACGAGGTCGGAGTTCGCATTCAGACCCGTCCGTGCAAATTGCTGCAGTGGCTTTGCATCTTCTGCCACTATCATATAAGCTTTTTCATTTTCATCTATGTGTGTGCTAACCAGCCTTCAACTAAGGTCTTGGTAAGAAGGAAACGTGCGGTAATGTACATCCATCGAAGTGTATCGAAACTGCTGGTCGCAGTTTCTGCGCAGTCAGCCTCCTGTGAAATATACTAATGCATGGAGTGTGAAGAGAAAATGGCTCACAATAGTGCGAAAATGAAGAAAAAACTAATGATTTCGTGATAGTGGCAGAAGGTGGAGAACCACTGCAGCGATTTGCATAGCTCTGTATCCTAGCCCCCGATCTCCTGCCTACGAGTACTTATCACTACCCAATTGGCAAGCTCGGCACTGCTGGTGAACGGCATCCCGACAATCACGTGGGTTGCCTTGCGATCGCCATTTTCGGACGACACAGTAGGCCGTAGCAAAAACGGAAAACACATGCGAGGTCTTCGTCTTATGCCCTACAACATATGGATCTCGTTGAGAATATTTGGAGAAGTTCATGGGCTTCCCTAAGCCGACAGCATTAAGGATCACTAACAAGGGAGGTCAGTGAACTCGTCCGGAGATTCTGAGCGAGACCTATATAGAGTTGTAGGGATCGAACGAGGATCACAGAACTGTGTTTCGTTTTTGCTAAGTGCCCCTGCGTGGTCCAAAAATTTCAAAAAATGGTATTCCTTCAAGGCGGGCTGTTCAAGTGATTTATTAGGTTGTCCCATAAGTCTTCGCCGTTTTTTTTCAACGATTCACTGCAGATTTCGCCGGCGGTCTCTTGCATAGCGCTGCATAGCTTTCGGAAGAGAATGATTTGCTCTATCAGAACGTGTATTGCATTTCTTTTTCATCATGAGTTTTGTCAATTTTTAGGTCGTTGAAGTGAAAAGTGAAAAAGTGAAAAGGTAGCCATTTGCGCACTCGTTCTCTCCGCTTAGGTTTGCAATTTCTTGCGCAGTTTTTTATCGCATTTGGAAGATACTACAAGAGTATGTGTTAGTGCTATTTGCTCATTTGTCCTTTATTGATTTTTAGGTCATCAAATTGGGACGTCCGGAGGAGGATGGTTATTTTTGCCGACAGCTCCTCTCTGTGGTTGGACTTTTTGGGTTGGTTTATATGTCGTTCGAAAGAAAACGTCTTGCTCTATGAGAATATGTGTCGCTTTTATTGATTTATATTGAATATCAACAAAATGCCAAAAAGAGAAAAATCGTCTTCACCAACAACTCCTTCTCCTTCTTCAGTGGTTGATATTCGACAGAAATCAGCGTGAGCCAATAAACGCATCACAAATTCTTACTGAGCAAAACATCCTCTTCCAAACGACATATAACACCAAGCAAAAAAGTCCAACCACAGAACCGGAGTTTTGATAAAAATTCGGAGGGAAAAGTCGGTTATCCCAATTTGATGGCCTAAAAATCAATAAAGGACATGTGATAAAATAGTACCAACACATATTCTTGTAGTACAGAACATTGTCTTTCAAGTGCTATAAAAAACTGCACAAAAAATTGCAAACCTAAGCGGAGAGAACAAGTGCGCAAATGGCTACTTTTCACTTTTTCACTTTTCACCTCAACGACCTAAAAATTGACAAAATTCATGACGAAAAAAAAATGCAACACATGTTCTGATAAAGCAAATCATTCTCTTTCGAGAGCTATGCTGCGCTATGCAAGAGACCGCCGGCGAAATCTGCAGTGAATCGTTGAAAAAACGGCGGGGACTTATGGGACTACCTAATATTTGCAACGTTGATGGCACCGACTGGTTGACCGAGTGGATAGCGCCGCGGGCTTACGGGGGGGGGGGGGGGTCTAAGGTTCGATTCCGGTGGCGCCTATGCGATTTGCTCTGTGGAGTGCTCTTTTTTGCTACCGAAGAGCACATTTTCGATGAGGTACGTTATCGTATTATTGGCTAGTGGTGAAAGACGGTGACGAAGTCACGACTACCGATTTCGCCCAGTCTTCGCCTATGGGAATTATTTGAGCTGCTGACCACGAATCTATCACTTTTTGAAAATTATCACTTTTCTTGCACTACTTTCTATCGAAGGTTGAAGTCGAAGGTTGGAAAATAAGTTTGACCACATTGGAGAAGAAAGCGATCCTGCTAACGTAGAAGCAAAAAACCAAGTTCTCCGCAGCGGTGACGGAGCTGCAATGACGATGTGGTTAGGTTGGATCCTATACAAAATCCTCGTTTTTCATGAAAAAAATTATTTTAAAAAATATCGACCCAAATCACAATAGAAGATGTTACTTTTAGAACCCACTTTTTAAAGCGTAGAAAACACATTTACTAAAGCTCTGTGAATCTTCCAGGAACTTCCAAAAATCTCAGAGTTACAGCAGTTTACGTGCGGCTACTACATACGTTCTTTGACATGATCGATCGCAATTGAAGGATGGATGGACTCCTCGCTGAAAATCTTCTGCCTTCTAAAGGAGAGAAAGACAGAGAGTGGAATTGTACCATATAAAATTTTAAGTCGTGCTTAATGTACAGTAAAAACCGGACTTCTCCGCTGCGATGAAGTTTTTCGAATGTTGAAAATCTTTTAGATTTTTAAAAATTAGAAGAAAAGCGCTTTCCTGCAGTGTAAGAAACATTTTTTTTAAAAGAGTTCTTTACGTGGTGGACGATTCAATTGTTTAGCGAAAAAATTACAGTGACTTCACGTTGGCTTTTCTGAAAGCAGATGAGATTCGCTTTCTCACCATGCAAGAATAACTTTCCAAAGAAATGTCTTCATGCGCGGCGGGTGGGGTCTAATTTCTGGTCCATTTCGCGAAAATACGTACCGAAAAAACCCCCTCCCCCGCTGTGCATGAATACCCCTCTTTTCGAAATCGCTTCCTATATGGAAGGAAAGCACATTTGCTCTGTTCTTTGAAGGTAGAGCGGGATTTTTGAATTTCGGAAAAATTACCAAGTTATGATAAATTTTGTGAAGTCGTGAACTGAATCTTTCACCTTCATCATCGGAGTGATTGCACAAAAATGTTCACAACTCAGCTAATTTTTTGAAAAATCGCTCATCAAAAGAGCAAACATGCTCTCTTACAATGTAAGAGTTCCCGACTTCACAAAATTGATCATAACTCAGTAATTTTTCCGAAATTAAAAAATTTCGCTCGACCTTCAATAGAGCAAATATGCTTTCTTTCCATATAAGAAGCGATTTCCAGAAAAGAGGTGTTTATGCGCAGATGGGGTTCGATTTTATATTTATTTATTTATTTGTTACGTCGCGAGAGACGTGCTCACACGGGAATGCAAATAAATCAAACAACAATTTGCATAACAGAGTAGAAACAAAATAAAATAAGCATTACGATAACAGAGTAAAACCTTAGCTGATTTAGCATGAAGCAGCCTAACCTAAGAAATAACCTAACCCAAGCTCAAACACAAACCAGAGCAACACAAAACAACAGAACCATCCTTGGCCTAAAATACTAACAGAACATCCGACCACTGGTGAACAGAGATTTTGAAGCACTCTCCTACTTCATCCCAAAACTTTCGTTCCTTGCTGTTAATGATGCTGTTGCCGCAATTGAAGAAAAGATATATCCGCAAAATAAAAACAAATTTGCTATAAGTCACTTTGAGACCATAAAATGGAGGCCATTGAGAAAGGGCCCAATGAAGCAGCAGAACCAGGAGTCTTTAGAGCCACCCAGCCACCCGGACATTATAGTCATACGATGCCCTTCAAGAGATAAGGCGGTTTCAGAACTCCCTGAGCACGCATCACCGGGCGGGCTCCGTTTCTCAGGAACCTCATTATACTGGTACGCACCACGGGTGACGGTCAGGAAGTATCATGTCTATCCGAGCGCACTGAAAAACTGCTGAGCTTGCAAATGCTCTATAGGCCAGATACGAAGTAACGTAGGAAAAATGGCTGAAGAATCTACTTAACCTTATCAGCTGGAATATCGAGAGAAATTTGAAAACAAAAAACTTAATAATACATTAAACAGCGGCCAACGAAAGCAATATCATACCTTTTTTTATTTCTTCAGTAAGAGGTCGGCTGCTTCAAAACCTCTTTATGGCTGAAAAATTGGGAAAATATTGAACAAATAACAAAAACACAAGCACACAAGAGCTAGTGGTCAAATGCACAGCTGAGTCTATTCAAACATTGGGCCGTGAAGTGGACACCTACAATCAATCGAAACTACCCAGTTAGGAGACATCTGTCAATCCTATAGTGTCTAAGATATTGATTTTCGACAGGGTGGTTCTGAAAACAGAAACTTTAGAACAAGCTAGAAGCTGTGGGGGGAGCCTTTCAAGCCATCTCGTGACTCGCACTACAAAGGAGTTCGTCCATAGACCCTGGTTGAAACGGCCTGTTTTATGATAAGCCATACTCCACGATCGCCTTCTCCCAAAAGTCGGTTTGAAGATCCAATACTTCGACGGCCTTAATCGCACCATTCCTTTGATGATTTTGAAGGCAAAAACCAGATCTAAAAAGGCACGCCGATAGTAGAGGCTGTGCAAATTGAATTTTTGCAATCTTTCACGATATCCTGGAACGACAAACGGTTCTTTTTGCTCACTAAAAACACGGCAGTAGAGAATTTTCGTGAAGATCTTTTGGACTTTCTCGATTGCATTGATATCTTTGATACGATGGGGACTCCAAACGGGGCTACAATACTCCATTACCGGTAGTACATACGTTTTATATAATCTCAGCCAAATTTTTTCATCCGCGCAGTGAATATTTCTGAAAAGAAAGTACACCATTTTCAGACCCTTTGCCGCGACCTCATGGATCTGCTGACCCCACTTTAAGTTTTTAGATAAGGCTACACCAAGATCCTTAACATTACCACTTGGGGTCAGTGGCGTTCCGTCAGGGAAGCAAACTTTCATAGGCTCAGAACTACGCGAAAAAATGACATTTCTCTATGTTTACAGGGAGCTGCCATTCCTCTGCCCATCTAACAATCTTAGTCACTGACCTGTTTAAGGCGTTCAACACATCATCGGCTTCGTTCTCATCGTAAGAGGCATACAGTTTTATATCGTCGGCATACGCCGCTACCGAAAGTCTGTGATCACATTTGATGTAGAATGGAATGTCATAGGTGTATAATAGAAACAAGACGGGGAACAGAGATCCACCCTGCGGCACTCCCGAGGAACAGCGTCTGGAGGAGGACAAGCAGTTACCAACTCTGACCCTCATTTCCCATCCTTCGAGATAGGACTGGAACCACTTCAGAAAGTTACCTCGGATCCCTATACTTTCCAGTCTAGTGAGGAGACGGGTATGGCTAACTTTATCAAATGCTTTACTAAAATCGAAGTACACTATATCAACGTTTTTACCCTCATTCATGGCCTGCATCCATGAGTATGTGCAGTCAACCAGTTGTGTGCACGTAGATGATCCTGACAGAAAACCATATTGCAATACCAATAGGAATGCACTTAATTTTTTCAAGCCAGTCAACAATATGCCTCCTCAAGATTTTTTCCATAATTTTTAGAGGTGTAGGAAGAATACTGATCGGTCTATAGTTCGAAATATTCAAGGCTCGGTTGGTTTTGGGAATAGGAGTAACTGTAGCCCTCTTTCAAAGTTTGGGAACTTTGCAAAGCATCAGCGAGATGTTTAACAATACGGTGACAGGGGTAGCAAGCTGGCTTGCGAAACATTTAAAGAAAAACTGAGGTATTTCATCTGCAGTTAGCGAAAACGAGGGTTTCAGGTACCGTAACTGCTTCCAGACCTCCTCCGACTCAATGATTGGTACCTCGAGAGTACCGTGGGTGAGCCATGGAAGCGTAGGGCTCATCATATGGCGGCGTGAAGGTGCTACTAAAGTATTTAACAAAGCCTTCGGCCTTCTGCGCATCAGTTATGTACCTTTCTCCATTATCACCAATAAGAACCGCCTTATATTCCGATTGTGTTTTGGCCTTCTTTACAAACGACATAAGGCTCTTCATGTTGTTAGAGCGTGCTAGTCTTTTGTTAAAGTTCGCAAGGTAGCGTTTGATGTGACGGTCTAGTTTCCTGGTTAATTCCAAATATCTAGCATCCGTAGCAGACGTCAAACGATAAATACGACTACGCTGTTCAAATAGGTTGATGATATGGGGGTGGGGTACTTCCTGGCGCCAGTTACTCGCTTAAACGGTACGAAACGTCTTATGAGGTCATGCATAATTGTACAGAACCGTTGGTAAAGATCATCCACGTCTAGATCGTTCTGTGCGTATTTTCGCGAAATGTAGGAGAAATTGGACCCTTCCCGCCGCGCATGAAGACCCCTTTTTTGGAAAGTGATTTTTGTAAGGTGCGAAAGCGATTCTCTTCTAGTTTTTAAAAATCTAAAAGATTTTTCAAAATTCGAAAAACTTACCGAGTCATGAATCTTTTTGTGAACGTTCAATTTTTTGCTTCGATGACGTTAGTGCAGAGTCGACCAGAGGTCAATTCAACCTGCTCTGTCCAGAAAATCATAATTTTTTCACAGTGAATTAATCAGGACTTCATGGTTTTCGTGGCTGAATTTTGTCCGTATGGGTGGTCTGCTTCGGGTGAAAAATAACTTTTTCACGAAAAACGAGAATTTTGTATGCGATCCATTCTAATCATATCTTCATCGCAGCGGAGAAGCTTAGTTTTTTATGTATTGAGCACGACTTAAAATTTTATATGGTACAATTCCTCTCTCTGTCGTCCTGTCCTTCAGAAAAGTTTTTCAGCGATGAGTCCATCCATCCTTCAATTGCAATCGATCATGTTAGAGAACGTAGTAGCCGCACGTAAACTGCTGTATCTCCTTTGATTTTTTGAGGTTCCTGTAAAATTCAGAAAGCTTCAGCAAGTGTGTTTGCTATGCTTTAAAAAGTAGGTTCTAATAGTAACATCTTCCATTATGATTTGGGTCGATATTTTTTCGGAAATTGATGCTAAATTCATTCTCAATCATTCTTATTCGAGCGCCTACTTCGAGCGGCTGAGTCTGGCTCTCCTCCTACTTCGTGGCTAAGTTTCCTGATTAATCGTTGTGACCACTTCGGAATCATGTCTAAGATGAGAGGAAACAAAAAGCGAGATACTGTTGCGAAGACTAAGGTTGACGCTACTAACGTACAGGCCAGAGATCTTCCCAACAGTAGTATTCATCGACTAATCTTGACTACTCGATGATGTATGTAGGTGAAATCATGAATTCGATTCTGCCACGCAGCAAGAACCCTGAAATCGAAAAATGGTGAATTCCTTAAAATGGTGTTATTGCGAGTGTCAAAAACTCAAAGATGGGCGAGTAATGGCGCAGGAAACTTCGAACGCTAAAACTCCGCCGCCGTAAAATTGCAGTTAGTGCGAGAGCGGTTTAATCAGCTAAGGAGTTCTGAGCATGTCATGGTAAAGAACACTAAGCGTTCTGCTCGTCTGCTCATTTGTAGACTCTCTGCGTCTTCGCGCAGGAGTCGACTGAAATTGGAAAAAATCGGGCAACAGAAGCCTCACCTGCATTTTCGCGCTGCTGTAACTTTGTCCAATCATAAGTAACATTGTTGTATTTCATCGCACTGCTGAAACGCTTCGCTAGCTCCAAAACCAACAAGCTGCAAGCGGAAATGTTCAAACATTACGGAGTTATCGCGCTTAGAACACACTCGTGCGTGCAATTTAACACAACGGTCGATGTTCTCCTCGCTCTTACTCGCCCACACATTACAGTTTTCCCTACTCCCAAGAACACTGTTTAATTCAGCATGAAAAGCTCTATCGAACATTATCAAGCATGGCCCAATACGAAGATATCGATTTTCAATGACGTCAACGTCCATCTGCCGCGGCCTCGTCCTCGATGCGAATCTGTCAAAAAATCGATACTTCGAAAATCGATTGAGATTGGTACCGTTCAAGCGCTTTTCATGCTGAACAGAAAGGTACCATTGCGAATGTCGAGCACTCAAATCTGGGCGAGTAAGAGCGCAAGAAACTCTAACCGCTTTAAACTGGCAGCCGAGGCTAAGGCAGTTTAGGAAGCTGAGAAGTTCTGAGCAGATCATCGTAAAGTACCTTCAGCGTTCTGTTTGCACACACATTTCAAAGCCGTTTGCTCGCGGGGTTTTCCCGCAGTGGTCCAACGAGATCGGAAAAAGCGTCACACAAGCCTCACCTGCATTTTCGCACCCCAGTAACATTGCCTCTTCCAAAGCTACAACGTTCTACTTCAGCGTACTATTAGAACTTTTTACTGCCTAGAAGAGCCACGAGTTGCAGCCGAAACTATTTGAACTTGAAAGAGTTATTGCGCTCCGAACACGCCCGCGCATGCAATTTGCAAGCGGTCGCCCCCTCGATTGAAAGGTTCGATTCTATATCCATTGTTCACGGCGCACTCGATAGGCTAACTGGACACCCTTAAAGCAATTTTTAGTAGGGCGGCTGAAAACTTGTGATAGATCTCCCCAAACGCTCACTCCACCATTGTCGAACCCTCTCGATTGATAGGTTCATCTCTATGCGCATTTCACACGCCCCGCACTTAAGTCTCGCCGGTACAGATTGGAGCAATTCCCGAAAAGGGCGGGTAGAAGTTTCTGATAAAATTCTCCAAACGGTTCGACATAGTCTTGAAAGCTTTACATTTTCCAGTAAGGGAAGATAGAAGCGGAGTGAACATGCTTCTCCCACGATTGATAGGTTCGATCCTATATGCATTGTGCACGGCGCATTCTTAGAGCATTTCAGGCATTACAGAGTACTGGCATCTACCCCATGCTTGAGATACTCCGAAAAGATACATGTCCTGGAAACAAGGTGCTCTAATCGCAAGAGACTGCTCCAGTCATTTTTTAGGCCGCCCACGGCGACAAGGCGGGATCTGGTAAAGTTTTATATATGCTTGTGTAGATCTTGAGGAGGCGAGTCGAAAGGTGCCAACAGTTTCTCAGCCAACTCAAAATTAAAGGAGTTATGAGCATGCGACCGTTTGCGACACCGCGGCGGTATTGTATTAGGTTGGAAAAAAAGTCTTTTCATTTTTTTCAAAGATTTATTACTTCACAACTACAAAGTCAAATCAATTGAGATAAATTCTATTTTGTTCTACTACACTTCTCCAAAGACGTGGTAATTTTTCTAATTCCTCTCGCGTAAAAGACTGCAGTTCTGAAGTCGAATCACCGCTGAATCCAATTTTTGAGGTCCTCGTCCGTTTCAAAATATTTCTCTCCAATTTCTTGCTTGAGAGCGTGGAAGAAATAGCATTCGGGAGGGCCGAGGTCAGGGCTATACGGTGGATGTGGCATTACCTCCCAGCCCAGCTTCTTTATTGTTTCTCTTGTGAGTCTTGCAGCATGTCGCTTTGCGTTGTCATGCAGGATCATCACCTTCGACTTCTCAGGCCTCTTTTCTTGGAAAGCTGCGGCGACTTTGTGGAGTTGGCCACTGTATGTGGCAGCAGTAAGTGTCTCTCCACTTCTGAGAGTTTGCCGATAAATCACTCCTCTGATATCCACCAAACACTCAAGAGAATCTTCCGTTCGTGAACATTGGGCTTGAGATCAGACTTAGGGCTCTCTCCCTTTTGTACCCATAGCCTTTTCCTCGGAAGTTGGCACACAGAACCCAGGACTCTTCGCCTGTCACAATCCGCGGAAGAAACGATTTTCTTCCTTATCTGGACAGAAGAGAAGCAGCGATGGAGAGCCGTCGACCTTTCTGAGTGTCTGACAGGGCATGTGGAATCCAAGCTCCAAATTTCCATGAAAGCCAAGATTCTTCAGATTGATCCCCACTATCCTATGAGACACTTCGAGCTTCTCTGCCAGCTGACGTGTCGTCTGCCAACTATCGGTACGAAGAAGATGGTGTAGTTCACTGTCGTCCAATCCAGTTGGCCTTCCTGACCATGCTTTGCCCTCAGTGAATAATTTCCCTTTAAAGACTTTCCGAACCACTCATAACAGGCGCGATGAGTAGTAGATCCCAAGCCATATATATGGTTAATTTGGTCTGCTGCCTGACGTGCTGTGGATTCTTTAATGAATTCTTGAAGAATGCCGTGCTGAAAACGGCCATGAGGTAGATCTGGCATTGAGTTCGGAAGATTGGATGGATAACGAATTACAAGAAGAGTCTTAACCTGTGTCTGCGTGCGAACGGTAGACAAGTGTGATAGGATTACGAAATCAGCAGTCAACATTGGCTAGTGCGTTTACAAGGGGAAGGGTAAAAAAAATTTCGAAGTGTGAAGAGACTTTTTTTCCAACCTAATAGTAAGGCGCTCAGCTTTACTGATTTCAGCCGTCGGCTCATCCCGATATCAAGATAAGTGCCGAAGCATTTCGAGAATATGGCGGATGCTACGCGCGATGAAACAGCGCCGGTGGTGTAAGACGTAGCATTGCTCCCTGGTAAGCAAAGATGCGGGTTCGAGTTCGCCTGTCGCAACAGTTTTGATCGCAACAAACAGCATGTTCTGGAATAAGCAACGCCAAGTGAGTATAGGCATATCTTACGAAGAGGTTAGGTCAGTATTTTTGTGGATTCGTTGGCGTGCTTGGGGTGCACAGTGAGGAAATTTCTGGTTCCAAAATGCATTATTTCCAGAAATTCAAATGCACCGTAAAAGACATGAAAATAACATGAAAGCATGAAAATGTTCATGTTGATTTAGATAGTTTTTCAGGATCTGTCCTAATCGGAAGGAAGAGGCCTGCAACAATACTGAGGACTAAGGGTAAAAGTGATAAACTCACTGAGAAAAAAGTCCGTTGAAAATTCCGTTAAATTTCTAAAAATTTGCGTTAAGTCGTCAAGCCAGATTTTGACGAAAAAATGCCGCCAAATCGTTAAATTCGTTAAATCGTTAACCGTTAAATGTGCACCTCTGTCGCCCACGCATTTGCATTCCGTTAGCTCGCCTCGTCTTCTCGCAGTAGTCGACTGAACTCGGAAAAAATCGTGTCACACAAGGCCAACCTGCATTTCACACCGCTGTAACTTTGTCCATTCATAAGCCACGTCGCTGTGTTTCGCCGCGCTTCTTGCACGTTCTACTGCTTACAAAATGCCATGTTGCAGCCGGAAAGATTCAAGCTTGAGCGTTACTGCGCTCAGAATACGCCCGCGATGCAATTTGTGAGCGGTCGCCCCCACTCGATTGATAGATTCGATCCTATATGTGTTGTGCACGGCGCACTGCAAAGTCTCGCCGGGACAAAGTACAGCAACTCCTGAGTGGGGCGGCTGGAAATTTCTGATAAAACTCTTCAAACACTCACTCTACACACAAGCTGTCGCGCCCACTCGATTGTTAGGTTCAATCCTATATGCATTGCGCACGGCGTACTCCCGAAGGATTCCTGGCATGACAGAGCATTGGAGACGTGCGCCATGCTTGAAATACTTCGAAAACATGCAAGTCCGGGAAATAAGCTGCTCCAACCGCAGAGAGCCTGCTCCACTTATTCGTTTTGGCCAGCCATTGTGAAAAAGCGGTGATCTGGTAAAGCTGTATACGTGTTTGTGTACATCTCGTAGAGACAAATCGAAACTAACCGCTTCTCAAGCAACCTCAAATTAGAGAAGTTGTGAGCATGCAACGGTTTTCGACGGTTCGCGGCCGACAACTCGTCCACGACCCCCTAATAGCCGCCACCGTCCGAGCGGTTAATATTACTTTTGCAAACCTTCCGCGGCGTGCCTTATTGAATGAAACATCGAAAGAGAACAACACATTTGTTGTCAGCGACCTTAAAACCCTCAGTGCGCAGACTTTGGGCGAACTCTGCGTTTCTGAACAGACCACTATTACTCGTGTGAACCTACCACGTATTGGGTAAGATATCGAAGAAGAACATCAAATCCGTAACTATGTAGCACCCCAAAAAACCATTGCATCCAGATTTTGGGCGAAATCGGTCATCATTCGCGTGGAAAGGAAGCAAACGACGAGAAATCAGCTGCGATTAGGGATCAGCAAAAAGAAATCGATGAGAAAGAAAAGTCATCGAGTATCGGGAATTTGTACACCAGTGGATAGAGCTCGAGCTGGTGAGCTCGGCTATATTGCTTTTTTAATGAATATTCAATTTCTAAAGAAGTATTAAAAAAGGCCGCTTTGGACTGTTCCAAAGCGGACTACGTTGACCTGCGCGGTCTTTCCAGCCAATGACCAAAAGACATCTCTGGTACTGCACTTCTCGTTTAGCACTAGGAAGTATAGACAGACCTATGAGAACAAACGAGAAGAAACACAAATTGAAGAACTGATTTTGATGATTTGTTAAGTTTATTTTTTTCTACCACGGTTGTTGCTGTTTCTTTCCTATTGCCCACATGTTATGTACGTCGTCTTGACGTTGATAAAAAAATAAATAAATAAACTGATAGGACGGATGTTCGCGCTGAAGAGCATCCGCTGGTCCGGCTGAAATCTACGTGGACGGTTTGAAGCTATATTTATTTCGCACCCTTTAACACCATAGACAGTCTGAATGAAAACTTGTTGTTGGAAGCAAGAGGATCCATAGCCGGGCTGCTCAGCATTACCAAACTCAAGTAGCTAGGGATCCTTCTTGGTTCGATTAATTTCTTCCATTTAGAATTTGCATTACATACTTGCACAAGAAGGATAATGAAGAAACAAACGCACACAGGCTTCTGGAAAAGAAACATCTTTCTGGGTGCGAGAGCTGATTGGAAGATTTGTACAATTTCTGCACCGCTTATTCCACATCCAGTTTCTAGTGCCTACGACATTCAATTTATGTTAGAGTCTCATCTTCAGAAGGTCACCCAACAACAAAGCTTTATCAGTGGAACTCGAAATGAACAGTGCGCTACACTAGCAGAGAGACACTGATTCTACGCATCTACATCTCTTTCGGCACAACCAGTGGACGACTGTTAGTCTGTCGGTAGACGAACCAAACGCTACCGGAACAGCAATGACGTAGAACGTGGAGATCATCGATGATGAGAGTGAATAAAATGGCGAGATTCGGTAGAAACGCAGAGGCGGGAAAGAGTGATATGGGAGAGATCGGGGGACACCCTTGCGCAGCTTTCGCGGGAACGGCCGCGAAGGGCTCGCTGTCCTCTTGAAGACAACTATGTTCTACTTCTTGCTGTCGACTGACCGCACATCAAGCGGAGCATTTGAAGAACGCATCGCCACTATCGAACTCGCCAGATCGTGGATCAGCTCGTCTGGAAATATCAGATTGTCGACTCGGACCACTACTGTAGTCTGCACTGCGCTTTCAAAAGTTGGAGCACCTGGGAAAACCTCAGGATGCGCTTTCCATGAACAACTCAGCGAAACTCCTTTTTTCGTTTTCTTCTTCAGGCAAACACGGAACGGATAGACATTTTGCAAAGAACGTAGATCGAGCATCGCGATGTAAACCATGTGGGCGGAATCACCCTTTTTCCCTTCCTTAAAGGCAGAACCCGAAAACAATGACGTCTCAATGTGATAGGCAAACACAGTCGTACTGCGATTCCCTAGCCGACTGCGCTCGGTTAGCTGACCGAGTTCGGCGAAGTGGCATCACGAGGAGATAGCATTAGTGGGGCGGTTTTGATGGAGCGGTGCGTGGAAGGAGATAGTGTTAGGCCAGAAATGGGGTCTCATTGTCAGTGCCAAGTTACCCACCGTACTACACTCAGAATCTACGGTTCCAGAACATTGCATCAACGTCGCGCTGAGGAGACAAGACGAGTAAAGGTCCGCCGTAGCGCCGAGCGCGAAACAAGGGGAGGAAACTCCGGGCTACGGCGCTTACATGTCGCCGCGGGCGACGTTGAACGCGGAAGAGACTCGAGGTCCCGTTGGGTGCAATGTCTGCCCCCCCCCCCAAGTGAATGTACCACATTGAACATGCAAAGAATGGGATGCACAAGAAAGAATCCAAGCGGGCGGGAGCCCTCATCGCCGACCCTAACCCCAGTCAGATTTTCCAGCTTTATTCTCCCTTTTAGAAGACAATCGATGCATATCACAGTTGAACATTCGAATTACCAATGCATCGTAATTGCCACCTCACTATCTTACGTGTTAAGGGAACAGCATCGCTGAATCTGGATTTGAAGTAACCTACCCTACAAAGGGCATTCACACACTTCCGAGACTCATCAAACTTGAATGCCGTCCCTTTCTTTCATGTGGCTTGTGTTACAGGCGTTATCCATCAACTGGACGATGTGGATCAGTATCCTTTTTGCATTTCGGATCACTGAGATTTCAGTTCAAGCTACAATTCCGTACCATATGACCGCCCATCGAACCTTTTGCCACGTCTCATGAAAATTTGGACTCATAATCGTCCAATTACTACCAGACTTACCAGAAAGCAGTCTTGCTCTGAGCTCCACCTATTCACCAACGTATCTTTAAACTCATGCAGGATCCATGGTGATTATGAGAATAGTTGCACGATCCTAGCGTTCTGCACCACTTCAAGAAATCGCGCCTTGAGCCGAGAGAGCAGAGAACGTACATCAAAAGGACTGTTTTAGCCTGAGGTTTCTCAGAACGCATGGTTTCCATCCCGAAGAGACACACACATGTCCACGCGAACCAACCAAGACTTCATTCCAGGATGTGCTGATATTTTTAGGAAGCAGAGGAAGGAATACGGAACGAAAGAGCTCAAAAACGGCCGCCAACGGGGCTAGGAGACACGGAAATCAAAATAACACAAAGCCCAATACTTCATTTAATTTTTTCTAAACATTTCCCATGTGGCGAATGTATCTACTTCGCCACTAACGAACTTTTAAAAGAAGCAGGTACAATTCTTCTTCAACAAAATATAACAATAAAAGTTTTTCAATATGTAATAATAATTGAGCTTCTTTTTCAGTTATCACTAGTTCAATACATTGCAGTTCATGGTAAATCTTTTCCACTTATTTTGCCTCCTCCCAGTATCTTCTCTAGTAAGACACCAATACAGTTATTGGATGTATTAGGTTGTCCGGAAATTAATGCAGGTTTTGCACCTTAAACTTTAACATGATATACATATCTCAGCTCAAACACAACGCTATTACTTGAAGTAAGAACCGTTCGAATATACACATCATTGCCAACGAGATCCTAGTTTAATTATCCCTGTTGCCTAGAAGTCTAGAGCGGGTGATCTCGTCGAAGGCGATCTCCACCTGGGCTCGGTTATTAAAGCAGTTTATCCAGATGCCCAAGAAGTGGTAGTGGGTTGGCTAATGGTACTGTGCATATGGTGGGTGTGGTAGAGTTTCGTAGCCCAACTTGTTCAACTTCTGCAGCGTCAGATGCGCAACATATGGTCGCGCGTTGTAATGGAGAAGGACCGGTCTCTTCCTATTGACCACTGCAGGGTGCATAAGTCGGAATTTTTCGTGCATTTCGTCGAGCTGTTGGGCGTGCTTCTCTGCCGTCATTGTTTCGCCCAAATTCAAGAAAGTGTGGTGAATTCATTCAGAAACAGATCACCAAACGGTTATTCTTTTAGTGCAGTTTCGGTTCAGGGAAGTACTGCGGAGCTTCATCGCGGTCCAACCACTGAGCCGATCGTCGCCGGCTATCGTATGGGATCCATTTCTCGTCACAAATTACGATACGGTCGAGAACTGGTTCGCTCTTGTTGCGAAGAAGCAACGCTGACGACACCTCGAACCGAAGATTTTTTGATGGCCCTTCAACTCGTGTGCTATCCATTTATCTATCTGCTTAGTATTTCGAATTTTCCGCAGATGTTCCCAAACACTTAATTTGCCTACGCAGTGTTCCTTCGCAAGTTCTCGAACGGTCACAAGTGTATTTGCTTCCACCAAGGTTCCACACTGGTTGTCATCAATGCCAGTGCGACGTCCGTGACAAGCCTTATCCTCAAGATTGAGTTCACCTCGACGAAATTTCTGAAACCAGCGCATTACCGCCAACACTTCCTTGGTTGATGTTGTTCCGAATTGTTTTCGCCGCAGTACGACCAAGCTTGAACTCATTGAAGTAAATCTGCAGAAATCGTTGCTTTACACGCCCATTTATAGCCTACAAAATCTACCATGAAGTAATCTATACTAAAGACGAATGGCACAGTGAGAAAGCGCACAAACCAGTTTTCTAACAGTTTACAATTACGCACTATTCCAAGGTAAAGTTTTGCTAAAAAAATCCCGCTCTAAAGTTGGAGGTCGAAAACCTGCATTAATTTCCGGACAACTTAATATTAAGGAAGCATTTTAAGTAGAGTTGAGATGGAATTGAAGCGGCATTGAACATTTTTCCCGTGGTTTTTCAGCAATCAAAATGCTATCAATCGCAATCACCACAGCAATCAGTCAGAGGTAGTAAAGCGTGGTTACATGTTACCTGCCTACCGGTACAGGGAGCCCAATTTACACCACTAACCGCGTAGTTGCGCGGGAATGTTGCGAAGGTCAAACCTCGTGCGGAGTCAGGAGCATCCGCGGAGCGTTTCACAAGTCCGAACTCCGTGCCGCTTAGCCGGTCGAACGCTCGCTTTCTTCGCAGTCCGAAGTCGGCGATCGACAGCCGGTCGAATGCCCGCTTCCTGCGCAGCCCTTCGAAGCCGAACTCGGCCCGCGCTATCCTGTCGAAGGCGCGCTTCCGTCGCAGTCCAAAGTCAGCCATGTCGATTCTGAAACGGACAACGCTCCAGGCGGTAGGCGCGCGAACGGGAGGAGAGCCGAATTCACGAACCGGTCGAAGGAGCGCTTATCGAGTGCCCGCTTGAAGAGCCCGAAGTCGTTGCTCTCGACCCTATCGAAGGCTCGTTTCACGAGGTGAGCTGCCGGACGCCTTCCTATTTCTCTGCAATTTACAAGAACTTTTCTAAGTTCATATGTGGAAGTTTCTTGAAACTTTGCCTTCACAGAAGGGATTCCTTTAAGGTAGTATTTCTACCTGCTTGTCTAGAAGAGCTTAAATAGGCATTATAGATTGCCTCTGAGATATCCCTGTAAGCAGATCCCTTGCGCACACCGCGAATTACCACTTTTGTTCGTTATACTTTTGTCTTTGATTAGTCTGAAAGGTGAGGCGGAATAGCGTTAATCGCCGAGAAGGTTATAGTTCTGTGCCGAAATAAATTAAAAGGAGAACGTCGACATCAGTCGTCATGAGAACTCATTCAGGTCATCGTGAAGTTTGGTAGCAGTCTTAAACACATACATGAAGCGTATTGGAAGGTACTACTGGTAAGATTTCCCTCAAGAACGCCAAGCTCCTTAAAATCCACGACTACTCTTTGTGGGTGCTATTTTCAAGTCAGCCTTCTAAGGCGGTGTGGCCATTTGAAGCGTTTGTACAAGTTAGGCAGAGTTTATATCCCTGCATCCATGGTTACGTCTCTAAGCTCTAAAAATAAGTGAGCAGAGGCCAGGACAACAAGGAATATGCATTGAGACGGTAGCCGAATGCCAACCTAGAGCATTCACTTGCACATGAATTCCAAGGACCACTTTAAGGTCGACATTGGAAATGAATAACGAGAAGTGCTAGGAGAGCAGGCGATGGGATACTGCGACATCAAAATTTCCTATTTTCAAACGAGGACAGCATCACAGTCACAGGCGAAAGAATCTCAACTAAACAAAGTTTGCCAGCAGAACAATGAATTAAACGGAGAATAGTACAATAAATTAAACGGAGAGCTGAACTTACGACAGGTCAAAATCAGAGCTAAGAACGTACGGATATGCCGAGCATATCGCTAATAGAACAACCTGAAATAAGAAATCGCATCTTTTTCGTGCAACTTCTGACGCGATGAATGCTAGCGAAAAGCTTACCTGTACAAGTGAAAACCGAAGCAACGTTGAGAAGTACTGTGTCATTTCTGACCTTTATTACCTGCAATAGGAAGGTGAGAATTGAGGCGTAGAATCATGTTCAAGAGCTAACGAAATGCGCGATGAATGTGTGAGATTGCCACGGATTTTCCTTCCAGCCACTTCTATAGCTAAATGTGGCTTCTGCAAAACAGATTCCAGCAAGGAATAAATCTAATACTTCAGATATCATATGGTTGAGAATAATGAGGGTTAGTAGGGGACTTTACGATGGTAACAGAATTATTACGAAAGAGGAGATTAACTTTTGAGTTGACTTCCGGTAGTGACAGCTGGGAGAAGAGTCGCGTGGGCGATCAGCAAGTGCACGAGCCGAGACGTCGTCATTGCCCTCATCTGTAGCTTCTAACTAGTCGAGCTGCAGCCATACGTCACTAGTGAACTACGAAAAATGGGGGTTCAAGGCCAATGAGGCTTATTTTCTCATGCGACCGAGCCAAACTGGTTTCTGAAAAGTAAGGGTTTAGAGCTTCTTCTTTGAGGTCTCGTCAAATGGTCTTGGAGCAGCAATGTTAGCGATGACAGCGAGAACGTACGCATTGAAAGCAGCGCCACTGGGCAACGCGTTTTGGGAATTCGTGCAAGCATAGCATGAACGTTAGCCACACATTCGTTGTTCACTCCGCAGCAGTCGCGAGGCACCTCTACAGGAAGACTAGTCAATGTGCATTTGGCCATTACAATGAGTTCCAGTGGCCAGCGGATGGAGAAGTCAGTGTTTGTCCTTAACAGAAAAGTCTTTTATCGATTCGCTCACCTCGGAGGGTTGAAAGGCTCGGTTGACCTGGGCGGGAACAGCCGATACGTGAATGCGATTGTAGTGCATGCGAAAACAGGTGATCCCTTCGACTGCGCTATGCACGTTTTCCAAGGCAAGGCAACAAGGAATCCATGTGCAGCTATTACCGAGCTAAACGATCGTCACTACGCAGATACCTACATGCTTCAATTCGCCAGTGAGTTTAGTTAGTGTAGCACTAATAGCTATCACTTGTGTCCTACGCTGATCTCAAAACAGAGCATGCGTTTAAAAAAGCTAGCTGAACACCTGACGAAATCTGCTGACCAGAAATTCTGATGCAAAGAAATAATTCATTCTATTACGCTGAAAATGCACTACGATGAGGTGCAACCCAAGTGTTTCACGCACGATTGCAGACATAAAACTGTTTAAGTATGGCTTCTTTTTCATGGAAAAGAGGCGACATGCAGTGACCCAACTTGGTACAAAGTGAACCTGACACCCCTTGGAAGCGTTGGTAGCACACCAGATATACTAAGCCAAACTCTAAACGCATGATGGGTCTTCATAAAAACGCAACCATTTGATCGCCCATAAGTTAAAATTCGGAGGAGCTACAGCAATGACCACCAGCGCTGTCCCTTGTTTTTAAGGCTTAGCTTCCAGTGGTCTGTCAAACTACAAAATGATGACAAGTTGGAAGGCCGCTCACTGCAGTCTCGGACGAATGAAAAAGAATGAGACATCTAGGCGCTATGAACACCACAGCCACGACCTCATTCCACAATGGCATTGACCGGCACACTCCTTTTTAGAGTAATTTGTTAGGTCCTTATTAATACAGTGACGGCACATCTAAATAAAGGAAATTGCTCCTTGTACAGCCTTTTCTGTCGACGGAAGTGAACTGCCACCAGAACCCCAAAAACACCTGTAAAAGTAGTCCAGGACGCTATCTGCTATGTAAAAACTGCATTGTAACTAGATTACCAATCGAATAAATACAAAGATAAACGTTAGGTCAAGGTTAAAAGCTAAGCGAATTAGGAAAATTCTCCTCTGTCAATCTCAGCTCTACTAAATTCTACTGGACAACCGCGAAAGTGTGATGCAGGAGTAGCTTATAGCTTCCCCTTAGATCTTGTTCCACACGCATTCTATCATATCACGTTTCGGGCTTTGACGCCTTACTGTTCCTGTTTCTATTCCTTATTTCCACGATTGTTCAGCTACCTCCAATTTCTTGATGAACAATAGAATATTGTAATAAAATGTTCCTTAGCCAACATGTTGCAGGAATATAGAGCATGGAATATGGATATCGTGGTGCATGAATATGTGGAGCAATGTCTACCGTGTGGTTTCTAAATATGTGGTCGAGAGATATACTCTCCTTTACTCCCTTAGTTTATTTCTGTTTATTTTACTGCTTTTCCTAATGTTTTCTTTCGCTTTTTTCTTGCGGTTTCCTTTCCGCATGTGGACACTGAGGAGGCGGCGGACCTACTAAGATGGCATCCGAACCGTTCTCTCTAGCGACTTGCACTGCTGGCGGTCTGATACTATACTTCGGACGCCGTCTAGGCCGCTTTCCAATTACCTCCAAGTTATGAGTTGCGGACGCTGTCTTCTTTCTCACGCAGAACGTGGCCCTGCCATCGTAGGCGAGCTTCGCGCATCTTGTCAGCTACCGGAGTGACACCGAAATTCCGCCTAATGACATCGTTCCGGATGCAGTCCAGGCGCGTGCCCCCACCATTTATCATGTAAAATGGTGAGTTGTTCAGAAACCTAGTTTTTATCTAATCACTATGCTATCCACGCCGTGTCCGTGTTAATTAACTCGTTGTTATTACGCAGAATTTAGTGCAGGTTTAAATAAATATACATGTCCCAGCAGTTGAACCACACGTTGTGGGAGAAATGCTTCATCACAACGCGACAAGCGTCGCTGCCCATCGCGTTCACACCTCATCAGTTAATTTAGAGCGCGATCTTTGTCCGACACACATGGGTTAATTTCGAATTGAACTCTGCCCTTCGGGAAGAGATGCGGCGACACCCGAGAAGTGGGAGCATGCTCGGCAGAGCACTGCGGCACAGCGAAATGCGTTCCGACCAGAGGATTTTTGCCTGTTTCAGCTTGAGTTGAAAGAAGGTTTATCATGGCCCGTCTTCCAGAAACGAGCTGCCAGAAATGAACAAGGAAAGCCTCTGGGCCTACTTCTCGTAAAAAAAAAATATTCCCCACCCCAACTGATGTATGCTGATGCAGATGGAGTGCAACCGTTTTCACTCTTCCGTCTTCCCACCGATAAGGGTGAAGGAAGGCTTGCTAATAGAAGTTGCCTAATAAGTGTTCCTGGCGAATTTTTTCGTGCGCTCTCAGAAAGTTTTCGTTCGGGTAATTAAGCCGAAAACGTTCTGGATAGATGCAGGATGAAATCAATGAAGAATGTCCCTAGAAATGAGATATTCCCTAGCTACGGGAACGAATTTTATGCCGAGGCAGATCGTAGAAATGCAAGCGGATGAGCGCTGCTGTCTGCAGCTCCCGACAACGCATGAGAACAATGGACGAGTCACGGATTGTTTCCTAGTTCTCTCATCCTGGAGCTTAGCGCAGCCGCTGCACTCGAGCGTTGCATCGTTACGAAGATTCATCTGCCTCCGATTCGTGGGTTTTGTTCTCGGTCCGTACCATTAACTCAGGAATGGAGGCGACGATAGAGCGCCTCATCGGGTAGAGTGCGAATTTTCTCATCTCTGAAAGCACTGTTGGACTTCTGAACGCGGTGATAAGTTTGGGAAGCCAGATGCTAGTTGGCGCCTCCAGAGTACCATTCTAAAACTCTTTTTTTTCGCACGTAGGTAACGTAGAATGAAATAAATAGATAAATAAATATTCTTCACCAACCTAGAACGTTACAAAACGTAGAGCTTTCATAGACGTAATAGGTAAAGTCTGACATTCCGATTCTTTCTGAAGTGCACCATGCGCTGTAATTCAACTTGGCGCCGTGGAGGCAGCTTGAATACGTTTTGACCCATGCGACGGCTTGCAGTAGCCAGCCGATGGGCAAGTCCGCGTATTGACTCCCCAGACAGGCCTGGTAGCATTCGCCGCCTCGTGAGGGATGCACATCTCGGCTGGCCTGAGCAAGACTCGAACCATGAACCTCAATGCGGGCTGCACGCGGCAACTCTGACTGCGGTATTCATCATCTTCCCTCCCCCCCCCCCTCCCCATCCAACCGTCGTGGCAACAAAGCGAAGCACTTCTCGACTTTCTCATTATGTGCTTCCTGCTGATTGCTATAACCACCACCTCTTCACCATCGCCTCTCAAGCAACGTTCGAGTAGGACTAGATGAGTGGAGAGGGGATCCAGGCTCATGTTACGAAATATATTGATACAGATAGTTTTTATGTTTCTGCGTTTTGCAAGGAGCTCATCTTCATATTGGAGTGACGGGTGACAAAGAACGCCACGATTTTGGTGTGGACACGTTCAAGAAAGTACGCTTTGCGAAGAATGGCAAATCATTTTCACACTATCTCCTCATTATAAAAAGAAGACACAGAATAAATAGGAAGGGACCTGTCGAATATTGCTGAAGCTGCAACGTTAGGTATGCATAATTCTCAGCCTTCGAGAAAGGTAGTTGCAGAAGTCACCATTATTCTGCGCATCAGAAATCGATTTGGGGTTCGATTCAGGGGTGCGCATTTAACGGTTAATGACCTAACGAATTTAACCAAGTAACAGCATTTTTTGTTCAAATCTGGCTTAACAACTTGATGGAGACTTTAACTTCAGAAATGTAACGAACTTTTTAACGGACTGTTTTCTTTTTTTTTAAAAAAATTCACTTTTCCCTTTAGTCTTCATTAACACTGCAGTCCTCACCCTTCCGATTAGGACTGCCCTTGAACAACTATTGAATTCAGCAAGAATAAACAAAAACATTCCGTTCTAGCATATCCGTAAATTGCTAGAGGTCATTGAGCCCCAGTGCCAATCTGTTTGGGTTTGGCCTATGAGCTTGCTCCCGTGACGTGAAGCATAGCGCGCGAATCCTTTTTTCATGCTCTTCTTCACACCTTCTCTGCTGTATTTGAATTTTTTAAACAGCGCATTAAAAAGCAAGCAACGTTCTTCGCCGAGCCGCCAGGCATGTCAACAAATACAACGAAATACTGGTCTGATGTCCTTGTAAGATCTGTCTATCCACACTTGGCGCTGCTTATCCCAAACACTTTTGCTCGCCATCTAGAACAGTCGAGACGGAAAGAATGGTTTAGGCCACTTGACGTATTTAAGCGAATTTCGAAAAGCGCTTACAACAAAAAAAAATGTGCAGTACCACTGTGATGGGATGATCTAAGCTATTTCTTATGTAATTGGACATATGTGTGACTTCTTGCAAAGGCGAATACCCAGTAAGTACAAAGTGACCTTCTCCCCGACCTTTTTACGCAGTTCCTTCAGTTCTTAGCGGTAGCTCGCAGTTTCTTGCATGTTTGAACGAAATTTGACGATTTACCCAAAATTTAGTGGACATTTTCCGTTTAAAAAATCGTTAAAAAATTAACGTCATTTAACATAGAGAACTTTGTGTGCTCGTTCGATTTACCTCCAGGGCAACCCCTAAGCAGGTGAAAACCACGAAATCACTTAACATTACCTTTAGATGTAGCCGACTCATTGCTTGCTGCTAACAAATCACAGTGACTTCGACGGCAGTAAAAGCACCGTAGCTTTACCTCATCCAATGCACATTATGACATGGGCCTAAACCAGGCTACAAGCGTTATAGACTTAGGCCTTCTACTATCGAGTTAATTAAGGTCATTACGAATCACTACAAGAAATGACCCCCATGCTCTTCCTAGTGCCTACATTCAAGTGATGTGAAAGACCCGTAAAGGAGTTTGACACTACGATTTATAACCCGTGTTATAAAAAGGACATCGACTTGCTCGAAAGTGTTTAGAATAATTATACGCGTAACTTCTTTTCTTTATAAGGCGCTATAAAATAGGTAACGGCAATACTCCTAATGGCTCAGAACGGGCTATGCAAAAGAAGAAACGAGGCCGACCTAATTGTGCTGCTCAAAATCCTCATAATGGAATATTCCATGTTCTGCCAATGTTGGCATAATGTTAAACTGAAATCGAATTGCTTCGAGCTTGAGACCAAGGCTGTAACTATATCTTTATCCGGCTATCGTTTCGGCTCAACCGCCTCCGTCGGAGCCCTGGAAAACAAGAGAACCTAGATTACCTAGATTATTCGCCCAAAAACCACTTTCAAGTCACAGAGGTCTAAGAAGACAGAGATGGAACGAAAAGAACGGAGGTGGCACTTCCCTAACTAACCTTAAGGTAGTAGCCGAGAGGAGCCTGCGTAAGGCTGTCACCTCACAAGGATGCTTTCTTCGGATCCTTTTGGCTTTTTTTCAAGTGTCGTTTATGAGAAACAGAACAGATAGACTTAGATTACAGGCGGCATTTGCAAGGTCGCAGGTGAGGCTTAACTTCCTCACCTACAGGCATCCCAGGGCGCTCAACCAATTTGTGTTGATAACGATAACTTTCTAAAACTTCTTGTCCTACATAAAGCGCCTGCTAGACCGCCGTGGACTTACACAGATGCCTGACCTTTAGTTGTTCGTCTAAATCCTTGATCTATCTGTATTCCACAGTTTGCGTGTAGGTGAGGAGAGAAGTGAAACTTCACCGCGTCGTCTCCCGAACATTTGAAATTTTGAGGAATCCCTTGAAATCTCACTAGGGTTGCCTATTTCTTATTTGAGAAGTTTTTGTTCTGTTAAGGAATTCGGTAGTGAAACCTGATGCCGTTACAAAGGTGTGGGTTTCTGATTAAATAGGATATCGTAAGTATCAATTTTCAATGGCAGCGAAACAAGTTTTCTAAACTCCGTTCTAAAGTTTCTAAAGTTTTCTAAACTTTCATTGCGCGCTTCAAAATTGCGTTGGAAAGGACTTGCGGTATTTGATGTGACGGTACGCTGCGACGGAAAACCTGATCCACATTTCCAGGCTGTCTCGAGGGCCATCCCCCACGGTGATATGGAGACGTTTGCTCGAATTCTTCAAAACGATAACGGAACACGGATCCCGATCACTTTATGCCGAAAGTAATCAAAGAGCAAACAATCACCTCGTTTTCCTGTCTCTCAACCCCTCCTCACACATACAAGTGCACCATATACGTACATGTGTATACATACATATACGTCTACATCTATGCCTTGCACACAAAACAAGCTTTTCATATCTTTGAAACTTCATAAGACAATCAAAACCCAAGGAATTTAAAAGCTGCCAAGTTGAGGTTAAGGAATGATGGACAGAAGTCTTCAGTCGATCTCTTCGTGGAATTTGTCATGCACACTGGTTCCAGGGAATATCGCGGATGTAACGAGTAGAATGCGTATTTAGCCTATGCAATGGCTTGATGTGGCCAACCGGTGACTAGGCAGTGCTGCGTCCTTCCCAAACATGTCGGGTGGCAACTGGCACAAGCCGGAGCCCTGGTTGGCATAGAAAGGGCCTTCGAATGAATGGTAATGATGCACGCAACAGCGTAACCTCCTCCGACTGCGCTCGGGCGTGCCCTAAATGAAGGACGCAGAAAGCTTGGCCGTCAAAAATTCGGATTTATTATCGACTGTTTCAGTTATTTGTTGCCTAAGTGCGACGCGTTGAAGAAGTTGGCGGTAGGTGAAAACGATCCCTATATCATATAGTCTCCATAACTATATCTATATTACTTATAGGGACGATTTCAGAACCCTCTCCTGTACAGAAAGCCATCGGGACCATTATGATCTCGCGACCAAGTTTGCTCCACCTTTGCAGGTCGATTACACGGCAGGGTCGGCCGTTGCTAAGAAGGAAGTTGATGCACTACTTGAAGCTCTAGCCAATAGCCAGACCGAACCAAAAGCATCAGGTGGGATGTCAGTGGGCTGACGGAGAACAACAAACACCGCTGGCTATACGATGTGCGTGTTCAACAAAACTGAGAATCAAAAGGGCTTTCCAGCGAGCCAAGAACAAGCGAGACATAGTGGCGCCAAATTCTGATCGAGGGAAATCTCTCGAGGAAGTTCCGTTTTTTAATTTAAAGCGCAAGACCTCGCACATATATTCACACGTACATGCACTTAATAGCCCATCAGGTGTCTCGGCAGCTCATATGTAGTACAGTATAAAATAGCGTAAATGGGGCCAGGAACGAAGCAATCCTGATCAACACTTTTCTGTTTGACCGACGGCCCTATTTACGGTGTACTTGGAAGGGGTTTACTTGGAACGGGTATGGAGAGGAGAATATTTTTGTCGTTATCGGGACATGTTATACCCCATGCACATGCACTGCGACCGACAAAGGTATACGGCGGTCGAGATTCCAGGACACACAACCTTGTGAAAAGAGGTTGAAACAATAACGGGTCTACGCGAAGCTCATACAATGGACATTAAAGACAACGGAAATGGAACAACCAGGACGAAAACTAAGGAGGGGAAAAGAAATAGAGTCGTCAAGTGATTTGCCGCAAAGCAGAATGCGAGAAACTGAGAATGTTGCAAAAATCATTTATGATAGTTTTGAAAGCCGAGAGTTTAGAAGGTATCTGAAAATTTCTGCTCAGCTTGACGTATTCCTTCTCAGCCCTGCGGTTGAAGTAGTATAGACGAACTGAGGCTCTAGGCCTTATGAGATGTCCTCAATTCTAGGTCTTCTAGTAACGGACGCCTGATTAGAAACAATTGTTGCCTATCGACATACGTTAGTCCATGTAGAATTTTGTGAACCATGGCCGAACCAGACTTCCTCCTCCTGAAGCAAAGTTTCAATCCCAGCTTGCGTCGCTGCTAGGAATGGTCCTGTGGTAGGATCCTCCAGAACGCAGGAATACTTTCCTTTCCTAACTGTTCCGCACCCTTTGCAATAGTTTTTTTGGTTGGATAAATTATAGGTGTACGACATTCAAGCATGACGCGCAGATAAAGTTTGTGAGACCTAAGAAGAATTTCAAGTTCACAAGTGGAGAGACATCTGAATAGGTTGCAAACTTTGCGCACGGCTTTTACCGGTACGTCTCAGCAATGTTTTTCAAGATTACGATTTTCAGTTACAAGAAACCCCAAACCGCACGCTTTATTTTTCTGCGAAAGTCGATAGTCACTAATCAAATAATCCGCTTTCACACTGTTTTGACCCATGTACAAAACCATAAATTTCTCTCTTTGTCTTTGGTCAAAGGAAGCTTCCATAACTGAACCATTCGACGAATTTGAACCGGCTAGCTGTAGTTTCATGGTACCTAGGGAAGAGCTGACCGTGCTATAAAGTTTGGAATCCTCGGCGAAGTCTTTGCAGACAATGCCGCGATCGCCAATAATGGTAGGAGGACCTCTAGTATAGAAGATAAGAGTATTGGAGATAATACTGGTCCCTACGGGAATCTACTTGGTGCACTTTTAGGAAGAGAAGCCTCTCCATGAGATTGACTCTGAAACTTCTATCAGCTAAAAAAAAATTTAATTCGCAGAACGGTTTTCGGGTGCGAACCGACCAAGACCGACCGTCGAGTTAGCTTTACATGTGGTACCTTATCAAATGCTTTCTTGAAATCAGGCACACCACGTCCACTCCTAGATTCCGATCAAGTGCATCGGCCCAGTCATTGAGCGCCGCCGGCATTTGAGTGGCAGTAGATCGGCTCTAGGACGTGACTCCAATACGACGTCGAAGCGCGAAGCCGCAGACGTGCGCTCGTGTCGCGGTTGAAATGGATCTCGGAACCACTATGCGACGCCCGTGCCGCCGTCGAGAACGAAATCTTGCAAGATTTCTAATGAAAGATAGGAGAAGATACCAAAAGTGAAGAAACTCAAGCTCAACTCCACCATATTACGGCCGACATTATGATATATGCTTTATAAACCACTCTTTTAACAATCGAAACGCTTCCAAAACACAACCAAGCAGAGGAAGTCAAGTTGTTTCCTCCCTACTTCTCTCAGATCCTGGTTCAGGACCGTGGAAATTGGAGGTCTTATACTCTCCAGGTCCAACTATAATTGAATCTCGGCAACGGTGTTTGTTGTTGTAAACGGATTTACCAATCTCGTGTGGCTAATCAACACCGACAAACAGAAGTCTTATACTTGATATGAAACACTGAGTGTGCAACTTGCCCTCCTCTCTAGGCGGCACCGAGAACATGGCAAGGTAGCGTAAGCGCCCTGCACGTCGCCTCCAGTGCTAGCTCTGGACAACTTGTCTAATCCCGGTGTTCGCGCGTCGTTGGAGTAATGCCTGCCCCCGCAGTGGATCCTCCTCGACGAAACCAATGTTGCTCGGCGCGCACTATGGGATATTGGCCAAGGAGTGCAACGATGACCATTTGAGCTCTTTTTTGAGTAGCCTAGCAACACTGGATTGATGCTCACCGAACGGTAATTTTTTGGCAAGTGTGTGGCGGTCTTAAGGTAACGGAATCAGGTAGGCTTTCTTCCATCTCGACGGAACCTCGCCTCTCATCAAGCTCAGGTTGAAGACGATCTGCAGTGGTCCGTCTTGGGCAACAGCCCTGATAAAACTCAATGGAGTTTAATCTGGAGTAACTACTTAAGACTTTAGCCACTTGTTCAAAAGTTCCAAAATATCATGGAACCAAAAAGAGTCAGTCATCTGAGAAAGAATATAAATAATTTAAGCAGATGATGCTTGCTCAGAATCAAAATTTTGAAACTTACACATTCTGGTACAGATTTTCAAATGTTTTGACTAAGATCTCCGCCTTATCTCTAATGGATAAGGTATAGTATAGTTCGAGACATCCTGGTCGTCTACCAAAGCAGTTAAGGAATACTTGTGCTTGACTTTCATTCTCATCAAGCTGAAGAAGCCATTAGTATCACCAGATGATACAATTCTCTTCCCAAAAGATCCTGAGAATTCCCCCAGTTTCTTAGGAAATCTGTTCGACAAAACGTTCAAGTATTGCTTGTTCTTCTCGCAAGGAGAGCGCACCGCACGTCTTCATGCCCTCTTCCGTCGGTCGGGTGATGTCAACAGATAGTTTGGCCATTTCTGTTTATGAGTCGACTTCCTAGTCCAGGGCACAAAGACTGTGACGCAGTGCTTAAGAACTGAGATATAGAGGGCCGGAGACAACTTACTGACACTGCGCACCTATGTGATGACCCACAAACGTCGCATCGAAAACATTTCATCCTGTTGTCTCTTCGATTACTGCCTCGGAAGCTCCTTTTATGTGTTCCTTAATCTCAGGCAGCAACACCCTATCGTTCATCCATTACTGAACACGAACTCGATGTTCGCTTCACCAAAAAGAGCCGAAGGCCCTCCATATCAACAACTAAGGTGGTTGGGACCGACTTGACTCAAAATTCGCCTAGTGTGGCTACTTAGGGCGTTGATTATAAGTAAGAAGTCAGTCTTCAGTTCGTTTATCATTGGTAACATGCGTGTTTCTCACATGCCCTGGGTGTGATAGCGCACGCGAAAAAGATACGACATCGCGCCTCAAAATTAACCAGTAACAATCGATCCATTATTTTCATGTTGTTGAACAGGTATTACCACCCATAAGAATTTGTGCCCAACACCATTATGAAAATCAGAAATCTGATGTGAGTGTGCTTAATTGTTACCTGTTATTTCGAGAATGAGACGAATGATCACCGTCATATACCTGTACCTACCGCATCGCGCCGTATTTGGTAAAACGGACATCCGAATCGTGTCCACCATCCCAAAAAACGCCCTAGGCGAAGTTTGAGCCAAATCGGTGATTCTGATCCGACCCTCGTTCGATATGGGTGGTCTCCGGCTGAAATTGGCGTCGGATTCGTGTTTGGCATCCCAAACCCCCTCTCCAGGAAAGCTTGAGCCAAATCGGTTGTTTCGAAATAATTTTATTAGAGGTGCGTCCCAAATTGGGACGCATTGTCCGACGCGACCGAAAGTGCGTCCCAATTGGGGAAGTGTTAAGAATAAATGCTTATTACAACAGAAAGCTACAACCGCAAAAGCTGGAGGCTTTTGTTATGAGGAGCTAACCTATTGAAGCAAGTACAATACCGGCCTTATCTTTTGGTCTTTGGGCGGAAAAAGCGAAAAAAGCCGCCTTTTCCGCCGCTTTTCTGTAGCGCTCTTCAAATTGAGCGCATTGTAAATTGAATGACATATTCGTGATCAGCACCGAGCCCTCTTCCCGATGAGCTGAAAATCGCCTAGCGAGCGCCTAAAAAATAGTTCAGTGACCTAATTTCCGCCTGGCGCGGCTGACCCCTGTGCTGGCTGGAGATAATTACACCCACAGCTCCTAAGTAGCTAATGAAGGAGGAGATTCGGCCTATTATAGCATATTTTCTACCTTATATATAGTAAACCAAAAATCTAGTGTCAGGTCAGCCGGCATCTCCTCCGACTGCGCTACACGCGCCCATTTTTTAAAATTTTTTAGATGAACACTTAGTAAATATCTTTTAGCCATCAATCAAGGAAACGCCGCGCGATGCTAGACCAGTGCGCGGCGTAACCTACAACGCTTAAGAAACATTTTCGCATGCAAACCATTTAGTATAAACTGAAACACATAAGGATTAAAGATAAAGGGCAGCGTCAATCAATTTCTTTTGGGATGCGCCACGCATTTCAATTGTACGCAATGTCGTGGAGGTAAGTTGGCTGCGTATTTGGCATAATGGAAGACAGCTGGCTCAGACGGGAAATCTAAGCCAAGACCCTGGTATCAGATGCATACGAGACCCGGCTCCTTCGGTCTATGTGCGAATACAATACCGCTCAAATTCTTTGAAAGAAAGACGCTTTCCGACGGATTTATCCGTCACAAAGCGTCGCTTTGCTGTAACTTGCTTTAAAATTACTCTTGTGGATTCCAGCTAACACTATTCGATTCCCCTCTTCACTGCGCATTCTCTGCTTCCAAGCGGCGCTCATTTCGACAACCTATGACCTAGGTATAGGCCGTTTTCGTCTGGAGGGCTCCTAATTGATTTACGACCTCTCAAGGCGCCTACCTCGGTCACTCCACCAGCTGATTTCAGCGAAATCCGGAATTCTCTATTTCTCTCAAAAGATCTGAATTCAGCTTGTTGTGACTATCATAGTGACACTAAACACTGCTTAGTTTGGTTGATTTTGATCTCACCGCATATTTATTCCAATTGTTCGCAAGGTCCACTTTCAGGACGTCCTTTCCCACTAACCATCCCCTCCTTTGCAAGCATTTATCTACGCTAATTTAGCTGAGAAAAGCTCCTTTCACTTCCAGTAAAACAGCTCCAAGAGCTAAAAAGCGGCCGCTTTAATATGTCTTCAAAAACTCCGTTTTTCGTTCACTGTACAGGATTCTCCCATTTTGAATTCGTTGTAGTGTGTATAAAAAAGCAGTGAAGGTGATCCAACTTTTTCAGTGGGCGGTAGTGGGGTCGGTATTCCAAAACTAGCAGCAAATAATACTGGCTTTCTTCGGGGTGGTAATTTTGTGGCCTTTACTGCTATCCAAATTTCGTGTTTTATCTCGTTTTCTTCAGTTTAAGCTTCAGGTTGTTCTTGAACGGGAAAATGGTTTGGATAGCCGTTATGGCAGCGTCAACAGCTCTTCGGCAATATAATATAGCTCAAATAGGACATGGCCGAAATTTTACCCTTTCTGCACGCAATCGGTTCTGAGAGTGGGACTTGGACTCGGCCCGAGCCCTGTGCTCGGCGGCCGAGTCGCGGGTGACCTCTGCTCGGTTCGCACCTCGGTGCGATACCCATTGGCAGTGCACTACCCCATTAGGGCAATAAAACCAACACCGATCGCTCTTTTGTGATCTGTTTCATCTCAGCCGTAGGGTCCTCGGTTTTTAACGATTTAATTGTCCTCACTCATTCTAAAATTTCTGAAACACTCGCATGTCGTTGTTGCTGGTTAAAATTTAAACATCTCCCAATAAATAGCAGTTTTTCAGCCTAAGTAAAAAGCCTTGCATGCCTTTCCATTCCGGATGTCGACTTCGTGGTCGACCCAGTATTCAACTTATATGAGTAAGAAATTAGAAAAACATGAGATTGAGCAGCAATCACTTCATGCGAGGTCTAAGAGTGTGCTAGGTGCGAAAGTACTCACATGTCCGATTCAGGTAGTTTTTGGGTTCCGGAGAATCGATTTCCAAACAAACTCTAGTAGAAGAAGAAGGCGTGGCGCATCCCAAAAGAGATTGGGTAGCGTCTTCCTTTATTCTTTACCCCTTATATACCATTTTCACGTCAAACTGGACACTTTCCAAATCAAATTGGACAATCTTCTAAGCTGGCCTATCAATTTTGAAATCAAAGTGAACGTCTTCCAAATCAAGATGAACTTCTTACAAGTTAAACTAAAGACTTTTCAAGATGGTTAAAATAATTTTTTGCTCAAAGGAAACTTAGAATAACTTTTTGTGATTTTTTTTACTTCACCTGCCGATTGAGTGGAATAATTTTACAAAATTTTTATCTTTTGAGAAAAAATAATGAATTAAATTTTGCGTTAAGGTGCAGCAAGGTAGGAATCATGCCGTGCATTAAAGGACTGGATACTGCATACATGCAGTAAGAAAGTTAGGATGCGTGTGTTTTCTTACAATTGTTTGTGCTGCACCGCTTGCAGGTGCGAAACTGCATGTAAACAAAAGTTTTGCTATCAATCGAATAAAAATCACGAAGCTTCGGACATAGGCATGGCGCAACCTCTGCTTTGGCTGTATAAAATGGACGCCTTCCTGCTCTTCTAAACAAGCTTTGAATCATTGTTTTTCCTCAAAAATAAATTTCTTTATAAAATTTCAAACTATGTATTCTTTTATTGGGAAGTAAATTAAAAGTTCAAAGGAAGTTGTACTTAAATTTACCTTAAACAAAAAATATTCTAACATTTTTGAAGAGTCTCTAGTTTAATGTAGAAGAAGCCAATTTTGATTCGGAAGAGTTCGCTCTGATTTGATTTTATGGAACACACATATCCCCACTTTGGGGGTTCATGTAAGTGGCATTTACACTATCAATCAAAAAAGCTGCAGTGAACTTTTGGAGTGCAAGGCGCGATCTCATCTTTGAGTGCGCCATATGCTTGCTTCTTCGCTGTGGACTGTAAGATTCTCCCATTCGAAGTTGTTTGGGTTGAGCGCAGTTAGGCTACGTCAATAGCGTGGCCCGTCATACTCGACGCCGATAAAGCCGGCTAGCCTTGCGTGTCCCGTGGAGCCGATGCCGGCGGAATCGCCTAGCCCGGCGTGGCCAGCGGATGCCATGCAGGCAAAGCCGTCGACCGACGCTGGTGTCGTTATAGAGGAGAAACTTTCTTTCAGGAGGCCACCAGGATATGTAATAGAGGTTATGTAACAGTATTTGAATGAATGCGTGCCTCATCCTAATGGGTTGTTTGTAAATATAGAGGACCAAGGGTAAAAACCAACGTTAAGCCTTCACTCCATAGCATGCGCCACATACAGGGTGTCTCAAAAAAAGGAATACACTGTTTGAAAGGTGATAACTTTGCTCACACTGAATGTACTGAAAAGTTAAGAGTTCATATGAAAGTTTAAGAAAATAGAAATTTTCCGACAGATGACTGGTATGGAGTGCGCCATGCACTCGTCTGAAATCTTGCATTTTACAATCGATTGATTGTGTTCCGTTTGAATACCAGTTATAATTTCATCACAAAGTGGCCGTGTCGATTGATTTGTGCTTCTTTCAAGGTTTAAAACTTAAAGACACACTAAGGCCTGCGAAAAATGCAGGGTGTCCTAAAAATGCAGGTACTATTTGAAAGGTTCTAACATTGCAGCTAGCAAATTTTTTGAAGATGTTTGAGACACATATGAGAGCACAGGATAACGAGATTTCTGAGGCGTGTAAAGAGTTAAGATTGCGCCATGCCCCGCACGAAACCTTGCATTTCGGACATAATTGATTGTGCATGGGCTGAATGCCTGTCACAATCTTGTTACCGTTGCTGCATTCGTTGCTACATGCGGCGCGCTGGTTTTCGCCTGCAACCTGAATCGAAGTTCCTGGTTCGGATTTCTCGCCAAGGCCAACCAGGCCTTCCATCTCTCCGAAAACGATGAGTTGGTATCAGACTCGTCTGGTAAGGACTAAACACTCATGGATGGACTGGCCACCGCAAGTCAATGCATAAGTCGCATAAAAATTAGATTTCCCTCTAGGAAAAAAATAAAAAATAAAATAAAAGTAAGTAAAACTGAAGTAAAAATCAAATGGAAGTCAACGGCCAAACAGAAATGAAGAAGTTTGAAGGGTGAGTTTTGAAGGAGTTGTGAAAGTGAAGCGAGTTCGAGCAGCCTTTCTGGGATGCGCCACGCATTTAAATATTGTTGAAGCGCAAATACGAAATGAAAAATACAAGCATATAAGTAAAAGGGAGAGGTCGCAGTTGTCCAATCCTTGTTTGGTGTACGCCGCGTATTCTACTCCACCCTCGTTTGGAAGGATCAATATGGCGCCGTAGCACCGGAAGTGTGAAAACTCTAGTTAGGCGATTTACGGCCCCCTCAGATGGCGCGTGGGGTCACAGAGGCAGGAGAGTGGACTGGCTCTGGAACTAATCCGGGTCCCGACCAGGGATGGGCGGAAATTTTGAAAATTTTCCCAGAAAACAGAAAACAGAAAATCGCTTTCGTCAGAAAACAGAAATCAGAAAACAGAAAGGCCAAAAACGCCAGAAAACAGAAAAATCAGAAAACAGAAAACAGAAAATTTCGCAATTATCATACTACCTAATTATTCAATTCGAAGATTTATTTGTCCAGTAGCAAGTGCTTTTTGCACGACTAGAAATTGGTCGTGGACCAGCGTTTTAACTTGCAAGCGTTTATAGGAGTGGCTTATAAATGATGAATTTTTCTTATTGCATTCATATTAAAATATAGCGGTTTAAGGCTCACTGACCAAATGTAGGTGTAATCTCAAAACAGACGATTCGCTAGATTAGGGGTCCCACTCGTAAGAGACTGGCCTTATAGAGCACCAAACACGGGCCAAAGATGTTTTGGGTACTGGCTTGATATTTCACAGAACAACACGAGAGTGCGACAGAAGAGGCTGTCAGCGCAAAAACTTTTGGGTGAAAGTGTTTCTTTAAATACGTAGACATTATCTAATAAGGACCAAACATATACCCTTTCCATCATATTATTATTATTCATCATACATTCATATCATATTACATCTCGATTTGCATGGGAGGGAGACATGCCCGACATTGGCAATTATCGCCCGATTTGCCTGCTGCCCGTAATCCACAACTGTTCACTCCAGTCCTCCTGAATAGGGTTAGCAGAACGCTGGACGAAGGACAGCCATGCGAGCAAGCAGGATTTCGGAGAGGATTCAGCATGATCGACCACATACACATCATTACGAAGCTCATCGTGCAGCTGTGCCTTACGTTCATCGACCTGAAGAAGGATTCGATGCCGTCGAAACGGAGGCAGTCATCGAAGCTCTGCTCGCTCAGGATGTTCCTACTCAGTACATCAGAGTCAAAGTGGATTAACGACCAAGATCTCACCACTCCACAACGACGACATCATCGACGTGAAGGGAGGGGTTCAGCAGGGAGAGACCGTATTCTCAAAGCTCTTCAGCACCACCCTCGAAAACGCCATGCGCGAACTAGAATGGGAAGACATGGGAGTGAAGGTCGACGGCCGGCAGCTGCACCATCTTCGCTTCGCTGACGACATCGTGCTCATAACACCGAGCATGGCCAGGCCGAGCGAACGCTAGCCCACTTCGATCGTGTATGTGGGAACTCTGGACTGCAGCGGAATCTTATGAAGACGACGTTCATGAGAAACGGACGAGTTTATGATGCCCCATTCTCGCTCAACGGAACGAACATCTCCGATTGCTCCACCTACATGTATCTGGTTCGCGAAGTCAACATGAGCAACGGCCTAGCACCGGAGCTGGGTATGAGGAAACGAGTGGTTTAGGGAACTTTTAAAGAGCGTGAAATCGTGAAGAAGACGAAGAACGTCCGACTCCACGCTAGCTTATTCGATTCCACTGCTCTTCCTGCCCTAACATACGCCTCAGACCTGCGCTATACGGAAGCGGGATGAACACGTGATCAGCGACGCGCAGCGTGGAATGGAGAGCGCGATGCTTGGAGTAACACGACTTCGCCGACGTTCGAAGATCAGGGACGCTGTCGCATGGGCGAAGTCGTCGAAAATTAGATGGTCCGGCCACGTAATGCGATTCGCAGACACCCGCTGGACAGAGCCGTCACTGACTGGATTCCGCGAGATGTCAAGAGAATACCAGGATGCCCACCAACGCTCTGGTCGGACTTCTTCGTGGAAGCCCTGAACGAACGATATGACGCTCTTCGTCTCCGTCCGGCGAGGAGGATCCATTGGAGCACTCTGTCAAGCGACAAGGACAAATGGAGACGTTGCTGGTGCTCGTTCGAATAACTCGATGATCACCGGGACGACAGATGATAGACGTGATAAATTAAAATTTTTATGTATCACTATTCTATCACTACACCAGTAGAGTCAAAGGTAACTAAAACTTTTCAGCCTCTCACTAACGTTGGACAACCAAAAGCTGAACAAGAGTTAGAAAAGCAGCTCCGTCAAAGGCTTTGCTTTACGATCATTGGGAAAGACGAGCCAACAATTTTCAATAGCCGGAGGTGGAGAATAATCCTACCCACAATTACTCTATGGCACATAGTTAACATATATTATAATGAAATACCCTCAGAACACTAGTTTTCTAGCCTTTGCATAAAGTTCTAAGTAATCGTAGATAGTATAAACTACTGCAGAAATTCAAGAGACTACAAAGCGAAATTACGAAAGTGGAGAAATGTCCTGTGAAGGGACTCCATGTCAGCAGCACTTATACAATCAAACAAACAAAGTGGTATAGTTTTGAGTGCATAGTGCAATTTTTACAAGGGCAGATCCAGAAACTTACATGCTTGCAACTTAAAATACTCTAGAAACATTATTTTGAGATGAAACTCATGATTCTATGATACTTTTTGGATTCTCTTTATTGGATTTCTATTATATAATTTTTTTCGCAGCTCTATTTTCTGTTTTCTGGCCAATTTAGGCCATTTTCCCAGAAAACAGAAAACAGAAAAAATTTGCCCAAAATGGCCAGAAAATCAGAAAACAGAAAACAGAAAACAGAAATTCCGCCCACCCCTGGTCCCGACCAGGGCTGTGGTACATTTGACTCGTGATAAACCGGTTCAAACAAACGAAAATTTGAAATCAAAGCACCCTTCAAGTCAGATTTAACTAGGGAATGCTCTAGTAGACTATTTTTCCGCTATTGAACATTTTTTTTAAATGACACTCAAATAGCATTTGGGGTGAGTTTGCTTTGTAACTGTGTGACCAAAATGTCTTCCAGACCATTCCAAATCTCACTTATGGAAGACTATAAGGTGTTTTCATAGGCCTCCAAATATCTATTTTTCTTTCTGCAAAGAAATGATTTTGTGTCCACTTTAATGATGCGAAAAGTGAACGCTAACCACGAAGAAGTGCCATGTGGGCAACTTTGGCAGCGTATAATTACCAACGATTTGAACCCTAAAGGTTCCAACTTCGCAGCTTGATTTCCACTATCACCTTTAACGGAACAAACGAGTATAAGCATATATAAGCTTGATTTACCGAAATTAGAGTTCTCCAAAGTGGAAGCATTTTCTGAAAATAATAGAACTTAAATTATTAGATCCTCTGAAAAAGTACATCATTGTGATCGTGAGATACTAAGGAATCCAGAGAACTATGTGTTGCTGTATATAAGGTAGAAAATAGACTGTAATAGGCCAAATCTCCTTTCTTCATTAGCTACTCAGGAGCTGTGGGTGTAATTATCTCCCGCGAGCACAGGGGTCAGCGGCGCCAGGCAGGAATTAGGTCACTGAACTATTTTTCAGGCGCTCGCTAGGCGATTTTCAGCTCATCGGGAAGAGGGCTCGGTGCTGATCACGAATATGTCATTCAATTTGCAATGCGCTCAATTTGAAGAGCGCTACAGAAAAGCGGCGGAAAAGGCGGTTTTTTTCGCTTTTTCCGCCCAAAGACCAAAAGATAAGGCCGGTATTGTAAGCTTCGGTGATAATTATAAGTCAGCGGCCTAGGGCTTTCACCTAAGTCTCCTAAAAATCTCGTCACAACAGTTCACATAAGAGGCTAAGCACTTTAAAACCGAATGAAAAATTATGAATGAAATATTACCAAAAATTTGAATTAAAACCCAGTTTTTGCTGCAGAAAATATTGCACAACCTGAATTTGTAAAATATCCTCAAAGTCGTAGAATGAAGAAAGAAACATTTGGCTAAAACAAGAAATAATTTAAATACGACTGAAAGAGGGTCTTCAATAGACGTTTCCATGTGTGTCTGCGTGTCTCACTGGAGGTGTGCAAAAGTAAAAAATGCAATTGGTAACTGTGAAAAACTCAGTTACCGTACGTCTCAAACCATCTTGCTATGGCAAATCTGAACCAGGGGCTAACCTTAGTCTTAGAGAACGCACTATGAATTTCATGGAAAATCGGTGCAATTCAATGGAAGGCACTTATAAAACGTATTTTCCTTCGACTTAAATGTTAAAAGGTTCATTGGTTCCTTTGCTGGATGCGCAATGTATTCTACTTCTATTGAACAGTTTAAAGTCGTGTTAAGCCCATGCTATGAATTGCGGTGATCAGCCGATGGATAGGTCAGGATTTTTCCGCACAGACAGGTCTAGAAGCAATTCACGGTCTCCGATTGGATGGAAAACTTGACTGAACCTGAAACAGAAACCTTGATTCGAGGTTCACGGGACAGTTGGCGCCCCTTAGGTCTACGCTTGTCGCACTATTTCGACTTACTCAACCACTTTCCTAGAAGTTACGACTTTAAGGGTGACTCAAGCTTCAAAAGCAGATCATGTCGTATCGAAAAGTACAGGTTTCAATAACTAGATCTGTGGAGAAAACCAGCATGAACCGTGGCGAAATTGATGTGATCCAGCGCAATCGTAAAGGTTATTCGTTAGTGACAAATCCTTTTAAAACAGTGTCTTTTGTGACATAGTAAATTTCGCCATTCCTCGTGATGCGTAACTAATGAGTAGGTTGTGCGTATGCTAAGGGCATCCAAACGTGATCCAAATAGGTGCTCATAAGTGCGCTTTAGTGAATGTGACAAATTAAGTCGCTTCAAGAGTTCAAGGCTGTCCATTTACCCAAGTGCTCTGCTTGGAATTGGGAAATACATCAGAAAACGGTGTGATGAAAACTCAGGCCTTATCAGTGTCATACCGTTAAGGAGCGAGCAAACTGGTAGTCCTTCACAGCAAGTGGTTCAATCAGTTGCGAGAGGAAGTTGCGACTCACGCTTCATTCCTTTCCCTTCCTCCGGTCCTGTGGTTGTCATGAGTTTCGACAGTTATTAAATGACCCTTGGAACATTCCTCAAACGGTTTAGTGCAAATATGGTGACTTCCTCTGAGCGTATGAGCCAGTGGAATCGAACCTCTCAGTTAGATTTGGAAAACAAACCGACTGAAAATATTGGCGAAGGGAGATGGCAAATAACAAAAGGAAAGCAGGAGGAGGTGAATTCAATGGCGTTTGAAGCGGGCTTTATAGACCTGGCCTCACCGTCGCCCACGTGGGTGTTGCTAGTCAATCGGCAAGAACGTCGGCGTCTCTGACTCAGACAATAGCTATGAATTGCGTCTGGTTCACAGATGGTGTACATTCCTTCAGCAACAGCATGTCCGACGTGAAGGCAGCCACGTTACTCAATAAGGGAAGCCACTGGAAATGAAAGCGTTGAGGGATACGACACCTAAATGTCACGGTGAACTCAAGCACCGCCCTCCCTAGGAAACGAAATGGGCGTGGGAATGTGGGCGGAGATGATGAGACGCACGTCATCGCCAACTGATGACCGCCGGTGACGTTTAGAAGACAAATCGCCGTCGGAAAGTTGGCTCCTCTGCAAAAGAAGCTTGAATGTAGAGCATCTGCCCCGTCAAAAGAGTAAAACGCAATCACTTGAGAGAACACATGCATGGGTAGAACTATGCCTTAGTGTGATTATGTGCATGAAATACGTCACAATCTGCTTTAGAAGCTCCCTTCTCCCATCACCATACACCATATACCAAGAATACAAGACAAGATCACCATCACGTAGCTAATGGACGATCAACCCTGAACCGCAACTAAACGAATTCGGTTCACGTCTGACGCCTTCAAATTGCACCAGAACAAGTCTGTAGCATACCAAGAATACAAGACAAACTCCAAGGCCCTTAAAAAGGGTTGTTGGCGCGTGCATAAACGTTGCATGGGTGCAACGTTTTACCTTTTTGAGGACATACTCCAAGCATGTCCTCAATACGAGACCTCATAAAAGGTAGGAATCAGCTAGTTCTATCGTACATTTTGAAGTAGTCACACCTCTGGCTTTTCGTTCTCGGAGCAGTAAAGGCAGGGTACGTTCTCCTTCATGGTGCGAACCTCGAACGGCAAATTGCAGTGCTGCATTGCCCTCAATTCTGAGGGTGTTGATAGCCTCCATGTCCTCTCATCTCGAAACGGCCTCTGTCTTCATCTTGGTTATGCCGCAACGAGATTAAGGACGCCTTGCTGCTAAAAGACACGGTAACATGCCAACCGCTCTCGGAAACAGGTATATACATACATACACATATATGTAGATATGCAGTCGACTCAATGACAACGATCTGATATATTTTATAGAGCGCCCGAGATTTCATCGTGCAAACTCTAAGTGCGTCCATCTAGTGGAAATAGAATAGAAGGTCCATCCATATGAAATTATCTTCTTCTTTTTGTACTGCTCTGTAGGCGAAATGGTCACGAGCGACATGGTTGTCTCAGCGCCGACCTCGTCGGCGAACTCCTGTTAAGAGCGCTGCAGCACAGTCGGAGGACGTGCAAACTGTTGCGTGCTCGATGAGGCGATGTTTCTGGCTCGTGTCGTGCACTGGCCGACCAAGTCTCTCATTTCTCGGGAGTCGGCGAATTGGTACCAGGCGTAACTTTTTGCCATCAGGCTAGCCAATTTTTCCAGCCCTTCCGAAAATGTTAGCCGATTCGAGGGAGAACACCAGCTCTAGCCTTTCCCCATAAGTCGTGTCACACCCAAAGAACGTCCAAAATGTGAAGCCGAGATGGTCGCCTAATTAATGACTAACCGCATTCGTAAAGCTCTGCCGCTGTCCCATTTCTGCCCTTACCGAGCGGTTGAGAAACACTTAGCTAACGACTGTACTTCTTCAGAGAACAGGGCGGCAAGTGCAGCAGCGAAAGAAACGCTGTTTGCATGCGGTGTGTAGGTATTTTGACAAATTCACCCATCCAGAACGCTGTCCTTTCTCGTCACAATCTCTCCGAAACTGAGCGACCTGAGCCGTGGAGACTAGTGGTGGGCTATATGCGAAATGGGCCTAATTAGTCTTCGCAGTGACGAAGGAATCTTTTTTCGAGCAGCGGCACCACGCTGCTGTGACCGATTGATTGCCAGGGTACGTTTCTACCGCTTGAACACGAGTTGTTGTTCTGACACCACGTGCGCTGACGCATTCCTGAATTGAAACCTGAATCGGCAGAGGCCTGCTCTATGACGACGTGGACAAGAAGCCGAAGGAAGGGGGGGGGGTGGCCGACCTCGCATTCCCTTACTCGGCTAGCTCCACTAGCTCTCCTGGACTCACTTGCAATGCCCATCACGTAATTATCTTCTTTTTCGTACCTTCGTAGAAAATGCTCACGATTAGACGCTGTCAACAAGCTAACATGAATAAATTGTGGAAACGAGCTATGCGTGACCTCCGACACTTCCTTAAGTGGCAGAAGGAGTTGTCATCGAAACGTAATACAACTAAATAGAAGGCAGCTAGAGAATGGTCCACTCAGGAGTCTATTCAACAGCAGGTAAGTTCTACGACTTTGAGCTCTTTGGTATACGCCACATTATCTGATTTCACGGAGGCACCAGTTCTTAGATCAGATACACTAGTTATGGTGTTGTACATAAACATATGTAGGGTCGCCTAACAATGAAACAGATGCCGGATCTTTTGAAAAGGTATCTTTTCAAAATATGACGAAGTAGGGTACACCGGAAGTAAAATGGAATAAAAAGTGCCTGCCTGCGGATCCATAGGGAACGCTTTGTTAGCATGGTTAGTGAGGAGGTCCCAGACATCTCGTCACAAACTCTTCATTAGGCAAAGGTCCTCAGTCACGAAAGTTCAGTGGTCAGGAGACCAGTGCTAGCGGAAACCAATGAGGACGGGGTGTGCCCCGTGCTAGAGTTGAACTGTGCGTTCAACAGAGGAGAGCAGGCGACTGCAACCGCGTTCAGTCTTCAGACACCGCCACGGTGCAACCGGTGCTCATCGTACTTCTGTGCCACCGGCACGCTATCGAAACTGAACGACTACATCATCATTGGTGAGGCCTTCCGAATCGAGTTTGGAAGATGAATGTGTTTGATTCAATGTTATACTGCAGCCAGCAAGCGCACATCCTGCACTAATTGAATCCAACCAATTTTCTAAAGTGATGGGATGCAGAGCACGGGGAACGTTTAGTGACGTGTTTTATTTTTAGCGCAAGTGTCTTCGAACTCTAACTCAAACTCGTAAGCACGGGCGCGATGGAATAGCTTGATTCACGTGACGTGTGACCAAAGTGAAGTGAAGGCGGTCTCTCTGCGGACTCCACGAAATGAAATGGGCGATCTGCTCTCTGCTTCACTCGAGCGCAGGGCGAGCACTCTATCAACGGCTGTTCTGTGTGTTGCGCGGACCCTACGTCTACTGGATTGCGGCTACGTCGTCGAACTAAAAACCGAATATATTGCGCTCAGCGAGGGAACTCAGCCGCTTCCTCCATGTCTGCTCCATTTGAATTTCTTTCCTTCTCCTAGAGGAAGCGCACGGTTTGCCGAGGAGATTCGCCTCGTTTCGGAACTGAGTTGTGGGACCCAGATATTATTGTATTACACGTGATGTTTGTGAGTGAGAAAATCTCTTTCTCCGTGCTTCGAGGAGAAAGTATATGAGGCGCCTTTCACGCATCATCAGCGGGTGGGGAGCCTTCTGGAGGGAAGTCAGGGTCAGCGATGAATAGGCCTACGGCTACCTGGTAAACCCTCTGCAGCCGGGCAAACCGTCGTCCCTTCAGCTGCTTTTCGCGATGTGCAGCACGTTCGTGTGACTCTGTCTGCAAAGAGCAACGCACTGGGACCTAACGAATGCGTGGGGAACCTTATCGTAGCTGCACGGAATAAGTTACACGCCGAACTTGTCATGGTATATTTAGAGGAGGAACTGTTACGTATTGGTGGGAATTTCCGCCGTTTTAATTCCTTGAATCTTTCCACCTTTGTTTATGTTTCTAATCCGCAAAGGTAAAGGCGGCTCAGTAATATTATGTGGAGAAAACTCGTAGTCTTGAATCTACATAAACCTCCCTTAAAGATTAAGAGTTTAATTCAAGTTTGGGTTGAGACGAAAAACTCGATTTTCGTGTGGTAGAGTTGTATGGTTGAATCTCGAAGAGGCAATCCCAGAATTGAATTGACATTTAGAAATTACGTTCGAATTGGATAGTCCAAAAACCCGCAGTGGAGAATTGACATGAGACATTTTGAACGAGAAGTACAAAACCTTAAAATGATGAAATGTCTTGTTCAGAATAGACGACTTACCAAAAACGACAAGTGAAACAAAGCACAAATGACTATTCGCTAGTTCGTCCCGAGGTTTGTTGCGTATAAAAATATAACATAAATATAAAAATATAAATACAAAAATATCTTGCTATATTGCACTCCTGCTCTTAAAAAAGAAGGAAGAAGTTCACTTAGTTTGCACTATACGTCACCCGATTTAGCGCTTCGACAAATGCGGTGCTGACGGCAACGTCTGCTTTATTTCCTTATTCGAAAAAGAACATCTTTTCGGAGTGTTTATAGTTCGTAAAGCCCTAATCATTTCAATGAGATAAAATAAAGAAAAAATTGAGCAAGAGGTAGCCTCCTCGAGCCACTGCAAAACGTCGGCTCCCCTGAAAGAATAATTTTAAGTATCTGGTGATCTGTCACCACTATAGGTCGTCTAGAGAACCGTAAGCAGGTAGTAGGTTGCAGCTAAGCGTGGTGACAACATTCTGAAAAAGAACGATGATATTCTATAGCGAATGTCTCCCGCAGTGGTGATTGAAGGGTTATTACATACGTGCTCGAACAGCAACTTTAAATAGTACATCCCTAAATTGATGCAGGAGTGTAATACTATACCTGACTCTGAATGATTTTCAAATTTCTGAAGGAGTATGAGAGAAGAAATCTCGCCATGTCCAATTTACCATCTCAAAAATCTGTTCCGACAGTTCATGAGCGCTTATCGCCCAATTGTTCACAATCAGAATTTTTCCAAAAGATTTTTGGGTCACGCAGGAATGACGAATTCAGTGATTTATATACGAAGACGGAATAATTAGCGTTTGGACATCTAAAATAGCGTAGACTAGCCTAATAGAAAATCTCTGCCTTCCGTAGTCGTATAACTCAGCAACTAACAAGGCACCAGTCTAAACTGACGTCCCAGTCCATAAGAAAATCGAGATAAAGGTCAGTAATATTTAATTCGTTCGTGGGATGCGTTGCACGCTTTACTTATACACCAAAAACGCCTTCGAATTACTGAGGAAAATGAATGCGTTTTTGGCTCTGTGCAATGACTTGACGTGGCCAGCCGACTAGTAATTCAGTAGTACTACAGCTCTCCCAGGCAAGTATGGTGGCCACTGGCCATTCAAAGACCTTGAAGCCTAGGTTGGAAAAGGCCAGAAACTTTGACAACATAAGGGTGCGGCACTGCATATGCCTCCTTGGCTGTGCTCCTTGTAGAAGAATACGGAAACTTGACATCAAGAGTTCAATTTTGTTGTCAGTGTTGTTTCACTTACTTGTTGCCTAAATGATTGGAAGGCGTCATTGCCCTGAGTGGACCAATCCAAGAACCCTCAATTCGCGGCGCACTTCACGCCCCTCTCGTAGCTCTATGTGTGGAAAAGTAATCGACAATCAGCCCATCTTTTTAGAGCAGTGAATAATCAGATCAGTTGTCAAAAAGAATAAATGCATATGGACGCTTTTGCTGCTAGTAAGTGAGGATGAGATTTGAGGCACGTTGGGACAGTTATCTTACTCCGTAAAATGCATTAAGTTAGCCCGTTAGTAAACGTCACCACTCATTAACATGCGATTATAAGTGCGATATAGCCGCTCATTAGATATGCCTTCTAGCCGCAGCACTCAGATCTCTGCGGTGGACGTTGAATGCCACAGGACGCGCATAAGACGCACTTGTGGAGAGTTCTTCTGATGGCAAATCTCAATGCTGACATCCAGAAAGGGAAGGACTTCATAATGTCAAAGGCATAGCAAACCCGTAATCCTCCGAATCAAATCCCGACTGGATGTTTTTCTTCGGATGAGGGAACTGGAATGCTGGAGCAAAGATTGTCAAAAATATTGGATAACTGGTATCATTGCTGCCGTCAGAGGCTTGTCTTTTGCGTTCGTTTTTAAAAGGCCGGTTAGCAAAGTCATGGAGTTGATCATTTAACGAAGACATCTGCTCAGGCCAAATACAATCAGTTGCTAGAGCACCAGACAGGAACAGTAAGCTCTCGGAGTGGGTGGATACAATTAAGGAAATGCGTAGTGAGGAAGCCAGGTGTTATGCACACTTCGGCATACGCACGTCGACTATTTTCACTACAAAGGAGCAACGTTGAATAGCGAAAACTCATTTCGTCCACGGGTGGTGAAATCGAAGGAAAGGCCTGGTTGCTGTTTCTTAATATTACTGGCCTCACGGAAGGGAAACGGTGATCGAAAGACTACGATAACTGTGTCTGCTGCCACAGCATGACAATCCTCGAATTTTACTGAACAAAAATGATACCTCATTTCCACCTTGATGCAGTAGAAGAAGTTAGGTGCCTGCCTCTTTTCCTTCACCGCCTCATACGCTGTCCTCAACAATCGGAAAACCACATACATGTACATTACACCCAGGTTTCCAAGCGGTAGGCGGGGCTATTGCGTAACGGAATCGTAGGGAACTGTTTAACCGAAACTTGACCAGAGCCAGGTATTGGGTAACGTGGAACCTTGGTGTATAATCCAGAAAACTAAACACTGCAGCACAGCACAGTATCAGTAATAGTTGCATAGACATGGCATAGAATTGACGGTGACCATCAAGACATCCAGGAAAACAGCGTTTTATATAGTAGTGCTTGTTCTGGAAACAAACAATGTCGAAAACACCTCGAAAACAACTTGAAAAGCATGTAGGAAACAGGAGGCGGAACTGGTTCTTGACCGTCACAGGCTCGTGCCTGCGCGCAGTTTGCCCGTGCTTCCTATTGGGTTCCGGAACTCGAAGCCAACACGTTGCTTTCAACTCCCACCGGCTCCTTACGTAGCAGAGGGGGCCTTTTTCAAACTGAAAGCAATGCAGACAGGGCAGCTGGCTACTGTTCCATTCAGCTACAGGAAAGCACTGCCAGCGGCGAGCGAACCGCAGCCGGCTATTTGCTGAGCTCATCAAGTCCCCCATGAGATGATGTGTGCATCCCGCTTCTGTTGATTTTGTTTGAATTGCGCAGCGTACTCAAGGAGCTTGAGGGGTTTTACTTCCGCGTTCAGCAACAGCGCCTCACAATGTATCGAGAAGTAGCGCCAAATTCGAAAAATGCCCACTTACTGCTTGCTATTACCATTTGCTCACTTCGACGAAGATGAAGGAATACATGCCATTTTCACTTCAAACTGGACACTTTCAAACCAACTCTACCCTTTCAGATCAGGTTACACACTTGTCTAAGCAAGCCAACACTTTTAAAAAACTTAACATCTTACAAATCAAAGCGAGGTTCTTCCTGATTAAAATGGTGATTCTCCAAAATGGTAAAAATACTTTTTTGTTAAAGGAAAATTCAGTATTCCGACTTCGATGACGAAGATGTCGAAGCGACGAGGAGATGAAAAAGTTCTATAAGGTACCTGAGCGACGCCTTCGCTGTTCCCAAGCTTGACAATAAATGAAATAACTGCCCTGCCTCATCTGTGCAAAGCCCCGCTTTTTCGCTTCAACGAGGAAAAACCGCGAAATTCAAGGGGACAGATGAGGAAGGACCTCTTCCTCAGAATGGATGCGTCGTGTCCTCTGTTCTCCCTTCCGAGATTCGACACGCCATCTCGTCGGTGAAGAATCCTACAGCACTCGGTCCAGACAGGATCGGACCCGAACACGTGTAGAACCTCCAGCGCCCACCAACACCCTGGCGTGGCTCTTCACACGCTACCTGTCGGAGTGCAAGCTTCACCTCAGTGGAAGACCGTCTTGCTGCACAAGAAAGGAGACGTGCCCGACCTCGGCAACTATCGCTCGATCTGTCTGCTGTCCGTAGTCTACAAGCTGTTCACTCGAGTCATCCTGAATAGGATTAGTAGAACGCTGGACGAAGGATAGCCATGCGAACAAGTAGGATTTCGGAGAGGATACAGCACGATCGACCACGTACATGCGGTTACGAAGCTCCTCAAGGCTTTCTGAGAAGGTCCGCCTTTTCCTACATATATCGCAGGCCCGGTTAATTAGGGTAACATAATGCATATGCACCGGCTTAAATCTTGTGCCCTCAGTAGCGCTTTGTGTCCACGATGTACCGTCATATTCTTCTTCAGCTTCCAGCTTCCCCTTGCCTCCAAGTTATGATAAAAAGGGTAATTTAATTAATTTATTTTTTAAAGAAAGCTTTTGACTTTGCAAGGAATGAATGCGCATTGTTGTTATCAGAACAGTCACGACATATTAAGTTCCGGAGATAACTATAATTCACTCCTGAGTGTGAACATTTCATTTTTGATTGCACTATATGGAGCCGGGTAATATCGAATCCCAGCAATATTTCTAGGTATAAAAATAAATAGCCAGTGCAACTGAGCAAAGAGCTAGTACACAAATTGACAATGATGGGTTGGCATATCTCTCTAGGTCCTTGGCCTAAGAGCTCCAAGATCACTTAGCATCCAACGTGCGGATGAACCACGATCATCTTCCTTTTTAGTATTCTTCCTAGTTGCCTATTCCGTGGTGGCTTCATCGCACTTTGAGTTGGCTTCGCAGAATGATTTTGCACTTGGGAGAGCTGTTTCTCGGATGCTGCCCCGCTACTCTAAGCTTAAGGCATCGAGACGTCAGCCGGAGAAAGACATGCTCCGCTGGCATCACAAGTCAGTAGAGTTCCATAGCGACTACACTAGCTCACTTAAGAATTGTAAGGAAAAAGTCAGGCTACATAAGCGACGAGTGGCCCGACCGTCTGTCTAGTTTTCGAACGCAGTGCCTACTTTTGAGGCCGCACCAAGCCTTGCTAAAGACACGCCTCGTCGGAGAGGTCTAGTTAAGGCGCCGTTGTCTGCAGTTCTGACTTAAGAAACAGGCGCAGCGGACCAGCCAAATCGTGAGTGACGTGAACTAACCGAGGCAGCAGGAGGCGGACGTGGCTTTCAGAAGTTGAGGCCTGAGTTTTCAATTAAACGGATCGTCGGCCGACAGTAAAGCGAGTAACTGCCTAATTAAAGTGGCCGAATTCGCGGCTTCTCCCACAGAGTGCAGAGTCGTTCGCCGTGCGTGTGGCTCGACAAAATGCCGGCACTCAGCGTATGCAAAGCGTGTTTTACCTTAACCCTGCTGTCTAACCCCGGGAAAGGCGCAAAGCAAAGTACATCTGATTACAAGGGTGGAAGCGCTTGTTTTCATGGCATCAATCAGTTGTGTTGCCCCCACAAAGTCAATACGCATCCTGGATTCTCTGTTCTGGTGAACAACAACAGGCTTTTTCCTGAAGTGGTGCACTTGTCAGAAGGCAGCTTTTTCATGCACTATTACTGCGCGTTCCTTTCGGCTACTTCTGCACATATTCACAACACATTTAGTGCGCAGGAGTTCTTCAAAGCCAGTGAACCTCTGCTCGCTTGGCATGACCATGGTCGTACACAATAAAAATAATATAATACACAATATAATATTTTTGGTTTTCCAATAAAGATGGTCAATAAAAGCACCGCCTTAATAGGACTGCCCATTGCCGCTCTGCACCCCTGAGGTTCTGGCCTTCTTCAACTCCGCATGTTTCCTCAAGCAATGTAGGTCGGCCGTCTCGCTCGCTGTGCTGAGCGCCGTCCTCTTGAAACTGTCACACGCAGTGGCATTTGCCCCTTTTCCAGCTGCATGCTATACAGTACCGGAGGCGTCTTTTGAATAGAAAAACAGCACTTTTGCGGTTTTTGCGTCTTTTTGCGATAACTCGCCTAAAATCATCCATTTGAAAGCCAAGCATATATTTGAGCTCAGGAGGTCGAGCTCTATCGTTTGATATATACATATATATATATATATATATATATATTTGGTATATTTTATATGAAAGATCGAAAATGGCCAAAATTGAAAACTTACGCTCCATTGAGAAGGCCGGCCGCGGACGAGTTGTCGGCCGCAAGGCGTCGAAAACCGTTGCATGCTCACAATTCCCCTAATTTGAGGTTATTTGAGAAACGGTCGGTACCGTTCGATTCGTCTCTTCGAGATCTGCACAATCATATGTACAGCTTCGCCAAACCATCGCATTTTCGCAGTGGGTGGTCAAAGATGACTGGAGCAGACTTTCTGGTACTGGAGAATCTTATATTCCAGGACTTGCATGTTCTCGGAGCATCTCAAGCATGGCGTAAAGTGTTTTGTCATGCCAGGAATCCTTTGGGAGTGCGCCGTGCACAATGCGTATAGGATCGAACCTATCAATCGACTGGGCGCGACTGCACGGAATTTGCACCGCGAGCGTGTTCTCAGTGCAATAACTCTGTCAAGTTCGAGTCTTTCCGGCTGCAAGTTGTGGATTTTGTAGGCAGTAGAAAGTTCAAGAAGCGCGCTGAAACGCGAGCTAATGGCATCCAAATGCACGGGCGAACACAAGTCTGAAAACGCTTTACGATGACATGCTCGTAGCTGTGACGAGAACTGTTATCTGGGCGAGTAAGAGCACGGAGAACATAGACCGTTGTTGTGCTAAATTGCTCGCGCAGGCGTGTTCGGAGCGCGATAACTCTGTCAGCTTCCAATCTTTCTGGCTGGAACGTATGGATTCCGTAGGCAGTAATATGCTCTACTAAAAACGGACGTCGGTTTCGTAATCAGCGCTCCAAACAACCTCTAGATGATTTTGGACGAGGAAATTTGGACCAGTTCAAAAAAATCGATTTTCGATGAACATGCTGCATACATTGCCAACATTAAGCTGAGCTCGACATCGGGTGTGATGCTTGCAAGGGAAGGGTCTGAAGCGTACGTCTCAACGGAGGAGCGAGTCATATGGGGAGAATCACCACCCTCGATTAGTATAAAAATGTGTTTATTTCTTTCCAAGTCGTTAAATCCAATGAGTAGCAAGTCCTTGAAGTCATAATGGAATTCGGCGCACCTCGAGTTTGGGGGTTTTGTACGCCTGCGATGCTTCTGTCGTCAGGCGGTTCGAAGTGCAGTGGAATTGAAGGTGCTTCGTGCGAGGAAGGTCGGGAGTTCTTTTGTGATGCTGCATTTTTGCATTCCAACTGACTGGTTAAGATTTGAGGGATTACGTCGTCTATAGCATTCTATCGTTCGGCCCATCCAACTCGGACTAAAAAAGCTATGATAAGGAACATGTTGCACACAGCAGCGGAGGTCTGCAGTGGGGAGCAATAACGCAAGCGAAAAATGCATACATAAACTCAGGGCCTTTACAAAGAATTGGACGCCAAAATAGAGAAGGCACGCCGGCGGCTCCCTCTAGCAAGATCCCTTTCCTAATTCGTTTATCTCTGATAAGGTCAGCACTTCCATCAGAAAGTGCCTGAGGAGAACGGGATTTGATGATTCGGTAATTGCATACCACCCTGTAGTCTGAAACACCGACTGGTTGGAAACCGCATTTGCGACCGCCTTGGCGTTACTCCAAACTGTGTGGTTTGACCAGCTGGCAGGGAAGGAGACTACGTCGTCTTAGGTACCATTTACAGGATCACCTGTCAAAGATGTGGAGAGAACTACATCGGAGAAACTTCCCACTCCATGTGCGCGTCAAAGAAGATCTGGAGGGCAGGCAAAGCTCACGGGTTTCCACTGCGCTAGGTTGCCAGAGGGTCAATGCCCACAACGGAGAGGATTTTGGGGTCACATTCAAAATTTTAGCGCATGAGCCCCAAACATCGGCGCGGAAGGCCCTTGAGGCATTTTGGATACAGGCTACTGACCCAAAAAATCAACCGGAATGGGGAGTGCCTATATATAACCCGGGAGCTCAAGCCGTACCTCCGACTAGCATTCTAATCAGGGTACGGTCTTCTTTGGTACCCTCACGAGCGCTACCGCCCTGATCGCCTGTCGATCCGTGGTTAGGTGAGGTCGAATACTGTCTTCTTCTCATCTTGTATACGTCCAGTTGGTCTCAAAATCCAGTGGGATTGAAGATACGTTTGGTCGAGCGATCACACTTTTTATTTATTTATTTATTTATTTATTTATTTATTTAAACAAAGACAACAGTCTTGTTTAAAGAATGAGGGAACACAAAAAAACTGTACATACACGACACAACAAAACACGAAAGAATGAGTCATATGCACATTGAATTCGATGACATAATAAGCGTCTACTGACTGCGCAATATTTATAATGCTTAAGGTGTGGAAAACCTTTTGCAGACCTGTACAGATAACCTTGTCATGTCTTCGTATTTACCTAGCAGCAGATTGAAATCACCAAGTGTTCTGTATGTTAGAAAATCAGATCTGACTCGAGTTTTGGCAACTGAAACTCGAAGCTTAAGCTTTCCTCTTACGGATCTCGTCAGAGCGCCATCAAAGAAATCGGTTGGGTTAACGAATAACTTGTTGCTAATGATCTTGAACATCATGACACGATCTGCTGCTTTTCTTCTATTCTTGAGCGACGGTAGGCCAAGAAAGACTGATCTTCGAGAAGCATGTGGAATCTGATCGTAGTTCATTGAAAAGCATCTCATCATAAGTTTTCTAGTGAAGCTATTTTGAACACTTTCCAAAAGCTCGATATCTTTCTTCTTAGTTGGATTGAATACCGTGAATCCCGATTCAACAATTGGCCTCACATATTTTTTATAAGCTCGGATATAAATTTCTGGTTGATTTGACTTTAGAGCTCGAACGAGGTTATATATACGGTAGCCGGCCTTTTTAACGAGAAGTCTGCAGTGCTGTGAAAAGCATAGATTGGACGTTATGATGAATCCCAGATCGCGGGCTTCTTTTACATTGCTCAGAACCTGACCATTAATACTGTATGTTAGGAACTGTGGCTGTCTTTTAGATCCTATTGTTAGAAAGCATGTTTTTTCATGTGCAAGTGGTAGACCCCACTTTTCTGCCCAATTGGAGATGTAATTTATCGCGGACTGAAGGGATAATTCAACAGAAAGTGTCTACAATTTTTTGTAAACCTTCACATCATCTGCGTACATTTTACAGGTGACACCCAGATTGGTAAGATAGTTCGGAAGTTCGTAGGTGTACAGTAAAAATAAGATTGGCGATAACACCGCTCCTTGAGGAACTCCGCTATACGTGGAAAACACTTTCGAAAACTGACCCTTAATGCCAACTTGATATGTTCTGCCAGATAAAAATTGCTTTACCCAACATATAATCATAGGGTGGATTCATACCGCTTCCATTTTAACCATCAGATTGGTCACCAAGACCCTATCGAAAGCTTTTGCGAAATCAAAATATATAACGTCCGTACGCTTTCTTTCTTCTAGCGCCCTCGTCCAGTCATTAAGAGAGGTAAGAAGGGCAATTTCGACTGATCTTCCTTTGAGGAAGCCGTATTGATTTTCCGAAATTATATTGTGATCTTCAAGATGAATTAATATATGTTTCTTGAGTATCTTCTCAAAGGTTCGCGCAAATATGGATGTTATGCTGACTGGCCTGTAATTTCTGGGATCAGACCGCAGAGCTTTTTTGTAAGTAGGAGTTACGAATGCATGTTTCCATCTAGCAGGCACCTCAGCTCTAGTATAACTCAGATTAAATATATGCTCCAAAGGGTAAGCTATATAATAGATGATTTTTTTAATAAAACTAAGAGGGATAAAGTCAGGAGAAACTGAGGAAGACGATGGCCATTTAGATAGAATGTCGATGATTTCGTCCTTATGAAACCACAATGTACTGCTCATTCTCGGAAAATGCGGAAGATCATCTCTATCATTGCATGTCATACTATCTGAGCAAGTATTTCTCTTGTTGAAGACCTTTTGAAATACTTCCCCTAATAAATCCGCTTTTTCTTTCTCTGTCGAAGCCAGTTCACCACTGTCTTTCAACAAACTGGGGATATCATTGCTATTCCCTATACGTGATCTTATAAAATTATAGAAGGCTGTTTTATCCCTTGTTTCTGTCATTTTTCTTTCTATGTAAAGGTTGTAACGATAAACGGCTCTACTAAGTTTGGTGGATAACGACTCATACAGTGACCAGTCATGACTACTACCAGAGGCACGAGCCTTCCTCCAGGCGTAAGAACGACGTTTGTTCAATCTTATGATATAGGTTGGATATCCTTTTTCATCTTCATTGGTTATACGTATGGGCACATACGGATCAATTGTATGGTGAAGGATTGCAAGCAACGTTTCATATAATTGATCAGCCGAGTTACTAGAATTCATTACACCGATCCAATCAATGCTGGCTAGATACGCCTCAATCTGTTGATAGTCAGCGCATTTGAAATCCTGCACCCATTTGGATTCCTTGTTCTTAGGTTTGAAGTCTAAATGGAACGTAACTGTGGCATGATCACTTATGCCAATAGGAGGGGCAACATGCACTTCTCAAACAAAATTTGATTTGTTACAGAGAACAAGGTCCCAAATAGAGTTTCCTCGTGTGGGAAATTGCACATACTGTTTGAATCTGTGTGATTCGAAAACTTCAGAAAGGATTTTAGATGCCTAACCGTTACAATGTGACATTAAGTCTGGCAGATTAAAATCACCCAATAAAACCGTTGTTTGACTGTTCACAGAAAAATCGCTTATAGCTTTCGCTAGTAGGCGTGTTCCTATGACACTACAGTTAGGTGTTCTATATACGCAGATAACCCGAAACGTTATATCCTCTTGAATCAAATCGCAAACTAAGATCTCATAACTATTTGCCACGGACTCACTGAACACTTCGGTTATCCATAGTGAATTTTTCACCAAAAGTAATAAGCCACCGCCTTATTTAGAGAGTCGATCACATCTAATTTCCAAATAATGGTTACTGACGATACCCAGAAGAGGTCTCAGCTCATTTTCACTAGTAAGCCATGTTTCAGTTAATAGAACAACTAAAATATGAATACGTAGTTCCATAAACAGCGCATTACAATTTCTTACAAGTGATCGAATGTTAGCTAGTAAGCAGAAACAGCCAGCCCGGTGACCGCTCAATAGTTTTCCGAGGGAATCCTATTGTGCGGCGTTGAGCTGGCAGTTTCGTTTGCGGAGGGAACTGGGGAACGAAAACCATCGCGAGCTTGAGTTGCTCGCAAGGAGGTATCATTTCCCAGTCCTCCTGTGGAAAGACGTTGCTCCGTCCTTCGCATTCTCTCCTCCCATGTTAATGAAGGGCGCACGAAAGTGCCCCTAAGAGTGGGAGAGAAACGTAGGCGATGAGCACGCCTCAGTGCCATCCGTTGGAATCTGCTGCATGGTAGTACGACCTTTATCAGTCGAGGCCTGTCTTGTACTGGTCGCCCCATGCAGTAGACAGATAAAGGAGTGCACTCTATGTTAAGACAGTTAAGCAATTCTACGACTTTAGCAAAGTCATGGGCTAATCTCACAGAAGAAACTGACGAAGCTGATTCTGGAACATGAAAAAGAACAATAGATCTTTCTCTTTCATGATCATCTGTCTATAAAACTGGAGCAGGTTGAGAACGTAGTTGATCTGATACCGCCGCGGAACTTTGCCTTTCAAAGTTAGCAAGCTTTTCCCTCAAAGATCTATTTTCTTCCCTCAAAAGATGGACTTCTTTCAGTAGCTCAGAGTTCCTTCTGCTAATTTCTTTAATTTCTTCTCTCGTTTCAATCAAAAGCTCCATGACTTGCTTCACGTATATCGGAACTTTCCCTCTACCCATTAACGACTGCAGTTGTCCAATTGCATCACTTGTAGTAACTGTTGACGATGACTTTGTCGCAGCTGTAATAGACGAGCGACAGCCCGGAGAGTTCGATGATGTGTTTGTAAGGTTCTTTGCCATCGCCAGCTAAGCTAACCGCTCACAAGAATTCAGTAACAGTACCTCTCCAAGTGGCAAGTTCCGAAATAATTCACGAGAATACTGCCCCTTGCCACGCAAGGCTTCGCTTGTGTCCAGATATAGCCGCAGAAAAGTAGATCCGATACGAAATGAAATAAAGAGTAGAGTGATCGCTCAGAGCCAGCGATAACAACACAGCCGCACTGGATGAAGGCAGCGATCAGAATGAACTTACGATTAGGTTTGCTTCCTTTCAGGCTCTGAAGAAGGCGATCCCGCCGAAACGTAAGCCTAATAAACGCTGTTACCAACTTCGCCTAGAGATCAAAGAACAACAACAACAACGAATCCATCATCGTGCCGAGGTTCATAGGACATGGCTACTATTCCATTTTCGTTCGTTTTTTGTGCGTTTTCCAGCTGTACGCTGTGGAGAGTACCTTTCTTGCGACTTGTTTTTCATTGACCGCATTTTAGCCATAACGTCGTCGTCAACTTCAAGTTGAAGTGCTTCGAAGTCGTTTAGTAAGCTGGCATCCGTTGGACCAGCTTGATTTCATCCCTCAATGGTCCTTGTCTAAAGGTGGGCTACATTTCAGCGTGAGCAGCTGGATCACCACTTGAGCATCGGCAGACACTGTTGGTGTTAGGCTTTAGAAAATCTCCAGCAAACAGGAAACAGGCAAAGATGAGGGATGTTGATGATGCCGTTTATGTTAGTTTGCGGGATCCACAGACCTCGCTTCTCATTTGAGTGCTGCTTCATGCACTTTGTACCTGTGTATCATTGGTGTTGATCATTTATGCAGCATCATGTTGAATACCACAGCATGCAGCTGCAAAATGCGCAGAAAGCGTCTGAAAATGATATAGACGTCAGAATCCCCAAATCTCAACCAGTCAGTTGAAATGCGAAAAAGCAGCAGCGCAGAAGAACCAAACCCCCGACCATCACCTCATGAAACAAAGTCACTTCCACTGCGCTCAAGCCGCTTGCGGGCAGAGGCATCGCGGCGTACAAGACTCCCAAACTCGTTGTGCGCCGTATTCCATTGTGACTTCAATGACTCCCTACTCCTTGGGTTTAACGACATGCCAAAAAAAACAGATTTTTATACTAATTGAGGGGTGGGGATTCTCCTTATATGTCTCGCTCCCCCCCCCCTTTCAGACGTTGGCTTCAGACATTTCCCTTGTTAGAGAAGCTCGAAACCACAACAGCTCCTCCCTTTAGTCATTGAGTACGCCAGAAAACCGTATGAAAGTTTCGGAATCTTCCAAGCGGGAAGTGGAACTCAATCCCAAGAAATAATAGGATCCTATAAGACTGTGCACGTCAGAAGTCATTTATATCTATCAGGACATTTTAAAACTCGACATTTTCAGTCCCCAGAAACCGGGTTTTCGAACTAATATCCGGGGAAAGTTTTCAGATCGCCACCTCCTGAAGGCGTACGCGATCTCTCTGGCAGAACTAGTCTCAGTGTCAACATAAGCCTTAATTTTAACGCGTTCTATTATTCAGGGTTTTTAAAGGCCCTAGAACTTCGAACGACAAGTGTGAGCTCGAAGAATAGAGCAATTGGAGGCCCATTCCTTGCTGCCAGGATGAGCGGATACTTCAGCGTGTTCCTTTCTAAGTTGTTCGCCAAGATTGTTAAACAGCCTTTACTTCGGCTGGTGTTTCGGCGTCTTCGCCTTCTCTGGAGCCTGGAAAAGTCGAGAATGTTTGTGAAACTAGTCCCCGAACGCCATTTCATATTACAGAATAGCATTCTCGAGGCAGCTGGGTAAAGAGCTGATGTCCTAGGTATAGCGTATCAACTAACCTTCTAGATGGGAGCCGACGACACCACCAGTCACCCTTAGTTGGAGGTAGACGTGGGTGAGTTTAGCCCCGGATGCCACCCGACTTAGTTACCTTGGAAGTCAGATCAAATTGATCAAAACCCACAGAGCTTGACAAAAGGTGCCATTTCTTGGGTTATCGCCATGCAATCGTCCTTGCGGTTGATTTGTGGGTTACTGGCCGCTATCCAAAGCGCCTCAAGTGTCCTGAGTGCTGCGATGTCGCTTACTCTCGCTAGGATGCAGACGAACGCTTTGAACATGGCGCCATAGTAACATCGGACTATGTGCTGCTCCCAAGGACTTGACACATTGGATTTTTTGAGGCCGTTCAAATGCTCCTTTACCCTAATACACAACGGTCCTATGTACTTCTGTCCGCACATTCTACATGACATGAGGTATACCACCCCTGATGTCGTGCAGTCTCCCTTATTACCGCTAGAGTGAACTACGCAGAGTAGGCACATTCCATCGTAGAATCCGTTCCGGACCAAGTGCCTCTTCTAGTTCGTGGGAGGCACCTCGACCGCCCCACTACTTCTTGGAGGCCCGCTTCACGAGCGCACACGCGGCTTTCTACGCTCCCTTCGTCTGAGCTATAGGCACACAGAAGGGTATTTCTCCCCGCTCTTCCTCACGGCAAACCATGACGCTGGGTCGTGGTCTCCCTCTTCCAGAAGAATTATTAGCTGGGTAGCCGTTCATTTGTGCAATATTTTGCGTCATTTTTAAAGACAGTAGCTTTTGCTAGCTATCAAACGAAGCAACAAAGGCTGCCCGGAACACATTTTTAATATTGCCCTTTTTAGCGTTCGAGGAATGGGCAGAGCAACAATGAGCAAGGATGTTCTTGCTGCTCGGTTTCCGATACCAATTAGTCTTCATTTCTCCATGATAGAATTATAACTGTACATTGAGGAAGGCTAGCCAGTTCTCTGTAGGTGTTTCGCGTGTAAGCATTACATGCTCGGACTATTGGTTCAACGGTTTGAAGCATGTGTCCATCTCAGCCTGAGTAAAACACATCACAAAGCAGTCGTCAATACACCTACAGTAAATAATGAGTGGATAATAAAATTTCGAAGGCTGCATAGCGATGGACCGAATAATTTAAAAGCACATCTTTACCCTTCTTATTAACCGCTTATGTTTTGGATTTTTAGATGATCACTGCCTAACATGTTGCGCTTTCCAGGTGTGCCTCCGACATTGCGGAGAGTCGCATGCAGCTTCGTTTCCTGAAGGAGACATTTTATGAATACTGAATTGAGTCCTATATTGTTTTGTCTACCAATTGCTGTATAAACGAAAAACAAGGGGTTTTCTAGGAGCAGTCTTCCATCCGAACATGTCGGCTTCAATTTTCCCAATTTGAGCACAATCTCATTATTTCGACACCGCCCTGCCTGAATCTATACCTCGCAACTTTTCGATGTCAATTGCTACTAGTAATTTAAGTGCTTTGTTAAATATCTCTATGAAAATTACTCTACAGTTTACATATATTTTTCGAAGCGCTTTCAAATCGGTCACGGACTTGTAGTCGAAGCATTGATTTCTTACAGAAATAAATTCTTTTCTACCCGAAGGGAACAAGAAGATAGAATACGGAATTTTACCTCATAAAATTTCGAGCACTGAATATTATAGGACAAAAAAATCAGGGCTTTCAGCAGAGATTTTCGACCTGATTATAGTAAGTTGACTTTGAAATCATATCTTTTCATAAAAATAAAAATTGCCTCCATCTAAAATAAACAACCTATCCGGGTGAAATTTTGTCACCCAATTTTTCAAGCATTTTCCAATACACAGAAAAGACAAATTTAATAATTCATTTCCTGCAGCAGTTTTCTGAATGATCAGGAAATTCGATTTTGTAAAAGAATTGCAAAAACTTGTATCTTCACAAAAGCTCTTGAATTATTATTATCAAGGAGTTCACTGCTTAATAGAGCGCAATTTCAGATCAAGATGTAGCTCGTTCAGGTCTAAAAATGTGTCGAGCAATGACATTCTGCTAAAATGGGCAAAAAATTGAGCCTTTCCTGATTGATTGGAAGACTGCCTCCAAAAGAATTATTGCTTTTACTGTAGAACAATCACCATTCAAAACCTTGTAGAACTCAGTACTCTGCTCATAGCATGTCCCCTTCAACCTGAATTCAGCTGGAATTCCCAACTTGCCAAGAGACGCAGAGATCACCTCAAAATACCGAAAAACTTCAAGAATTCGAAAAAGCCCTGTCCCAAAATCAATTAATAGTACAACCGCACGTTCGATTTCGTGGCTTATGTGTGACCCTGGTTGAACCCTCGGTAAGCGTACAAAGGATGACGGATAGCGGTCAATCCGCTTATCCCTACTTCCCACTTCTTACCAGAATCCCTAGTTCCTACCCACGCTGCTGTACGCCCTCTCCGCGGATTCGCCCGGCGAGCTCATACTTTCCACGAACGTAATGTGCCAAGGGAAGGAATTGTTTCAGTCGCACGTGCTTCCCATTCTCTTTTTGCTACCGCTTCAATTAGCTCATTTTTCGGCGCAGAATGGTAGCAGAATTGAGCGCTGCTCTTCTGGTTGATTATTCCTGAAGTGCAGCTGCTCTAATAGGTTTCCGGGGCGTTGCTGCTGTTGGAGCGATAGCAATTGGTTCTCATCAAATTCAAAAAACAACTGCATTTACGCAATGAGCGCTTGCGGGGATGCGGCTCAGCTATGACACGGTGTACATGCGTCCTATTGCGTCCATTGGGGAGGTGCCTTTCCACAATGACGCAAGAAAACGAGCTGAGTTTGAGATGCGTTAGTTGCTTGGAATGATCCTACAGCTAAGTTCACAACCTGATAATCGAGAGAGTGATGGAGAGCGATTGACGAATCAATATTTCTGGCATCAACTGTACGTGAGTTCCACCGGCTTCCAATTCTTTCCATTTAGAAGAGTGTCGTTTAAGGTGCGTTTTGAAGAAACCAATAGCTAGCAGGGATTGAGACTCGGAGGAACTTCGAGTAGAGTTCAAAAAATGAACAGTTGTAAAAATACGCCTTATACACCCTGTTTTCTTTCGAATAATTTGACTTCCAGCTGAATGTTCTTAGTGCAGTGTATGTCTATTCTTTTTATTTTATTCTTCCTATCTGGGAGCAGTGGTGTGCGTAATTACGATTTACGATTTACTATTTTGCGATTTACGCCTATTTTGTCCGAATTTTTTTACGATTAACGATTTACGACTTTTTGGCCGTAAATCGTAATTATTCGTAAATGTGACTTTTGATCACAACAAACTGGCACGTCCAAATTTATGTGGTGGGCCGGGTTGTAAAGATGTGCCCGCCCTAATGCTGTCCTCTTACAGCTCATTCACGCTTCGCGTGAGAGTTGCCTTTGATGATCTAATGTGTTACTGTGGCAGAAAACCGTTCTGTGCACATGCCTCTCGATTTCGACCTATCGTATCGTCTAACTAATTTTTCCGTTTCTGGGCTGCCATTTAGAATCGAAGCAATTCAAGTGAGAATGCCGCAAAGTGAGTTATTTGTAATGTCTAAGAGGCTGAGCATCGGACCAGTGCTAGCAAGGCACATCGCATTCCTACTGTCAAAAGTCGTTCCATTCCAGCCCACATAAAGACATTGAGGCAGTTTCTTAGAGAAAGAGAGACGACTATTCTATAACAGATCCACGTCCTTGGTGGTAGGCTCTAGTCAGTTTGTTTATAACAGATTCAAGCTAACCCAACCGAATAGAATTGAAGCAAATCCACGATCGAACATCATTCGTAATTGGAAGCGGAGTCTAGAAAGTTGCTACACTCATGTGGAGAGGAGAAACTACCGATATTTCTATTGATTTGAGTTGCACCTCATAGGGCGGGGCAAATTCATATACAAAGTGGGGTAAAACCGAAAAGCGCGTAGCATTTCAAGAAAAGGTCGAACTGGTTTTGACAGTTTTGACCACCATCTTCGGTGGTGTGACTGAGTTTATGGTACTCACTCTACCTAATCCGTTCAAGATGCTGCAGACTCTCGGAGAGCAAACGTCCGTTACAGAACCGGCGAAGGGTAACTCGAGCGAGGGCAGAGAACTACTAACTAGCAGAGCAATATCTTAGTGTTTTCGAAATCGGACAAACGCAGACAAACGTGCGTAGGAAACGTAGGTTTAGGTTACCGCGATAGCTGATATGGTCGATCGATGGTTCAGAGCTTGAGAGCACCTTTAAAACAAAAACAAAAACCCTCGCTGCAATCTCCATATAATTAGCAGCAGAGCTTCTGAATTCGAATATCGCACTGTGGTTGTTGCTTGATGCTTGGCCTTTTGTTGGCATACTAAGCATAGGCTCTAGTAAAGTTTTTGAATCTCCAGTTTTTTCGACATTCCTGAAACGTGTAAAGATTGATTTGATTTTTTTTTCGTGAAAATGGAAAATAGTTTGGTAAAAAAAAGTGCTCAGCTTCACCTTAAAAGCAGACTGCAAATAAATATTGAATCATGTCTGATTAACATTAGCAGAAAAACGCTTTGAAAATTTTGTTGTATTGCGCTACAGGTCAGATGACTCTTACGATTTACGATTTATGATGGTTTGTCCGTAATTACGATTAACGATTTACGGAATTTCAGAAATCATTCACGCACACCACTGTGTGGGAGTATTGCGTGGCAGCCAGCGGTGGCTGCATGCACATTCTTCTTTCGGGTCCTGCCCAGAGTAATGAAGCTTTCCATCTCCCTGTAGTACGCGAATTAGTATCAAACTTCTCCCGAAATGACGAAGCCTTGTTCATACCATCGCAAACCATTGCATGGCCCAAATGCTCATTGATATCTTGTCCTAACATTTTTGTTCAAGTAGAGAACTCTTAGCGGTGTGATCAGTGCTCTAACGATAAGTCATGTACTAACTAAGCCATATTCTTTATGAATGCATATTTGGCCTATACAACGACTTGCTGTCAGTCAATGGACAAAACTGTGTTTAATCACCAAGTCTGATACCATGCCATCGACCCCGGAAGGCTGACAGGATTGGTTGTCTTGCGGAAAATTCGGACCGAGAAACTTGCTTTCTGATGCACAGTCGGCGCCTATTCCAACTGCGCTAACACACGCCTTTGGATGGGTGGTAAGTACAAGAAGAATGCAGAAATTTGAGTCAGACAATGGCTCAGGTTGGCTTTGGTTTTTGGTTTCAAATAGCTAATTCTGTCGAATCACAGTCTGCCAGGCTCCTGCAAGTGAACCGCTTATGCTCAAATCTACATAGTTTGCAACGCTTTGATCTTGAACAAAATGGACGAATCGAAAGAAAAAGCGCCTAGCACTAACAGGACGCTTTCAAGAGATAACGACACGAGCGTGGTGAGTAACAACAGAACGATAATTGGCCAGAGGAGCTGGACCAGTAGATGAAAAACTTGCTTAGCCGATCATATTGCAACTCCGTCCGTCCAGTATTCGATGCATATGAGAGCACGACTGGCTGAAACGGAGATTGAAAGGGTTAGCACCATTCTTCCGTCACTGCTCTTAATTCGTGCCCAGTAAACACCTGAGAAATGTGGTCGATTCTTATCAAACACTACTGAACCTTGCTCTTCTTCTTCCTATTCTTCTTCTCCCTCTTCTTCCTCTTCTTCTTCTCCTTCTTCTTCTTCTTTAGCATCTGTCCCGCTTCGTAGCGGGGTCCGTTTTCTGATATCATGACGCCACCTTTCCCAATCTAGAGCTAGATTAGGATGGAGAGCAGCTACTATCAATTCCATATGTAACGTATCAGCCCAGCGTTGCTTCGGGCGCCCTCTAGGCCGCTTTCCTATTACCTCGAAGTTAAGGCCTATTTTGAGGACGCTGTCCACACAGAACGTGGCCGTACCATCGCAAGCAAGCTTCGCGCATCTTGTCAGCTATCGGCTCGACACCGAACTTCTGCCGAATGGCATCGTTTCGGATGCGGTCCATGCGGGTGACTCCAGCCGTCCAGCGCAGCATCTTCGTCTCCATGACGCTGAGGCGCGTTTCAACCTCCTTGGTCGCAGGCCAACACTCAGTACCATACATCGCTACCGGCTGGACGACGGCTCTGTAGATCTTCGACTGCAAGCGTTCCGGTATCTTCCTATCGCAGAGCACGCCACTTGGACCAAGCTGCACTCACGCGTGAGTTCACTTCAACCATGAGATTGCCACCAGACTCTATTGACGACCTGACGTATCGTATATCTGACGACTCACTCACGTCAGTCGTTAGATACTCGGTCTTCTTGACGTTCAATTTGAGTCCGAACATCGCCAGGCGGTCGCACCCAGCTTGCACCTGCCGCTCGCGTTCATTCTTATCTTCGCAAGCGAGCATTACGTCATCAGCATAAAGTAGCATCCATGGGACAGGCTTCTGAAGGTCTCTCGTAATGGCATCCATGACGACAACAAAGAGGAGTGGAGAAAGCGCAGAACCCTGGTGCACCCCAAAAAGGATGGGAAACTCCAATGAGGTTGTAGCTGCAGTTTGCACTGTACTCTTTGGGCAAGGGTAGAGCATCCGCACGCACTCTGTGAGTTCCTCAGGTACGTTGTGTTGTCGTAAGGCGCACCATGTAACCTCGCGCGGTACGCGATCGAAGGCCTTCTCCAGGTCAAGAAAGGCGATATGCACCGGCTTCTGTTTCTCGCGATGCTTCTCCACCAGGTGGCAGACGGCGTGTATGGCATCAATGGTCCAACAACCAGCTACGGAGTCACACTGGTTGTCGGACAGCTTGAAGATTTCACGAATTCGTCTGTCGAGGATTCGCTCTAAGATCTTCATGCTGTGCGAAAGCAAACGAATCCGACGGTAATTGGAGCAGTCTGGAGCACTGCCCTTTTTCTTCCAAATCGGAATCATCGTACTGTGTGCCAAAACTCCGGTACTTTCTTCTCCTTTACTACCTGGTTGAAGAACTTAGCCAACCACGCAGCAGGATACCAGAGCTTTGGTTTCCATAAATCGGCTGCTAGATCATCGAGGCCTGTCGCCTCGTCGTGTTTCATCTTCTTAAGAGCCGCTTCAATCTCCTCCACGGTGATCTTCTGAACAGGGCCCAGGGCTGGAGCCGTCGAAAAGACGGCTGGATGAGGAAATTCTACCGTAGAGATTTCGCCCCAGTAATAAAGTAATCGCGTCATCGCTTCAACGCGAATTTGCAGTCTGTCAGAAGATGGCCGTCCTCATCATGGATGCCGAAAAACTTCTCGAGGTCCTCGGTCTGGCGATGGCGATTCTTTGCAAGTCGGTAGAGATACCGCTCACCATCACGCGACTCGACCTTCTCGTTGACGTCTCCATAATGAGTGGCTTTCGCAACAGCCACGGCTTTTTTGTAGCCTTTTTCGCGTTCTGATACCTCTGCCAGTTTTCGGCAGTTTTCTCGCCGAGAAACACGTGACAAAGCGATTTCTTCTCTCGAAACTTTGCTTTCACATCTTCCTTTCTCAGCCATGTCTGCTTTTCGACCTCGCGTCGTCCAGGCTTTGTAGTGCCGAGCTGTAGTACCGAACTTGCAGCTTGACGTATTGCGTCGGTAGCTTTCTTCCAGGTTTCATCGACAATCGTTACTCTCGGTAATCGAACACTAGAAGTTATAGCTGCTTCTTTCTCTTTCATTCGCCACCACTTGATTCTTGCTGCACCGCATCGCTCGACCTGCATCAGGCTCGGAGGGGCGATCTTCAAAGTGCAGATCAGCGGTCTGTGCTGTGGAGCGATGGTATCCGAAACCACCATGACAGCTGTATCCGTCTTTCGTAGCACCTACGTACCCATTAAGGTCACCAGCGACTATGATGACGTCTCTCGTCGGTACTTCTGCTGTCTTCTCATCAAGCAGGCTCCAAAACTCATCCTTGGCTTGATCGGAGCAGCCAGTCTGTGGAGCATATGCAGAGAAGAAGTGGTAGAGTCGCTCCTTAGTGGCGACAACGATCTTCATCAATCGACCGTCAACGCGTTCAACACTTACAATTGGGTCTCGGAAACGTTCCGAGTCGATTATTCCGAATCAGCTGGTGATCTTGAGAATTCCACTTAGAACGGCCTTGAAGCCTCGTCATATGTCCCTTTAGTTACAGTAGGACTACCTTGTCTCCTGCGCCACCATGTCTTCAATCAAGTCTTCTACGCTCCAATGCTTCAACCCTCGCACGAGCGGCCCGTCAAAGTACCCACATCCAACGTTGCCGCGCGGGTCCTGCTTACGTTTTGGGACTACCTCAGTTGCCCCCGGGTGCCGTCCCCGTATGAAGGACCCTCGCATACTTCTCACACTCCCGGTTTCTTCGAGTGCGTGTCGGCTCCCGCGGACGCCGTAGCTTTATCTCGAAAATCGTGATCTGACATACACCGTGTGATGTGACATGTGTCTTCGTAGGCCGGCTTGTCACAAGGGCCTGTCGCCTGAAATCGAGTGTCTGTGTTTGGCTTAGCTCACAAAGCGAGCAGTTTCCAGTGGCACCACGTGGAGGGACGGACATCGCCACCATCATACACTACTGAACCTACTGCTCCAATTTCGTCACAATGCGGTCGTGGATCCGACAGCATCAGTTCACAGCTCAGATGAAACATCGCTCCATCCAGCTGAAAGAGCTTATCGTCTCTTCTCTATAAGGACACACCCGCGATTTCGTCGGCGCCGACTGATTATCCTTAAAGAACAACGGCGTTGAGCGCATTTCATAGGTATTCTTCTGGGCTGTTTATATAGGCATTTCATGTGCTTTGGCGGTTCACAGGGACCACCATAGCACTGGAAATATGGCAGAACGTTTTGTTTTGTTGCCCATACATATATAAAGTTGTCGTTTCGGATGGAAACATCCCATGCAAGATATCTGCAGTGCAATTTTAAAAAAGTTCAGGAAAAGAAGAGCAATCATGAAATTAAATGAGTGTCTTGGGATCCGTTCAAGAATTTACCGTAAGCGTCGCCGCTGATCTCTGTTTCTCGAGCTTCTGATGAAAGCTTCGCGATACACTATAGTCAAAGAAGTGCTGAACTTTTCGAGGAGTTCAATGTCAGATTCGACGCTGATCCACTGGAATATCGGTCGAAAGCGCGCTGTAGTTAATTCATAATCGAAGACTGAACATTTGACAAAATCTACGATGTTAGATCACACCTCGAAGGGATGCCGCGCATGGCCACTCACAATTCTTTCGAAACGACACCCGGAAACACGAGAAAATAGTAGATAGTAGCGGCTGAACATGAAGGTAAGGGCTGTGCACGGTCACGATTCACGATGAAGGCGGCCACTCAGGCTGAGGAGCAGGCCGACAATTCATGGCGGGCCGACTTTTCAATTTGCTCAAGAAGTGTACTAACGCGCATCACAGAACGCTGGTGAAGCAAACGCCTAGGAAGGAGCTTCGCCCGAACAGCGCTGTTCCCTGACAATGGAATTCCCGCAGACACAGGGCGGCCCCAGGAAGAGCTTCTCACCACTAGTACAGTTTCCACTCGAATCCTCAAGCATTGCACGCTCTAAGCAACTAATTTGCGTAGCTAGTTAGCTACTAGAGCTCATCAGTGTGGATTCAACTGCTAGACGCAATAGCCGGACACTTCTGACGGGTCCTCTGCCAGCTAACACAAGCAGACAATGTTAATTGTCTACGAAGTGGCTACGGAAATTGACTGCACGCTGCTGATCCAGTTTCAATTTAAAATTGGAAAGGCACACCGCTGCAGAGTAAAAATCTCGGCTATATGTCAAAAACTAGGTAATCCCTTGAGGCTCAGCCCACCTATGGGTAGGGGCGCCTCAAGGGATATCGGTAGGTAAGTTGGGTATAGAGTGACTCCCGCTGTCTCCGAAACTAATTTTGCAAAGATAGTTCACCATATTTCAATTTAAGGAAATTAAGGGATAATCAAAAATAAGCGAGAACACTGACGAATACACATGGGAAGACGAGGTGCGTTAAACGGGTGGGAAGAGGAGGGATGGGGAGTGGGGCAATTAAACGGGTATTTGGCACATCTGCAGCTTTTTAGCTTTTAGCGAGAATGGGATTTCAGATGTAGACGAAGTTAAAGTCTTTCGGAGACATCCTAATGTACTAAACGATCTGAAAATTTTCAAAAATGGATGGAGACTGACACTACATAGAACTCGCTCACACCTCAAACTCGGTGCACGTCAGATCTTAAGACCCAAATTGTGAGTGGACATCTTCGGCACTGTTTATGTAGGCTAGAGTGTTGATTTCGCTGACCAAGTAATTAATTAGAGGTCTATCCTTACGCTCCGTGCCGGATGGAATCCGTATGACATGCGCCACCCATGCCTATTTGGGAACAATGGCGCTGTAGACGTTTCAAAGATATATCGATTGAGCTCCATATAATGCTAGTCAGTCTTCTTCTAGCTAAATTTTGTGAGGAATCTTCATATTCTGAGCCAACAGTGGTAACAATGCACAATTTCGTGAAGGTTATTTTACAAAGAAGAACAAGGTGAAGTGAATGACGAGTGAATGACTTAAGTGCCGTCTTGTTGGCGTGCGCTCGGAAACAATTTCGACTATTCAGCTACACTTGACCGCTGACGGATGTTCACGCCTAGGCTGACGACGGCAGTGGATTTTTCGTGGTTGGAAAAACTGGTGCTGAGCATACATTAAATCCTAAACGAAAGTGGCGTCGAGCACAAAGTCCGGCGACGAGGCTGTGGGTCTGGATATAACGCCGGAGGGTAGATATTCTTTGAGAAGAAACCCTACAAGGAACAGGAATGCCGAATAAATGCAGAGTTAGGCCCATTGTCCACATGAAAAACCGCAATACTGCTCTCGGGAAGAACACCAGACATGTTTTGCGTGCATAGACAAGCCTAGAAAAAGAAATTCTGCCTCTTGCGAATGGAAAAAGAGAGCCCATGTACTCAAGCAATACTTCGCGATCCCGCTGCAAACTGGCCACGTCGTTCTAGCTTCTGCTGAATTCTGAAGCTACTATACAGCGACATTTCTACACGACCAGTAGGAAGTCCGTCATGCTCTCAATGCAAAATATGGTGGGGTGAGTAACTTGAGGTACTCTGATGGCAAGGAGAATCCCGGGGGGGGGGGGGGGTGTCGGGGAATCGCAGTGCAGCGAAATAGAGTGTGGGTTCAAAGACGCAATCACCTCAGAACGCAAAGCGGTTGCGACCTCGAATGCCTTGTTAAAGTCGATTTAAGGTTTGAACTACAGTATGGAAATAGGACTGTTTGCAGGACTGTCCTGCCCACTATACGAGGGAGTAATCAATATAGCCCTTCGCTCTCTTTGACTGAACCGAGGATATTTCCTTTCCATCCTGAGGAAACTTCAAACTAAAGTAGAAAGGAGACACCATACGTACACAACATAATTTTGACGCACAAATATTTTTCAACAATAAGCCCATGCTATTTCCTTATCACAGAAGAGGGTTAAGTATTCTCCACTTCTTCACACCCTAGAACATATAGGGCCAAGCCCTGTCCGTTTGTTTCCTATTATCAGAAGTAAAAAAGGAAAAAAGTAATGCTATGAGCAATTTTGTGTTTTTAGGCAGTCAGTGGGACCCATTTGTAGGTTGCTACAAGTGAATCAAACTGAGCGGAAGCGAAAGCTCCAAGAAGTGCAACATTTCTTCACTCCCTTACAAAGTGGTTTCAGAGGTTTCCCTCCGAAGTGGCTGCTTCCACTAACTGCTCAATTTTGAGGTCATGACTGAGATTCATATGCTGCATCATTTTACCTGTTGGCTGCAACGTTACCTGCAGCTGCGACTGGGAGAATGCTTCCAGCGGATTCCTCCTAACAACGTGAACACCTCTGGGCTGGTTCCCGGCTATATCTACGCTCATAAACACGCCTATTCGTCTTGGATAGTCTTTTCGTTTTCAGTATGAAGTAAGATCTTAGCACGAATACTATGTCTCAGTGATAATGTATTTCATTTTTATTGTTGGCAGTGGGTTATCTGACTAGCTTGCTTTCAATCGTGTCTCTGACAAATGCAATTTTTCGACCAGGTCTATCTTAGGGGTAGGGCTACTTTGGCTTCCAAAAATAAAGGGATGCATTCCTCAGAAGCATTTTTCGCCCATAACCAAGAACGTTTTAATTAACTTTACCTAAAACAACAAATAAGGAAAACCTTCTTCTTCAGCGTTTGTCCAGCTCATCGCTGGGGTTCGCCATACTGCCGCAGTGAGCCACTTCACGGGACTCTTTCCCTAGATTCGCTTCATTGATTACGTAGGTGCTACACGAGAAATCCTCAAAACAGTAGCTCCCAACTTCTCTCTTCTTGAAACCTCGGCATTGTAAGTTGTTAGTGTTAGTATAGATATTGTGCCACACGAGGTTTGTAGGTGGACAGCTTTATTCAGCAGGGCCTGACGTTTCGACGTTCCGTCGTCTTCAGAGGCCTAAACATGGTGTGAAGGTTTACATTTGCGCTCTACCCCACCAAGCGCCTCAACTACTCTAGCATTTTCGACGTACATCTACAACCACCCCAGAGAGACCAAATGAGAGAAAGACGAACTCACCAAGGTCCACCGTTAAGGGCGTATGTTCGCCCTGTGACCAGTAGGGGCGAATAAACCACACTGGGCGGATATCACCCTCTGATCATTCTACAGTTCACAATGAGGCACAAACGGCAAGAAGTCACTTGTTACGGCTAGACACTCATTTCGGTTGTTCATCACTGGATTTCTTGTAAAAATCCAGAATGCTTCTAAGGCTTTTCGTGCTGAGATGTCGTTCTCAATGGCCAATATTGTACATTTCACCTCAAAGTCGTTTCCGTCATGCGCATCAATTCTATGTCTGCCAAGTGGGCTGGATTGCAATCCACGTCTTTTACTGGCTAAATGTTCTTTTACGCGTACCGCCAGAGCTCTTCCCGTTTCCCCAATGTATTTTGCGTTACAGCTCAAACATTCGATTTGATAAATTGCTCCTATCTTTGAGCAATCTCCTAAACCACCGTTTGGGCAAATAACACATCTCTCCGATATGCACTGCTTGTCATAGAGTCGATTTCGGACCAGCTGCTTTCTGATGTTGTTCCCTGGTACGTTTACCAAGACAACATCGTCCTGCAGCTGTGCTGTAACAAGAACTCTTTGAATGTCAGCAGTAACTCTGTCGGAGATGAAGGGAAGAACGAGAGGCATCTTATCCACACGGGGTCGATCTCGGCGATTATTGTGAGGTCTTCGTTGGTGACCTGATACCAA
>OX377205.1:44332955-44491730 GCA_947396885.1 Heligmosomoides polygyrus polygyrus
CTCAAACTCTGCGTTGTCATGCGCTTGCAGCCGATGAGATCCTAGAGGAGTTGAAGGGTTCGACCTTTTCAGATCATCGATGTGCTTAGCGCACGCATAGCGGACGACCCGTTTCCCCCACGTACTCCTCGCCGCACCGCCTGCACGAAATTACGTAGATGTCCCCCGAGATCAAGCAGTCGCCCACTCGCCCATATGGGCAGATGACGCACCCAGGGGTGGGACAGTATCGATCGTAAAACCGATTTCGGATGAACCGCCGCTTAAGATTGGGGTGGTATTTCTACTAACCTAACCGTACCACTGAGATCGTAACGACGTAAAGAGGTCCGGATAGACGCGCTTAGCGCGTCGTCTATGTATGGAGAACAGAACGGGATTCTGTCGTCGTTTTCCATAGTATTAGCTCTGCGGTCGGAGGATAGTATGCGCTCGGTTTGGCTGGTGGTTGTGGGGTAGCCATTGGAATGCGCAATACATCTAGCCTTCTCCAGGGACTCTGCCTTTTCTTCGCTCCCAGATGAAACCTTTTCCGCCCATTTAAACATGTTTCTTGTGACGCCCACCCTTGTAACGAACAGGTCGTCCGCCATGCGTGCGGATGAAGGAGCACATCGATGGTCTGAAAAGGTCGAACCCTTCAACTCCTCTAGGATCTCATCGGCTGCAAGCGCATGATAATGCAGAGTTTGAGGTGGCAGTGCGAATTCTGGCGCAAGAGAAACAAACAGCAGTACGAAAAACATTGGAGGCGTTTTGGATACACAGCAAAAATCCTAAATTGAACAGGAAGGATGAATGCCTGGCCATAGCTAACGAACTTGCCCCATTCCTTGATCTCTGTGGATCAGCCGTGCCGCGGCCCCTGACCTCTAGAGTCCTTAGGTCAGGGGCCGCGGCACGGCTTCTGGGTCACCTACCAGTCATTTGGTCTGTGGGCGACTCCAACGGGCCCTTCTCTGCACTTCTAGGTGAGCTTTCTAGCCTCGGTTGCATGGTTCTTTTTCTGGTCCACACGGTCCTTGAATTTGTTTTCTCAATTTGAAATGGTGCTTGATGGGATAATTTTACACGTTTCCGGCTTTTCAGGCACCGACGAAGGCGATAAGGCCGAGAAGTTAGCCGAATAAACCTGTGCCATCTTGGCTAGCTGACGCACTCGAACTCAAAACACAAGATAGTTGAGAATTATTCCATGTGCACGATGCACCTATGTCCACATGTCTCTCACCGTATTCTGGTTTAACAATGGCTGCTCGAATGCAATTAGCAAGAGCCATTGGTAAACCAGAATACGGTGAGAGAGTAAAAATTAAAAGCACCGTTCATGAGAAATATCTTTGCTGTGTTTTTAGTACGTTTTGTTGATGCTAAAACAAACGCAGCTAGAGTGCATTGTGCATTGGTACGGGATGATCTCATGACAGTTTCCGAAGACGACGTCTTTGGAACTGAACCTGCTCGGAAAGGCTGAACCCTACGCTCTTAGGAGATGTTCGATACATATTTCGACAATTCTTTTCTTTGGAGCATTTCTTCTTCCGGAACACCGGTAACCGTAAATCTTTTCTGGGCTTTTTTTATTGAAGTTTCTCCTAGTACATAAATTCTTTTTTGAGTTAGATTGAGAACCTTGCTTTGTTTTTTTCTTCCCCAGGTATTTTCATTTAATTGCATGAAGGATTTAAATATGAAAACATATGGTTGGTTGCCACATGAAGGGTTTTAAAAAAACTTGAAATGACGCCGGTCTAAGCATTTCAGTTGCCTTCAAGTGAACAATCTTACGGGTCTATACCTTAACACAAGTCTTTGGAAATCTCTTGTTTTGAAAGAGCATTTTTCGAGTATGAATTTTTCGATCAACTTCTTTCTCATTAAAGCTTAGATTAGATTGAAACGCTACGGGAATTATATCAGCGATGGATTAGACATTGCATTAGCAATTACATTACCGATGCGTCCGGTTAAGACTCTTCAAGTGAACGGTTTTGCCAACAGTTTATTCCGACTTTCCTTGATGGCGTTTACCGCCCACAATTATTGCTTTATCTGCGCATCCTTTAGTTATCAGATGATGTTATATTCTGATGTATCTCTATATTACATTTCTATATTATTTCTATATTACATGACCACCCTATAAGTGCTGGTGCACCGTACTGAGATCCTGACGTTTTCTTTCACGGTTGCGGGCATTTTCTCTGTTAGTCGCAGGCATCTTCGCCGCTGGTTTTGGGCATTTTCTCCGCAGGCGATGCACACCGTGAGATTCGGGCATTTTCCCCGTAGACCGTCAGGATGCTGTCTACAGCACTACTCATGAATGTTCAACTTGTGCACATGTCAAGAAATGCTTCATCTAAACTTATTTTATGGGCACAAATGTCTAGTATGCTTATTAAACACTCATGGGGTTAAATAGAATCCGCTGATCAAACCTTTCAAGAACAGCTAGAAATCTGAAGAGGTTGTTAATTTATTGTTCGTTATCCGGCCCAAGAGAGCAATCGACTCCGGCGGATAACAGGATTCTCAAGGAATTCAATTTGTTGCTTTGGAAGTATGATGACTTGGAGAAGCTGTTTGTGCAAGCCTGTGAACGTTGTATTGCTGGTTGAACAGAATATGATTTAGCGAACTCTCTGTTGTCAGGTGCGTAATTGCCGTTACTTTTACTAACTGCAGAGAGAGTTTGCTCGTTTGTTCTCTTTGTATTGCTTTGTTCATGTACGCTAGACTATGATCTACGCCTTGAAATAAATAAATAACAAAGGGACTAAACTTCACGAAACCTGACAACAGATAACGGTTAACCCGCTTATTTCCGATCATTACAGCGCCTTGATAGTTTTGGAAAAGCTTTGGACAAGTTCCAGATCCTTCTGGAAATTGCTAGAATATTATAATTTTCGTGAGTCTTTCCAACACTCGCAGGTGGTGATTGCTCGTAGAGACGGAAATGTTGGCTAAAGTTGATCCCCATGAAATGGCTAATGTGATTTTCGCTATAGGGCAAAAACGATTCGGAATGCACTCCAGCAACTGGAGTGTTCTCCTTTTGTGGATCTGTATTTTGGCACTGAAACGATACAAGGAAACCTGGAGAAGTGATATGGGGTTTTCCATAAGCCACAGGGGCTAGGCCAGCCTGGAGAGATACGAAGTAGAAAGGCACTTGTCTCTTAGCTGCCACACTCAACACGAACAAAGAACAAGGTGGAACCCACAAGCGCGCCAACCGCGCTTGAGAGGCACTTGTGCCAGGCGCTTAAAACGTCGCCGAGGGTCGCATTTCAGGAGCCCCGCGACGGCTGCGGCCGAAAGGCGTGCAGAGGTAAGAAGGTAATGCGCAATTATCGCTTCCGGTAGTGAACGCGGAAAAACTGCCACTCTCTTTGCGAACGATCGAACAACGCCGGCTTGGCTGGTCGCACTCGCCCTAAAAATAGCAATCTTCCGTTCATAAGCGACCACTGGTTGTAGAACCGGTCTACTCAATGTCCAGCCGCAGTTCCCCTATCATAGCAGCATCTCATTACAGCGGCGAAGTGGAATGTGTGGTCAGGTAGGCGGTCACGTCACGGAGAACAAGACTACAGATGGAGCAGAAGAGCACAGAACGGATCTCGAGGGGCTGACAGGAGCACTTCAAGGGCCTACGTGTTCGTCGCACGGATAAACACTTGGCATTCTTGTTGGAAACGAGTCGAGGTGTTAATCGAAATCACGCATTTCGAGTGGCAGCTACATTGTGGTACGACGGTACGACGAAGCTGACGGAAAAGTTGCTGTCCCCCACTACCAGTGAGGACTGACCGCTCAAGTATCTAAACATGCAAATGTCATCAGCGGTTCCGAGGCCTCACGACCAGTTTTAGTGTAAGGGTACCTTAATGCTTGTGAGTAGGGAAAGGAGTCACGCATGCCATGCCCAATTCGCTTTAGAGCGCCACCACAAAATTACGTCTCGCTTCTCCATTTAAGCAGCATGTTTGCCCGTTCGGAACGGGACCCCTTGTGTCTCCGGGGATCGAGGACGCAGAAGGAAGACGTGCTGCTCGTCGTGTACTGGCGTGCCCTTTCTATGACTACGCAGATGACAAGTGCAGTGGCCTGCACACCGGGTTCCAATTCCACTCACACGGAAGAATAAAGCCGCTAGCTAGCGAGTGTGGGCTCAGGTCCAGATGTTGGGAGAGCAGGCTCTCATGCCAATTGTTTTGCTCGAAAGCGTTTTCCGCCATCCGAAAATACCCAGCCCTATTAGCGTACTGCACGCGAAAAATGAGTGACGAATGCTGAACGAATTCAACTGCAAAGCGTCATGTCTGCGGATCAGCTCGGCTACCAACTGTCCATGACAACACTTCCATTTGGTTGACCCGAAAAATGCCATATGTAGACCGTAGCAATAAAACCCTCAGAGTGTATGAATCTTAGAAGGCAACTTGTTCAACATCTTCTCTACCAGGAAGGAAATCCTGGACTTCTGAAGTCGGACATTTGTCATTACTATGAGTAAGATTTACCATCATTTTAAGTTTTTGTATCTCTTGATCAATGTGTTTCATGTCACTTCTGCTGGATTTCTAGACAGTTGCTTCTCGAGCTTCTGAATTTCAGCTCAATTCCGGCCAACCATTTTCGAGATTAAAGCAGCCACAAAGCCAAACTTCACAAAACGGTATATTTTGTCTGCCAGAGAATTTGGATTAAACTCTTGAAAATTTGCTGACGCTTTATTGTTTTAAAGTCTACGTGCTTTGCGTAATCGTAACTATAACACCTAACTTCGTCGAGGAATGAAAACGCAGGAAATAGAAAAGGGATCCTTCAAAGCACCAAAATGCGAAAACTTTCAATCCGACCTAATGTTGTAGTGCACAGGCTCTCCAACATTTGTAACTGTTTGCATTGAAGGGAGGTGGCGAAACAAACCATTGAGGTTTGATATTGTTTCTCCATAAATCTCAAGCATATTCAAGGAGGATCTTCCGCCACTACGGTTAATGGTCCGAATAATTTTTGAACCACTGATAAAAAAAGGCCTGCAAAAACAGCTCCAACATTCGATTTAGTATTGTTTCTGGCTGGAATTTCTGCTTTGCAGCTCATGTCTTGCTGGCCCCCATATACGTCCCATAATTTTCCTATACCTACATATTTGTCATCAAACCCGACCAGTCGAATTTAACTCGACAAAGGATGTACAAGGAAAATGTCTACCTCTCAATCAGTCTAGCACTGTATAGGAAGTGCAACTATATGTAGTGACTATTTGCCTAAGTAATGATAAAGAAACCCTTGTGTACCTGCGAACGTTATACATATACATACACGATTCAAGGCCAAACTGGTCTTGAACTGACAGCCCCTGTTGGAGTTAATCAGGCAGCTGCAGCTCGATCGGCGTCAGTGCGCAGAATAGAAGAACGCGATCAATTGATACCATCTGCTTTGACCCGACACGACGTCAACAAGGCTGTTGTTCTCTCCTCACTCTCAATGAACACCCACGAAGGACAATCTATGTGAGGTGTATACCCTATTATTCTACCACCTGCGTAGCAGTTGGTAGAATATATAAGGTATACACCTCCCACCTTATACACGCGCATGAAAGAATAAAGGGATAAAAGACACGGCGTTTCTTAGTCCTTTTTTTTTTGGACGCGCCACGCATTCCACTTCTACGGTATGTTGAGAGGGCGATTTGAATGGTTTTGATTACAATGACTTACAGTGGGTACAAGTTGGTGCTTTATCCTTTCAAGATAAGTCCGGTACCTATTCACCAACCCTGGATGGATGGAAGGCTTGGTTGGTATAGAAAGGAAATCCGAACCATGAAACTGGTATCGAGTGCACAGGACAGCCGACACCTCCTCTGACTGTGCCACTCGTAGAAAACGTTCTGGATTTCTACGTACACTAGGATAAACCTTGGGAGCTAGTATATTATTTGTTTACTTATTTATTTAGTAATTAGTTATTTAGTGTGCACTGATAGTGCGCCTTTCTAAAACGGATAAACGAAGGAAATACACAACATATAACAGGCTTAGTGTTTCGCGATCGGATTCTTCTCGGAGATGTGAATTTCACTAAATCGTAGCGCCGTAGCAAAATAGGCTCTTGTTAGCAAAGATGAAGGTAAACGGTGACGACGGATGCACACGAGAATGAACTGCAATGGCTGGACGGCTATTCGACAATAACAAGTGGATAGGAGGCCTCTGTTTACTTCAGCGTAACAGCGCTAGACCACAAATTGTATGGTCGAAGACTGCTGAGCTGCCAAGGTAAGTCCAAACTACATACATGTCTTTCACGGGCACCATACTCCAGGAGCCGTATGCTATTCTCGCCCTACTCGGGGACGGGGACGGCGCGAAAAATCGATGGCGTATGATGTGCATGCCGGGGATGTGGGCGGAGACCGCCTCATACCTGGCCAGGGACGGTTGGGGAGAGAATAGCATACGGCCCCAGGACCTCCTTTTCCTTCTTAATACAGTTTCTTCCTGCATATACATATCGCCATCTGGGCCACACAATGGCAGACGATCGTCGGTAACGATGCTTATTTCAAGTGACTGTCAGTGTTTAATTATGTTGAAATAAAATATTTTACGCCCCAACTGTCCGAGAACCTATGCATCGACTTAATCCGAGCTGTCTATTTTCATGGATCCCCGTTAGCAAAACTACGCGGATCATGTACTGAAGGTGAGCAGACCAAATGAGTTCATTCATATTGGGCAGGTGATGTGTAAAGGATAAAGGATGACGATGGTCAATCTCTCTGAGGTGCACGTGCTCTACACACTTCTACGGGATGTCGTGGAGGCAATTATAAATGCGTCTTTGGCCTTTACGGTAACTTACGAGAGCCAGCTGATGAGCAAGTCAGTGCTTTATCCACTCACCACCGACAGGTCTGCTACCAGTTCACCGACCCCGGAGGTGAGGAAGATCAGGGGCCGGATTCATCAGCAATTAGCCCGTGGGTATGCGGGGTATAAGGGGTAGAGATAAGATAAGAATCAAGTAGAGATAAGGTGGGAGTCAGAGACGCAGGCTCCATCATAGGTTTCTCTACCCCCTATATCCGTGGGTTAGTCGTTTATGAATCCGGCCCCTGATGGGCTTGAGCGATAAAGCCGAACCAAGTGCGGAATCGGGTGCAAGCGGAAGCATGCGCCTCCTCCGACTGAGCAAACACGCGCCCAAATGATGTGTCTTTCGGAAAATTCCACGCTGAAAGCAGGGCGAATGTAACGCCACAAAATACGTCCTCCGCTTCCTTATAAAAGTCTTCCGCTACCTTGTAAAAGAACTACATTAAGAAAGTACTGCTGCTCTGAGGACAGCGGGAGATTTGAAGGTGTAGGACTTGAGAGCAACTACACGGCATCTCTTTGTCCACGATGGAAAACAGGTTTGTCTTATTCATATATCGGCATGGTACTATTCGGAGCAACAGTGTGCTACCACATGGCATCCATCCGTAATTAGTTGTCTTCCGCACTCCATTCGAAGCCTCTGGGAATGTCATCAAACGAGCTTGCACTGCTAGTGGCAGGCAATCAGTGCACCGCCTGTTGGCGGCGTTTTGTTGAGCCTATTAGCCCTCACACTTATCAACGAGAGGAGGGGATCTGGGGAGCACTATCGAACAACTTCTGGGTCGCCTGACTTGCATGTAGATTAGGCTGCTTCTGACCCTGTCGCTGCTGTAACCCTCCCATTTCAACGCGGAGTCCCTAGACTAGGATATCGAAAGGGTTTCAAACAAATATGTGCGCTGCTACATTTGCGGCGAAACGGTCGCTATAAACAATGTCTGATGCTGCAAATGTGGTTATCTGGGTAATGCGTGGTACAACAACAATTCTCAAGGGTGTTCGAAGTGACAGCGGTTGTTGCCGTCACCAATTCACCACGCATTAGTCACTCGTGCTATGGGGGACGGCAGTGACCATAGCAATTAACACAGTTTTCTGATTGCTGGTGTATTGGGACTGTTATCTGGTCGTGATAGGGCAGGGGTGACCCCAGCCACATCTGCATGTATGGCCTACCCGTCTCACTGCACTATTACGTTGACTCAAAAATAGTGTCCGATTTTGATATTTGATCAGCTATATCACGGGATCTTCAAAATTCTTAAAAATCAAGCAACATACATTTCTTAAGCGCAGCTTTTGTTCAGGAAGCCGACATTTCTCAAGAAGACTCATTATAATCTCAAATTGTTAATTTTTTTCCAGCGCACAGAGTGCGGAGTAACACTTTCTTCAGAAATTCGGAATGAAGTCCAGGCAACATACAAAACCTATTCAGACGAGTCCTCCAGTGAGCAAAAGCACAACGCAGTTGCGGTGTCAGGAATTTCATTGCGCATTGAAGAGTTTTGATGAGCTTAGGAGGTGAACGATCTTGATCTTGTGAAGAGGTGGCAATTTCAGACCAACAAGAGAGCACTGACGAGATTGTACAAGAAGGGGAATTTCAGAAGCATATTGCCTTTATTTTATCCGTTGCTTGGAGAGAAAACACCTACCCTACCCCCAGCAGGTGAAGCAGTTCGTAATCGCCATCTGCAGCAGGAAGAACGTTCTTCTTAGCTCTATTTCAATCCGCTGAAATAACTTAATCTCCTAAAACAACGAGAAGAATATGGACGCTCTCTCGCAGAGTTTTGTACCATTCTTCGAAGTAAAATTTCTGGTAAAAGTGTTGTTGGGAAAGTTAGGCTACCACTGTCAGTTAGGCCTTCATTTAATCTTGCGCTATCGTAACGGTGTAGACTTGCTCGAGCTGCGGAAGATCTGTCAGCTACTCTAATTCCATAGAACAGCTTTGATTAACATAAGAGATGGCGTCTAGATGCTTGACCCGCTCTCTAGAGCACGCTGCGAAACCGCTTCTTCAAAGGTTGAATCGGCTACAAGGATTTCTCACCCGCTATGTTTGTAGTCTTCTCCACAACCATACCTTAGGCGTCCCACAAATTGTTTCATGTTACGGAGCAGGAAATAAGGTAGACCTCCGGTAATGAGTCATCATCATCTCCAACATTTTCAACACCGTTTTCCCTTTTGGCGGGTCTAGAGATACCAATTCTCCCTATTAACTGCCTGACCGCCAGCTATCTTCAAGTCCGAATGCAGCGTATCTAGCCGACGTTGCTTCCGGCCGCTGGACTCAAGGTTCAGGCCAATTTAATGGAAAGTGATGCCGTTGGCAGCAAGGACATGACTATACCGTCACAGACGAGCTCCTAGCTGGTTTACACTTGGCGCGACACTGACATCTGCCGTATAGTGTCGTTTCCAACGCGGTCCAAAGGCTCCAGCCGTCCACCGGAGGTCTCAGCTTCTTCAGTCGCATGCCAGTACACAGCACCGTGCGCCCCTATTGTGCGGACTGTTGTTCTGTAAGCGTTCGATAGATGCTCCGGTATCTTCTTATCGCAGAACGCCCAGTGGATAGGCCACACTCGCACGCGCATTCCCCTCAAACATAATCAGGCGCAGCTATCGACCTGGGATACTTGAAGGATCGAGCTTGTGAGCCTCCATCGGCAGTGATTGTTTGCAACTGTTCCGTGCTCATTCGTTCTAATTCACATTCGTTTTCGAAAATTCGGTCTTCCCAACGCTTGCCTTGAGTACTAACAACACCAAGCGACCGGACCATGCATGATGACCTGTTCCCCGAGTTCACCGCGGCGTCGCGAGGCTTGCCATACAACTTACAGGGCTGGTGGCCTTTTCCACTAACATGAAGGCAAAAGGATTTCTGCGAAGAATTGGAGACGCGAGATATTGCTCACTATTGCGCATCCCCACCTTTTCGCTTAAGGCCTGTGGTATACTATGTCCCCGCCAGCGACGCGTGATTCGCGCTGCCAGCGTGGACGAGAATGACTATACCGGCCCGTCGCGTTCGCCGGACCTGGTATATATAGTTCCCGAAATTCTGTAGACCGACACGTTTGCAGAATTTGCAGCAGCTGAGCGATTAGTGTAATGGCACGACAGGGACAGAGCTAGATAACGAACAGATTTCATGCTGAGCCATGTTGGGTTCTCAGATCAGTTCCAGCCACCATGGTTGGTTTCGCTATGGCTAAATCGCTCCGAAACACGTGATCAGGTGCCTTCCTGGGGCCGTATGCTCGTCTACCCCGAGTCTCCCCCAATGGGGATTGGGGCGTGATAAGACACGTTGATATTGATTGATTTTCCCCCAACGGAGGAAGACGAGCATACGGCCCAGGCCACGCGACGATCCTAAGGGCGGAGGGAGCTCGAGCGAACAGCTTAAAAGGTGCCTACAAAGCAGGTTTACACTGAACCTGCTTAGGCTCTCTAGTTGAATTCCAACAAGCCCGGCAAGCTCCACTACGAAGAGGTCACAATAGAACCCGCTGATACGCGACAGAACCGTGGTCTGAGCTAAGGGATCTGGCATCCGCTCCAGCGACTCGGAGGTATGCCACGCTGGGATGTATCAGCCTACATTCACACGCCGCTTGAATTCTGCTGTCCGTATTCAGCTTAGTCCGAAAAAGCACGCACATCCCCGTGGCGACACATGAAGGAACGGACATTACCATCGACGCCCACTAATGGTTGTAATCCAGAGGCCAGGCGCTTACCGCCCTTTAACGGTGAAAATACCACAAAACCCCCTGATATGACATTCATCAGCATCGGGTTTGGCGGTATTTTCACCGTAAAAGGGAGGTAAGCGCTTGATGAATCTGGCCTCTGGAGTGTGCGGTTTCATGGCTATGGAACCATGAACAAAGCGCCTCAACGACAAAGATGTATACGTTCCGATACTACATATTACTGATTAGCCCACATCTCCAATAAGGTTTTTTTCAAATGCAACGGATGAAGTCGGTCGCTCTTTTGTTCCAACAATACGACCTGTGCAGCGCTTCGGCGGCATTTGTGCTAGAAGTGCGGTTTTCGACTCCTCACATTGGGAAAAAACAATCAGCTCTTCTTTCCGCACGCGCCATCCGGGAGATGATCAGATAACAAACTAGTTCCATTCGCAGAATTGACTTCCTTGTGAAATAAGCTGGGGGTGTGAAGGCATAAAAGTAGGCAAATAAATTTAGTGCCGGTTACTGACCGCGAATCCGTTATGGTTCTCCTCTAGTAACCAATTCAAATACCTTTTAGGTGTTTAAAAAATTTTCATTCAAACCCGAGAACTTGAAAACAGCGTTCTCCGAGTGTATTCGAGTACGAGTATTAAATTCAGAAATATCGTTACTTTCGAAAATATTAGACTTTGAAATGTTTGAAAGTTGTGAGTATTTGAAACCATTCAAATATTCAAAATTTCTCAGATATGCACAGTTATCGAATACTCGGTAGTGAACGATGGATCAGAAGGTATTCTCAACTTGACACTGTAACAATAGGCTATTTCCTATGAGCAGCTGTATTTTTTGCAAGGCAACCTACCAAGCATGGACATTTTGCATAGAAAGTGCAGGAATCGTGTGGTGCGTAGCGTTCGTATCGGCCGGTCGTGAGCGCCGCGGCCGCTCGTCCAGGGGCCGGATTCATCAACGACTTACGTAGCTTTAACGGAGAATTTTAAGCGAAAAGCTCAGACAACGCGGCTTATCGCTCACCATATCGCTTGATAAGCTGCGTTATCTGAGCTTTTCGCTTACAATTCTCCGTTAAAGTTACGTAAGTCGTTGATGAATCCGGCCCTAGGTGATCACACCTGCGGCGTCATCCCCTGCTCGCCGTCTCTGCTCACGCTGTGACACCCGTCGCGCGCGCGGGCAAAGTTATCACCTTTCGAACCGTGTATACATTTTTGAGACACACATAAATTTCGTAATTGAATTCTGTGTAGAATGTTGGTTTGGAGACATGTTCCGAGCGGTGTGATAGACACATTTTTCTCTTCATAGATTAGCTTTCCTAGAAGGTATTTAGATGACGTAGTTGAATTCTGCGTGAAATTTTAACCTGGAAGCATACTTTTCACAGCTTCGGGGCAGGTTTGCGAAGAACTGTTTTTCAGTTTTGAATTCGAAGAATACTGCATCGACGGTAGCATTGATAAGCTTGAGGTAGAACAAATTAGACAGAGCTCGAAATTCTGATGTAGAGCTGCGTTTGTTTAACACCGACATGTGTCTTTACACCGGTTTTGTAAACTCTTTGAACATCTTGTTGACTTCATTCCCAGCAAATCTGGTCGACCTTTGTGCTCCGCTCGCTCGTCGGGCCGCCGACGTGGGCCGCCGACGATGGCCTCCGTCGGGCCGTTCTCCGCCGCGCGCGCGACGAGTGTCACAGCGTGAGCGGAGACGGCGAGCAGGGGAATGACCCCGCAGGTATGGCTACCCGGGCGCGGCCGTGGCGCCCACAACCAGCAGATACGAACCCCTCCTTCCCGGAATTGTGAGTGCTACTACATAGGCCTTTCACTCCATACGTGTTACAGTTACCAGGTTACTGCCTACTTTTTTACTCCCAAAACCCTGCAAGAAAAAAGGGAAGAATCATAGCCTACAATAAAGCGCTAATTAACGAGTCGTACTATCCATCGGCGCCGCCGCAAAAATTTGTCATAAAAGGGGGTGGGGGTTCGGGGGAAAATAGGGGGAATTACGGCACGAAAATAGCGAAAAATACCCAGACGTCTTCTCCCTGCGTGGGAACTTTAGCCCTGGGACAATCGAGTTCGCTGGACACGAATCTGAAGTTCGTTTTTGAAGTGTAGATCACTATCGATCGCTATTGATCAAGCTATCGATTTTTTGTGGATGTCGTCCAGGCGGTACGAAACTTTAGCCCTGGGGTCCTGGGGGTAGTCGAGGTTGCTCAACACGAATCTGGAGTTCGTTTTTGTAGTATTGATCACCGTCAATCGATCCTGATTAAATTACGGGGCGCGAAAATAGCGGAAAATACCCAGACGTCTTCTACGTGCCAGGGGATTCAGAAGACATGCGGAATACGTCGCATGACGTGCCTGAGACTCAGAAGACGTGCCAAAGACGTCGCTCAACGTGTTTGGTTGCTGAAGACGTCATCCGAAGTGCCTGTGGATTCAGAAGGCGTGCCGAACACGTCGGCTAAGAGGGACCATTGAGGGGGAGCAGTACCAGTAATGGGGGGGGGGGGGGCCGTTTCATAAGAGAGGACCGGTAGTAGGAACCGATAGATCGCCCTACCATACTACATATATACTGTATGTACTGCGAGCCTTTTGTACTCCTAGCTGGGGAAAAAAGCTGTACAAGTAGAGCAGCTTGATGCGGTTATGATTGATCGTCCCCAGCTTAGTGATACTGTAACATCGCGCGATGCGCGCAAGTGCGAGGCAGGCCGACAGTCGTGACGGAGCGCTTGTTCTCGTATAAGAAACTGAAAACAACTGAGCAACAAATGTGCACGAACTGCATAAGGATAGGTAGAAGAAGAAATTGAATAAATAAATAAACAAGTGAGTGAACGAATTGTTGAGCGCCTGTTTTTGAAAAATTACTACATAACTGTTTCATTTACGTGATATTAATTAGTAGTATGCAACAAACACTCTTATTCTTTTGCGAGTGTTAGGATGCCCAGGTTTAAAAGGCTTTCTCCACCGATGGCCTTCTCCTTTCAATCGGATGAGAATTCTTAGAAGCGAGTTTGACGTTCCGAGTTACTTTGTCGTTCAACAGTGGCTCTGACTGATTTTATTCTTTCGCTTCCAGATTCATATCGCCAAACCCAACAAGCCCGTGTTCTGTATTTTGCTTCCCATCAGAGATAGGCGGAAATTTTTTTAAACAATTTCCAGAAAACAGAAAAAAGGAAATCGCGTTCATCAGAAAACAGAAGAGCTAAAATGCCAGAAAACAAAAAATCAGAAAACAGACAACAGAAAACTTCGGAACTGTCCTCCGAGCTATCCATTCTATCCAAATATACTTTTTTCTACGGCTAGAAATGTTGCCGTAGGCAAACTTATTTACTTGGCGGCTAGTGTTTATTAAACTTTCTATTACTTTTAAATTTGCTAAAATTAATAATTAATAGAGATTCTAGGCGATCCTGACATTTGAAGTGTGCAACATTACCTGCAAGGGAGGTCAATGAGCGTCCCGTGGCAATTTTAAAACTGGCCTATTGAGGGTTGTAGGGGACTGTACGGAGCTCATGTTCGCTGACGATAGTGCTATCTTTGCAGACACTGATGCAGAGGCAAATGGCATTCTTCGAGAAATCGCCGCTATTGCTCTGCTATTGCCCTTCCATACGGACTAACTGTAAACGCTGAAAAGACAAAGGCGCTCACAACTGATGGCTCACCATGCACACTCTACTTGGACAACTCCCAGTTCGAACAAGTCGCGGAGTTCAAGTACCTCGGTTCTATAGTGCAGCAGAACAAAGTCTCATGCACCGCGAAAATCCACGGCAGAATTGGCAAGGCTGCGATGGCCTTCGATCACTAAACTGGCGTCTATGGAGGAGACACAACGTGCCGCTCGCAACAAAAATGTGCGTGTTTCGGTCCATTGTGTTGCCAATATTGCTTTATGGTGCGAAAACATGGATACTTCTGAAAGTTGATTGGCAGAAGCTAGAGGTCTTCCACATGAGGTGCATCAGACATATACTAAACGTTTCAATTCGTGATCGGATTAAAGACAACAATATCCACAAGTCTGCTGCAACCAGCTCACTGTGGAATCCGAAATCCGAAAACGCAGGGGATCCTTGACCTGATCGGTGACTTCGCGAATCGAACTGAAGGCTGCCCATGCTACGCGTCTCCTGCGTGCGATTTCAGGAGCGAGGTCGTTATCCATGTTCAGCTCTCTTCCCAGATAGACGTAGGAGTCGACCTGTTGCAGAGCGACTCCATTTAACCTTACGAGTCCCGTGTCACACCACTGGTTGACCATAAATTGTGTCTTGGACATATTCATGTCCAATCCAATCTTTATACCTGCCACATTGAGCTCGTTCAGCATTTCCTCGGCTTCTGCCGTGCTGGTAGAGATGAGAACAATATCGTCGGCAAAGCGAAGGTTGCTGATCCGTTTACCGTCGACAAGGTAGCCTTTATCGTCCCAGTTCAAGTCTTTCATGGCATCCTGGAGTGCCGCTGTGAATAGCTTGGGAGAAATCGTGTCTCCCTGCCGTACTCCTTTCCCGATAGGAATTTTAAGCTTTCGATCGAACAGCTGGATGGTAGTCGATGTGTTCGAGAAGCATTCGTCGAGAAGTCGGATGTAGGGCGATGGTATACCAGCGTGCACAAGGGCGTTCAGAATGGCGTTGATTTCCACAGAGTCGAACGCTTTCCGATAATCCACGAAGACAAGGACAAGTGGGAGGTGGTATTCGCGGCTCCTTTTGATGAGCTGTGAGACAGTCTGAATATGGTCCATGCAGGAGAAATCCTTGCGGTACCCTGCTTGCTCCACTGGCTGATATTCATCCAAGCAACGCTCCATGCGGTTAAGCAGTATCTTGGTGAAGATCTTGTACACAACCGAGAGAAGACTGATGGGTCGATAGTTGTTGATATCCTCCTGCTGACTTTTTTTGAAGATTAAAACTGTTTTCGACTCCTTCCATGAGTCCGGAATCCTACCAAGTCGAAGGTAGTGGTTGAAGTGCTTGGCCAGAAGTGACCAGACGGCACTGCCACCCTCACGAAGGAGATCAGCAGAAATGCCGTCCGGTCCGAGAGCAGTGCCTGGCTTCATCCTTCTGATAGCATGAGCAACTTCTGATTCCAGAATGGGAGGTACTTCCTCAGCTGGTGGCATCAAGCATTTCGGGACAGTGATGGAAGAACGGAACAGATCTGTGTAGAATTCCTGAACGATGGCCTCCATCGCTCTTCAAGACGTTTGCGTTGTTCCATCCTTATCCACAAGGGCTGACATTATTGCCTTCTGATCGCAGAGATCTCGTTTGCAGCGCTTTATGCTTGAACCTTTCCCAGCCGCTTCTAACAGCTTCAATCTTCTGTAGGCTTAAATGGACTCCTTCACTGCAATTCGACAGGCCTTCGAGATGGTGACTTTTTCCAGATGGGAAGCATTAGGATCCAGTTTAACAGCTCTTCTTTGCTCCAAGAGCTTAATCGCATGTGCGTTGAGTCTTGAAGCAGACGGCGATGTGGCTTCGCAAGAGCTGCTAGCACATTTCAACAGTCCTTTGGAGAGAAGGTCGTAGTCTTCCGATGGATCTGATTCCAATCATACGACTTTATCGCATATTCCAACTCCTCATACTTGAATGTGGGGATCCTCACCGGTGCCGGTTTATGGGTGTCACGCTTGAACATCCTCTTTTTGAGAGTCAGCTTCGCACGCACAAGACGGTGATCCGAGCCGGTGTCAAATGAAGGCAGCACGGAGACGTCGAACAGACTCCAGCGTCTGTTTGTAAGAACATGGTCGATCTCCGAACGTGTTTCTCCATTTGGGCTTTCCCAGGTCCATCGTCGGTTTGAAGGCTTCTTAAACATAGAATTTCCGTGGTAGACACGGCACGCGGATAGGAAGTCTATCAGGCGCTCTCCGTTTTCGTTCCTTGAGGAAGTTCCATGTGGTCCTAGCCTCCATTCGTCGTGATCATTCGTACCGACGATAGCGTTAAAGTCACCAACGACAACTTTGTAGTAGCTCTTCTCGTCGTTGACAGTCCTTTCGAACAGCTTGTAGAATTCCTCCTTTTCTTCATTTGTGGCCGCAGATGTTGGAGCATATCCATTTATGATGGAGATGGTTCCTTGATCTTTGGTTTCCAGACGAAGAACGGCTACTCGCGGACTGATGATCTTGTAAGAGTCTACTAGGTGGTGCACTGTCGAATTGACGAGAAATCCAACTCCGCCAATATTCTTTCTGTCCACCTTTGCTCCGATAATGAGAAGCTCGTTGTGGTCGGTCCTTCTTATGGTTTCCGTTCTGCCTTTCGTTTCCTGCAGGGCGATAACGTCGTATTTGATGTTTCGGCTTCTATAAAGCAGTGTCCGAAGATCCTGCTCAGATGCGATCGAACGACAGTTATAAGTGCAGACAAATAGGCAGTTTCCGTGTCGTGGTGGGAGGGAGTTTCCGGTAGTCCGATTCCAATGACGTCCTGATAGTTTAACTCCGAGATTAGATGGCCCCTCGCCGGAGGTGGATGCAACCGACGTCGTAGAAGTCCACCTCCGGCGCGCGGAGGACTGTGGCGCGGGTTTAGTTGTTTGAGCCGTAGCGGTGGTCTGGTTACTCACATGTTCCTGGCCAGGGGTACAGGAGAGCCGCCCATACACGACAAGGCGTCGCGTACTGCGTGACCGTTTGTGCCGTTAGCCATCACAAAGTGATGTTCACCCCTTCACCGCGGTAAGGTGACACATGAAGGGGGACTCGAATTATGGAAAAAATTCACCTGCAGCAGCAAAAGCGTGTCAATTTAGCAACGCGTACGTACTGAAAATTTTCGCCCTAACGTTTTTCCCTCCTAATAGTGGTTCCTATATTCTACCTTATATTCTTAATCGATTTAGCGATCTTAAACTATCGTAAGCTTGGTGTTGTGAAATTAAGGCCTCCAAAGTCGGCAATTTTCTCTAATTCGAAGGCATTGGAAGTGAGCAACCTATTCTTTCTTCTTCTTATTCTTCAGCGTTTGTTCCACTTCATGGCGAGGTCCGATTTTCTGGTGCCGTGTCGCCATCCTTCCCGATCCCAGGACGGACACCAACTACTTTATTATTATTGTGTAAGGTATCACCCCAGCGCTGCTTTGGGCGCCCTCTAGGCCGCTTTCCTATTACCTCGAAGATAAGGCCTATTTTGCGTACGCTGTCTTCCTTTCCACGCAAAACGTGGCCGTAGCATCGCAAGCGAGCTTCGCGCATCTTGTTCGCTATCGGCGCGACACCGAACTTCTGTCGAATGGCATCGTTTCGGATGAGGTCAAGACGGGTGGCTCCTGCCGTCCTGCGCAGCATCTTCACCTCCACTAAGCTGAGCCAACTTTCCGTTTCCTTTGTCGCAGGCCAACACTCAGCACCGTACAACGCTACTGGCCGGGCGACAGTTTTATATATTTTTGACTTCAAGCGCTCTGGCATCTTCCTATCGCAAAGCACGCCAGTCAACGAGCGTCACTCAGACCAAGCTACACTCTGCATGAGTTTACCTTAACCGTCAGACCACCATCTGACGCTATTGCTGATCCCAAGTACAATACCGGCCTTAACATTTGGTCATTGGGCGGAAAAAGCGAAAAAAAAACCGCCTTTTCCGCCGCTTTTCTATAGCGCTCTTCAAATTGAGCGTATTGTAAATTGAAACACATGTTCGTGATCAGCACCGAGCCCTCTTCCCGATGAGCTGAAAAGCGCATAGCGAGCACCTGAAATGTAGTTCAGTGACCTAATTTCTGCGCGGCGCGGCTGACCCCTGTGCTCGCGGGAGATAATTACACCCACAGCTCCCAAGTGGCTAATGAAGGAAGAGATTCGGCCTTTTAAAGCCTAGTTTCTACATTACATACATAGTCACACATAGTTCTCTGGATTCCGTAGTATTTCTCGATCACAATGATCTACTTTTTTAAAGGATCAGACAATTTAAGTGTTGCCATTTTCAGAAAATGTCTCCGCTTTGGAGGACACTAATTTCGGCATATCAGGCTTGTATGTGCTCATACTCGTTTGTTACGTTGGGGACGAGAGTGGAAATCAAACTGCGAAGTTGGAACCTTAAAATCGTTAGCAATTGTACGCTGCCAAATTTGCCCATATGACACTCCTTCGTAGTTAGCCGTACACTTTTCGCATCATTAAAGTGGGCGCAAAATGGTTTCTTTGAAGGAAGAAACGTAGATATTTGGAGGCCTATGAAAACACCTTATAGTCTTCTATAGGTGGGATTTCGACTGGCCTGGAGGACATTTCAGCCATGCAGTTCCAGAGCAAACTCACCTCACTCAAACTCACTCACGCAAACGTTAAAGAAAGGACACCGCTTAATTCAAAACGTCTCAATCCCTTAAATTCCAGCAAGGCACTGATATGCAAAAGCGGCGGCCTTAGTGTAAGTAATAATTTCCATGGCAGACTGTAAGTTTCAGCCGTTTTGATGTTGTAAATGCTGTGAATGTTCCCATATTTTTAGGATCTTTTGGTTTTTTCCGTGAATTACTTTTCGAGTATCATCATATCCGGAAAGAAATCTGGTCGAACACGGAAGGCCGCTTGATAACGAGGGAAATTTGGCTCGATTGATTGTGCATGGGCTGAAAGCATGTCACAATCTTGTTACCGTTGCGCATTCGTTGGTGGTGCATGCTGCGTTCTAGCTTTCAGGTGCACCCTGAATCGAAGTTCATGGTTCGGATTTCTCGCCAAGGCCATCAATCTCTCTGAAAACGATGAGTTGGCATCAGACTTGTCTGGTAAGGACCAAACACTCATGGATGGGCTGACAACCACAAGTCATAGCATAAGTCACATAAAAATTAGATTTCCCTCCAGGAAAAACAAGAAATAAAGTAAAAGTAAAGAAAACTATAGTAAAAATTGAATGGAAGTCAACAGTCAAACATAAATGAAGAAGTTTGAAGGGTGTTTTGAGGGCGTTCTGAAAGTGAAGCGAGTTCGAGCAGTCTTTCTGGGATGCGCCACGTATCTAAACATTGTTTTAGCGTAAATAAGGATAAGGATAAAGGACGGCGTTACTCAATCCCTTCTAGGATGCGCCAGCGCATTCTACTCCTACGGGATGTCGTGGAGGCCATGAATGCGTATTGGGCCATACAATGAGTTGCGGTGGCCAGCCGATGAACAAGTCAGCGCTCTATCCTTCCCAGACGAGTCTGGCACCAATTCACCGACCCCGGAAGGATGGAAGGCTTGGTTGGCCTGGGCGGGAAATCCGAACCAGGAACCTGGTATCGGGTGCACGCGACAGTCGCGCCTCCTACGACTGCGCTACACGCGCCCTGAGCGTAAATGCAAAATGAAAAGTACAAGTGTATAAGGGAGAGGTCGTAGTTGTCCAAACGTTGTTTGGTGTACGCCGCGTATCCTACCCCACCCTCGTTTGGAAGGATCAATATGGCGCCGCGGCACCCGAAGTGTGAAAACTCTAGTTAGGCGATTTACGGCGCCCTCAGATGGCGCGAGAGATCACAGAGGCAGGAGAGAGGACTGGCTCCGGAACTAATCTGGGTCCCGACCAGGGCTATGGTACATTTGCCTCGTGATAAACCGGTTCAAATAAACGAAAATTAGAAATCGAGCTACCCTTCGAGTCAGAATTAACTGGGGAATGATCTCGTAGACAATTTTTCAGTTTTTGGACATTTTTTAAAATGACCCCCAGTTAGCATTTGAGGTGAGTTTGCTCTGGAACTGCATGGATAAAATGTCCTCCAGGCTAGTCGAAATCCCACCTATGGAAGACTATAAGGTGTTTTCATAGGATTCCAAATATCTACGTTTCTTTCTTCAAAGAAACTATTTTGCGCCCACTTTAATGATGCGAAAAGTGTAAGGCTAACTACGAAGGAGTGTCATATGCGCAACTTTGGCAGCGTACAATTGCTAACGATTTTAACCCTAAAGGGTGCAACTTCGCAGTTTGATTTCCACTCTCGTCCCCAACGTAACAAACGAGTATGAGCACATACAAGCCTGATATGCCGAAATTAGTGTCCTCCAAAGCGGAGACATTTTCTGAAAATAGCAACACTTAAATTGTCTGATCCTTTAAAAAAAGTAGATCATTGTGATCGTGAAATACTAGGGAATCCAGAGAACTATGTGTGGCTATGTATATAATGTAGAAACTAGGCTTTAAAAGGCCGAATCTCTTCCTTCATTAGCCACTTGGGAGCCGTGGGTGTAATTATCTCCCGCGAGCACAGGGGTCAGCCGCGTCGGGCAGAAATTAGGTCACTGAACTACATTTCAGGCGCTGGCTATGCGCTTTTCAGCTCATCGGGAAGAGGGCTCGGTGCTGATCACGATTATGTGTTTCAATTTACAATGCGCTCAATTTGAAGAGCGCTATAGAAAAGCGGCGCAAAAGGCGGTTTTTTTCGCTTTTTTCCGCCCAATGACCAAAAGTTAAAGCCGGTATTGTATTTAAACACCGAAGTGCGTGTAAGCTCAGGTCCGTTAATCATGATGGAGCTCGTCGTTTACACCAGTCGTTAGATACTCGGTCTTCTTGACATTCAGTTTGGGTCCAGATCTAACCGATCACTCCAAGTTTGCACCTTTTGCTCGGGTCCTCCTTTATCTTCCCAAGTGATGATTATGTCATCAGCATAAAGTAGCGTCTAAGCGGCTGGCTTCTAAAGATCCTATGTAATGCCGTCCATCACGGCAACAAAGAGGAGTGTGGTAAGCGCAGAATCTTGCTGCACCCCAACAGAGATGGAAAACTCCATCGGTTCCTGCTGCAGCTTGCACAGAACTCTTCGGGCAATACTATAGCACTCGCACCAACTCAACAAATTCCTCAGAAACTTTGTCAGGGCCTACATACAACCTCACACCAAACACAATCGAAGGCCTTCTGCAAGTCGAGAAAGGCTAGACTTTTGTTTCTCGCGATGCTTCTACACCAGAAGGCATGTATGGTGCCACAACCAGCCACGAAGCTACACTGGTTGTTGGAAACCTGGACGATATCGCGAATGCGCCCATCGGCAATCCGCTGAGAGATCGTCGCGCTATGCGAAATCAATCGCAATTGGACAGTAAGTCAAACAACCTGCAAGGCTGGCCTCCTTCTTCCAAATCAAGATCGTCGAACTTTTCTGTCAACCATGAGGCACCTTCTTCTCCACTACAACCTCGATAAAAAATTTGGCCAACCACTCACCAGAGTACCAGAATTTCGACCTCAATCAACAAGTTGGCAAGTCATCTAGACCATTCGTCTTGCCCGGTCTCGCCTTCCTCACAATTGCCAGAGCGATTCAGTTTTTTCCCCTGTGATCTTATGGACGGGACCGTGGATAGGAGGCAGAAGATGCCCGTTTTCCTCATTGATGCCAAAGAACTTCTCTTTGTCCTCCCTGGCGATCCCTGTTCTTAGCAGCTCGGTACGATACTGTTTTAAATCGCGCGATTCGAAGTTTCCGTGGAAATCGTTGTAATGAATGACTTTTGCAGCGGCCCCACCTTCTTACAACCTGCTATGTTGTTATGTTGCTAATAGCCTTTTTCGCTTACTGCTACGTTTGCCAGTAATCGGCCATCTTGTCGCCTAAAAACACATAAACACATGACCTTCGAACCTTTTCTTTCACATTGTCCGTCCCGTAATGACACGCGTCGGTGTGCCTTCTTCCTTCTCTCTCATTCGCTACCACTTGATTCTTGTTGCAACGCATAATGCGACCTACTTTAGCCTTGGAGGGACGATTTTTAAAGTGAAAGTCAGCGAGCCATGCTGTGGGCGGCTGTCTCGGCACGACCTTGCGTCTGTTATAAGACTTCGGTCGCAATCTTTCACAAGGACAAAGTCTATCTGCGTCCTGGTATTCCCACCTTAGAACGAGATGAGGTGGGAATCGCATTTACGAAGCGCGGTGTTTACTTGAGGTCAAGCGATTTCTCATACTCAAGGATATGCTCACGATCTGCGTTACGCGGCCCATCACCAAATCCACACGACAGCTGTACCCGTCTTTGGCTGCGCCCACGTGCTCATGAAGGTCACCAGCTACAATGATGGCGTCTCTCGACGGTACTTCTGCTGCCTTCTCATCAAGCAGGCTCCAAGGTTCACCCTTAGCTTGATCGGAGCAGCCACTCTGCGGAGCATGTGCAGAGAAGAAGTTTTAGAGCCGCCCTTATCGGCGATAACGATCTTCATCAATCGACTGTCAACGCGTTCGACACTTACAATCGGGTCTCGGAAACGTTCCGAGTCGATTATTCCGCCGCAGCTGGTGGTCTTGAGAATTCCACATAGAACGGCCTTAAAGCATCTGCCGATGTCCCTTGATTTGCAGCAGACCACCTCGTCTCCTCCACCTCACAAAAATCAATTCTTCTACGCTCCAGTGCTTCAACCAACTCGCACAAGCAGCCCAGCAACGTACCCACATTCAGCGTTACTACACGGATCCTGCTTATAGGACTTCCGGACCAGGGATGGGCGAAATTTTTGTTTTCTGTTTTCTGATTTTCTGGCCATTTTGGACAAATTTTTTCTGTTTTCTGGGAAAATGGCCAAAAATTGGCCAGAAAACAGAAAATAGAGTTGCGAACAAAATGTTATCACAGAAATCCAATGAAAAGAATCCGAAAAGTATCATAGAATAGTGAGCTTCATTCCGAAATAGTGTTTCTAGAGCATCTTAAATAGCAAGCATGTGGCGTTTTTGGATGTGCTCCTGCAGTAAATGCATCATATACTCATGGACTATCACTAAAAATTTTATATTAAAACTCTAAAACTAGTATTCTGAGGGGCACTAAGTCATCTGTTAACTAACCACTTGTCCTAGAGATACTATGGGTAGGGTTATTCTCCACCCCAGCTTAAAAAGTGATCATTGTTGGTCGGTCATTCCCAATATCGCTTTCTGTGGATCATCTTTCGCTGCTGCATTAATACAGTATTGATACACGAAATTTCTCATTCATCACGTACATCATCTGTCGTCCCACCGAGTTGTCATCGAGTTGTTCAAGTGGGCACCAGCAACGTCTCTGTCGCGACCGCGATCGCTCCTCGGACCGTGTCTGGCCCGGGCGCATCGTTTCCCACGGTAGCTTGCCGATGAGGCAACTTCAATCGGCCTGGGAGCATGGGAAAGTTGGTGACGTGGCACCATCGATCGGCGCGCGCCGCCTTCTCTTTCTCGGCGCGGGGCCATTCGACGTCCCTGCGCTCCCGCGACGAGGTCTGCCGACCTCTCGCCTGCTCCCTTATTCCGGGTGGCTACCGCGGAGCCTCGTCCCTGCCTTATTCGCGACGGACAATGCGGACAGGAACGCCAGGAGAGGGCCGCGGGGCCTGGTGAGCATTGCGCTCACCCCCGCGGCCTCAGGAGAATCTCACGACGTTGGCCGTGGAGGACGCCTGCTTATTCTTCTGCTATCACTGTCGGATTGTTGGCTACTTATTAGATGCGATGGGGAATGAATCTTATGGCGTATATCGTGTGCGTGTGGAGGAACCGGGTAAGTCCCTTCCTATCAAGGGCAGTGGCTGTGTTTACATATATTGTGTGTATATCACTGTTACCTTATAGGTTGTCCCGGGAGTTGGCCGTCCCCCTGAGGCGGAGTGGGAGCGGAGGAGCCGGGTGGCTCGAGGCCTTGGAAGCAGGCCAGTCCGGACAGCTGGAGAACGACCAATACGTTTGGGCATTACGTGCGATATTGGCAATACATGTGGAGTTCGGTGAGGTTAGGTAAGATCTGAGAACCCTCCGGTGCCCTTGGAGCGACACGGAGCTGCAAAGGCAACGAGGAAACACCTCAGCCTGCGGGGCCACCGATCGCAACAGTCTCCATACGTCCATGCCGCGTGCCAGGGTGCTCCAATGAATCCTTTTCGCTGGAGAGACACGAAGAGCGTCATATTGTTTGTTCAGGTCTTTGACGAAGTCCGACCAACGCGTAGGTGGGCATCCTGGTGTTCTCTTGACAGCTCGTGGAGTCCAGTCGTCGGTGACCGCTCTCGGGCAGTGTCTACGAAGCGCATTACGTGGCACACCTAATTTTCGACAATTTGGCCCACGCGACAGCGTCTCTGATCTTCTAACGTCGGCGAAGCTCGAAACTCCGGAGGCCCTCTCTCACATTGCGTGAGCTGGGTCACTCCGAGCATTGTCCTCTCGATTCCACGCTGCGCGACACTGATCGCGCGTTCATCCTGCTTTCGTAGAGCCCAGGTCTCTGGTGCGTGTTTTAGGGCAGGAAGAACAGTGAAGTCGAAAAGGTGGGTAAGGAACCTGACGTTCTTCGTCTTCTCCAAGACTCTTTCGACACTCTTGACAGCTTCTCAAGATGCTCGCCTCCTCCTGTCCAGCTCCAACGCTAGTTAGTTGGTCATGTTGACTTCGCGACCCAGATACACGTAGCTGGAGCATTCGAAGTTTTGATTTAGTTGTTCCGTATCATATTTTAATGCGCCATATTTTCTTGGATTTGTCTCTTCCCACTCTTCGATTTGAATGGGGTCTTCGAGTACCTGCAGTGAAATTTTGAGCCGAACTTACCTCTACCTCTCAGCCGAACATACTTGGTTAGTATTTCAAGGCCAGCTGAATATTCAGCTGCCAGCTTGTTTTACTTCATGCACTCATGGGTGCGTCATGGGTACAGTCACCGCTCCACACCCAATAAAAGAACAAGGAAGGAAGGAGAATCAAGGCACAACTAAGTAGGAAACCAAGGAGTGATTATTTTGTCAACATCCCTATTGAGGGCGGCGGACCACGGTCCAGCAATCCTGATGTGGAATATGTATTGACATTTTGGACTGTTGCATGCATCAAATTATCAGCATCAAGGAATTAAAGGATGGGGGATACATGCCAGCAATAGTCAATCTTTTAGTGAAATACGCCACGCATTCTAGCTCTGCTGGATGTCGTGGAGGCAATTTGAATGCGTAGTTCGTCTATACAATGACTTGTGGTGACCAGCCGATGATTAATATGTAAGCTTGCATGCTGTTTTATTCAAGGAATGTGCAGATGATATCCTGTTTCTCCTCTTTGCCCTTTACAGGATTCATTACTGCAATGGAGTATAGTGGTATTACAGCTATCTCCCCGAGGATCATCAGTAGGACAGAGAGTTGTAGTACGTCCTAGGCGCCGAGACCCGGATTTATATACACCTCTAACTAGGTCAAGTGTGGCGGGAGATAGTATAGGTCATTGTTTATTGGGCCAGAGGTGATCTTTGCAGCGAGAAAACAACGTGTTGACCGCTAAGGGGCTAGAATTGATCTAGCAGCGTTCGAATGAATTTGCGAGTTTCTTTATATGAGTTTAAAGAACCAAACTTGTAACTGATGCTTTTGTTAAGAAGAATGTCTTCAGTACACCTTGCAGAATAATTTTTTCATTATATTAGGGGGGGGGCCAAAAGTAATGAGACACCCCACGCCGTGTCCATATATCTCGTGGCTGGAGTCTGGATTCGTACTTGTTGTATTTGCATGTTTGTATGCTACTTACTGAAGCCCATCTGAAAAGTTACCACTTCCGCCCTTTCCAAAAGCATGCCAAAAACCCCAGCCTGTCTCATGCCGAAACCCCAATCTGACGAGTCGACCTGTGTCGCGCAAATCTCCCCCAATTCCCAACCCCGAGCAGCCTGGGCTCAATATTCACGCAAGATGAGAAGTACGTCTTCTACCTTAACCCTGCCAAGCAGCGAGTCTGGTTGAGGCCTGGTGAATTGTTACCGACCTTCGTTCAGCGAGATGTTCACGGCGAGAAGCATCTTTGGAGCTTTTGGTTCTGCGCCCATGGATCGGTTTACCGGAGGCTGTCTCCCAAGAGCACCGCGATGAACTCCAAGGCCATGGTGAACGAAATAGAGGAGATGGGCCGGCGACTCGCTCTTAATCATTCGCAGCGCTTCAAGAAGGTTCTCCTCTTCGACAACGTCGCACCCCATCGGGAACAAGTAACCACGGATAAGCTTGGCCAGCTGGGCTGCGTTCACATGCCTTACCCACCGTATTCGCTGGACATCTCTCCATGCAACTACCACTACTACTTGAGCCTACAGGACTTCCTAGTCGGAAGGGACACAAGAACCCAAGCAGTCCTTGACAACCATATCGAGCAGTTTATCAACACCAGGCTCAAGCAGGATGGGATCAGGAAGTTGACTGAGCGATGGCAGCATGGTCATTGCCCTTAATGGCAAATACATTTCTCAGCATCGTTGAGTTGTAATTGAGTTATAAGGAGATAAAGATTTTTTTCATTTTGTCTCATTACTTTTGCCTCCCCCCCCCCTAATAGTTTAGTTCAATAAGAGAGGATACCAAGCTACTAAACCTGTTTATGAAATCATCTTTTTTGGTGCAATTACGTGATATGCGAAGGGTTTCCGTATAAATTATAGCTTTTTTAAGGGGACAGCCTATATATGAATCGTTCTTACTTTAAAGTTAAAGTAATCTGTTTTATTATGCTGTTTGGTATATAATACTCCTTCGGAAATATTAATTGCTAAATCTAAGAAATTACATTCATCAGAATTTTCATTAATTCTACTGATTTCTAGACAATTTTTATAACTATTCGGTATAATACCATTTGCACAATTATCTTCTAAATTATGAATAATTAATAATATGCCGTCCATTACCTGAAAGGGTGAAACTTCTTACTGGGGAGGAATTTATTAATTCAATATTTGTATTGAAAAAATGAAAGTGTTAAGTCGGCAATAATTGGGCTTGCATTTCCACCTTGTGGAACACCTTTTATCTGTTTACAAACGGAACTACCTACTCTACAAGAGGAGTTGTTTAACAAGTAATCTAAGATGTATATTATGTCTTGCTTAGCATATGATCTGTAGTTACCAGAATGTGAGGCTTCTCGCTGTAAAAACATCTGTAACGGATAACCGTCAGAAATTTTTTATTCGAATTTTTAAAGCAAGTGTTAATGATTTCGGATATGTTTGCAATAATTATGTTGTGTGGAATATTTGTAAACATATCGACAAAATCAGCTGTATAGAACTTCAAATTATTGTTGTGAATGGAGCAAATTGAACTCGATATGTTGATATCGTTCATAGCCCAAAATGTTTTATTGATTTTGGAGCAACAGGCATAGTTTTTGAAGTGCTTTTTTACGTGAGTGAGTATATTCATAAGTTCGATAGCCAAGGGTTAAAATGGTACTATTTGATGCACCTGTCATAAATCTAAATTTGGTACGAGTATTATGAAGTTTAGATATACAGAAAAATAACGGAACCACACTCTCCACATTGGGTTTCAAATTGATGGAATTCAAAAAGTTATGATGTTTTTCAATGACATCTTAATGGATATATTACACTTAACATATGAACAGCTACTGTTAATTTTATCTATCTCCCTGCCTATTATGTCGTAATAGAGTCGTTTACAAATAATACCGTAGTTTGAGAATGCTTTATCGAGAGGACAAAGGATGAAAGAGTTTTAATAAAATTAGAATTTTTAATTTATAATAATAATTATTTTGTGTCTCTTTTGGCTTAATAAATGTTCTGTTCTGAAAGATAGCATCAGTATTAATGCTATTAGGATTAAGTGTTCTATTAGGTTTACTAGTATATAAAGGTTTTCTGTATTTTCTTCTTTAGAGAATTTATCAAACGGTGACCAACCGATGAGTAAGTCAGTGTTTTCGCCTTCCCAGACAAGTTTGGTAGCAATACATCGGCAGTATTCAACACCATCAAAGGTTCTATTTGAATACTATTAGGAGTAGACAATCCACCTTCAATTGCGGAACACGTCGACCAGGGATGGGCGGAATTTCTGTTTTCTCTCATCTGGAAAATGGCCAGAAATTGGCCAGAAAACAGAAAATGGAGCTGCAAACAACATTTTATCATAGAAATCCAATAAAAATCCAGAAAATACCATAGAATCGTGAGTTTTATTTATTTATTTATTTATTTATTTATTTATTTATTTATTTATTTATTTATTTATTTATTTATTTATTTATTTATTTATTTATTTATTTATACGTGGATACCCACGCAAAAATAGAGCAAATAGAACATGCACATTAAGAACCAGAACAGAGCGAATAAAAATATATGGCATTTTGTCTCAAAATAACGTTTCTACAGTATCTTAAATTGCAACCATCTGTCGTTTTTGGGTGTACTCGTGTAGAAATTGCCCAATTGACTCATGTGCTATACCGCTTTATTTGTTTGATTGATTGTGTAGGTGCTCCTGACATGGAGTCCTTTCATATGACATTTAACGACTTTCATAATTTGGCTTAGTACTTTTCCGATTATAGCAGAAGTTTGGGTCATCTATAATTACGACTCTACAAAACTAGTGTTCTGAGTGTTCCGTTTATTTTTTTATTAACTAACCACTTGCCCTAGAGTAACTGTGGGTGGGGTTATTCTCCACCTCCGGTTATTGAAAATTATTGGCCAGCCTTCCCCAATGATCGCTTTCTGCAGAGCCTTTGATGAAGCTGCTTTTCTATCTCTGAACCTTGCTTAGCTTTTGGTTGTCAAAAATTTGTAAGAGACAGAAAAGCTCTAGTTACCTTTGATTTCGCAGATGTAATGATACAGCTTACTAGAAAAGGTATTCATGAGACGAACTAGGATTATAGATTTTGACGCAGCTAGTAATACTCAACGAATCTCTGCACAGCTTTAGAGAATGTTACGGAAGGGTGTAAACGCAGACAATGGGGTTGGAACATGCAGACTGTGGTCAATGAGCCTTCATCGTCTTCGGTACTTTGAAAGGCCAGTCTCTTTCTAGTGGGATCATTAATCTAGCGAATCCTCTATTTTGTGATTGCACGTACATTTGGGACTGTATCAGTGAGCCTTAGACTGTTATATTCTACTACGAATGTGATGGATAAACTTCATGATTCATAAGCCGTGCTTTCTGAACTTCTTCTCTTTAGGCTCACCATTTGAAAAACCGAGGCATTTTTCACAGAAACGCTCGTAGTGATTCGATAATTGGTGTGATCGTTAGGGGGTTAGAAAAGAAGCTGGTGCGTATTTTGTATACTTCAGATGTCGAGATGAGGATGATCTATGAGCCAGGATTTACAAATTGCTTACTGTGTTAGAGTGGAGTGTACTAGAAACTTTTATAAAGGGTTGCAAGTTAAAACGCTTGTTCACGACCACATATGCAAAGGCATATGCTACTGGAAAAAGGTCTTCGCGTAGGACAATTCGGTCGTATGGTAATTTCGAAGTTTTCTGTTTGCTTGTTTTTTTAATGTTTTCTGGCGTTTTTGGCTTCTCTGTTTTCTGATTTCTGTTTTCTGACGAAAGCGATTTTCTGTTTTCTATATTCTGGAAGAATTTTAAAATTTCTGCCCATCTCTGATGTCGGAATTATAAGGTTAGCAAAAAGTTTATAAAAAATATTTTTAAAAATTATCAAAATTTATATTTATAAAAAATGTAAATTTAACAAACTAATCAATTTGGCAACACCTCTGAATTAATGTTTGTTTTTTAGAAATCCCCTGACCCTACGTCCTCTCTTATCAGGACACTGTCGCGATTGTGAGGAATACTAGCTGATAGTGGTGGATGAATGTTGAACCGCTGCAAGACCTAATGGAAATGTCACATCTAATAAGCCTCTAGCTTCACATTCTTCTTTTCAGCAATCAGAACGGCCTATAGGTGCAATCCTGCTCCGAAAGGACACTCTGAACCTCTGAAGAAGATCATGGGTCAATAAATAGAGTGACTGATACAGAGCTATGCTGAGGAATGTGCGGCATCGAGGAACCAAAAATACCACTATGGAGAATCCTTCAATGCAGCAGATTCGGGAGGCTTTGTGAAGACGAAGCATGTTGTCGGCTGACTTCCGAAAGTTGCACAACCGGCGAGACATGCATTTATATTGGCTCACAATATTGTCCCACTTGGGAATGATGAACTGCATAAAGAGCTACCATATTGACCAGCCCCAGCGTGTCCCTTCTGCACTGTCGCCTTTTGTCTATAAAATTTACGTTGTAAGCGAGCTCTTCTTCAGTTTTATATTAGCTTTTTCTCTATTTTGATCGCTTTTGAGTTTGAATTGTCTACCGCTGAGTTTGTTTGAGCCAAGAGTTTGCTTAGTATTCTTGAATGCACTAGTGCGCCAGCGCATAAATAAATAAATAAATACTTTTTAAGCAGCTTTATTTTACAGCAGTATGGATATGACCACCACCGCGACTAACACACCTGCGCATGTGTTTATTTCAAAGCATCTCGAATGTTGTAACAACATGTATTACATGAACTGCGGTCAAAAATGCGCTTAGCTCGAGCTCTATTAGCAGAAGTACCAAGTGACGATGGTGGGAGAATCGTGAGTAGAAATCTGAGAGCATCGGGGAAGAGAGTGGTTGTGGGCGTTCGCCTCCAGTCAACGAGAGCGAATTTAGGGTAGATATCGAGTTCGACCGACGTATTTCCGACTTCACAGATCCGGAGCTCATTCGGTATCTACGCGAGAGCAGGGAATGGGTATTGGTGGGCCTCGGTGAAACACGCAGTTTCGACAACCTCCTTACACGCTCCTGTTGCGTGACGGAGATGGTTGGCTTCTCAACTGCTTTGATACGTCAGGAAACACAAGTACCCTTTGTAGTTGTGGGAGGTTGCTGCGACGTGCCAGAGCCTGCGTAAGAGGGGAACTACCACAATGTCGTGACAGCTATATGACCTGGAGCAAAATATCATGACATCATCAAGAACAGCATGCCGTAGAATTCTGGAACGGACACACATATAAATGCCAGGAATAGAAGTTAAAGCTATTCCAACAGATAACCCATTTTTATATCGCTTACAAATACGAAGGATAAGGGGTTACTCAATCCCTTTTGGGTGTTTTCGTCGACAATTGGAGTGTAGTGTTATTTGTAGACAATCTCCCTTTCTAACGAGCGGGAGGGGAACTAGAGAGGACCAAACAACGACATTCCTTTCCAGGCACGCTAATGCCAACTAGGCTTGCCAACCAGAGTGAGCTGATTAACCCTTTCGTCTGTTATTCGCGTGCTCGGCCTATCCTTATTGTTGTTCGTTATCCAGCGATTTTCGACCCAAATAACGAACAAGTGAATCCGATATAGGATAAGGAAGAAAAGTTGAAGCATTATTACATATGAATCTTTTTTAGGAGTGGGTCAGACGTCGGGTTCTCTTCTATCCGATTTTATGGCTCACTAAAACTGCACCAAGACTACCATTGACTTCCACTGAATAGTTGATAAAAATCTATTGTAATAACATTCTTTCGAAATGATCCAGACTGACTGGTCGCTGGGAGACACGAACTGCTGAACAGTCCTAGCAGCTGCCGTCAAGCTATGAGATCTGTTATAGAAACTATTCGTTTGACGTTTCAGGACAATCACCTCCTCCAGAGTTTGGAAAAGAGATGAACCGGGGAAGGAATAGTCACTCGAAGATTACAGCCCATGTAGCACCTTCGTGAGCCAGTGGAAAGCCGAGACGAATTGGAAGGAGTCAAACAACCCAGATGACAATATGGAAACAGCCGGATGGCTGATAAGCCACCCTTGGACGAGACAAGATGTGAGTGGATAAGACTCACCAGAGTCTCACATCTATCCCCAGGAGAATGGTTCACCAGGTCTCCCACTCTTTTCTTAAAAGGTCAGTTGCGTGGACTTACGCCCTTTCGTGTTGAGTCCTTTAGCAAGATATGTATCATCTCAGCGACGCGGAGCTCTGGAAGGAGTTTTGTTCTGTTTGGACACGAATTAATGTTAGAACTGATCGAGGAGCACACAAAAAGCAGTTCCTTTTCGACCACTGCCCCAGGGATTATAGAAATTTTGAATATTTTCCCAGAAAACAGAAAGTCGCGTTCGTCAGAAAACACAAAGCAGAAATGCCAAAACGGCAGGGAGCAGAAATTTTCGAAATCATCATCTGAGCTATCTCCTGTTCATGGATGCCTTTTTTTGACAAATGCTGATAAAATTTTTCACACAGTTTTACCTTCAGTTTTCTGACCAAATTTCGGGTCATTTCCTTAAAGCGACAAACAAAACAAAAATTTTTCAAAATGGACAGAAAAAAATCTTCCGTCATATTTTTGTGCTAAACATGTGGCTGAATAGTCCCAGATCATTGCTACGCCATTTCAGCCCGTCGGCTATTCTAATGTAATGAATGAAACTATCTGAAATTCAGCGCATTCAGAAGAAGAAAATGACAACATTGCCACGAAAAGGTGCCCTCAAGGAATGGAGAGCTTGATTCAGCAATTTCAAATCGCCCGTATCTGATTATTGCATCTGCGCTTTCTCTCTGACTCCAATCACCCGTTGGACTGATGCGTATGTAGCTCGCTCTCGAGGCGGTTGAAGTATTGACAAGATGTTATGTATGGCTTGCACTTGAAGGTAAGCTTTAGGCAAATGAAGCACTCGCTATCATACACTGCTGCTATGGCTTATATTTATGGCTTAGATCTCTGTTGTAATGCATTCACCGAATGAAATAACTCAGTAGGAATTGAAGTGCGACTCGACAATGACATAAGGTCTCGCAGGCGTCAATTTATGTTAACTCATAGGGTCTGAATATGTTTATCAGTGAAATAGGTAAGGTGGATGCTGCTCTCACGCAAACTCTAGCAGGATACTCGGTATTGAAAATTACTGACCAAACAGGTGCTTCCTGGAGCTGCCAAGGTTTTATGCGGTCGCTCAGGAATCACACGAGTGCTCAGCAGACATAGGGTTCGAATCATGCATTTTCGGATATCCGGCCGGATTTATCCAGTTTCGGATTATCCCAAATCCGGCTCGGCCGGAAATGGCGTTATCTGAATCATCCGAGGATCCGGGTTTCTCAAAAATACCCTCATCTGAATCATCCGAAGACCCGGTGTTGTGAAAAATGCAATGTTTCGGATAAAATCGGATAAAAATCTGATAAAAGGATGTTAGCGCGCCCTGCTGCGGAACTCCACGCCTTTGATAACGTGACGCTTTTGGGGTAGATTTTGCAATCCTTTGGCGAGACCTCTCTTGAAGCTTGAGTGATGTCTTGAGGGAGGTTTCGTAATCACTTCATAGCCCTTTGCATGGCTTCGTGGTGCATACTCAACTAACTATCCAGTGGGTAGTCACTCGATGTGGCCTTAATGCTGTCTTTTGTTCTGTAGGCGCGAAGTCGCTCGGGGATGAGTGGAGGGGAGTCAGATTGGAAGCCAGCCCTACACGACATCCATCACAGCACTGGTATGTTCTACTCCAGCAGTGAACCGACAACGGAAGGATACCACGTAAATTTATTTTTTTATTTTTATTTTTATTTTTATTTTATTCACCCACGGATCTCCCTCGATGGAGAGCCTTCGGGCTCTCTTGTTAAGAGGGATCACGGGCCGCATGGCTACATCATCTTCAATCGCAAGTATTGCCTGACCGATGTCTCCGTTGTCCCCAAGTTCTACACGGGATCGGACCACCGCCTCCTTCGCGCGAGGTTCCGCTTTTCGGGTCAAGGAGAGAAGGCCGCGAAGTTCAAGAAGAGGAGTCCCAGAACGACCATCAACCGGGATTTCTACACCTCTCTTGCCAGCCTTTGTGGAGATGCCGTCATGGACAACGTCGATGAGGAATACGACCGCTTCGTGCACCATCTCCACGATATGCTAAGGGAGCCGAGAGCTTGAAGACCACCAAGAGACGCCTGTCTCCGTTAACTCACGAGCTGGTACGCCAGCGTGGAGCAGCATGAGCGTCAGGTAACTACCAGCTGACGTCCGAGCTTGCGAAGCTATGCGGAGCGGCGATAAAGGAAGATCTCAGGGAGAGAAGGCGGAAGTGTTGGCTGAAGCTGCAGAGGAAGGTTTGAGCATCCGCAATACCCGCCGGAACTTCGCCAACTTCAAGACAAAGATGACGCTCTCCGACGTCCTGACGGAACCGTCTCCTCTTCCAGAAGGACCATGGAGAAGGTCATCCACGACTTCTACTCCGATCTCTTCGATAGCCACGTCCACATGCCCCCATGTCATCTTCCGCAGGATGGATTTTGTTCCCTCTGTTCTCCCTTCGGAAATCCGACACGCCATCTCGTCGGTGAAGAAGCGTACAGCACCCGGTCCCGACAGGATCACACCCGAACATCTGAAGAATCTCCCGCCAACGCTCATCAACACCTTGGCGTGGCTCTTCACACGTTACCTGTCGGAGTGCAAGGTTTCATCTCAGTGGAAGACCAGCGTCTTGCTGAACAAGAAGGGAGACGTGTACGACATTGGCAACTATCGCCCGATCTGCCTGCTGACCGTAGTCGAGCTGTTCACTCTAGTGATCTTGAATAGGATCTGGATGAAGGACAGCCATGCGAACAAGCAGGATTTCGGAGAGGATTCAGCACGATCGACCACATTCGCACCATTACGAAGCTCATCGAAGTGTCGCGAGAATACAGGCTGCCGCTGTGTTTTACGTTCATCGACCTGAAGAAGGCATTCGACTCCGTCGAAACTGAAGCGGTCATCAACGCCCTGCTCACTCAGGGGTTCCCACTCAGTACATCAGAGTCCTTCGAGAGCTGTACAACGGATTCACGACCAAGATCTCATCATTCTACAACGACGTCGTCATCGACGTGAAGAGAGGGATTCGGCAGGGGGATACCATATCCCCGAAGCTCTTCAGTGCCACCCTCGAAGATGTCTCGACGGCCAGCAACTGCATCATCTTCGCTTCGCTGACGGCATGTTCATAACACCGAGCATCAGTTTGGCGGGGCGAATGCTGGCCGCTTCGATCGCGTATGTGGGAACGTTGGACTGCAGCTGAATCGTACGAAGACGATGTTCATGAGGAGCGGACAAATTTCTGATGCTCTATTCTCGCTTAACGGAACGAACATCTCCGAATGCTCCAGCCATGTGTATCTGGGTCGCGAAGTCAACATGGCCAACGGTTTTGAAATTTTGAATCTTATGCAGCAGGTCCCATGAGCATTTTCGGAACATTGATGAGTTATTGCCTGTTTCTTCGCGGAAATTGCAACGTTCATTTCCACCTGTGGAGGCTGCTTCGGCTGTAAACGCCATTTCGTTCAAGAAAATAATGTCTCATTGTGCTCCCTTACAGGCAGATCACGTGTTCGAGGTTGACTGTTCATGAAGCGATTGACCAACGCTATGTTTTTTCATAAATGAAACACTGATATTTCGGCGGCAGTGAGGTATATGATCGGCTGCTATTTGCTTGAGTCTAGGATATTGTAGCATTTCCTTTCACTCAGCTTAAAATTTTTCTGGTGGCCTCTATGAGTTGCGAGGTGCCAATATATAATACTTCTAAAACATCCTAGAATGCTATCCTGGTCGGTCTTTGTCTTACTTTTCTAGAATGCATAAAAATAGCCATTACATAATGGTGGGGGGGGGCATACCACATATTTCGAAAAGTTTAGAGCGTTTTTTACGTATACGTTCTGGTCGATGTGAGAGCTTTGAAACTACCTCAGTTTTGACGCCTAAAAGTCTAAGCACTCTGCCATGAGCAAACGCTAGAATTTCGAGATAGGAGCTAGAAAGTCCCGAGAAAATGCCTTCCAAGGGAGTAGCAAGCAATTGGTTACTTACCGATGCAAAATTTCGAAGAAGTAAAATCTTGAAAATTTTGGCACATATTCAAAACGCATCCGTGTGTGTTCATCTGCACGTTGCTCTTCAGCTCCCAATCTTCCCGATAGATATAAGCCTTTTAGACCAAGCCAAGCATAAGATAGAATGGGCTCAACTATTTGAGCGAAATGCGCCCTCCCCAAAGGTAGGAGGGGGGGGGGGTGTCTTCGACTAGCGCCTGAGCTGAATCGTTTGACAAAACCCTATGATGCACTGATCACTAGACATTGGATCCGACGCCGATTTTCCGGGTAATCGAATGATTCGGGTAGGCCATTTTTTCAAATCTCGGATCTTCGTATGATCTAGGTGAGGGTAATTTTTGATTGGCCGCATTTTCGGTTGATTCAGATAGACGATTTTTCTTCGGATATCGGATATTCGATTTGAATAGCACAGCGTAATGCCTAGTAATAGAGGCAGAAAAAATCTTCAGAATAGAGTGAATTAGAGCGCATCGGTTATTAGGATCTCTAAGGAATGATCACCGACGAAAACTAATAAATTCGCCAAAGCTAGGATTAATCCTACTATATGTAATTGGCTAATGTCACGTGTCCGTCACGGGGAGGGGGGACTGAAGCCAAAAGATGCCTACGACAGTGCGGCGTGTGCCAGCAGGGCTTTCTTTCAGATTAACCATGGGCGATTGCTGGCGAACTATATCCTTGGCGGCGGGTCATCCAAGTGTACGACATATTCAGCGAGCAACGCGTCAGAGTATGAATGGGAAGCAAGTGCGGAGAGCGGGGTTTCAGAAATCGCGCTCTAGACGTCGTTCAACGTGTGTCAGGATTCAGAGGGCGTGCTGAAGACGTCGTCCAACGTGCGTAGCTATTCAAAAGCCGTGCCAAACACGTCGACCAACGTGCGTCATGATTCAGAAGACGTGCCGCAGGCGTCCAAGTTGCGTATGGATTCCGAGTAATACCAGTAGGAAGGAAACCAGTGAAGAGGGGATCAACAAAGGAAGACCACTAAAGGCGGGGGGAGATGGGGGGGGGGGGGTGGGGTAGTAAGGAGACTGTAGTTTCCCTCAATAAAGTCCAACTTGCGTAGGGATTCCGAATAAGGGGAACCAGTAGGAAGAGGACCAGTGAAGGATGAATCAGCAAAGAGGGACAACTAATGGAGGGGGAATAAGGGGACCAGTATTTTCCCTCCCTCAATATCGTCCAATGTGCGTAGGGTTTCTGAAGACGGTTCACAGAAGTCGTGGCACGTGTGTCGGGATGCAGAAGTGTCACAGACGTCGCGGAAACGAGTCGAGACTTAGTGTGACATGAGCGTGCTTGACTCTGACTTCGGTTCTTTGCCAGCACATAATTAAGGAGGTATTAGCAGGGAGAGGGGAGGAGAAGAGGTATGTAGAGAGAGTGACTATGGGATTCGAAGGAGTATTATTGCCGTCGGACCGTAAACGGTGCCGACCTGTCGACCAATACCCATTTATTTCAATTATGTTTCTGCAGATTAAGCACTTCGGATTGGGACTCTCATGATATGTTTCTCGCCACATAAGGAATGCACACTCCGGCGAATAAATCGCATACATGTGATAGAGGGTGGATTGGTTTCATAGTGGCATGAAGTTATTGCCCTACCATATCCCGATGCACTATTCTATATAGTAGAGCCAATGATTTACTTCATAAGAGTAAGTAAGGCCCAGAGGAGAATGGAGGAAGATAGGGGTTGTTCTATTTGTCCCGCAACCAGACGTTTGGCGGCTCCTAGGCCGCTGAACGTCTGGTAGGAGATAACCGAACATTAAGGCACAACAAAACCTCAGGCGGCATTCATGGTAACCCACGTAATTGGGAGTCTTTTGTCGAACTGGCACGATGTATAATTCCGCAAATTCTGAAGTAGGTGGATGTTCATCTGCTTCTTAACACAGGTGAACCAATCCCGTGCGTACCCCTCTTGAGACATGAACCGTCGAATGAGGAAGCATAAATGCCTGCTATAACACTTATATAATACGTGCTGCTTTATGTCCTTGAAGGAATTACTACATGATTCCAAAATCTGTTTTGCGAAAAACCACACGCAGAATCTGGAAGAAATGCACGCCAAATAATTATGAATTTTGCTTTGAAAACGTCGTACTATTCATCAATGGTGTGCATAGCTACGACTTACCACATGTTGGGTCGTAAATCGTTACTCTGGAACTTTGATGGATAAGCACACAGATCAAGCACTCTCACTTTCAATCTGTGCACCGCATATAATAGTTCAATACTCAGACTTGCGTCTATGTGTAGGTTGTGAAATGACATACATTTTCACTGTCGCTTTCGTATATGTTCTTTTATGAGACGTAAAGCGGCCTACTGGCAGCCAAACGTCTGGTTGGGAGCATTGCAACCAAACCCTGACAATATAGCATCTTAACCCCAGCGGTTATTCTTTTCAACTTTGATCCTTCTTCGTTTTACTTCGGCAAAAAGTCTTCTAAAATTTATTGTAGAACAGGACTGTAGGATATGATATGAGGCTGTTTTCAAAACGGATTCTATGAAGACTGCTCACCCTCAACCGCACTTACGCGATTTATATTCCCCAGTGTGACCCCTGCTCCGTGTAGAGGAGAACACACAGACGCTCCCACTTATTATATAGGATCGTGCGATTCCCACTCGGAAGTGCCTAATCGGTGTGAAAGTATATAAAATTAATCGCTTGCCATTCGATACTGTTTGGTGTGTTGAATCAGGATGCCAGTTAAACGATATGTATAGCATTCCAAGTACGAATGTCAATGAATCTTGGCATGGTCCTGTTAAGATGAATGTTGATATTTAGCTTCGGCCAAGATTGCTATATATCTTTATTATTGACGGCTGACGTTTCGGCGTTGTGCATATGTATAGCACTTCCTCTGAATCCAGACGCTTGTTGACGTTTGTGGATCGTCTTCAGAACCCGGATCCTTGTTCCTCAACATCTTTTTCGTCAAGCAGGCTCCAATACTCATCCTTGGCTTGATCGGAGCAGTCAGGCTGCGGAGCATACGCAGAGAAGAAGTAATAGAGTCGCTCCTTAGCGTCGACAACGATCTTCATCAACCGATCGTTAAAGCGTTTGACACCTGCAATCGAGTCATGAAATCGTTCGGAGACGATTATTTCGACATCACTGGTGGTTCTGGGACTCCCACGTAGAACGGCCTTGAAGCCACGTCCTCTGCCCCTTGACTTGCGGCGGGCTACCTTATCTCCTGCACCACACAAAGATCAACTCTTCTACGCTCCAGTGCTTCAACCAACTCGCACGAGCGGCCCGTCAACGTACCCACATTCGGCGTAGCCACGCGGGTCCTGCTTACGTTACTGGACTTTCGGACTACCTCAGTTGCCCCCGACGCCGTCCTCGCATCAGGGATCCTCGCATACTTTTCACACTCGCCGGGCTTTGCAAGTGCGCGTCGGTTCCCGCTGACGCCGTAGCACTATCTCGATACTCATGTAACGTCATACACCATGTGATGTGACATGGGTCTTCGTAGGCCGGCCTGTCACAAGGGCCTGTCGCCTGCAATCGAGTGTCCGCGCTTAGGTTAGCTCACAAAGAGAGCAGTTTCCAGTGGCACCACGTAGAGGAGCGGACATCGCCACCATCACGCAGCTTCAATACCTGCCCTAATTTTTGGTCTTTGAATGGAGAAGCGCAAAAAAACGCCTTTTCCACCGCTTTTTGATAGCGTTCTTCAAGTTGCGTGCTTTGAAAAATAAATCCCATATTTGGGTTCAGCATCAAATGATCTATCCGAAGGAGACAAAATCACCTAGAAAATATTAAAAATGTTGAACCTATGTTCTAGTCAGCGTGGCAGACCTTCCCTAACGGGATATAAGTACACCAAAAGCTCGCATCCTGAATATGAGTCATCGAATCAAAACTTTTGACATTTGCAGGGCGTTTTTCTCTTCATTGGATAGATCATTCGATGCCGATACCAAATATCGAATTTGTTTTTCAAACCACGCAAGCTGAAGAGCGCTATACAAAAGCGACGGAAAAGACTTTTTTCGCTCTCTCCTCCCAAAGACCAAACATTAAGGGCGGTGTTGTAGACCGTTGAAGGTTTCCATTCTTGCGCCAAGCTGTCGCGATCCATAGCCAATGAGTCCATGATGATGGGCGCGGCCAGGTCGTTATCGAGCTATCGTAAGCTCGTGAAGACGGCCATCGTTTATTTACGAACTGCGCATCATCAAACACTCGCAGATGGAGGGCATCTATAGCCTTGCCAGTTTTCATGGTGGCCATCGAGCGGGCGGAAGGAACATTTTTGGATTTGTTTCGAATAGTCGTCCAGATAACACTGCAGTCCACTTTCGCAGTTCGCCTCTCGGTGTGAACCTTTTCTTCCTTCCGTCGTTTCGGTGTCCCCTCCTTTGGAACCCGGTTCAGTTCTGACAGCAAACTATTGGGCCTAGGGCCTCTAAAGTAGATATGGAGCTCCCGATTAAAAACGATCACATACAAGAATGAGTTGTTCTCTATACTGCACAATTTTTTCCTAAACAATCCCGTTGATATGGAAATGTGGTGACAACAATTCGACGATTCAGTTCTTGACGATAATTGAAATTTTCACATTCCCAAAGCTTCCCTATCCTTTTGACAGTCACCCATTTCAGCTCGACAACTGGGCTCTCAAAGAAATCTTGACCTACTCCTAAAACTACGAAATAAATTAGCAAGTGCCCATGTTGTTGGGTGGCTTCTGAGACTGCGTTTTCGATATGGACCCTACTTCACCAAAGGTTCAATTTTCTAGACTGAGCTACAATCAATTGTCAACAATGTGAAAGAACTAGCCCGAGATGTGCAACAAGCGGAGGTGTGGAAGCTTCAAGATAGATGGTTGCGAACCGTTGTTAAGAAACTTAACAAGAAATGTTAGTAACTCTAAAGACTAGTGTGCAGAGTATAAGTTGAAATCTAATTCCTTATGACCACGGAAACCGTCAAAACTAGTTACAAAATGGCCACTAATGGAAACAAAAGTTAGTACCAATGCTTTCCACCTTTATTCAACTACACTCACACAATGAAAAAGAGCAGAACACCTCCGCATGCTCAAGTTTTGGTTCCCGCGTCAATTTCGCACACCAGGTGTAAAAGAAGAATTAGAGAAAGCACGCAATCCCTTAGAGGATGAGCAACCACAGCATGGCAGTAGTCACTTTCTCCACGTGATATTGCTTGCGACGCAACACTTAGATTGTAGCGCTGTTTTCAGATAGAAAGGGTTATTGTTTACAAATAACAATACGCTTCAATTGTCGACGAAAAGAGACACAAGAAGCGATCTGGATTAAGCAACGGATCTGAAATCTAAGCAAAACTGCCAGGTTCGACCCTCGATGAACCTCGGCATTGATCGTTGTCCAATTGTTTAATGTGGTGTTGAACTCGAAACCGAGAGAGTACACGCTTCATTGACGACTAACGTTTCGGCGATGTCGCCTTCTTCAGAGTCTCACACTTGGGTGATTAAACGTGTTAAACCGCGCAGGCATGTGTGTATGACGGTACGACGTAGGACTTGCATGCCCTAATAATGCGGTGGTTCAATGGATGTGAGAGCGAGAGTAAGAGATGAGACAAGAGTTTTTTGCGAGACCAACCGGTCTATGTACATTCCACGCCCACACAGAAGGAACGAGCCGACCACAGCAGGCGCAAGGAGACCAACCCCGGTACCCCTTCTGGGTAGACCCGACGTGGTCCCAGCACACTCGTTTTAGATGAATGCTGCTGACTCTCTTGCTACTTACCTTAAGCCGAGGTGCGCCTCTGTGAAGGAAAGCAGACCAGCAGACCTCTTGCACAGCTCTTCTTCGAATGTCCCACTTGATCCAGTCCTAGTTTACCCAACATATCACAAGCACGTCCACACCTCCTTATGTGGGAAGTGCAAATGTAGAGTACCATGTCGGACTTCCTTCATCCATATTCTCTGCAGCCTCCCTTGGCTGGCAGTACAAACCGGGTCCACTACATTGTACACAACTTGGTCTTTAATGCAGGGTGCCTGTGCAAGAGCTTCACGCCGTGCCCTTACATTCTCCTGCAGACCACTTCTGCTGCGAGCACCATCGCCTTCCCAGAAATGAAGTTCAAGTTCATCAGTTGTGGATATCAGCTGCACTCAGATAAGGCGATAATGCCCAGTTGGGCCGCGCCTGGACCCGCGAGACAGTGTGGCTAAAGAGAATGGTGCTGTCTGGTCGAGGGCAGCGCCAATGCAGCTGCTCAATAGGGCACTGTGGCTGTGGTTCACTGTGGCTCAGGTGCATTGGCTTATTTTTATGGCTAGAAAAATGCTAATAGGTCAATAAGGCGGGTTCTAGCTGGCGTGTCATCAACATTAACAGCATTTCTTTTTGAGAGCTGAGCACCTTTTGAAACTCATGAAAACAATTAGTCAAGAACTGAACAGAACTGCAAGACACATGCGTATGTACTGATTTATTTATTGTGGGTGCCGACAGCGACACTAGAAACAAACAACCCAAGAAGAACCAAAGGAGATCAAGAATAGAAACTAAATCAACGCTAGCAATAAAGCAACAATTCAATACTCTACAATGAGAGAAGCATTAAATTGAACCGAAACGGTAAAACAACCATTCCATAATTATAAAGCCATAAACATGACAATCAACAAACTTGGCAACCTGCTCTTTAAAAGGAGCAAAGCTCAGTAACCAGCTGGAATACCTAAGAACTCTATTAAAACTTGTCCGTGTTCTAAAGCTGAAAACTTTGGTCTGACCGAACTACTAGTTGCACCTGTACTGACTTTGACACTGGCGCCCCTTGTGGAGGAGGGAACCAAAATGAGAAAATCCGAAATCCTGAGATTTGTGGTGGGCTTTTAGCGCCTTAAAGGCCATAAGTGAATCATATAGTATGGCAGGTAGTCGTCGAGCTGTCGTGCCAAGATTGATATCGAACGTTTATTCGGCTTACGTTTCGGCGTAACCGCCTTCTTCAGAGCCTGAAAAAGACAAGGGGAGTTAGAGAAATTGACCGTCCAAGAGTCATTTCAAGTTTCAGCCGTCTCAAAATCTAAAGGGAGAAAGAGACGAACCGCGAGGAGGACAACCCAACTGACCTTATGCAAACAGCCAAAGGCTGTGGAGTCACCCTTCAGATGGAGATAAATGTGGGTGAATGAGGTCCTCCCTTCAGGTCAGCCCCTCAACGACCATCTGGCTGGCGCCCCCCGGAGTCAAGCCCACAGAGGTCGGCAAATGGAGCCAACTCCTGGGTTATGTCCAACCGTTCCTCCTTGCTATTGATTGCGGGGCTCTTGAACGCAATCCACAGCGCCTCCAAGGCCTTGCGCGCTGCGATGTCGACCTCGCGAGCCAGGATTGTCACTGCCACTCCAACCACTGCGAAACTATGACTTCGCAGCCTATGCTCCCCAAGGGTGTGCTGACTTTGCACCTGTTGAGCACGTCCACATGCTCCTTCACCCTTGCCCAAGGTGGTCTGCCCGTCTCACCAACGTATTTCTCCATGCATTCAATGCAAGTTATGAGGTATACTGTTCCTGAAACCCTACACTCGCCTTCCCTGCCGAATGGGCAGACCACGCAGCACGCAGGAGGGCGTTTCACAAGCGCAGTCATAAAGACGGTAGCAAATCATATATTTTTCTTTTCCATTCTAAAGAAGATAGGGATAACCTCTTATTTCTGACGCACGAGCTAGGAATATCAGCGTATGACATCCTGGGGCCGGATTCATCAACGTTACTGCAGTAACTTTAACGGAGAACCGTAAACGAAAGCTCAGATAACTTGGCTTATCGCTCACCATATCGCTTGATAAGCCGCGTTATCTGAGCTATTTGCTTACAATTCTCCGTTAAAGTTACTGCAGTAACATTGATGAATCCGCCCCCCCCCCCCCTGAATGACCGCAAGAATAGTTTGCGTGTAAACGTGTTTTGAACTCTTTCGATTGCGAGAATATCTTTCTTCTTATGGGGGCAGAAGACTGTAATATTCCTCCCAAGTATGGGACGAATGTATAATTTACAGACTGAGCAAAGTGCTAACATCTGTAGTGTGAAGCACGTTGAAGATGTTATGCACTCTGCGATTGCCCTTATGGACAATAGAGTTGAAGTGTTCATCAATGCCTAATTTACTATGGTATGCCCAAATCCTTAACTTTGTTTACAACCCTGAGAGGAACTCCCGAAACAGTGTATTTCGGTGTTCTCTGTAACCTGCCGATACTCATAACACACGTTTTTTCGCAAGATAAAGGCAACTCGTTACTAGATGAACATTTAGCGACTCTACAGGGTGCGGCAAAATTTCCCGCGAACCTGAGCACTTTAATTTTTTAAAATTTCTTAGAAATTTTCCTGTTTCATTCGCCCAATATTTGTTGACGGAAAATTGTGGACCTTATACGTATTTGAGTACAAAATGGTTAGGCGTTCCATCCTACGAAGTGCTATTATCGAAATTCACAAGGCCGGAAAGCAAACGAGAGATATTGTTAAGATCCTTTCCGTGCCCCGAAGAACGGTTCAGGATACAGTAAAACGCTGCAAGGGATTGAAGACCGAAGAGGAAAGAAAAGGAAGAGGGCGTCCCACGACAGCTACCCACCGGAAAAATTGTAAAACTCGTGAGCGAACAGATCCGGAGAAACGCCAGGAGATCGATGCGCCAGATGGCAAAAGACGTAGGAATAAGCGAAAGGTCAATAAGGAAGATAATCAGGGAAAAGCCTAAGAAGTTCCCTTATCGCCTGCAGAAATGCCAACTCCTGACGGACACTATGAAGAAGAGGAGATTGGAAAGATGCAAAAGGTTGCTGCAACGATTCACGGTGGCACGCGCTCGAGACTTCGTCTTTAGCGAGGAAAAGATTTTCACGTTGAATCCAGTCTTCAACTCCCAAAGTGGGAGGATTATATGGGGACTCGGTACTGATGCTAACGCCAAAGGACGACTTCAGGAAAGTGCGAATGTGCCTCAATCCGTTATGGTTTGGGGAGGAGTGACATCTTCAGGAAAAATTCCACTTGTTTTCGTCGAAGCTGGCGTGAAAATCAACGCAGCAGTTTACAAGGATATCCTGGAAAAAGTTCTCAACCGTGGGCCGATTCCCACTTTGAAGGAGCCTACTGGTGCTTTCAACAAGATTATGCTCCAGCACATAAAGCGAAGGTGGTGCAGGACTGGTGCGCCGAGCAGCTCCCAGACTTCATCACACACGACGAATGGCCCTCTAGTTCTCCGGACTTTAACCCGATGGATTGTTCTGTGAGGGCCGTCTTAGAAAAAACAGCCTGCTCTACCAGGCACTCAAATTTGGACTCTCTTAAAGAAGCGCTTTTGAAATCCTAAACGAAATTGATGAACCGTACCTACGTGCCACATGCGATGCCTTTGCCAAACGTCTGAAGGACTGTGTGGAGGCTGAAGATGATCGTTTCGAAAACTGTTAGCATGCTTTGAATTGTCATGTTTGTAGTAGATAATTTTGATATTTAGAATTGACCTGCGAAGTTTGATTTCAAAATGCCATTGTATTTTCAGTGCACGGGTAATTTTGCCGCACTTTGTATCAATAGCCTTTTGAATGCCGGGGTCCGGAGAGCCGAAGTCATTGACCTGGACAGTTCTAAAAATTTTAATATCATCTGCGTACATGCAGCTATCAACCTGAACATCCAGAAACAGCTTCGGTAGGTCAGAGATGAAAATGTTAAATAACAACGGTGAGAGCACCCTACCTTGAGGGACCCACTCGTAACCGTATGCATGGCGGAGAAGGAATTCCGAATATGGACTTGGAAAGTTCTACTGCTGATGATGGAGGACAACCAATTTATAATACGACGAAGCACACCGAAACTGACGAGCTCATGGATTTCGATCAAATGCTCTGCTAAAGTCAAAAGACACAACATCAACATTACTTTTCGCGTCACAAGCTTTTGACCTCTGATTAAAACAAGATAAAGGGGCCGTCTCAACTGACGTCCCGAGCGGAAGCCATGTTGAACTGACGGAATGATCTGCTGTGACTCAACATGAGACACAATGTGCTTCTTCAATAGTTTTTCGAAGAGCCTACAGAAAATTGATGTCTGACTAATGGGTCTGTGGTTATACGTATTTATTAGAGATCATTTCATACAAACAAAGTCTTTGACCAAGATCGTCCACGCTGTGCAGCTCAGATCAAATAACGGCAATGCAGTATTTCACCATCATCCGTGTCCTTCGTCCATATCTACAGGCTCGTTTTCTTCGTTCTCGTTCTGATGAAGGTAATCTAAAATTATTTGAGGCATCCTTTCTGCTCATTTGGTCACAAAAACAATAACAAACAATCAATCAAAAAACGATAACCTTCTCTGCGAATAATGAGAGGATTTTATCGGTGATGAACATACCCATATCATCATTTTCCTGCATAACATGCCCTGGAGACGTCATCCCAGCCTGAGGTATTCGATAGCAAGCAACCACGCCGTCCTCGCCTCCCGAAACGAGATGCCTTCCAGTGGGAAGGAATGTTACCGTCATAGCCTTAAAATGCTTCTCATCATCGCCTTAGGTGACGTTCGAAGCTCCATCGTAGCGCTCGCGGCAGGATGATGAGCCCCCATACCGATTTTTCGCATCGTCCTATCGATATAGGTGCTTACCATTAAGCCGGGTGGCAACGCAGAGCTGGTGCTCTGAACGCCCCTAACATATCGGTGTAAGCAAGAAGGATTTGATAGCATAGAAGATTGACAATAAAAGCGACGTAGTAACTCACCGCTCCCATGTGCGGACTTGGAAGCTGCTGAAGAGCTGTCGCTTGTTCTATGTGCCAGAGGAGGATCTAAAAACTTCACACTTTGAACAACAATGGGCAGTAAACAGAAAACTCCGCAATCAGGCAAAAAGACAAGGAATATAGACGGCCTTGATCGACACCAAGATGCATCCGCATCCTAGTTTGTGGGACACCGCGGAGGCAATTTGATTGCTATTTGCCTTAGGCAATGGTTTGCGCTGCCCAGCTGATAAACAAGTCAGCGTTTTGCTATTTCCCATTCGAGTCTGGATGATATGGACGAGCTACCCCTCCTCTGACCCTGCTACCACGCGCCCTTCACAAGCACAAACCGCCCAGATAATACAACGCCCCTTCTTTGAAACTCGAAAGACAGCAGATGCGCGCCGCTTCTAACCGACCTGCTGGTTCGGGTTGTCAAAGACCATCGATCGGCATTGTCCGTTACCAGGTGCGTAAAGACGAGCACTTCTTCGCTCGTTGCCCACCTGCCTGCTGTGTGGCGAAGGGTCTTGCGGCGTCCGCAATCCTCCCTACCTAGCGCGTGACGTTTCTGACTTCCAACATCAGTTCCTAAATGGATACTAACGATGTAGTTTGTAAAGATGGATTGCCAGCATCATTTTGAGCTTGCCTCGCCACTGGATGCATGTGGCGCAGTCGGCTTCCCGCGTGCACCCTCAACCGATTGTTGGCTGGGCTCGTAGTGACGCCAACCATGCCTTCAGGGTAGCGTTTGTCTAACCATAAGAAGCATAAACAACAAGCTTCACGTAAGCAAAATATTCTAATCGTTCACCCATGTCGTTCCCGACTGCCCAACCTGGACAACCTAAAAGACCTTGGTAACTATCCTACCCATCCCATCGATGCACAGCTGGAGCTTCTGTAGGGAACAAGTCATATAATCGGTCAGACTCTGTGGACAGGTGAACTACCGAGTAGTGAGACAAAGTACCCCCAAGAGAAAGAGGGAGTTTCAGGATGGCCTCTCGTCGTCTTTTGTGAGCTACCAGTTCATCGAGTTCAAGCTCGTGACTTCATAAACGCGCAGAACATAACTTGTGCGAGCGCTTGCACAGCCGGATGCAATGTGTATGGATGGCAATCAGAGCCCATAAGCCCGCGCACCAATGAAGGTATAAAAGATTGTTCGTTTGTTGGCATTCGCTTAACTCAGCAAATAAGGTTATTCTTGACGCGACTTTCTCTTGTTTACCATTAGTTCACATGTTGCATAGTACAACTGTAAGGCCTTGTTTAGTGTGCGTGCGACACGCGATGCGATGCCATGTGTAAGGGCTCGTTTAGTGTGCGCGCGACGCGCGTCGCGTGCACACTAAACAAGGCCTAAGCTGGCCAGATCGCTGGGACGACCAAGCATGGATAGAGTCAACAAGAAGTGAAACAACTGCAAGGCCAACTAAAAGATAGCAACAGTTTCCAAGATAAAATGACGCGCACTCAGCACTCCGCAAGCGATTTCCTTACAGAACGAAGAGGGCCTTCAATGAAAACACCTCGAGGTCACGTAGGGAATCGCCCTAACGAATCTAGATTGGATGCGAAGAAAAAGAAGGCCCAAGTTCCACTCAATAGCTAACGCGACAGATTTGCGAGGTCTCAAATAACAGGGCTTCAAAATGGAGAAACAAGTAGGAATGAGTGGCAAGCTCTGATGTGATAAAGTATGATTGAATGGTGACATAATTTGCTATTCGCAACGATTAAAAAACGCCCTCGAAAACATCAGCCCTGTTGCTTACCTGGCCATCCAAACTGCTACTTGCAAATCGAGTTCCGTCAGCACGATCATCTACTGCTAAAGACAACACAGAACTGCGATGTCCGCAGTAAACACGCTCCACCTTTGGTCGCTCGCCATTTCTGCAACTTCAGAGATTCCAAAGGCACCTACGCAATTTATGAGTAGAAAAAGGAACACTGCAACAGCGTGAACACAAGCGGAAACGGCTAACTGACACGGAATGTAGCTTAATCGTCTTGTCGTCGGAGCCGGTCAATATCTCATCATCTCCAGGAAGGAACGCCAGAGCACGTATCCGTTTTGAGTGCGCTGAAATCCTTGCACTTCGAAAATTTCAAATCGACTGATAAGCACAAATTCTCAGCTGTGGGGAAAACCTTGAACATGCCGAACTCATACACGTACACGTCCACAAAGTATGATTTTTCGTTCCAGCCGCTACAGCGAAGTGCACCCCTGGCAGACATGTCATTTCTGCTGCTTGCTCTATGCGATTATGATGCCTCGAGAGTTCAACCACGTTCTACCGAAGGAGTTGCTCACAACTCAGCACTCTTTTCATGGAAAGAACGCCAAGTGCAGCCAACATGAATTTTAAACCTGGATGTGAAAAACACCTCACGATACCGTCGAAATGTGGAGAATATTCTTTCGCTTAACACCGAGAAGGGGCAGGCCAGAAATATTTGAGCGCAGTACCAAAGGTGTCTTCTCATCCTTGACGAGCGTCACATAGGCATATGTTATATTCCCACAGGAGCATCCGCGGAACGTCCGCGGATCAAGGGAGCACCGCGGACGGCGGGCGTGGCGGGCGCGGCGATTGGCCAGGTTAGGGATCTCAGCGCGATTCCCGCCCATCCGCGGAAGCTCCCGCGGGAGTATTACTCAGGCCATAGAGAAGGTATGTTACCGTAATGTGTCTGAACAGAAACAAGCACGCCATTTTGGCGTTGATGAGCGCATTGTAGGCGGTGGAACCTCGCTTCGAATACCCCGTTAGACGAACCATCGTGCATAAATGCAAGAAAATCGTCTGCACCTCTACAAGAAGAGCAATCATTGCGAAAACAAACAGTTTGCCAGTGAATAGAATGATGGAGAACGCCGTTAGCACCAGAGAATGATGGGCAATGTACTCCTTCGAGTTGTGCGCCTCTCCGTCAATAATCATGTCCATGAGATCGTAGATGAAGTAGCCTATAGAGAGCAAGAAGAATATTGAGCAGAGTAAGCTGTGTAGTCGTATGGTTCCTTTGCGTAGTTTGAGTCCGAGAAGAGACTGAGTAGACAGCCAAGTGACGAGATGACCGCATGAGTGAAGGAGACCACTAGAACGGGGAAGATGCGTACCACCGCACCGATACGCCTTCTGCTCCGAAGTCCTTCATCTCCAGATTGCTTCTGAATCCCCCGATGATCCGAGTTGTGTTCTGCCTCGGTGTGTCGATACTGCTTCGGCTTGAGTATCTCATCTCGCAAAGGCGACCGTCGGTTTGCTAGCACGCAAATGGTCCCAGAACAAGGTGCGCATCTTCCCCGTTCTAGTGGTCTCCTTCACTCATGCGGCCATCTCATCACTTGGCTGTCTATTCAGTCTCCACTCGGACTCACGGACTCAAACTACGTAAAGGAACCATACGAGTACACATCTTACTCTGCTCTATATGTCTTCTTGTTCTCTATAGGCTACTTCGTCTACAATCTCATGGACATGCTTATTCACGGAGAGGCGCACAACTCGAAGGTGTTCATTGTCCATCATTCTCTGGTGCTAACGGCGTCCTCCATCATTCAATTCACTTGCAAACTGTTTGGTTTCGCAATGGATGCTCTTCTTGTAGAGGTGCAGACGGTTTTCTTGCATTTACGCACGATAGTTCGTCTAACGGGGTATTCGAAACGAGGTTCCGCCGCCTACAATGCGCTCATCAACGCCAACATGGCGTGCTTGTTTCTGTTCAGAAATAATTAAGGTTCGAAGAAGTTACAACTCACTAACTGCAGGCACGCCGGCGTACCAGGGCCTTAGAAGGGACAAAGCGTTCGTTGCAAAATTAGGCAGATGTCGCTCCTACATTTAGCGCATTTGTTTACAAGACTATGGGGAACGAGCGGAACATATGAAAAGGCGGGGGGTGGCTGAGTGGTGCCCCTTCCGCAACTTATACTGCTCTTGTAACTGCGCCGAACGCTCATGCTACTTCTCGCATAATTTAAAGTCTTCTTTCATTTAAATAGAGAAAAGGATACTTGGCAGAGAACTGGGTGTTGTAGTCAGAGACAAGGGCAATTGTTTCCATTGAGGGGATTTCAGGATCCGTCGTCAAAAATACAAGCTTCGTTTTCGAAAATATACATATTTCCGTACACTATGCTATCTCATTCTAGCCTGCTAGAGGCGAGGTTCTACTTCACAACTAACTTAGGAGCTCGCCACGCTTGCGGCCAAGGTCACCGCAACCAACTCCATTCTCTTGTCTTCAGACACGTAACCCAGAGGTATGAAAGAGGGTTGCTGTACTTACGATTATATTAGGCAATAGCCGCCCGTCTATGGAAAGAATGAAGACAATCAACCTTCAAGTACAACAGTGATCTCACACGATTCCTACGATGAATCTTTTATATTAGGGTGGGCCAAAATGTACACGCCATTAAGGTCAATGACCTTGCAGCCATCGACCAGCCAACTTCCTGATCCCATTTTTCCAGAACTGCTTAGGCCTAGTGCTGATCCACTGCTCGTTATGAATGTCGAGGACTGCTTGGGTCCTTGTGTCCCTTCCGACCATGAAGTCCCATAGGCTCAAAAAGTAGGGGTAGTCGCATGGAGAGATGTCCGGCGAATCCGGTGGGTGAGGTATGTGAACGTAGCCTAGCGGAGGTCGAGCGTTCTACCCCCTCGTCCCCCAGGCCCGCCCACCACAACCCCCTGGGCTTGCTCGAGAGTCCCGTGGCTGCCTTACGAGATAGTAGAGAGGCAGACATCTGCCACGCCTCTGTTTAAAGGGCGGAGGGGGGGGGGGGGTAGAACGCCACTCCACCTGGCCCAGCTGAGCAAGCTTATCCCTGGTCACTTTTGCCCGAAGGGGTGCGGTGTTGTCAAAGAGGAGGACCTTCTTGAAGCGCTGAGACCGAATAAGTACGAGTCGCCGGTCCATCTCTTCTATTTCGTTCACCATGGTCTTGGAGTCCGTCGTGCTTTTGGAAAACAGCTTCCAGTATACCGGTCCATGGGCGCAGACTCAAAGGCTCAGAAAGTGCTTCTTGCCGTGAACATCCCGCCGAACGAAGGTCGTAACAGGTCACCAGGCCTCACCCAGACTCGCTTCTTGGCAGAGTTTAGGTAGAAGATGCACTTAGTGTACTGTAACATGTACTTAGTGTACTTAGTGTTACCTGTATTTTTCAATTGTAAAGTTTAGTTGCTAGTACAAGTTAAAACACATTTTTAAAAAATATTTCGCTCAATACAGTACTAGCAACTAAATTAATTAGTTACCATCTTCACTAATGAGCATCGGGGTAACTAATTAAAAATATGTTTTCTATGAAGATAGAGGCGAAACAAAACATGTTTAAGTTATTGTTAGCTGTCGTTGTTTTAGATGATGTTGTTGTCCTTTGTTCAAAATTGTTGTGTCATTGTGTTTTATGTTATTGAAGAGCTATGAAAATAATTTTATTAAATAATAATATAATAATTATCTAAATACTTTTACGTATAGATTTTCACCTAATTCTATGTTATCATCTTGCGTGACTCATGAGTCCAGGCTGCTCGGGATTGGGAATTGGGCGGGATTTGCGCGACACAGGTCGATTCGTCAGAATGGGTTTCGGCATGAGACAACTTCTCAGGTGACCTTCAGTAAGTAGCAAAAAACATACAAATACGAGAAGTACGAAACCGGACTCCGGTCAAGACATATTTGGGCACGGCATGGACAGTCTCATTACTTTTGCCACCCTCCCCCCCCCCCCCCTAATATTAAGCCAAGCGAGCCCTGGAAGCGAACTATGGAATCGTTGGGTGCGGTTGGGTGCGCAGTGGTAGTGGTCTCGCCTCATAGGTGCGCTAATGGTTTGGTTCGCGCATAGCGCGATAGTTCTGCAGTTTTTTCACCATTTGCTTGCTAGGTTCCACACATCTTCAAGTGTTAACAGTGCTGTAGGTGCTAAGTACTCCACAGTTTTTGTTAGTAACTGTTTCACTAATATACATACCAGTATAATATATACACACTTAAATAATAAACACTAATTTAATGGCGTACGAAAGTTGAACGCCAGTTATACGTAGGCAAGGCGTACGTGCTAGAGGTAGGAAAGCAATTTTCCCAGAACCATCGCCTAGGGCCTATGTTATACTTCGGTGACGCTGTTGTCAGCGACGTCGGTGACAGTGTTCCGCGGGCTGCTACGCATTGCATAGCAGCCCGCGCAACATAGCGTCGCCGAAGTTTAACATAGGCCTAGGGAGGTTACTTACGATACTGATCACGAATTGGACGTTCGTCTTTGATAATATGATGGACCACAGAAGATTACAGGGCATAGTACGTGCGCTGGAAACTCCCTGTTTTTAGTGACTGATAGACCACTTATTAGGGGCGGGGGCCAAAAGTAATGAGACACCCCGTGGCGTGTCCACATATCTCGTGGCTGGAGTCTTGTTTCGTGCTTATCGTATTTGTATGTATGCATAATACTTACTAAAGCCCATCTGAGAAGTTACCAGTTCCGCCCTTTCCAGAAGCATGCCAAAACCGCAGTCTGTCTCATGTCGAAACCCCAGTCTGACGAGTCGACCTGTGTCGCGCAAATCTCGCCTAATTTCCCAACCCCGAGCAGCCTGGGCTCAATATTCACGCAAGATGAGAAGTACGTCTTCTACCTTAACGCTGCCAAGCAGCGAATCTGGGTGAGGCTTGGTAACCTGTTATTAACCTTCGTTCGGCGAGATGTTCACGGCGAGAAGCGCCTTTGGAGCTTTTCGGTCTGCGCCCATGGATCGGTTTACCGGAAGCTGTTTCCCAAGAGCACTACGATGAACTCCAAGGCCATGGTGAACGAAATAGAAGAAATGGGCAGGCGACTCGCTCTTATTCATTCGCAGCGCTTCAAGAAGGTCCTCCTCTTCAACAACTCCGCACCCCATCGGGAACAAGTAACCACGGATAAGCTTGGCCAGCTCGGCTACGTTCACATGCCTCACCCACCGTATTCGCCGGAAATCTCTCCATGCGACTACCACTACTTCTTGAGCCTACAGGACTTCCTTGTCGGAAGGGACACAAAAACCAAAGAAGTCCTTGACAACCATATCGAGCAGTTGATCAACACCAGGCTCAAGCAGTTCTGTAAGGATGGGATCAGGAAGTTGACTGAGCGATGACAGCAAGGTCATTGCCCTTAATGACGAATACATTCCTCAGCACCGTTGAGTTGTAATTGAGTTATAAAGAGATAAAGATTTTTTCATTTTGTCTCATTACTTTTGCCCACCCCCCTAATACATGAAATTAGGACGACATTGTCCCCCCAATACTGGGGACAGACTTGACCCCCAGTACTGCGTCTAATTCCAAAGCGAACCTTAAGTTCGTATTACGCACCATAAGTAACCCACGACTTTTTTTCGAAATCTGAAAGTACAACAGTTTCGATGAGTCCCACTTCTTCAAGCACTTCCTGCATAACTGGCATTGAAGTTTCGTACACCTCACGATTTCGATGTAATAAGGATCAATGATAAACAACTGACGGGGAGCTCACACCTGAAAGCTTATAGCGTGACAAACCCTTGAAAAAAGTGCTGAACCCAGACACTCCATTACCAAACAGGCAACAAAAATGCAGAAGCAAGTCAGTCTGAGAGAACTGAACCCTTGTACTACCTTTCATGAGCTGCGCCACTAACCCTCTCGCTAGCGTTGCCGTCGGAGATTCTATAGCGTAAGCTTCCCCTTACTCGAAAGCACTGAGGACTTGCCCAAAATGAAGCGCACTTCCATACCTAATTAAAGATGACGGTTCTCCCTACGTGACTTGCTTTCGCCATTCAAACATTCGCTCCAGACTCTTCCCTGCTAGCCCTTACAATGGAATTCCCATCATAACAATCTCGTACTGTGTACTGTTTGCTGACAGGCGGCAGCCAACAGCCGAAAAGATCCATGAAGAAAAATCCGAGGGCCATCAAGGAGTACTTTTTCCCTTACCTTCAATGGTCGTCTCTGTTTTTAACGTTTCCACGTCTAATATGTGCAGCACTCCTTCGAAAGTGGACACAGCAAGACGGCGATTGCTGCTACCCTACCCATAAACAGAGAATTCAATTCACGATGAAATCAGACAGCTCACCAGAAAGGTAAAATAGAAAACTCACGTATGCCAGAGTTCCGACAGTTTTGACAGTTGGAAACGGCTCCTGCCGGGAAACTTTTCCGCTGAGGTCGATTTCCTTCAAGAAACCGGAGAACCCGGCTGAAAGTGGAAAAGATATATTTCGTTCCAAGCAGCATGTACATCGAAAATATACTTGTTATATAATTGGCTTTGCTCTTAGCGATCCGTACATGCCATGCTTCCATCACTCCAAAGTCGTGGGGCATAACCACAGGGCCCTCATCGCCAAGAATGATTTCGTAAAACATGGAATCGATTGTCACAAGGCAGATACCTAAACAGTCACAAAGAATCCGCCTGAAGTCAGGGCGGGCTAGTGCTACTAAATGGAAAACCTACATTTGCCATCACTGGTAACATCGGCGGACTGTATGGCTGTCCTCCACTCCTGTATTTCAATTTTACAAGTCAGAGACACAGCTCCGTTGACTGACTCGTCCCTAAGACATGCAACATATACCATTTTCAGGTCGAATTGGACACTTTTCAAATCAAATTGGATACTTTTCACGTCAAATTGGACACTCCTCTAAGCTCGCCTAAGACTTTTTAAATCAAGGAGAACTTTCCGAATTGCAACAATCTTTATACAGGTTGAACTACAGGCATTAAAATGGTTAGAAAAAATTGTTGTTCCAGGAAAATTTAGAATAACTTTTTTGAATTTTTTTCTTTAGCTGCCCAAATGAGTGTAATAATTTTATAAAATTTTTACCTTTGGAGAAAAAATAACAATTCGTATTTTGTTTTAAAGCGCAGCAAAGCAGCAACGATAAAGTGCACTAAAAGACCGGATTGCGCCATGCACGCCGAAAGCTCGTCGCGATTTTTATTTGATTGATAGTGTAAATGTTGTTTACATGGAATTACGAGGTATGCGCGTTCTTAACAATTGTACTTGTTGCATTGACTACAGTTTTTTGTTCAAAGAAAATTTTAGTATGTTTTCTTTAAACCTTTAATTCACTTACCCAATAAGTGAACACTTTATTTGAAATTTTATAAAATTCTAGTTCTTCGTGGAAATATAATGCTCGATAGCATGTTTTAAAGAACAGAAAGCCGGAACATTTTAGTGCCAAGAGATGAGATTACGCCATGCACTCGTCCAAGACGACTGATTGATTGTGTAAATGCTGGTTACATGAAACCACAAGGTGGGGATATGCCCGTTCTTCACAATTGTAATTGATGTATTTATTCACTTTGTATTACATTCTCTTACCTACACGGAATGGAAAAGAAGAATACTGCTTGCGTAGATTTATATCATGTATATGCTGATTATATTTATAATTATAGTTAATTTATACATACTTGTAGATAATGCAACAAGTACAATTGTTATGAATGCGCACACCTCGTAGTTCCGTGTAAACAGCATTTACACTATCAATCAATTAAAAATCGCGACGAGATTTTCGAGAGCATAGCGCAATCCGGCCTTTTAGTGCAATTTATGGCTGTTGCTTTGCTGCGCTTTAAAACAAAATTTAATATGTTATTTTTTCTTCAAGAGCAAACCTTTTGTAAAATTATTACACTCATTCGGGCAGCTAAAGTAAAAAAAAATTCAAAAAAGTTATTCTAAATTTTCCTTGAACAAAAACTTTTTCTAACCATTATATTGAGTCTGTAGTTCAACCTGTATAAAGGTTGTTACAATTCGGAAGAGTTCACTTTGATTTAAAATGTCTTAGGAGAGCCTAGAAGAGTGTCCAACTTGACGTGAAAAGTGTCCAATTTGGTTTGAAAAGTGTCCAATTCGACCTGAAAATAGTATAAATATGAAATTAGTCTGAAGCGCGCTGCGTACATGACAAAAACCCAAAAGAAGTTGTATGTTGACTACAAACTAGAATTACGCCCTCAGAAAATTTTCGACTATTCAGAACAATTCGAATACCGAAAATTTTCGAGGATCTGAATTCAAATACGCTCAAAAACTGAATACTCAAAATTCGATTGAAAGTCATTCGAATAAGTATTCCAATAATTTAATTCGAATTTGAATATTCATTCAATTGGGTGTAACTACACTAAAACCTTGGCTAAACGTTGCTGCTGTTTTCACATTTTTTACACGTTTTGTTTCAAGCTTATAGAGGCTTTGATCGAGGTAATAAGCTGCAATAAGCTTCCAACCACGTCTGGTGACGCGTCAGCTGAGTCTTCTCCTGGAGGAAAAAAACAACACAATCAGAGATCTTCGAAGCCAAAACGAAAAACTTTGTCAAACAATCACGCGGTTAGAGGCTAAGAATTCTTCTGCTGTTTTCGTGGATGAATTTGATCAGACTGTTCGTTCTGAGTCGATGGTAAAGAAATTTTCCGAGGATGAGTCAGAACGTAGGAGGTCAATTATAATTGGTCGTTTGCCAGAGGTTAGAAATGTTCGGATTCGTGATCGTGTCTGTCAGGATTTTGAGAATGTTTGTAATATTTTACACTTTTTGGGTGTCGAATGCTATCCGGTTGCAGTCTATCGGCTTGGTAGACCTATTATGGATGGCAATAGGCTCCTTAAGGTGATTTTGCCTTGTTCTAAGTTTCAAAGATTTGCGGTCGAGCGAGCGAGTCGATTGCGCTTCTTCCCTTTGAAGGGCGTCTACATTAGACCCTCTCTCAGTTTCGAGGAGCGGAATCGTCAACGCAACTCAGGAGCTGCTCGTGAGCCTGCTCCATCGCAATCTCCCAACGCGGCAGTGGGGTCGGGCTCACAGTGTTCCTTGGTCGCGTCGAACGACCTCTCCAACTCTAGCCATTCAACTCAAGCCATGAGTGCTTTAAACTAGGAGCTTCTTCGCAGAAATTTTACAGACAGTTGTCATGTTTTTACTCGAATGTCCGCTCTATTGTCAAAAATGCGCATCATGTGGATCTAGTTCTGAGCTCGAATTTTGATATATTCGTGTTTACGGAAACGTGGCTGAAGTCTCAACATGTTTTGTCAACTTTGTTGATGAATATTGGCTTGGATTATTTTGCCATACGCTGCGATAGAAAGAAAAAGGTGGGAGGAGGTGTAGCCATCTTACTTAAAAAAGGTATTGGCGCGGTGGAGGTTTTCTCACTATCGGTTGCAGGCGCCTACGAACTTCTCGCAGTGGACGTGATTCTTGAGTCATGTAAAGTTAGATTCATTGTAGTGTATCGTGCTCCATCGTGTAAATCGGAGCAGAATAGACAATTATCTACGTCTGTTAGTGATCTTTTGGAGTGTGACCACCCAACAGTTTTATTGGGTGATTTTAATTACCCTGATATTGACTGGGGGGCTCCGCTGGCGTCGGCGTCAGCTGATGGCAATATCTTTGCAGAAATGGTAAGGAGCCACAATTTGGAGCAATTGGTGAAAAAGCCTACAAGGGGCAGCCATGTACTTGATCTCTTGTTTTCTTCGGAAAAATCATTTGTCGATGAAGTTTCTGTTGGTCCCCCGGTGGGATTGAGCGACCATAATTGTGTGAAGTTTAAGTTATGCTGCTCTTATGTGGAGCCTTCGTACACATATTGTCGACAATTCAGTAAATGTGATTACAATGAGGTCTGCCGCTTCCTTGCTTTGATCCCATAGAGAGAGACTTTTGATTCGATCTCTAGCATTAATGAAAAATATGAATTCTTTATTAAGGTTCTCTCTTTTGTGGTGGATAGCTTTGTTCCTTGGGGGCGTGTAGAGGCTAGACATTCTGTTTTGCCTCCATATTTGCAGAGTATGCTTGATCATAGGGATTATTTGTTTAGAGTAGCCAATGAGAACCGTAGAGCCGAGGATTGGGCAAAATTTGATGGTTATAATAGGAAATTTCGGAAAGCACTATTAAAGTATAACAGTAATACGGAAAGGAGGTTGCTGGAATCGGGCCGGAGGGATAAGTTCTACAAATATTTGAGTAAGAGGCTGAGAGTAAATGGTTCGGTGGGTTGTCTGTGTAAAGATGGTTGGATAGCGAGCACGGACAAGGACAAGGCGGAAGTACTGGCTGACAAATTCTGTGAAGTTTATCAGGAGGACGATTTTGAATTGCCTAACTATAATCCGGATGTTTGTGAGCCTATGCTCTCATTTCCGTGGTTTGATGCGAAACAGCTTTATGAAGTCATTTGCAACTGTTCAGATTCATCTTCTCTTACTCCAGATGGGATTCCTCCTTCATTTTTTAAAAACACTGCTCATGTGGTGGCTGGTCCACTAGCGTACATTTTCAACCAATCACTAATGAGTGGTGAGGTACCGCAGCGTTGGAAGCACTCGTATGTAACTCCTATTCTAAAGAAGAGCCCAGCGAGTGATGCTAGTAATTACAGACCGATCAGCATCACGTCCTTTCCATGCCGTATTTTTGAAAAAGTAATTAAATCTCATCTATTTGACTACTTGTCCCGAAATGGAGTAATTCCTGATTGTCAGCATGGGTTCGTGCCTGGAAAATCAGTTGAGACAAATATGCTTGAATGTCTAGATGATTGGACAGCTTGTCTTGATTTGAAAAGAGGGTGCGACATAATATACTTGGATTTTTCAAAAGCGTTTGACCGGATAAGTCATTTGAAGCTGGTATATAAATTAAAACAGCTAAAGGTGCACCCGGTTATCTGTAATTGGATAAATGAGTTTCTGACCAATAGGACATTCCAAGTAAGAGTGGGTACGTCCTTCTCCACTATTAGACATGCTAAAAGTGGGGTTCCTCAAAGAGGAGTCTTGTCGCCACTATTGTTTGCTGTTTACACCTCTGATATTGCCAAACAATTGGAGGACATCGGGGTAGTGGTTAAGCAGTTTGCGGATGACATTAAAATTTATCGGGAGGTGAACAACCTGAATGACTGGTGCATACTTCAGAAAGGTATTGATTTTATGGAACTGTGGTCCCGTACTTGGCGGCTCCCGCTAGCTCCTGAAAAAACGTTGTATATGAGACTAGGTACGTCGGAAGCGGCTGGGGACTATCTAATTGAAGGGCACCTTATTTCCGGAGTAAAGTCTGTTAAGGACCTGGGTTTTGTTTATGATGATAAGCTTGACTTTTCAGAACATGTACGAATGATCTATAGGAAAGGATTAATGAAACTGTTTCAAATTTTCAAAGGATTGTCAACTAAGGATACAAAAGTGATGACGATGGCATATAAGGTGTATGTCAGGCCAATTCTTGAATTTGGCTCTGCAGTCTTTTCTCCTGGCAAAAAGAAAAATGTTGTGATGCTCGAAGCGATCCAAAGAAAGTTTACTAGAAGAGTGGTGATTAGAGCAGGTGGTTTTTTGCACTCCAGAATCCCTCGGGCTAGTATAAGGAATAGCTACTTAGGACTACATACTCTGGAATCACGTCGCAAGCTTCGAGATGCTTGTATCGTCTTCAAATTGCTGAATGGAAGCATAAAGAGTAGTATCTCGAAATCCTTTTCCGTGTTTCCATCCGTAACTCGTGGTGGCGCAATTAAGCTATCCTTTGCAAGGCCCAGGTCTAACCTTCGTGCATTGTTCTTCGCGTGTAGAGCGCCAGCAGCCTTTTGTAAGCTTAAGATTGGAGTACCTGCCTCCTCGCAGTCATTTGTTGCGTTCAGGAGTATGGCAAAACGTAATCTGCTGAAGTACTAGTTTTAGCTAAGGTGTGTTAGAGTTGCTTGTTGTTTGGTATGTTGGTTTCCTTTTAAGTTCTCCTTGTGTTTGTTCGTATATTCTCTGACGTGTGTCTTATATGCACGTAGAAATAAATAAAATAAATAAATAAAATAAATAAACCATACCCCTTGCGGCCAGTCGGGAGTCGACCTGCACCCCTTGCCTTTCGAGTAGGATTGTGCCTGCCTCTGCCAGCACTGTGCCCGCACAGAAGACTTCATTGGGACTGACGTGCACGTGGTGTGGCTGATGGAATGCCCATGTATGTTCAAATGCATAGGCGTTGCCTCTTTCTATGCGGCAAGGGCCGTACCAGCAGACCCATGATGCCTAATTTTTATCCAGTAGGATATAGGAGCCCTTAAAAATACGCAGAGTTAAAGTAGCATGCCAGAACAAGAATGCTAGCCCACTACAACACAACCGCTCTCTCTCCGAACGCAGCATCCACAATATCCTCATGACCTGTCGGCACTCACTCGTGGGGTGTGTGTGAACATGCGATTTCTGGCGAGCCGCCACTGGCGCAGTGCTTTTATGTTGGCTGTTACGTAACACTTGGGCATCTCACAGTGGAAACATTTGCATGTGCCTTCGATTAGGTCACCCGATTCCTTCTCGAAATAATGATTTGCTCTGCTTAAGGACACCGCAGCACTCTTAAATAGCTGAGCAGTGGCGGCATAAGAGGCATATGCGGTCACAAGAACGGTAGATGGAATGACTTTGGCAACATGCGCTATATAAACGTCGTGCTTGCTGCAACGTGCTTTCGTATGCTCTGCTTGTTCCCCCTCATCCGCGATCTCAGCATGAAGTCGGCTGAACTGAAGGCTTTACTGCCATTATTCTAAATGTTACGGGCGTTGGATCCCAACCAAGTCCTATCTAGTGCCCCCGAAGGAATCCGTACATATAGGATCTCAGAAAGCATCTACAAATGTCAGAGAAGTTTTCACGCGGACGCCACAATAACTCACATTCGCCAAAGCTTCACCGAGTCGTGACCAACTGTGACCAATCCAACAATTCCATTACCAGCACGGAACGACCATACTCCAACCAATCCACGACCGTGAGCTGAAACAGCTTTGCATTCGAAAACAAACGAAATTTAAGAAACCAAACAAAATGTGTCGTGCTACGGAGTATGAAGAGCCAGGGAATAAATCGTCCATTGTTCTAAAACAATTTTCCGGGAATAAAGTTGAGCATTCTACAACCGAATACTTGAAAACTGGAGCGGCGAATAATTAGTGAACAACACATGAAGACCCGCTGTACAACAAAATTCGTTGTCATGAAACTTATAAGAGAAGCGCTTCAACATAAGCTTCTCCGCCAGGCATTTTGGAAAGAGAACTAGGTCATTCGAAAGGCCGTTGAATAATATTAAAGAATAAAGGAAGGCGCTACTCAATCGTCTAGGGATGCGCCACGTATTCCACTTCTACAGCATGTTAAACAATTCTGGTAGCATTCACCAGCTACGGAAACCGGAAGGTTTGGTTGCTCAAGGCGGGAAACCCGAACCAAGAGCCTGGTATCGGGTACACGCGACAGCCGGCATCTCCTCCGACTGCGCCCCACGTGCCCTGAATAATATTAGCTCTGACCACACTACAGTTGCCATGAATAAGGGAGGCAGGAGCCATACGAAACCAGATTTAATGTTGTTCACCTATCCACAGCAGTCGAATAGCACGGACGGACCAGTGGTGATGGTGGTTGAGTTGTAATAGTTCCTAGCAGTTTCTACAGTCTTGTGCTGGCAAAGTGCTTTTAAATTTGATCCCGATTTCAGAGGTGGATTTCTCCTAAAATGGTGCGGTGCGATACGTATTTTCAATTACTGGAAGCGAGCCTGTGTTGTTCAACTACCCCATTTCTCAGTGTTAGAAGATGGCAATAGAAAAATTGGCTCTATGCGCGTTGGTAGCGTGTAGTCCACATAAGCTCAGGGACTCCAATCGAATATTAAGTTACCAGGTTTGGACGTATGAATGGGGGCTTTGCCCCAAGCACCGAGAATAGAACGCCCGACCGCCTTCCTTTCTTATTTAGGCCTTCTTACTTTCATTATAGTAAAACACTGGCTTTACTATATAGAATAATAAAGCATGTAAATATAGGGAAGAATCTTTAAAACTGCTCCTATGAAGCCTGTAGTCATTCGCATGTACGCGATTTATTCTCCGAAGTTCCCGTTCTATATGTGGCGAGAACTAGATCGTGAAAGCCCGAATCTGAAGTGTTTAATCTGCAGAAACAAGGGAGAACAAGGGAGACGGGAGAATTGGCAACTATTGCCCGATCTGCCTGCTGTCCCAGTCTACAAGCTGTTCACTCGAGTCACCCTGAATAGAATCAACCGAACGCTGGACGAAAAACAGCCATGCGAACAAGCAGGAGTGGACTCAGCACGATCGCTCAGTGACGCTCTTCGTGTCCCGACAGAGAAGAATCCATTGGAGCACACTGGCACGCGGCAGCAAGGAATGGAGACGCTGTTGCCGCATGCTCGAGCAACTAGATGATCAACGGGACGACAGGTCATACAGGTGATTCCTGCAGTCATTCACCCTCTCGTCAGTAGTCGCAAAAGTGCACATCCCACCCCTCCAAATACGCACTGCGCCTAAAATTTCAATGGAGTCGGACAACAGTCGGATAAAGAGATGTTAAGCAAACATGCTGATCCGCGCACCGTATGTGCCAACTATATGATATTTCCGCCACTAAGAAGATCGCTCGACTGATCAAACTCTATCATAACCATGATACAATCTTTAAAAGAGGTACAATCACGAAGCGCTGCAGGAGTAAAACCGAGATTTATCCTAGTCGGAGGTAGCATCGCTATTATAAAATCGAAACAAATGCAAGCAGTATGAATTCTCCCGGTTAGTGATTAGTGGTTAGTAAATTGCGAAGGCCCTCTCGCAGGCCAGGTCACGGTTCTCCCTTTGGAAACTAGTTTGCTTTCAGTCCTCTCCTCGTTGTCAACGAGCTAGAGTGGAGTGTCCCTCCACTAGGATAGAACCGCGAAACGGTTCAGCTCGGTCCCGCCAATTCCATACATTGTTCTAGACTACAAATTCATGACGTAACTCACGTAAATCACATGGAAGTTTGTTGCAGTTAACGTTCTTCAGCACGTTTGCTTCCAACGCCTAATTTTTTTCGAAATTGGGAAGATGTCCATTTGTGGATTGCAGAAAACTGAGAAAACGCAAACAACGAAAATATACTTCTAATAATGAAAAATGCCTACGCGCCATTGCAGGAGACGATAAGACACGAAGTCGAAATCAAACAAAAAAGAGCCGACAAGTGCATGTTGCTGAGGCTGCAAATTAAGAAGGGTGCAAATAGGGTCCGGGGGGGGGGGGGGGGGCTCACCATAGCATGGCGCGGCGGGCCGTCGTGGCGAGTAGCTACATACAGAGAATGTGAATGCAGTCTTACCTCTTCGTTTCGATTATAGGTCCGCGTCTTATGTGCTTCTTAATTGGACAAGGGAGGAAACTCCAGGATGTAGGCAACTTTAGCACGGATGCGTCATTTGAGCCACACCCTGAAGTCCTTTTCCCTGCCTAAATCTGTGAGCACAGAACAGAGTTACAGCATTGTTTGTCTGTTTTCTTTACTATCAGTGTACCTTGTCTCGTTTTTTTTTCGTGTTGGTGACACTTTTTATAAAGTGACCCCGGACCCTATTTGCGTCCATGAAGCCTTCACATTCGGTAGTCTCCGTGGCCCAGTTACTGATTACCACGGAATTGGCATGCCGGTACTGATCCGGAGACGTGGTAGTCCCGCAACGGTGCTCTTACGGTAACAACTTGAAAATGTGGCACTCTAGTGGAACGTCACGTTCTCGGACTGTGCCGAACAAGTACCTGTCCGTTTTAGTGGTGTGACGAAGTAGAAAAAGCATATACCGTTCTTTTGTTTGCAGATCACGGTATAATCGTCAACCTCGTCTTGGTCGATCATCGCAACCATAATCGGATCTCGAAATGACTTCCAATGTCCTGAAAAGGGAGTACATTCGTAGGCACCACAGGAATTACACAAAACCACGACGAATATAAGCGGCTCACTTAAAATCCTGTACTTTGTTGCACTCGACGCTACACTTACAACGCTGAACTTTTCACGGACGAGTTGTCTGGGGCGGAGCGATCGTTGCCGGAGAACTGGTCCGCTTGGCATAGTGCCGAGGCGGCGCGCGGTTTTTCGTCGTGTCGTCTCGTGCACTCCACGCCTCCCTGTTCGCTATACCCCGGAGTCCCTTCCCTAGCCCAATCTGGAGAGTCACTCTGCTCATCTGACTCTCGCCGCTCGCGCGTGACGGAATTTTTCGGGGACCAGTTCACATGTAATCCGGAGCGATGGGTATGGGGCGCGGAACTCACCGTGGAGCGCGCTCTAACTGATACAACAGGCAGGGAATATGACATCTTGACTACTTTTTAAGTGAACAACTTGAAGATCCATAATGAGGTGTGATCGTGCCGATAAGAAATGCAAGTGGAATGCCATTTTGACTAATTTCTTTGCTGATTGATACTTTTTCATTCCGTTTTCCTGTTCATAGCTGCTGTATGGGATTCTAATGTGTGTTTATCACATTCACCTCGTTTCTGTGCTGCTGCACAACAATTAGTTGCTTCGAAGGAGAAACTGATGGCTTGCTTTCTCATCAATTATTTGTTCCTCTCAAAAAATTCTATACTGGTGATACAAGGGAATGCCATTTTGATAGCACCTTTCGGAAAGGCGCAAAAGTTTTGCTGCACGTTTCCATTCTCTTTTCTGTCATTTTCTCGCTTCGGTGGATTGACACAGGACTGCTACGACGAGGAAACATAACATACGTCTCCTTACCTACATTTCTAACTTTGATAACGTACTTCCTGCACAACTCTTCCCACTTCAACACAATCTTTTTGCAGCCATATGTTTTTGAAGTATATTTCCAACCTATCATCACAGCTCTATTTTTGTTAACAAATATGAAAGTTAATAAATCAGGTGGTTTAGGACATGGACTCAAATGATGTTGAGTGTTCCGTTTGCGGAAAAATGTTGCTGAAAAGTAATATTTTCGTACATCATCGCGATGTCCACGGCGCCTCTCCAAAAACGATAGAAGAAATGAAAAAACAACCGAAACTAGCTGGAAAGCAGAATATGGGAAAGTCCACGCTAATCTGTGAACTATGAGGAGCAGTGTATACATCGAAAAACGGGCTGAAAAAAACATATGAATCGAAGCACTCGGAGGATTTACCAACCCTGACGACTGCGCCTTGTATACGACTTATCTTTGGTATACTCGTCATAGGCCTATGTTGGGGGTGTTATACTTCCGCCGCCGACGTCGGCGACGCTGACGTCTGTGGCGACGTCGCCGTCGCCACCGACGTCGTCCGTGGGTCGGTCGCCGCGCTGTGCACGGCGACGGGCCGTCGCCGGCCTCATTCAAGGCTGGGAGAAAATGCGCTCAGAGGGAGTATTTTGTTTGTGGGTGGGTTCTTCGTTCCCGGCACTGTCAACATCCTCGGCGGACCTCGAATTACGAAATCGAAAGTGCAAAAACGCCCATCTTGCGGCATCCAGCCAATAGTGTAAAAAAAAACCAACGGTCGCGTCAGACTCCTAAGTGGTCCAGTACCATTTGGATTGGGTTAGTCTAGAAGAAATAGAGTTCGCTTCAAAATATAGTTCATGCCTAGGCGCTATGTGACTATGATTGAATCGACATGAGTTTCATAACCGCACATCAAGAAGGCGCCTCGTTTGCTTACTTTCTCTCAATGTCGGCCATCATTTTGACGATGTTTAGCACCTATCGCGCCGTAATCATCTTGGCTCTTCATCACTTGATACTTAAATAGGTTACATATTCGCGCTCACAATCTTCTTTTCCTCGCACACTACAAGATTTCCAATTATGCTCTACCTTAGACAAATCACATTTTATTCTATTCAGATATTCTATCGCCCAATTATGCAATCGCGTCTGCTAAATTTGCATTTCTTAGAGACTATATTACCGGTTATGATAGCTTCAAATTAATGACGTCTCCTGGGTTAGAGAGGAGCAATAGATGGCTTAGAACATGCTGAACATTCAGAACTGTTTTACAGCAGGTGCAAGAGTGGTGTGGCGCTGCTAATATGTAGCAGTTCTATTCCAACGAAAAATGTTTTCTTTAAGGCTTGCAGAAGAATATGTAAAAAGTTTCTTTGGTGTGTTCTTTAACAAACAACGAAATTGAGGCAGATAACAGAGTTTCAACAGAAAACAGGCACAAAAATATACGTATCTCTACCTGATAGATGGACGTGAGTCTTTTTTTATACTGCCTAATTCTAATAATACTGGGTGTCTCAAGAAATGTATGCACTGTTAGAAAGGTGATAACTTTGGTCACAAAAAAGGCACTGAAGAAGTTAAAGGCTCACATAAAATTTTAAGCAAATAGGAATTTTTTGACGTATGAACGGTATAGATTGCGCCATGCACACGTCTGTTTTTTTATCTGCTTTTTTGATGTTTAGAACTTGACAATGACGTGAAAGACACGTGACATGCGAGTTTAGTGATTACACAATTTAAATGTGGGCAGCAGACCTATTTTCCATCATCAAGTCTTGAAACATTAAGAATGTCCCGGTTTATGAGCGTATGACGGCGCTCTGATGCACTAGGAGTATTATGGCTCCTTTGTGCTTACCTCTGTGAGTATGATGGCTACACAAGAGGTTTATTACAGGACCGTAGTGGTCAGTGGTAGAATATGTTGATGTATATGTCACCAATCCTACAGACACAGGCGTGGCCTCTTTCTATCAGGCGAGGTCACGCCAAACAAACACTTATGACAGACTTCTCGTCATGGAGTGTCAGATAAGCACCCATGGAGAAGAGATAAGTACCTCTGGACTAGGATGAAGAGAGGGGACCGACAGTTCTGGCGGAATGCCAGAACACTCCGGGGCAACAAAAAGAAAGAAAAACGAGGTGAACACAATGGATATGTAATGGGGAAGCTATGGTAATATAATGGCATACAAGGAGCGAATCACTAGCTTGTAGATACATGACAAAATTAGCGAAAATTGCTATAGGCCATCGTAAAAGGTTATGGAAGGCCCATGGTCGTTCCCATGGCTTCGCTTCTGCCATTGGTTCGAGTTGATCGTCCATCGTCCTTGTTGTGTGTTCGGCTTAGAGGTGGTATGACTGGTGAGTGACGTTGATAGAATTGAGGTGTCGACTGATGGGCGATACTAGAGATAAAAATTACAGAAAACATAGTTAAGGGGAAAGCAAAGCACAGTGAGAAGTTGTGCACGGATGCGTACAACTAATCCTGTGCGAAGATGGAGTCCGTTATTGGCTTCCGTGCTCCTTCATGTTACGGAGACTTTTCGTGGACCTCCATATCATTGAAAATACCCAGAGCAGTAAATGAATGGTTGTCTTACAAAGAGCAAACGCTATTTTTGCCAGTGTAATCAGGATAACTGGACCGAACAAGTACGATAACACTGACAGTACTACTGTTACGGTCACAGCTCCAAGAGCCGACTTCCAGTGAGCGCGAGCGATCTTGACCAAGGGATGGAGATCCGGCAATTGTATACTTGCCAGTGACTCCATCCAGGTTGGTTCACGATAACTGTCGTGGTTGAAGTGAAATACCGATTCATACGATAGAGTATGGTATTTTAGGGTACCATTTAGGCTCAGCATGACCTTCTCACTTCCACAGTAGGTGAAGCAGTTATGTTTGACCACTGCTGTGTCAATGCTGAACTTCACCTTGGTTTCTGGGTTTGAGGGTCCACATTCTATGGAGAATGAGTGATGATCACAATGTACCGTGATCGTTGTAGGATCTTTCGTTTCACAATGAGATATCGCTACCGCACCTTGAATGCAGCTGTAGCATCCAGTTAGCTGGTCAAGTGACGCATAACATTTCTCCTCTTGGGTGAAACTAGTGCTACCCAACAAGAGTTTTGACTGGACCGTGATTATGGTCTCGATGTCTGTCATGAAAGCGACTATGCCATCTTCAGTGCTGTGAATTTCCACAGATGGTGTAATTAGCGGCAATTTGTGACCATCATCCATAGCAAGTTTCCGAAGCGTGTTGTCAGGACAGTGGCAATGGTGTTTAGTCCAGCCAGTATTACAGTCACATATTACCTTATTTGCGCAGTTGCGGAAATTATTCACCGCGTCGAGGCGTGTAGGACATTCAACCGGTACGACAAACTGGTCCGGAAGAAGGACTGACGTGTTTCTTGACACAGCAAACCTTCTGGTAAGTATTGCCAGTGAAGGTTTTTGTACGGAGACAGCCGTAATGTTGAAGTTATGGAACGTACTTGTCATATATGGTTCCAAGAGTAGAGTTTCCTCCTTATTTTCTTTCATGAGGGTGCTTTCTAGCTCCACCTGGATATCAGGTATCCATTCTCTGCATTCGATAACTTCGAATACAGCCCTTGAAATGGGGATGTGAGCCACCTTATAGAATGTGCAGGCAGGCGAGAGCAGGAAACATCCACAGCTAACACCACCGCATGTGTACTGGCATCCGGAATACCCTGGGTACTTTCGCGCCCTAGATAATTCAGGAACGGTATCATTTCGTCCGAGTGTGTCACACACATTCCCGGTACAGGATCCTGCCTGTGCGCATCTCACGCTGGTGTACACTTTGTGTTCCGTGCTCTTTGTAAAGAATTTGGACACTTTAGCACACTTGAGGGTGATTGATCTAACCCTCATTTTGAGCAGTCCCACCGGTCTGTTTTCGTGACGGATTTCAATGCACTGTTCGTTTTGAATCCTGTTGAACAGGAGTTCTCTACTGAACTCGTAGGTGCAGACACCGCCTTGGCTACAAACAATGTCAGCTGCATGTCTTGTAAACCCGTGTTGGCAGCTCTCAACCGGCCCACATGTGATAATCGCTATGCACAGTGTGATAAGGATACCACCGTTCAGTGGGGAAGGATTCCAGGAATGAAGTCCAATATTTTCCACGTGGTCACCACTGATACAGTTAATCTGGACAGCTGGTGCAGCCACACTACTCCTGCTCTTGATAAGGTATATGATGATACCAACAAGCGTAAACATGAATAGAGCTATCAGATACGTGATAACGGCTACGCTTGCAATTGCTCCAACCGGCCAACAGTGTGGATTTCCTAGCAATGATATGCTAAGTAACGTGTTGGATCTCGAACAGAAATCGGGATTAGCACAAATTGTGACAAATGTGCCTTCTCCATGCTTCAACTTAACGTCAGTTGTGCTGTATAGCGGGGAGATTGGAAGCTTGTAAGTCTTTCCAAGTCCATCGCCTTGGAATATTTTGCACTCTTCATTGAAGCATAGTTCAAAAGTGGCATTCCTTCCAGGTATTTTCACTATGCCATTCTCACAACTAGCGTAAGTTGCGTCTGTCTTAGCTAGCAGAGCAGCAAATGTGATTATCATAAGCATTATATTTGCTTTTGCTCCTTTTATAAAGGAAAGTGGATTTCCCCTTTGCTTTGACGTCAATGTGATGATGTCAAGTGAGTCAGGCACCTGCTCGCATGCCACGAGCTGAGTGGAGCTAGGATCTTCTAAGCTGTTCTCGAACTCTCTGATGACTTCGTATGCCTTGGTTTTTGCTGACCTGGGTGGAAGTATTCGGATTTGTTCAGATGTGTTCTCACGTGATGGGGATGCTTGTACATCATTGTCTGATGTATTTTCGTTACATCGAACTTCGAGGGCATATAGCTTGTTTAGAGGTCTCTGCAGGACATGTCCGTTTGGAGTAAGGACTTTAGCTGATCTCACCAGGCCATCGTGACTGACGGTTAGATCAACCACTTTCCCATACACCCAGCATCCTCGAGGCAACAACTCTTGTTCTATGAGGACGATTTCACCCTTTTCTGGGATCGACCTTGCTATGTGCCTACGCTGTTTTAGATAAAGCTTTTGCGATTCTCTAAGCAAGGTGAGGTACTCGCAGCTCCATTTTGCCCAAAATTTGTTGGCAATCTGTTCAGAGTAGCTTAGCGCTTCCAAGGCTTGCTGTCTTGTTTTTATGTACTCCGTCTCATATAATGGGTCATCCGGGTCATTCAATGTCTTAGAATCTTGTACGGCAAATTTTACGTTTCCTTGAAGGAAATCGACCGGTCTTAATGGGATCTCCATTAAATCGGTAGTGCTTATCTTTGTAAGTGGTCGTGTATTGATAGTTGCTTCGATAGTAGCAACGACCGTGCACATTTGGCCGAAATTTAGTTTCTTTCGGCCGATTGATTTGCGCATGCACCGTTTTATGGAACCGACCAGTCTTTCCCAGACACCGCCCATCCATGGACTAGCGGGAGGATTGAAAACCCACTGTATACCGTTATCGGCACTATAGCTCATTACGGAATGCCCTGAGCTGTTGGAACTTGATAGTTCTTCGATTATCTTTGAGCCTAATCGAAAATTGGTTCCACAATCAGAACGAATTAAGTGAGGAACACCTCTTCTAGAAATAAACCGCACGAAGCAGTTCAGAAAGGCTCCAGCGGACATGTCTTCCACTACTTCTAGGTGAACCGCTCTGGTCGTTAAGCATGTGTACAGACAGATGTACATGCTTTCGTCCGAACTTGATGTGAACGGACCGATAAAGTCACATCCCACATTTCGGAATGGTTTTGTTATCACCACCCTATCTGCCGGTAGCGATGGCATAGCGGGGGACCAAATGGTAGTCCTTGCCATCTTTTACAGACCGTGCAATTTCTTAGGTAGGTTTTAAAGGATCCAGACCCACGAGGGATCCAGTACTGTTGCCTGGCCAGTGATAAGGTCTGATCTTTGCCACTGTGAAAGTTATCATTGTGAATGGCTGTTAATACGAGCCTTGTTGCATCTCCTCTGTTTGGGAGATAGATTGGGGACTTCGAGTCCGCTGGAATGCATACGTGCTGCATTCGCGATACATGCCTTATAACGCCGTATTTGTCGCGGACAATTTGCATATTGCGGAACCTGTTGCTGAGTTCCTTCTCATTAATGTTCCTGTGAACATCAGCATGGAGCAGTGTTGCAGCAAAATTCATGTCATTAGCGTCAATTTCAGTTTGGAGCCCAAACTTTGCGATCACCCCGATTAGGAGTGGCGATTGCCTTTTCTCATTCACTTTCGAAATGAGGTGGTGAAGGAACTTCCCAACACGTGCTATTGAGCGTAGGGCTGTAGACAGCCGGGAGAACCGTGAAAGGTCAAAGACATGCTCAACTGTGTGAGTACTGCTAGCGTGTGGAAGGCTAATTATTACTGGCCTGTCGCATTCCTCATCACTTCCGCGAGATTGAATCACGTCTATGGGTTTCAAAAGTTTGGACTTGAGTTCACCTTCTAACCAACGTGGGCCTTGGAGCCAGCTGTGGTCGAGAATTTGTTCATTTGACAATCCTCTTGTGCCAGCATCAGCTGGGTTGTATGCCGTGGGTACGTGGTAAAATTGTACCATCACGTTGTTTGTCTCAAGTTGCCCCTTTAGCTTGCGTATTCGCATACACTGATTGGCAACGAATACAGGAAGCTTTCGTGAGGACTTTATCCAACACAGTGCTACTTCACTGTCTGTGACTACGTTAACTGTAGCTATTTTGGTGTTGACAGTCTTGTCAATGCTGACGGCTAATCTCATTGCTATCAGGATACCAAGAAGTTCCAAACGAGGAGTTGTTTGCTCGTTCTTTTTTGGAGTCAGTCGACTCTTCCCGCACATGATTTGTGATACGGTATCACCTTCTTGTGATTGGATGAAAGCGCACGCTGATATCGCCACTTTACTTGCATCTGCAAACACCCAAAGGCGAGCGGTTCTGCTGTTATTAGTCGCCAAGAATGGTGATAACAGTCGTGGTACACTTAATACAGTGTTATTGACTTCACTGCATTGCCTATTCCATTTATCACGTAGTTCGTGAGGAACTCGGCTGTTCCAGTCAAGATTAGATGAGAGGATCTCTCTCATTGTGGACTTCAAATGGATGAGAAGCGGGCTGATAATTCCCAACGGATCATAAATGGAGTTCAGCTGGCTGACTATATCACGCTTCGTAGGATCTTGTTTTAATGGAAACGTTGCCTTCACAGTGAACCGGTCGGTTATGGTATCATAGTCCACACCAAGATATGTTATCGACCCAGAAGGTAACCGATCATAGGAGGGGATCCTTGCATTAACGAGCTCAGAGTTCGAAACGTACTCTCTGAGATTCATTCCTATCCGAGCGAATAATGCTTTGGATAGTTCATACTTCTGCAAAGTTTCCTCTACAGTGTTTGCAACTAACAAAATATTGTCAACGTAGAGATTTGAAGCTATCTCTGTTGCTAAGCTGCATTTTTGTGACTGCAGGTACGCAAAGATCGCCATGTTCAATATGCTTGGCGAAGCTGTGACTCCAAAAGGTAGTCTAGTGAAACGGTATTCCACTATGTTGCCCTGGGTAAGAGGTAGGCTGGGCTGTTTTACCCAAAGGAATCGACACAGATCTTTGTGATGAGCAGGTATGCGAATTTGTGTAAACGCTGCTTCTATATCGCACAGCAGCACAAATTTGCTTAAACGACTTGCGATCAATATGTCGTGGATTTTGTTGACAAACGACTCGCCTTTATAAATAACGTCGTTAAGAGACTGCTCTCCTCTCTTTTTTGACGATGCGTCAAACACAATCCGGAGGGGGGTTTTCTTTGTTTCTCGCCAAACGCCTGAATGCGGCATGTAGTATTTGCCAATGGCGTTCGTGTCAAGGTCGTATGTCCTTTCGATCATACCTTGGCTTTCGTAATCACTCAGTATCTTAGAGTACCACTGTTGCTGTGCAGTGTTTGCTTGAAGCTGTTTCTGCAGCGCGGCAAGCCTTTTGATCGCGACCCCGTAGTTGTCGCTCAGGTCACTTACGCTGTCCTTTAGCGGGAATGGCGCCGTGATATACCCATTAGCAAAGGTAATCAATGAGGAGTACTCCTCAAAATACTTGAAAGCGCTATCGTCTTTCGTATTCTCCATTGGTTCGATACCTAGGCTTTCTAGTTCAAACATTCTTTGGATGTTATCACTATCCGAAATCTCCAATACAGATGTCATTGAATGCGACATGGCTGTGGAATCGGTTGTGTCCATGATACCGCGACCATAGATGGTTGGACCGAATACTGTTTTCGCAATATGCAGACCTGATGGAGTTCGTGTATCGGTCGTATTCGAAACTACTAGATCATAGTAACGGTCTAGTCCAACAAGGATATGTGGCAGTTGGCGTTCTCCACGGACCTTTGAGTTCGCTATGAAGATCCCTTCATTTTGTAGAAATTCTTGATCAATTTCTGCTAACTTAACCGAAGGAAATCCTCCTGTTATGATTGGCTTAGTTTGAATAGCCAGGTTGATCTCTTTGCCGTGAGCGGTACATACTTTCAGAGATACTATGTGGCTTTCAAACTTCTCCGTATAACCGCCGATTCCTGACATAATGCAGGTTTCCGTAGTGGTTTTCGGAAGGCCAAGTCTTTCTGCTAGAGACTCTTGTATCACTGTCTTCTGAGCACCAGTGTCAAAGAAAAACAGTACTTTTTCAAGACTGCTGTCTTTATTATTCCACACGTTTCCTTCAGCTGTCATGAGAACTAGCTGTTCACTTCTGTTTGACAGATCAGGAAATGTAACCTCATTTCCAGTGTTCTGATTGGAATAGAGCGGTTGGTTTCCGCTCGAATGATTACGACGTGAGTCGATACCAGCGCTAGTGCGCTCTCTATTTGGTATCTGGGGCCTTTGAGCTGCCCTGTTATTGATATTACCGTTATGGTTATCATTTCTCAGCCACCGATTTGTTTGCGGTGGGTTTAAGATTCCAGGGATCTGCCTGGACCGGTCTTGTGCCGTGCACACTGAGGGATGATGTGTGCTGCCGCACGTTGTGCAGTTGGACTTTTGACAGTGACTGCTGGAATGATTTGTTTGGAAACATTTCCAGCAAGCCCTTTTTTCCTTCAGGACTGCCCGACGCTGTTGGCGGTCGGTCATGGTTCTGCACACCATAGAATTGTGGTTTGTGTTACCACAAAATATGCAGAGGACCGATTGACTGTGGCGCTGAGCCCTGTTGTCACGCTCTTTGTACGAGTAGGTGGAACCTAGTCGTTGTTCCACATAAGTCTTGGCGCAGATTTCTCTTTCCAGCGCATCCAGGAGTTCCTCGATTTTGAGGGTATCAGTGCTTTGATTTTTAACGAGTATGTCTCGCACAATTTCGTATGGAAACTTCTGTAGTATAGTTTCACTCCACATGGGATCGCACGTGTCCCGAATGTCGTACCCAGCTGACACCATTTGGTTGACTAGGGTTTTTATTGTGTCAAAGCATTCTTGACAACTATGTCCTTGCTTTGACGCAGGTCGCAAATCGAATAGTTTCTGCACTATCGTTGATCTATTTGTTGGTTTGTTGCCAAACCTTTTGGTTACGGTATCCACCATCCACTGATAATTATCGGGTATGGGTTTTATACCTCTAATCACCTTCTCTGCTGGACCTTTGAGGCTTTCTTTGAGTAGGGCGATTTTTTCAATAGTGGAGATCTCACTATTGTCGTGTACTAGCGTTTCAAATACCGCCCAGTACTCGGGAAACTCTTCTGGGCTTCCATTAAACTCCGGTAGTTTTACTGATGGTACCCTCACTGATCGTGAGCCCCTTGTCAGTTGTGTGGCACTACTGCCTTGTTCATTGATGAAGTTGGAATCTCCATCATTGAGCTGGGATACACCTGAATGTGATGCTGGTATTCTCAGCCTTAACTGTACCTTTTGCAGTTCACTTTTGGCATATGCTATCCGCGATTCAATGTTGCAAGCGAATGATATGGCTTTTTTCAACACTTCCGTATATTGAGATTCTTTATCGAACTCTTCTATGTCTGCCAACACTTCTTTTTGCTCAGATTTTGACTTCGTGGAATGATAAAATTCCTCCATTTTGTCAATTTTGCTTTGCAGAGTTTCGCTCGCCAATTTTACTTGGCTTAGACATGAGCTAAGAAGCACTGAATTAGCTGTGCATTCTTCTTGACGTTTCTTATCGTCATCGGGATATACGATCTTCTGTGTATATGCTTTATACTTATCGAAAAGCCCTTTACCGGCTTCTGCGCTAGCCAATATCGCTTTCTTGTGGAAGAAGAGCGACATTTCCTCGGCTATTTTGTTTTGTTTGAACAAAACCGGATAGTTTAGGGCTGTTAGAGACCCAAGGTTTCGTTAGCCGAACCTCTTGTGCAGTTGCGGTAGAGCAAGGCACGATATTTAGGGCTGAATTAGCTCCAAGGACTGGCTAGGCCAACCTCTTGCGCAGCTGCTGTTGGGCAGGGCACGGAATTTAGGGCTGTAGAAGCACCAAGGACTGGCTAGGCCAACCTCTTGCGCAGCTGCTGTTGGGCAGGGCACGGAATTTAGGGCTTATTAGCACCAAGGTATGGAAAAATCCCAACCTCTTCTCGCACAAGTGCAAGGTGTGAAGCAAACTAGTTGCTTCGAAGAGAACAAGTTAGACTAGGCTAACTTCTTGGCTAGATTTAGCCGATGCACCAGAAATGTCCCGGTTTATGAGCGTATGACGGCGCTCTGATGCACTAGGAGTATTATGGCTCCTTTGTGCTTACCTCTGTGAGTATGATGGCTACACAAGAGGTTTATTACAGGACCGTAGTGGTCAGTGGTAGAATATGTTGATGTATATGTCACCAATCCTACAGACACAGGCGTGGCCTCTTTCTATCAGGCGAGGTCACGCCAAACAAACACTTATGACAGACTTCTCGTCATGGAGTGTCAGATAAGCACCCATGGAGAAGAGATAAGTACCTCTGGACTAGGATGAAGAGAGGGGACCGACAGTTCTGGCGGAATGCCAGAACAAAGAAGAATTAAGAATAAAAAATCCTTTTGAAGATTAAGAAAAGCACAAAATGTATGCAGTCGGCAGACTGGTGGCCAAATGATGACATTGAAAGCGCGCTCCGATGCTAAAAATGCGCTCCGATGCTCTCCTGTCAACGACGTCCCCGACGCCGCCACAGAATCTGTTGACGACGTCGCCGACGTCGACCACGCGTCTGTGGCGACGTCGGCGGCGTCTGTGGCGACGTCGGCGGCGTCTGTGGCGACGTCGGCGACGTCGCTGGTGACGTCAGCGTCGGCCGACGTCGGTGACGGGCCGTCGCTGACGTGTCGCAGCGTCGGCGACGCGTCGCCGAAGTATAACATAGGCCATAGCTACTCTATCCAGCTCTAACAATACGTCCAGCCCACTGCAATTTCATGATGGCTGGTAATGTACAAAACAACGTTTTCCTGCGAATTAGGCACACGAGGACAAATACGTGTCGTGAAAACCGATCTCTACCTCGTTTCCAAACCTAACTCACCGCTTTTAAAAGCGAATAGGGTACTAATCGTAAGTGGGCTGGTGCTCGCTCCGTCATGAGACGATGGTCGTGGAACATTCAAATAAGCACAGAACTAAGCAAGGGAAGGAAGGACGCATAAAAGACACAGCGTTCTGAGGAGGCCACCGTCAGAAACGAGGTGCTCCACTGAGAACAGCGCGCTCCAATCGCAATTTGATTCCCTCTACTCGGACACTGGGTCACCACGGGCCGCACAACCAGTTGCTATTGGGGTGGAAACCTGTTGCTACGTATATACATATATATACATATATATACATATGTATTTATATGTAAATACGTAGTATATACCAACTTATATACGTACGCACATATATATGTAGGTACGAGCTGGATATACGTGGATATATGGCTTCACAAGAATCGGGGGTGCGAAGGCGACTATCCTGCAACACTCTAGCAACAGGAGCCGACCCTTAAACCCACCCACAGGAGTGTCAACGGAGTGCAGGTAATCGCACCGGGCCCCATCATCTGGCCAATCGGCGCAGCCCGCCACTCCCACTGCAACAGGTTTCCACCCCAATAGCAAGTGGTTGTTCGGCCCCGGTTCAGCGAGTGCCAGAGTACCTCCGACGTTTAGCAAACGTCGGAAGGAACTCCGATGGCACGTAAAAACACCCCTGTGCAATCGATTGGGTCAGGCCTTCGCGATGGCGCGCTTACGCACAGTGCAGTGGAGCCAACGGCGCGGCATCGTCTGCTGGCTTATTAGCTTCGAGGGGACTGAAAAGGATTACAACACTTATTGATGTAGCACTGATGAGCACACGATCGATCAGTAGTACTGGAGACCGAGTAACCCGCGCGATGTGCGGGCAAAGAGGAAGGAATCGTGTGCTAGTCGACTGCTTCTATGTTCAGTGTGCGTATGGACACAGAAGATGCACCGCAGACGTTATCCGGCATCTACTGGAATAAGAAAACCTGCCGTCGACATCGTCCAATGTCCGCAGGGGTTCAGAAGACGAGCAGTACTCGCAAACTTACCTCAGTGCGACATGAATAATCGGCTATAGTTCCTACTGTAACCAGCCCAAATTTCGAAAACGGTCAGATTTGTGATCAGCACCCTAAATAGCCTCCCGGGCGAAGTTTGGGCGGAAAATTTTCTCGACTTCTCCTATACCTCTGGAGTCCTGAAAGTACTATAGTGCCATTTTGTTTGTCATTTAGTTTTGTTGTGTTCGTGTTTCGATCCATCTTGGATGTCATCAGGGATGAGTTAACAGCCGTCCGACTTCTTCAGTAACGCGCTACTGCAATTAGCTGAAGACTGCAGCTCTGCCAGCGCTGCGAACTCACCCATGAAAGTAACACAAATACAGATATTCTTATTCCTTCCACATTTGCTACATTTATTAGGACAGTAAGAATCAGCGCAATTCAGAGCATGCAGATTCTTTTAGTGATGATTAAGATTAACTCTGAGCAAAGGCAACTGCTCAAATCCGACATTTTTGGAACAAACTCACGGAATAACAACCTCGAAATGGATGGGAATCCTTTGAAAAAAAATTGGATTCTAGTTATGTTTTGAACTATTGGCCTCCCCTACTCTCTGTCCATCTCTTGGGTGGATAGGGGAGGCAGCGGGACCTCCAGTCATGTGATGACTTGAGGTCACGCTCGCAGTGACACCCCCCGTGAAGGGCCGCCTGGAAGTCATCCAGGTTTCTGTGAGTCTACTGAGCGACGCGTCCATTATTCCTCTACTTTCGACAATGGACGAAGGCAACAACAATCAACAAGATGGAACAACTTACGAGACGCCAGAAGCAACAAGAGAAGGAATGGCCGATAATCATGTAGTAAGATTAGACTCTCGCGATCTAGATTTCATCATTCAGTGCGTAAAGGCAGATCAGGTACCCAAGCAGTCCTCATCAGATGTTCCTCCTTTCAAAAGGGAAGGCTACCGTCGTCAGTATTCTTTTAATGCTGCTCTTGTCCATAAGCTTTCGAGCGTTCTTCATATAGAAGGAAGCAACGACGTCATAGAAGAAGTCATCCAAGAACTCAATGTGCGGAGCGAAACGTTGGTCATTGCAGACAACCCTCCTCAAGTCTTTCAGTTCTTGGACCTGGAAGAAAAAGCTGATACTCTCAAGGATATGGACCCACGTCTAAGCAAATTTTTAGACATTATCAAAAAGAGAGATGAGGAAGTGCCTAAGAAGAAGAAACCATCGACTCAGATCCAGCCCTTTCCAGCAAGGGAAGCGGCTTGGCACACTGCTTCCCCATACTCTTCATTTTCAATGTCTCGATCAGGTTATGCCCCACAGCCAGAGAAGAGAGGATTTCCTTACCCACGAAGGGAGGAATCGCCCACTCGAAAATCAAGCAGATTCGAGTCATACAAGCCGTACAGAGGAGCGGACTTCAAGGATTACAGGCGAAGTCAATGCCGTTCCTGCGGAAGAGAAGGTCACTGGGCATGCGACTGTCCCCAACGCAAGTAGTGAATTTTTCGCTGGTTCGATCCACGAACAATGCCATGTCTAGCTGGCTCTCGAGCCCTCTTTGTTGATCTCGACCACAATAACATCGGGATACTCGATCCCTTTCTCGATTTTGCGAACGCCTTCTACATTTTCTGGCAACAGGAAATCTGCTCTCGAGCATGGTGATTTCGTAACGAACGAAATTTCAGATCTTCTTCTCACAAGAGCCATCAAGAGAATTCCAGACGCCGATGTAAAGGACCTTCACGTACATCCTCTTTCCGTAACAAAAGGTAAAAAGCTACGGATAGTTCTGGATTTATCTCATCTTAATAAGTTCGTAGAAGTTCCAAAAGTCAAATTTGACGATCTCTCGAGAATCATGTATGCTCTTCCTCATAATGATTTCATGACAACTTTTGATTTGAAATCAGGTTATCATCATGTACGCATTAATGACGCAGATACAAAATATCTCGGGTTTCGTCGGGGTGGAACTTATTACAAATTGTCCTGCCTTCCGTTTGGTCTTTCGTCAGCTCCACATATATTTACAACACTACTCAGAGTGTTTGTAAAGAGATGGAGAAGAAAAGGAATGGGAGTTGCGATTTGTCTGGACGACGGCATTATCTACGCACATTCCAGATGCGACTGTATCAAGACTACGAGAATTGTACAAAAGGACTTACAATCCGCTGGCTGGCACTTTGCCTGGTCCAAATGTCAGTGGAGGCCCCAGACCTCAGCAGCTTGGTTAGGATTCTCAACTGATCGCGAATTAATGAGTATAAGACTGTCTCAAGACAGAATTTGCAGAGCGAAATCTCGATTGACCCCTATTTCATCACAACCTAGACCTACCTTACACGAAAGGTTAAAATGGTCAGGAACATTATCATCGTTTCATATTTTGATATCAGATTCAGATAAACGACAGACTATAGCAATAACACGAGAGATTGCAAGAGCCCAAGAAAGCGAACGCAGCCTGAAACACACGTGGGCTTCCACTCCAGAGGAAAAACGTGAGTTCGCATACTGGAAAACAAGACTTTCTGGAGAATTTTGCAGGTCTCTTACACCTGGCGTACCTCGAACAACCAACGTTCTCGTCATTAATGTTGACGCTTCAGCTTACGCGGTAGGAGCGTTAATACCCGGGGACCAAAAGAGCAGAACATTCAGTGAACTACCTTATGAATGGTCTCGCGAATCCACTGCTAGAGAGCTGTTTGCCATAAAGTTCGGACTAGAAAGCCTAGCCACAATTCCTAATAAGGCGGTCACAATATACACGGATAATCAAGCCACAGTGACTATTTGCAGAAAGGGTAGCATGTCTCTTAAACTGCATGAATTAGCGGAACAGATCTGGGAGATAGAGGATGTCAGGAAACTAACACTAGAAGTAAAATGGATTCCAAGGGAATACAATAATGAAGAGAAATTGCAGAGAAATTGATCACGATGACTGGAGAATAAGTGACAAGATGTTCGGAACGATTACGAACAGATGGGGATATCCAGATATCGACATGTTCGCGAATGACAGGAGTGCAAAATGCAGCACTTTCTTTTCGGACGCTATATGCCCGAGAACAGCCGGAATTGATGCGTTTGAACAACATAACGCATGGAACAACAGATTTCTTTGATTAGTTCCCCCTGTGTCGCTCTTGCTGAAGACACTCAAATGGGCATCATATTTTCGTTCTTTCGGAATCCTAGGATGCCCACTATGGGAAGCGCAACCGTTTCTCCCATTATTAAAACCCATTAGCAACCAGTGGTCAGGCTTCGTTAAAGACGTTGTATTACGCCCAACAGGTACAAAGCAGTTTGAAAATCCTTCAATCCCAGGAGCATTCGAGTCAGAGTTTTCTCGTTCTCCATTTGTTTTCTTGCTGATTGATTTCAGAGTCAATCCCTTGGAAAACAAGCCACTCAATTTTTAGTCCACAGGCTTTGCAGTCCACAACCTCGTTGTTAGAAATAATAGTTCAAAATGGTAGTTATACCAGAGTGTAACGGAGGTATAAGTTATGTTTTGAACTATTGGCCTCCCATATTCTCTGTCCATCTCCTGGGTGGATAGGGGAGGCAGCGGGACCTCCAGTCATGTGGTGACTTGAGGTCACGCTCGCAGTCACGCCCACCGTGAGGGACCGCCTGGAAGTCATCCAGGTTTCTGTGAGTCTACTGAGCGCCCAACCTACCCGCCCAATTACGTGGGAGCAAAATAACCTATTAGTAATATTTATAACATAAAAGGATCTATTCAGCTCGAAGGTTCACTGAAGCAGACCTCTCAGTTTCTGAGTCTACGAGTGCAGGGCTAACGGATATCGCTACTGTCATCCGTAATGCTATGCACTCCGACAAATCACCGACAACAATCAAAAGCTACAAGTCGGAGGCCGAACGGTTCACAATATGGAAGAACGAATCCCCGTTCAACAACGTTCCTCCTCCTCAACTTAGGAACTTCTACCTCGCACACTGCGCAGCCAACGGACGTCAAAAATCCCTTTCCATAGTTTTCTCGGCATTAAATTACTTATTTTCCCCGCTATCGGGGGTGAACAAAGAAGTAGAGGCAGCAATACTAGAGTCGGAGAGAAGAATTTGTAGCCCTCCGAAGGAAAAGCACAAGGTTGATCTTGAATCTATGCACACCACAGTAAAGACGGGTATAGCAAGCAGCGACCCCAAAATCACACAAGCCGCAACCCTAGCTCTTTTGCAATTCAAAGCCTTCCTTCGCATTAGCGAAGCCAAAGATCTTTTAACCTGGGATATCTTCCAAGGAGTAGATAATACTTTATTTCTTTTCATTAAGAGATCCAAGACGGATCAAACAAGTCGCGGGTTTAAGGTACCTTTCAAGCTAAGCCAAACAGAAAGGCAGCTTTGGGAGAAGTATAAGAACAGCACCAAAGCTAATAAATTCCTCTGTCAGTCCGCGTCCACAAAACTACCGCTTTCTAAAACAACGTTGGACGAAGGCGCTGTTGCATTCTGCTAAGCTCAAACACATTCATATCACTTCACATTCCTTTAGAGGGAGGGGGGGGGGGCAGCTACCTCAGCCCTTAACGCAGGCATATCCCAGGTCAGCGTCATGCAAGCAGGAAGGTGGAAAACCACTAGGTCGTTCCAGCGCTACATTAACTTGTCACCTATTCCTCTTCCTACCCATCAAGACTCCTAAGCTGCTTACCGTTAACCTATTCCTTCAATAGAATGTATCCCAAGTTTATTGCCCGTTGATCTCTACACTATTTGCATCGATGTACTTATAAATAGATGCACATTGTCACAATATTAGCATTATTAACCTTATTGACTCCTCATTCTGTAAATAGAAATGTATTCATGTGATCATACATTCAACTGAAGTACTGCATATTTTTGTCAATAAGAAAACCCAATATGTGTGACAATGGTATACGAATGTTGTTGGATACCGCTCATAAAGACACGCAATGAACCGTCTACCACAACCTCGTTGTTAGAAACAATAGTTCAAAATGGTATTTATACCAGAGTGTAACGGTGGTATAAGGAGGGCTGCACGAACAAAACTGACTGTGTGACACACACCTAGTAAGCAACTGAATTTCACAACCACGGATCATAATAGCAGATCCAAAGCGCATTTCCTTAGCATTTGCATTATCCCAAGTAACATCTTTTGCAAAGTGGTTTTCCTTAGCGTTTACCGCGAAATACGGCTTGTCAAGTATCCTGCACGCCTAATTTCGGATTACGTTCAGTGGGTACTGTTCTGACGTATTCTATATTTCTGTTCCCCTCGAGGCTGCTAAGCCAGCGGACGATCCCGCGCCGTCGGCTCCAGCACACGTTGCGCAAACACGCACCATCGCGATGGCTTGACCCAATCGATTGCACAGGAGGTGTTTTTCGTGCAATCAGGAACTCCGGGATGTGGCTGATCTAACTTATCCGTTTTAAGGAGCTCTGCCGGTGTCCAGCCGGTACCAGTCCGTTGAGTATCGCGAATAAGTAAGATTTTCACAACATAAGTAGTTCTGCAATGGATGAGTCCTGCGCCCTGCGAATCGTAGAAAACGAAGGGTAGGTGTATAAGATGAAATAAGCCATCGATTTTTCTCCAATTCGGGAGGTTGCCCGAATCCCTGCATGTCGCATCAGTTAGAGTACGCTCCATGGTGAGTTGCGCGCCCCAAGGTCATCGCCCCTCCCCCAAAAACTCGTCCGTGAAAAGTTCGTCGTTGTAAGTGTTGCATCGTCTACAAAGTAGCTTCTACCAAGTCTCATTCTTATGTGTTCACCACAATTCAATTCATTGTGTCCAGCTACACTATTAGGCAGTCCAAGCCTTACTATATGTAATATAGTATAATAGTAACACCCAATAAATCTATCGGATATGAACTGGCAGTGCTATTTATTTATTTATTTATTTATCAGACATGAACATAGTTATGCATTACATAAGTAATGACAGAAAAACAAATACTAGGTCACACAAACTACAACAAACATAAAATTAAACACAGCACGTTTAGCATAACTTTTTACGTACCATTAAGGACTTGAACGAATTCACAGACATGTTTATGATATTCTCATCCTCACCTAATAATAAGTTCAAGTCCTTAAGATTTCTGTAAGTGAGGAAGTTTGACTTCGCCTGCGATTTTGGAACAGGAACGTAAAGCCTTAGGTTCCCTCTCCTATTCGTAGTCAGAGGTGCAAGAAAAAAAATATAGTGGGATCTATTGAAATTTTATTTGTAAGAATCTTAGACATCATGGTCATGTCAATCATCTTCCTTCGATTGCGAGGCAAGGTAACATAAGCTGTTTGGCCCTGTCTGGACCTCTAGGTATGTTGTCATAGTTAGTTCCAAAACATTTTAAAAATAATTTTCGGGTGAAGTTGTTCTGGACGCTTTCCAGAAGAGCAGTGTCTTTCTTTTTGAATGGATTGAACACTGAAGTACCGCTTTCTAAAACAGGCCTAATATACGTTTTATATGCACGAAGAAGTGCAAATCTAGTCTGCAAATCAAATCTTAAATCTGTGTCCTTGAGCTTATAAGTTGGTGAATTGTGCTGTTGCTTTGACTGAATGACAAGACAATGCGATTTTTCTGCGGCCAAAAAGAGTTCCCAAGTTGTAGCCCATTTCTCAATAAAATTAATTGCGGCTTGGATTTCATGAGAAGGCTCTTCTCCGTCCACTTCAGTATAAACTTTCACATCGTCAGCATACATTTTGGCGCAATGTGGCTCAGGGGGGTCACCCCCCTACACAACGGTTTGTGCATTTTGAAACCGGAATTTTTTTGCAGCACTGGTATGTTCTACCCCTACAGTGAACTGAGGTAGGCCATTTCCGATGTAATTTCACACACACGTATCCTTTACTAAGGCGGACAACAACTGAGTAGGGGGGTGACCCCCCCCCCTGAGCCACATTGCGCCTACATTTTGCAGCTGACCCCTAGGCTGGTGATAGCTTCAGGAAGTTCGTAGGTATACAGGAGAAATAGTAAATGTGACAAGACACTCCCCTGTGGAACACCACTGGGAGAAGAAAAAACCGCGGAGAACACTGTCTCTAACCTAACTTGGTATGCTCTCCGGAAAGAAAACATTTAGTCCAGGACACTATCATTGGATGGATACCAATTCTTTCCATCTTGTATAGCAACTTATTAATCGGAACTTTGTCGAACGCTTTGGAAAAGTCAAAAAAAATTACATCCGTCCGCTTTCTCTTATCGATAGCTGTTGACCAGTCGTTTAGAGAGCTAAGAACTGATGTTTCTACCGAACGCCGTTTCATAAAACCAAATTGGTCCTTTGAACGGATATTTGGTCTTCAATGTGGGTTAGAATATGCTTCTTAACAATCCTTTCAAACGCTCTCGCGAAGATTGACGTTATACTTATTGGCCGATAATTTTTTGGGTCACTGAATGGGGCCTTTTTCGGAATCGGAGTGATAAATGCATGCTTCCATCTTCGAGACACTTCTGCTCTCATGTAACTTAGATTAAAAATCAGTTCCAAAGGATAGGCAATGCAATCTGCTACATTTTTTATGAATAGTAATGCTGTGAAGCCCGGAGAAGTAAAATAAGATCTTGGGCATTTACTAAGGATTTCAAAGATTTCTTCTTTACTAAACCAAAGAGTAGGACTCATTTGTGGGAAGCAAGGTAAGATGTTCTCCTCAGAAAGTGATAGGTCAGCGATAGAGTCCAAAGAGTTATTGAAAACCTTGTAAAATTCTCTTGCTAGAAGATTTGCTTTATCATTTTTTGATGAAATGCACAGATCATTCTCGTTTCTTAAGCTTGGAATGTAACTATTATTTTCAGAGCGGGCTCTGATGTATCTATAGAAAGCGGATTTATCTCTGGAGAAAATACTTTTCTTTTCTGGGTAAAGGTTGTAACGGTTAAGGGTTCTGTCCAGTTTTTTGTTGAAGGTGTGATAATTAGTCCAATCTTCGTGTTACCGGATGAAGATGCTCTGTTCCATAAATTAATCTGTCGTCTTTTCATTTTTGTGAGATAGTCTAGGTATATCATTACGTCAGAACCTGTTTTTCTGGTGGGGATGTAGAGATCAATGACGTGATAAAGAATGATAATCAGAGTTTCATACATTTCATCGACAGATTTTAACGCGCACAGTGCTCCAACTCAGTCAATGTTAACTGAATGATCTCTTATTTTACCAAAGTCGCCATTTTTGAAATCCTTTATCCATTTAGTCCCGTTGAAATTAGGTCTATGATTCGAGTAGTACTCTATTTCAAAGGTTATTGAGGCGTGATCACTATTACCTAACGGTGGACCCCCTTTCACATTACAAATTAAATTTGGAGAATTACAGAACATGAGATCAAGTAAAGAATTTCCTCTCGTCGGTTTCTTTACAATTTGGTGGAATTCATCGGCACTCAAAATGTCGTGAAATGAAGCGTTGGTGTTTCCTGCGCGTTCTGATAAAAGATCAGGAAGAATGAAGTCTCCTAAGAGAAGGCATGGATTACTGCATACGCAAAAGTCACTTATAACATTGGAAAGATTGATGGTTTCATTTGAGTTACAATTTGGTGTCCTATATACGACAGTTAGACGCGCTGAAAAAGAACATAGTTGAACATCACAAATAAGGATCTCATAAGAGTCCCTAAACCGATTCACGGAAAACGATGTCATAGGAGTAGCTTCTTTAAAAGTATGATTACTCCACCACCTTTGTTGCAATTTCTATTGCACCTTATGGCCAAGTATTGGTTGCTGGCTACACCTACGAGAAGATTAGAGTCATTGCTGGAACCGAGCCAAGTTTCAGTTAGGACGACGATGTTATCGCAGAAGCGCCTTCTCAGAGCAAAAGTTCAGCGCTGCGAGATCTAGCTTGCGAAAGGAAAAGAATGCGCGGGGAAACAAAACATGCGCTTTGCGATGATAACTGATAACTTGGGAGCGCCGCGTTTCTCTCTATAAGACCACCCTCGGTGGAGGGAGGACAACTCTCTCTCCTTCTGAGCTGGACCTCGTTCTCCGTATTTTGTCTACTGGGTTTTCTTCTTTCCCCTCTTTGGGATCTTCACTTCGATTGCACTTTAGGACTTTATTGTTTAGGACTCGCCCCATTATTGTAGCTAGTAGAAGGAATTAAAGTATTATCCTTATACGCTTGGCATCGTGTTTTTTCTCATGGTGCATCGGCCCCTGTGAACAAGGACGAGCCGACGGAAAAAAGGTACGAATTTTCATTAAATTCTCATAGAAATTTCTGGTGCGCTTGAGGCGAGCATGAGCGGTCCTGCGAGCTTGCGAGTGAAGAAAAGCCTTCTTACTAGATTTAAAAATTGTTAAAAAGAAGTAATCGAAAAAGGCAAACTTGCTCTATCGAGCGACCAATCACTGCGAGAGCTCACAGAATCCTTAGTTGCGCTCAAAACAAGCTACCAGACAGTAGTAGACAGTCTGTCAAATTTCACTGAGGCGAAAGAGGGTCTTCAAGACCCTCTTTCAGAGGAACAGGAGGGTAAAATTCTTACGGGAGGAAAATTCTTGCGAAACCTATTTGCGAGGGGCGTTGCAACAAGCGAAAGAAGAATTACCTGCGATACCTATACCTAGTTTTACGGGTAGGTTAGGGGACTTCGAAAACTTTTGGGCGCTCTTCGAAGCAAATGTTGACTCACAAATTCTGACAAACTTACAAAAATTTAACTATCTTTTAAACGCTCTCAAAGGCGACGCTCGCGACACCATAAAGCGGTTCGCAGTAACCGAGGCTAATTACCAGCCTGCGCTCGACCTTCTCTGCTCTAAATATGGAGACCAATCTAAAGTGATACGCTATTTACAAGTGCGTATAGAAACGGCAACAGCAAGAAGTCCAAAAATTAAGGACCAAAGACAGCTTTTAGAATATTTAATCTCTCTCACTACCCAGCTGCAACATCAGGGTGCCAGCTTAACGTGGTCTTACATAACACAAAAAATACTTGCAAAATTTCAGGTAGAAATTCAGCGCAAAGCGCTAAAACAGTTAATCGGAAGATATGCTTCTGACGGTGACTAGAACGTGCAGGAAATGTTATCAGAGTTAGATAGTCTGATAACAACAGAGGAAAGAGTGTCGGAGATGCTCCAGAATCGAGAGCCCTTTACGCAAGAACGCGATAAAGGTCATGAACTAGAAAAACACTCCGACGACTCGCGAAAACATATGGCTACCCGTACGCAACTGAAGTGCGTTTATTGCGGAGCGAATGACCACAACCCCTTACGATGCTCAAAAGTTACATCAATAAGTGGTAGAGTCGAATTCCTAAAGAGCAACAAGCTATGCATGAACTGTGCGAAAGCAAACCATTTCGTTCGCGATTGTTTCGGTAAAGGGTGCATTTGGTGCGATCAAAAGAAGCATCAATTTTCGATATGCCCTAAACTGCTGAAAGAAAGCAGCGACAAGGCTGAAAGCAGTCGTAAAGCAGGTATAGGAAAACCATACCCAAGGAAAAAATCTGGAGATAGTAGAAGGCCACTAAGAAGTTCGAATGTACAGAGTGTAGAGAGCCGCTCTGACACACAAGAAATGAACACTGACGACTGCGAAGAAATACTCAAAACAGAAACCGATTCAGGAAGTAGTGAAAAACAGATGTCTTCTTGCTCACCGGATTCACTCGAGTAAAGAATGAAAAAACCGGCGAACCTCAAGAGGTTCAGATTTTATTCGATACAGAAGCAGATAGATCGTTTATTCAAAACGAACTAGCCGAAGATTTGGAACTTCCTACGCTGCGCACGGTCGATCTGTCAGTATATACATTCGGCGCAAAAGTCCCCAAACCAAAGACCCACAAGGTCACTAGCGTGCAGTTGTGGGATGATAAAGGAAAGCCCATAAACATGACTCTATGCAAAACCGATATCATCTCGGATAAAGGGAAAAGAGTGATTCTAACTAAAGACGACGTCGACTATCTCACCAAGGAAGGTTTAAACCTTCCTAACATTCAAACATCCGTGATCCATCTCAAAATATTATTAGGATGTGATCAGATATGGAGCTTAATAAAGTTTCCTTGCAAACAACATGTGTTACCATCGGGCTTACACCTAATACCGTCACGGACAGGATACGTTCTTACGGGACGGAAACTTTTGCGAAATGAAACGACTACCAGTGAGACATGCAACCTTATCGAAAGCGAGGCTGACATGTCATTTGAAACACTGGAGAACGTTGATACATCGGACAAATATTGGAGCTTTGACTCTGCTGGTATAGAAGAGTTTACAGGTCCCCCAAAAACAGAGAGAGCAGTAGTGGCGAAGAGAGTACACCAATTTTTCAATGATACTATTGAAAGACGAGAAGATGGCTATTATGTGCGATTACCATTCCGCGAAAACTGCTGTACCTTACCGGACAACTATAAATTAGCCTATCACCGCCTAGTGAGTGTACTCCAGAAGTTGCGAGAAAATCCAGATCTACTGGATCAGTATAACACTCTGTTTAGGAAACAACTTCAAATAGGGATAATAGAGACAGTGGAGGAGCTAAGTAGCACAGCATCGAATGTGCACTACTTGTCTCATCAAGCGGTCTTAACCCCACAAAAAGAAACTACTAAAGTACGCATCGTGTTCGATGCATCTTCTCATTATAAAAACTGCCCTTCCTTAAACGAGGTGCTGCATAAAGGCCCCATTCTGCTACCGGAATTGTATAGCATGCTTCTGCGCTTTAGAGTCAACAAATATGTTGCCATATCAGACGTGGAAAAGGCATGTGCTGGAGATTTGCACGAGTCCCCTTTGGACTAAAAGTCTCTCTCTTTCTACTGAGTGGAACCATCCAGTTTCACTTGCAATCTGCAGTGCGAGACAAAGATTTCGCGAAAGAAGTTCAAGACAACTTGTATGTCGACAACCTAATATTGGGAGCAGATAGTCCATCAGAACTGTGCCAGAAATCGAAGACAGCGTGCGACATTTTCAATGACATGAAGATGAATTTGCGAGAATTTCTGTCAAATACCTCTCTTCTGGAAGGCACTATTCCATTGGAAAAATTGGCGAAAAATACAAAACAAAAAGTATTAGGAATTTTATGGGATTCAGATTCCGATACCATCAGCATCACTTCCCAATTCCCATCCACAACATCGATTACCAAACGGACGATAACTCAAAAAATTGCATGTGTATATGACCCACTGGATGGCTGGTCCCACTAATGATATTGCCAAAACAATTTCAACAATATCTCTGGAGACTAGGCTTCTCGTGGGATCAACAATTACCGCCAATTGTTCAGCAACAATGGGAGAAGCTTCAACAGTCTGTAAATAGGTTCATAAAGAAATTTCCTCGCTTCGTACCAAATTCAGACGACAGCTATTTAGTCCTGTTCGCAGATACGAGCGAAATTGCAGTGGCAACATGCGCATATATCGTTTCTGGTGGCAGTTCAACCCTTTTGATGGCGAAATCAAAACTGCCTTCAATTAAAACACAGATAACAATACCTAAGTTAGAAATGAACGCCTTAACTATGGCGGGAAGACTAGCGCTGTCGCTTTTCAAGGTATTACGCGCCAGGATACCAGGATTGAAAAAAGCAGTGCTTTTTTCTGACTCTCAGATCGTGCTAATTTGGCTGAAGAAGATGCCAGATCAGAACGACCTTGGACGATTAGTCAACAGTCGCATAAGAGAACTTCGCCGAATCATCATGCAAGTAAAATCGCTGGGATCCGAAGTGTTATTTGGATATGTTCCTAGTGATACCAATCCAGCAGATGCTGCAACCAGAGGACTATCAAAGGAACAAATGGAACGCGACCAGTGGTGGACAGGGCCTAAATTTTTATGCTGACCTTGCAAATCGTGGGAGACATCTCTCTTTTCTCTTCCAGATGTCGATCCCTTGAAAGAAGTAAATGCGCTCAGCATCACTGGGGAAGATGATTTGCAATCATTTCCCTGGCATCGTCATAGCTCCTTCATAAAGGCCCAAAGAACAATGGCATAGTGTTTGCGCTTTCTGGGCCACCTACTGCGCCGGCTACCAACCAGAAGAACAACGCGGATCATCGCCAATATTCCGATACTACAATATGAAGCACCAAATAGCAATGCGCTTACCAGAGAAGAAATAAAAGCTTCAAAATGTATTCTTATAAAACTACACCAACTCTCTTTCTCTCATGACTACATAAAATTTATGGACAATACATTGAAATTGTTCAAGGATTCGAATGATGTTTGGAGAGCGAGAGGCCGACTTGGTCTAACTAACTTGGAAAACTCCGCAAAATTTCCTATACTTATATCTCCAAAGTCAAAAATCGCAGACCTTATAATACAAGAGGCGCATGGGAAATTTCACAACGGCGTGGCGCATACAATGTCAGTGATAAGCTAGAATATTGAATTCCAAAATTGCGCCAGAAAGTCCGAAAAATGGTTCAAAAGTGTGTTCGGTGTCGGAGATTTAATGCTTCACCATATTCATACCCTCCAATGCCAGACTATCCAGCACGTAGAATTGAACAGTGTCAACCATTTCAGCAAGTAGGCTTAGATTTCTTCGATCTTCCTAAAAGAAGAGACGGAGACATGTTACAAAAAACATATGGATGCATTTATATGTGCGCAGTGACGCGTATGCTTCATTTTGAGGTGGCAACGAATATGAGCACAACAGCCTTCCTTAATGCTTTAAGGCGATTTTTCTCGCGCAGAGTAATTCCTCTTTCCATAACATGCGATAATGCCCCCACCTTCCTTTTGAGCGCAGAAATTCTTGCGAGCGCAATCAGCAGTGCGAAATCCATCCCCTTCATTGTGAATAGGAAGATAGAGTGGAAACATATTACCCCATACGCATCTTGGCAAGGGGGTTTCTATGAAAGGCTGATTCAATCTGTAAAGCACTCCCTTTATAAAGCTTCTGGGAAACGGCACTTAGACCTGGATGATCTTTGCACCATCATAACGGAGGTGGAGGAAACGCTGAACACAAGGCTTCTAACTTATCAGGAGGCAGATTTCGAAAATATAACTCCTCTACGCCCTATTGACTTTATACAAAAAGATATCATAGTAACATATCCCTTTGAATCCGTTACAGCAGAAATACCTGATCCGGATTATCATCCACCTACTATAGAGGGTGCACTCCAAACTCGAAAGCAAGCTGAAGAGGCGTTACACCACTCATATGGCATCACTCAGCGAATTTGGAAGCAATGGCACGATGAATACTTATTAAGCCTAGAGAACAGCATCGAAAATGGAGGTCATCATCACGCATAAATCCAGTGAAACCTCAGGTAGGAGCGGTATTACCTTTGGCAGACCCTATTCTGTCACGTAACGAATGGAGACTAGCACGTATCATAGAAATTTTACCCGGTGAAGATGGTAATGTTCGGGAGGCTAAATCAGTCACTGCTAAAGGCAGAACAATTAGTAGACCTATAAATTTAATTGTTCCTTTAGAGTTTGACTGCGAAGACAATCCTTTGCGAGCGGATCAGTCGGAGGAACCGAAGAACGACGCTAGAACATCCAATTCAACTGACAACGACTACAAGCGATATCACCTTCGTAAGAGGGCACCGGTTAGTTATCGGGAATAGTTCTTGGCTCCCAAAAATGGAGTTTGTACCCCAAATTGCCATCTTGGTATTTCTACCCGCATTTGCTGCGATCGATAACCGGTCGATATTTATGGAATGCCAAAAACGGGGTGGTTGTAAATTCGGACAATGACAGTGTTTTTAAAGTCTGCATTGATCCTTACTGTTAACTATACCAGAATCCATCGCCAATAGAGCTCGTGCGATTTCCTCCAGAATTAACATTACATGACCACCGTACCATTGCACTAAAATGGTTAAAAAACCAATCCTATCCGTACATGCGCATGTCTTGTCCAAAACTAAATTTCTGCGAAAACGTTCAATGCAACCTATGTTCGGCGATATTGCTTAATCCGGAGTGTTGGCCTTTAGGTGTGCTAATTGGCTTTGCGATTATTCTTTACATTTCAGTTGCAGCATGTTGTCTACTGCTTTACGTCCCAATCACAATAGGAAAACCAATTCGGCTTATTATTTTCGGACACTTCGCGATCTTATCGTGCTTAATGCGAGCACTTCTTCGCGTTATTCGAGCATGTATTAACCTAGTGTCGAAGTCCTACCCAATTCAAAGGCAACGTAGACTGGCAGAAGCAATTGCGATACTTTTTCTGAGTCATCAAGTACTCATGAGTGGCGAAGCATGCCAGGAAGTAAACGTTTTTAGTGCAAATACTCATATTTGTCAAAAAAGCTTGACCGGAGAACATTGCGAAATCCATGTGTCGGAAGTTGTAAAAATAAACAGCTTCCGAAAGGAAGCCTGCTTGCGGTTATATGCAAACCAAACGTTCGTTTCTTTGCTAAGGCTCAAGTGGAAAAATCTACTTTTGTATTGTGATCACGAGGCGATCACATATACAAGAGATGCTGAGCTGCAGACCCTTACTGGCAAGAGATGCGCGCATATGGGCACATGCAAAGGTCAAAAATGCGCAAAGGTGAGGCACACGGATCTAATACCTGAGCTCGAAAGAGCAAACAAATTTCCAGGGCGGACGGGCTGCTTTGAGTCATGCGGCGGCTTATGCTGCGACTGTTTCTACCCAAGCTCAGCATGCCCTTTTTATAGAACTTATGCCGTGCCAAAAAGCTCTACCATATATGAGTTATCCAGGTGCTCACCTTGGAGGGAATTGGTTAAGATAGAGTTCTCACAGTTTTATCCAAACAAAATCCATCAAATTCCCTTGATAACGCGAAACGTTCCGGTGCAACTTGGAGGATACGAAATCACAATGACCTCTCTTTCACTTCCTCCTCTTCCAGTTTTGAGCCAACGATTTATTTCAAATCATGAAGAAATTGCAATCTGGCCAAACAAAAATATGCCCGCTCTGCTCTGCGAAACGTACGATAAGGCGGCCAATCTATGATGTGTTGTACACGACAATTGTAGATGCGAGCCAGCAGAAGTAAAAGTACGGTGAGAATGCGAAATGGAAAAAGTTGCGAGCGCCTTTAACAACATCGAATCAAAGCTACCTGTTCACTATCCAGGCCTGCAATTTTTTACTGCGAATTCTACTCAAGTCGTAGCAAAATTTCGCGATACCGCGTCAGCAGAACTTATTGTAAAGTTTCAAGGCTCAATAGCGCACGTTATTCAAGAAACAAGAAGCTACGATTGCCTTGTAAGTGACGCGGCCTTAGAGGGCTGTTACAGATGCAAGAAGGGCGCCGTGGCGAACATTCAGTGTAGTTCAGCAGCGGAAGTCCTTGGGGAAATACAAACAATTTTGTGGCATTGTGTTCTCCCAAGAATCCAACGACAGTGTTGCGATTTCAGCGAAACACAGCGCGAAATTACATAGAATGCGAAGTGCGATGTGGCAGAAATTCGACTAAAATTGCGATATCGGGACTAAATTCTCACACTCGCTGGCGCAACCGTTTTTCCACTACATAAAAGGCGAAAGCACGGCGCAAGAGTCGTTTGAGTGGCCTGATATTGCGCATATCGTTACAGTCTTCACGTCATGGTATAAAACTGCGATAATTTTTGTATTTGCGATTGCTGCGTTAGTTGGGTTATCTTACCTATTCCTGCCACTAATCGCTAGCGCTATTGCGCAGCTTGTCGCGCGAATCATTGCGCTCTTTCTATGAAAAATTCCTTGCAAAACATTTCAATTCTTTCTGCGAGCACTGTATAAGCGACGCTGGATGCGAAAACAAGAAGAGCGAAGGAGTACGGAACCTTTACAAAAATCTCTTTAATTTTTTTTCAGAAATGGACACCCGCGCGAAGCTACAGGACGACCTACGGAAAGCGAAACGTGACTTGAAACGCCTTCGGTCAGCACTGCCGACACTTTCGAAAACAGAAGATTTACTTAACAAAATTGTCACTAAGAGTCACGATGTTATGCTTTGTTCATCATTCATTCATCAATTGTATGAGGACAGGTGCTCCGACACGCCTAAAGCCATGTCTCGCACTTGCGCGCTTTGCGCGACTTTGCAGCATCATTGACCTATGGAAAATAGTTTTTGTAAAACTTAAAATTCGCTAACATCTAGGACCTGCTGCGCGCTTTATCAGCACCAAGCCGTTCGCCATTTCGGTAGCTTCATCATAGACATTCTCTCCGGACCGTCCATTGGTTTGCTTTGCGCAGTACTTCTGTCTTACAGGTTGCTCTTCCGCAACCGTTCTCATGCTCAATATCTAGCGTTTCCGGGTATCGTTGACGTCTCTTCCGAAGCCAGGTTCCCCCTCACTCGTTTCTTTTTACTGGATCTAATTGCTGGTCCGCCTTTACTGGTCTTCCCTTCCCTCTTTAGATCCTCTACCCTCCTGGTCCCAACTCCCCCTACTGGTCTCTTCTTGCTGGCTTTCCCGTCCTGGCCCCTTTTCCAGGTTGTTCCTTTCCTTCCTGCTCGCTCTCCTGGTAAACCCTAGAGGTTCCCTTACTGCCCTTCTCCACTACATCCTTAGTGGGCCTCCCATGCTAACGGTAGACGTCGGTGATACATATTCAGAATCAGTACGCTTGCTGCGCGACGTAGAGGGCCCCCCCTTTCTGGATCCGGAAGCTCAGAAGACCCGCCTTCCGAATTAAGAAGCTCAGAAGCGCGCGCAGTCGCCGCTATGTCGAGCCTGATGAGGCTATGCATATGGCAGATTCCTTGTTCCCCATATGAATTCCCTTACGGCTCCCTTCTTGTTGGTTTCTAGTGCTGGTCCCGACTCCAGGTGCCCTTTTCCAGGTAGAACCCCTCCACCTCGGAATCCTCCTTACTACTCTCCCCAATTAAGCTCTCCCACGCTCACACACGACGACGGCGAGCGAACGCCATGGCGTGTCATCGATGTCACATCTTCTAAATCCGTACCCTCTTAGTGATAATGGATCCCCTTACTGATCCTCTTAACTGGTCCCCCCCCCCCTGATTGTTAACTCCCTAATGGTCCCTCCTTAATGCCTAAACCCTTCTTGGTGTCACCTCCTGGCCTGCTTCATTGATCCCCTATCGCCCCCCCCCCCCATCCCGACTTGCTTCCTCCAAGTCGCCACCTCCTGGTCGCTGTCAGTTCTCCACCCTCGAAGTCTCCCTTATACTCTTACCCCTTTAGTGGTCTTCTCATGCTAATGGCACGAAGTCGGCGGCACAGCTTCTGGATCTGGACGCTCAGGAACGCGCGTAGGTGCTGCTGTGTCAAACAGTAAAAGGATGCGCTTCCCATGCTGCAACAATTCCCACGTTCAATGGGAAATTTTTACCGCGCTCTGGATGATACAGCGTACCTCACTTACGATTACATTAGATCATTCGACCGCTCTCGCTGTGGATGATGCGGCGTACCTAACTTAGGTTAGATCATTCGACCGCTCTCGCTGTGGGTGATGCGGCGTACCTCACTTAGGTTAGATCATTCGACCGCTCTCGCTGTGGGTGATGCGGCGTATCTTACTTAGATTAGATTTTGACGGACAAACTCTTTTATATATAGGTGGTGATATTCCATTTTTCTCATCTTCCAGCGAGCGATGGGGCGAACTCGAGCGCGACGTGCAAATTTTGGAGCAAGAAGCACAAAACTGCGAGATCCGGCTCCTCTACCTTCAACACTGCCTACGCACCCTCCACGCAACTGCCCCTCTCCTGATCGCTATTGGACGTACGTCTGATGCAGCCTGGAATGCGATGCTGGAGCAGCCTCATCACTACACGGACGCTCAAGGCCGCAAACGCTCTCTATCTATTCGTCAGAACGTGGTAGAACGCATAATCTTGGACCAACTTCAATCAATCAGCAATTTGGAGGCTGAACTGAGTAATATGGGATCGAGGTTTCAAAGGGAAGAGCGAGCCCAGCAGGAGTCACATATGGCGAAACTTACAGCATCTCTCAACGCCATGCAGTCCTCGATTCAAGAACTTACGAGCAAAATCGACGACCTTCAACATCACGCAGCGCGTCCGGCGGAAGTCAACGAGCCAGCTCGTCGAGGGGATGAAGTCATGGAGATTGATCAGTCTCTAACGGGCGAGGAACGATCCCGTCTCGACTATGTGCGACGTACTATGGAGGCGAGGATCCACGTGCTCGAAATTCGGATCCACAGTCTCCAAAAGCAACAGCCTTGCCTCCCTCTAGAGTACTCAGTCGGACTGGATCGTGCAAGTGAAGCTCGTATGCGATGTGTCTTTCGTAGCAGCCGTGGAAAGCACTACAGTAATTCCTGCACACGAGTTCGAGACAGCAAGAGAAGGAAGCTGCTTCTAAAGAGGGACAATCGCTGCAACATGTGCCTAGAGATGGACTGTCCTGCGACGGAAGACTGCCCGAAATTCTGGGTTTTCTGCTTCCACTGGGAACAAATGGGACATCATTCTGCTATGTGTAGCAAGCCGGACATCTCTCAAAGACTACAGGACGATATAGATCAAGCATTGGTCGAACTGCAGCAAACGAGATCACACGTCGACTCGATCCGACGAAATGGACCCCCTCTCCCTCTCCCCAACCTCCCCACGTTGAGGGCCGGAGTATCGCAGAAGCGCCTTCTCAGAGCAAAAGTTCAGAGCTGCGAGATGTAGCTTGCGATAGGAAAAGAATGCGCGGGAAACAAAACATGCGCTTTGCGATGATAACTGATAACTTAGGAGCGCCGCGTTTCTCTCTATAAAACCACCCTCGGTGGAGGGAGGATAACTCTCTCTCCTTCTGAGCTGGACCTTGTTCTCCATATTTTGTCTACTGGGCTTTCTTCTTTCCCCTCTTTGGGATCTTCACTTCGATTGCACTTTAGGACTTTATTGTTTAGGATAGGGATTGCAATTCACTCTGCACTTGCACAGAACGATCAACACAGAACGAATCGCAAGTTTGCCTTCTTGCCCTTTCAGCCAAAGGTTCTCCACGTCTACGATCCCGTTCCGCTTTTGTTAAGGAAGGGCGTAGATAAATGCCCTTTTGCGGGGGAAAGAATCGGAGCCGGGGAGCACGTTTGACCGCCTCACTTTGAAATTTACTTGATGGCAGCACGAATCAAGTATTTCCGTATTGCATGCGATGTCATGACCAACTCTTCCAGAAGCGGTGTTGACGAAGGATTACGGTACGTTTAATAGAATGATGGACTTCCTAAGTTCAGCGTCCGAATCCGAAGGCGATTTGTCGGAACTTGGACAATTTTCAGTTGTCTTCGCTAAATCAGATGTCGGTGGTTGAGCAGGCTTTTGTTTCAACGGTGAGTTTTCTTCTCTTAGCTGTCGAATCTCATTCAGAAGTTCACTGTACTCTTAAATAGTTCCTTCATCTCATTGCGTGTTTCGATTAAGAGCTCAAATACCAGTTTGACGTAGCACGGAACTCCATCATTTTGTGTGATATCTTGTAGTTGCGCGGAAGCCTGATTTTCTTTCTTCTGGTTTACGTTGGTCGAAGAGCTGTTGTTGGGCGTCGCTGAAATCTTTGTCGCACGAGCACGAGACATGACTGTGGATCGACTTTCAAGCAATTATGTACGAATTACCTTTGACGGTGGCGTTCGATAGTACTTAGTAAACCCCGCCACAAAGGTGACTGCAGAGAGTCGAATGAATGGCTCCCCGGCCGGGAAGACTTAGACTTAGAAGACACTCTAGACTTAGCATACACTCTAACTGCATAATTCCAGTTTCAAGCGCATTTTGTGACCAGACGGCAGGATTAGTTTCGTCAGGCAATAACGCGCCTGATGGGAATCGTGCGCTCAGAAGATCCCAAAATCGCTCCGAACTTTAGGAAACCTCGGAAAAGACACAGACAAGTTAAAGACATAAACTAATGGCAAGAACTCCACTCCGGCGGCGGACGGGGGCTCCGCTGGAGCCTCAACGGCAATAACGACCTGAACCATTATTGCCGACGAGAATGTTTTGCCCGCCAAATGGCCATTCCGACTAATGACGACAGGGACGGCTAGTGACGTCGTGCGCGCGGTCGCCGCGTCTTGCTGCTGGGTGCGCTAGAGCGCAAGAGTGTGCACCACCGCTATTGGAAGCGATCTCTCAGCCTGCGGAGGAAAGGGGAACCAGTGAAATGCCTTCGCCTCAGTTTGTAGGCTGAAAGAATACGAAGGTGTCCTAGTGTTTGTGAGATGGGTGACTGCGAATGGCATGATCCTTAAGCTATGACAAGCCATTTTGGCGAAAGATGACGATTAAATGGCGAGCAAAAGTCAAATTGAGAGTAAAGTTAGGGACTAATGTGCAATTGATCTGTCTCTGAAACTTAGCAACAATCTCACTTTTCAGCACTCCCTGAAAACTTTTCCAAGGCATAATAACAAGGCTAAGTAAGTATTCAAAGTCAAGGGGGATGAGCGTTCTTCCCGTCCCCTGGCTCCTCTGGCGCCGTCTTCCAAACGCCGACAAAAGATTCCTATTGTAAGTACGGGCAACGATAGAAGCTTCCCTATCGCATAGGATAATGCAGTAAAGCAGCAAGGAATGCTCTCCAGGAACAGCGTCGGAAGGATTTGGTACGATGGAGACTCTCTGAAAAAGATGCCGTAAACATCAGAGTCTTTCTTGGGTCGCTACCTCATCATATTGTCTCTTTTATAGGATTAATTTCTGCATAAAGGATAAAGGATAAAGGACGGCGTAACTCAATCCCTTCTGGGATGCGCCAGCGCATTCTACTTCTACGGGATGTCGTGGAGGCGACACGAATGCGTATTTGGCCATACAATGACTTGCGGTGGCCAGCCGATAAACAAGTCAGCGCTCTATCCTTCCCAGACAAGTCTGGTACCAATTCACCGACCCCGGAGGGATGGAAGGCTTGGTTGGCCTGGGCGGGAAATCCGAACCAGGGACCTGGTATCGGGTGCACGCGACAGTCGCGCCTCCTCCGACTGCGCTACACGCGCCCTAATCTCCACATACTGGGTGAAAATCTTGCCTCCCATATTTACTCCGTTAGTTCTTCCAACTTTTCCTCCTTCATGTTACAGGTCGAGTCTCATACCATCTTCAGACCTACGGTTTCCATATCCCTCCAGCTGTTGTTTCTTTTAGAATCTTTAGATTCTTTTTCCATTATCAACTCGGAGAATGTGGAGTACTCAAGCTTCTACTTCAACAACGCGCGCGAAAAAAGAATCCAACCAATAGGCTTCTTTTTTCGCGCGCGGGCCCTTCATAAGTGCTGGTTTTTCTTCCGCTCTTGCCCAACAACGCCGTCGACAATCACTAGTCCACACTTTCACGCTCTAGCGCGCCGAGCAGCAAGACGCGGCGACCGCACGCGTATGGCGTCACTAGCCGTCCCTGTGGGCAGCAGTCGGACCCGGGGGTGTGCGCAAATAAAATTTGAAATTTCATGAATTATAAACCGTAAGTCGTAAGAGTCACCGGACGTGTAGTGCGGTACAACTAAATTTCCAGAGGCTCTTTCATCAATGCTAATCAGATATGATTCAGTATTTATTTATTTATCATGTTCTTTTCAGCTTAATCTGAACAGTTTTCCTACCAAACTTCCTCTTTTTCACGCCTCCTTGCTAGTAAGACACCTTTCAAATCAAACTTTACACGTTTCTAGAAAGTCGAAAAAACTGGAAATTCATAACTTAACTTAAGCCTATGCATGGTGTACTAACAAAAAGCGTGCATTGTTTGAATATCCATTGAATTCCAAATTTACTACCAATTTCTCGGTGGCCCTAGAATTTAGCAGAAACGACAACGAAAAATTCGCTAGTAAAACTAAAAATTAAAAAATCATTTCACTACTGAATAATACGGCGAAAACAGCAACTGCGCATGTAACAATCTAACAAACATACTGGGCCGTACGATGGGATTGCGCCTTGCGTTCTGAGTGAATGCATGGCGCAATCCCATCATGTGTCGCACCGAAAGACCTACGCTTTTCAATACTTTTAAATAAGTTCTGAAACATTCCCATGGCAGACGGATAAAAAAAACTTTGGCTCGCCGGAACAGTATGGTCATATTTCTTGGACATCTTTGTAGTCCCTTTGAAATGGTGCGGATAACGTATAATGTTGAATTGTTGGTTCATGAAGCTCAGCACCGAGATTGTTACAACCTTTATTCGGCTTACGTTTCGGCGATTTCGCCCTCTTCAGAACCTTTGTGGTGGAAGCCGATGAGCTCTCTGTCAGTCACCGTCAGATAGAGGTGAACGTTGGTGAAGTTCATGATTCATCAACGTTCACCTCCATCTGACGATGACTGGTAGAGCTCCTCGGTTTACACCAGAAGTGCAAATTTAACGGTTAACGATTTAACGAATTAACAGCATTTTTCGTTAAAATCTGACTTAACGACTTGACGAAAATTTTTAGACATTTACCGGGATTTTTAACGGAATTTTTTCTGAGTGAGCTTATAACATTTACCCTTAGCCTTCAGTAATGTTGCAGGGGTTATCTCCCGATTAAAACTGTTCCTGAAAAAACTATTCAAATCAGCAAGAATACTTTAATGATTTCGTGAATTGGTTTGGAATTTCTGGAAATAATGCACTTTGGGGCGCGTGCAGCGCAATGTCCTTTCCATTTCGATAATGTTGATGTCTCTTCACCAAAGTTCCTTTTCTACTTTTACGTGCTTTTACCCTTATCCACCTAGCGATGGCACGTGGAGCGTAGTCGGAAGAGATGCTGGCTGTCGCATGCACCCGGTTCCAGGTTCCTGGTTCGGATTTCCCGCCCAGGCCAACCAAGCCTTCCGTCCCTTCGAGGTCGGAGAATTGGTCCCAGACGTGCCTGGGAAGGATAAAGCGCTGACTTGTTCATCGGCTGGCCGCCGTAAGTCATTGTATGGCCAAATACGCATTCATGTCGCCTCCGCGATATCGAGTAGAAGTGGAATGGGTGGCCCATCCCGATAGGAATTGAGTAACGTCGTCTTTTGTCATTATCTCTTATTGCATTCTAGAAATTTCTTAGGCGACCCCCCCCCCCCCCCTCCAAGCACGTCAACGAATCTAAAAAGATGCTGGTCTAACCTCCCCGTAAGATATGCCTATGCTCACCTGGCGCTGCTGTTCCTTGCGCATCTTGTCGGCAGGTCTCTGCAGTTGGGTAGCGTAGACCTCGGCAGTGGCAGTCGTGCTGTCAGACAGCAGTTCGAAATAGTAGATCCCATAAATTCCCCACCAGACGCTCAGCATGACTTTCCTCGCATGAATTTCGTCCTTTACGAAAGATTTCGGCACTTCATCGCGTTGGCACCACGCACGTTTACGAGCGTGGTTGACCCATTTTTCGTCTCCTGTGACGGTGGTGTCCAGCCAGTTGAAGGTGCGACTTCGGGAGTGCAGCTGCGTGCATATATCCAGACGTCTTCGCCGGTTGTCGTCGGTCAGTTCGTGCGGGAGCCACTCACCGAGCTTTTTAACCATTCTACGAGATCGCAGTCCATTGTCCACGGTAAACCGGGAACAGCCAAGAGCAGCAGCAAAATAACGCACACCTTCATATGGATGCTGCTCTGCCAGTTTCCTCAGTTCATCCCAAGATATCATTGTCGGTCGACCAGAGCGAGGCTCATCTTCGAGGCTCCTGTTCCCGCTTCTGAAGCGTCCGAACCAGCTATACACAGACCGTACAGAAGGAGCTTCAGAGCCGAATACACGACACAAGTTTCGATTGGCTTCTGCAGCGGAGTGCCCAAATCCAAACTCGTAAACGAGCACGGGTCTAATATGGGCAGACAGTTCGGCCATCGTACAGTGAAATAGGCTAGAAAGACGGAGTTGGACATGCTATGCAGATACAGCAGGATAGTGTTTTTATATAGCACTTATGCTGAAGTCTTCAGAGAGGATACTTTCTGGACACCCTAATATTTTCGACTGCAAGGAATCTTGTAGAGCCAGTGTGGGACTGCAGAAATGAACGCGAAAAGAGGTATGGGCAAGTTTTTGGAGTGGATACATACTTTTGAAACGCACTGTAGGATAACGTAACTAACCTTATGAAATCAGCGAAAACCTTGTTAAATCGTGTTCGATTAGACAACTGACTGACTCATGCAGCTCATTCACTAATATCTTTATTAACCCAAGTGTGGTTTATGAGCCTTTCGGCTGTCCCCATATGATCAGTTTTCTCAGTTTTCGGGTAGTTTTACTCTCCCATTTTGTCCTCGTTTTTCCATTTACTTAAGAACCTTATGCGACTTAACAAACACATAGAACCAGTTTTAGTCCTTGTACGAGAAGTCCAAACTTCGTTTTCTTTTCCCTGCTCAGCATGTGGTTGTGCCGATTCAGCAATCGAGTAAACTCTGTGTACCAATCTTGATCCCAGTGTTAGAAGACAGACAGGTATGTACTTCTACTGCTAAACAGCCATCTGGAGTTCAACAGACGAATCTGGAAGTATTTGGAAATATTATATACCATTTTCTCGTCGAATTGGGCAATTTTCAAATCAAATTAGACACTTCATCTCAAACTGGACATTCTTCTAAGCTAGCACATGAACTTTAAAATCAAATTGGACGCTTTCCAAATTAAGCCAGCTTCTTACAGGTGAAACTAAGGACTCTCCAAGATGGTCAGAACATAGTTTTTGTTCAAGGAAAATTTAGAATAGCTTTTGTTTTGATTTTTTTTTACTTTAGCTGCCGAGTGAATGAAATAATTTTACAAAATTTTCACTTTTCGAGAAAAATAACAAATTAAATTTTGGGTCAAGACGCAGCAAAGTAGAAACCATGTCCTGCATTAAAAGGGTGGATCGCGCCATGTACTCAAAAAATTCAACGCAACGTTTATTTGATTGATAGTGTAATTACAGCTTACAAGGAGAAGAAAGTTAGGATACGTGTTTCTTACAATTGTTCGTTTGTGTTGCACCGGTTGCAGGTATGTAACTCATGCAAACAGAAATTTTGCTATCAATCGAACAAAAATGACGAAGTTCCGGACGGGTGCACGGCGCATTCTTTGTTTGTGCAACATAAAATGGCCGCATTTCTGCTCTTAAAACAAGTTTTAATTCAATGTTTTTCCTCAAAAAATAATTTTTTATAAAATTTCAAGCTGTGTTCTCTTATTGGGAAGTAAATTAATACCTCAAAGAAAGTTATGCTAAAACTTTACTTATACAAAAAATTATTCTAACATTCTTGAAGAGTCTCTAGTTTAACGTAGAACAATCTCATTTTGATTTGGAAGAGTTCTCTTTGGTTTGAAAAGTCTCAGGCTTGCTTAGAAGAGTGTCCAATTTGACGTGAAAGTGTCCCATTTGGTTTGAAATGTGTCCAATTCGACGTGAAGATGGTTTGCATCATTGGGAATACTAACAAGAGAAAGGCCTGAAGCGTATGTATGAACGAGAAAATCGAGTCACAAAGAAGGAATCTCCACCTTCAATTAATTAACATAAAAATAGTGATTCGTTTGTTCGAAATCGGTAAACCAAACGAGCGGGTCCACAAACTTTACTGTGGAATCGCGGAGGCGACGTTCACGAACGCTGGTGGGGATTACTTGCGCTCACGATTGTGCTGTGAATAACGGCGTTGCTTCACGAGAGCTAGCTGGGCGGTTCGGTTCTCGTGCGTTGAGCAATCTTTGGGAAGTGGAAGGAAGAGAAATGACCTCATCATGTCCTTTAAAATTGTTACTGGTAAGAGCCAACCCAATTCTTTCAGCTTGCACCTTCCAGAACAAGGGGTTGTTCAGGATTAGCGTCTCAAGAACACAAGCCAAATACAGATTTTCTCCACCGAAGTGACTCCTATCTTGAATACACTTGTCCGCAAATACTCATTTCCGCTTACAATGAAACTCAGCGTATCAAATTGCTAGTTCATAAAGCCAACAGCTTCGAGGCTTCATTGATATAAGGGTCTATTTGAGCTTTCAGCTCATACTATTCCTGACAATTTTATATTGTTTGCTTACTTTTCTTTTCGATGGTTTCTGTTGATGTTTTCTCTTCCTTTCCTTCTACTGACGTTGTTTCTTTCTTTTTTCTCTTTTCTCTATGGTTTTATTGCCCTTAGGAGACATGAGCTATTTCCGTATTAATCACTTGGGCAATTGGCTGTTTTAAACACACTTTCCGTGCGTCCATAAACAAATAAATAAATGTCAACTGATCGGTTGAAGATGGCGATGTCCGTTCCTCCACGTGGCTCATTATGTGCTTCTTTGTAAAAAATTTTCTGCTCGGTTAGGACGCCAGATTTTTGGAAATGCTCCTATTTTCTGAGCACAAATGTACATGGTCTTCGTTTTGTCCCTGAACGCTCAGGGTTCGGTGTTCAACTGAGCTGAGTTGGTGCTCAGAGAAAGCGGTCGCTGTGAACCGGTCCGAAAACTAGCAGCTACCGAAATACTCTCAATCATTGAAGAGGATAGGTATTCAAGATTCCTGATTTTTCATTGACATAGGGTCTGCGAGGACCCAAAAACGAGAAGAAAGTATAACATTTTTAAATAATGGCGCTGGTAATGAAATGAGCAGAAGTGAGATTTTCTGCCAACCAGGGAACGTCTCAAGCATACGTCCGAACGACAAAAATGAATACTGCAGCTAGAATCTCCAACCTCAATTAGCAGAAACAGTGGTTATAAAGACGCTGAACCTGCCGAGTTACGGGACCGATAGTTTGCTACAGAATCGCATAGTTACCTTACAAAGATCGAATGCCCAGAAAATAGTGCAAATCAAGGAAGCGAACACCTGGCACGCCCCTATGGAGGAGTGTTTTTGCTCTTTTATTTGTATATTCAACTACATTGTGAGACTGTGCGATCCCTTGATGCTTACTCAGTAGGTTCAAGGATTTTGCATATTGGGAAGATATTATAATTTTCAACCACGTGAGGATAAAGGATAAAGGACGGCGTTACTCAACTCTCTTTGGGATGCGCCACGCATTCTACTTCTACGGGATGTCGTAAAGGCGACATGAATGCGTATTTGGCCATACAATGACTTGCGGTGGCCAGCCGATGAACAAGTCAGCGCTTTATCCTTCCCAGACAAGTCTGGTACCAATTCACCGACCCCGGAGGAATGGAAGGCTTGGTTGGCCTGGGCGAGAAATCCGAACCAGGAACCTGGTATCGGATGCATGTGACAGTCGCGCCTCCTCCGACTGCGCTACACGCGCCCTTAACTACGTGAGAGGTAGTAGAAATTATAATATCTTCCCAATATGATTCTCGCAGCGGCTTCATTTACACCGTACTTGAGACTTTCCTGGTGAGCTAAGCCAGCTTAAACATCAACTCTACGAACTTCGTCTGATTATGTTAGGCTTGTTGGGAGGCTTTTTATACATAAATCTCCAACACTCGATTTGTTCTTGATACCTTCCAAGTAAAAGAACAAGGAAAGCATTATTCAATCAGTTTTAGGATGCGCGACGCATTCTACTATATCTATGCGGGATTTCGTGGAGGCGATTCGAATGCGTATTTCGCCTACACAATATTTTGCGTTGGCTAGCTGATGGAGAGTGTCTCAGTGTTTTATACTTTCTAGGCAAATCTAGTACCAACTCAAGAAATCCGGGGGAATGAGATAGATGGTTGACCAGGTCGGAAGTCTGAACCAGAAACCCGGAATCGGTTGCCCGCGACAGCCAACGCCTTCTCAGAGAGCCTACCACGTGCCCAAAGTCGAATATCAAGCGCGTACCATGAAATATTCCTATAGAGATTTGCAGCTGTTGTGTAAGAGGTCCAATAGGAAAAAAAACTACTGGCTATTTTTATTTTTGGTTGATTGAGCGCTAACCAATTACGCGCTATTCAGTCATTTTCAGGCAAATCTTTTCGTTCTAGTAATTTCAAAATTTCAGCTATCTGACTGGTCTGTCCTTCTTTCGGATTGCTTTCATAAGACAAGTAGCGATATCTACCAGCACTCTTGACCACGATTTTTAGTCATGCAACTGTCCGAACCTACAATTTCTGGAATTCCGTGGTGCTACTAATTAAAGTTCAAAGGCGTACTCAAGGCACCCCATGCAACCAGTTCTAAGACTTTGCTCTATGTGGTGCGTGCTTCCCACCCCACGGTGAGGGGTCTGCAGAAGCTCAGAACTTGTTATCCGATCCTTTCCCAAATGACCGCCCTTTTCAGTGGCCGGATGAATGGCTTGTTTGAATAGCTATGCTAGCATTTTGACGTCCCAGGTAGCCGGCTGAATCATATAACGACGATTCCATGATTCGGACGGTGCCGAGGCTATTGGGTAAGTGATTGGTCCTAGTACGGACATGTCTGGACAGATGTCCGAAAATGATCCATTTCGATGTACGTAGTGCATAATTTACAAACTGCAGTGACGTTTATACACTGAAACTTGGCATTCTCTTCCATGATACCTCCCATTGCTAGATTCTCTACTGCTCTTTTCACAAATGCATTACGTTGCTGACATTTGGTTCAGATTCTGTGTGAAGGCAGCATGCCACGGACTCAACGCAAACCTCAAGTTCTCGGTTACAGTTGATTTAGACGCGCCTTCAAGAGCTGCAAACGCACGCACGTTACCATTGACTTGTTGCAGAAATATGACAGTCCAACACCAACAGGAATAGGGCTCTTGAAGGATAGGGAAGCGGAGCAACGTGAGGGAGTGAATTCGACAAGAGCTTTCTGGAGCCGCCCGAAGCGTTGGCGAGTATTTTCGACCTGATTGCGTTTCTGCTCAGATGTTGCTGTCAATTTTCAAGGTTTCACTACTCCAGAAGTCGCCTTTGTGACGGGTTCGGTTATGTGGTCTATTTCAACGGGAATCAGGCGGTTTACGGAAATTGAACAAGGCATTGCCTGCTACAAGAAGGGTTAACGCAGGTCAGCGTCAACAAATAAGTGAGACATTCGAGCCTGCATAATTTTTTATAGACATGGTAATGCATAATGAAGAAATTTAGACCGTTGTGGAGGTAACACTCTTTGCTTCATCGCTTGTTACCAACACACCTGGCGATTAACCACCGTTGAACTGCATCAAGAATCTAGTCTCAAGCCTCGTGGTTTTCTTCTTATTCGGTGTATTCATCTTGTCTCTTCAACCCGATGGCCGAACCTGGTTTGGCAAATTCTTCTAAGAGAAGATCTGTGGTGGTTATGAAAACCTCAATTCAGACAGCAAAACAGAATGTTAAAGGTTGTCTGAAGCTCCTCCCGTAGTTAGGAAGGGTAGAACGGAAACTGATGGTAGTTGTTTCGGTTTCTACTGAAGGGTTTGAATAGCTGAGCAAAGGAACCATTACCGGATCACTCTTACTTTACGAATGTTACTCCGCCCGCACCCTTCCAAAACGTCACGTTTAGGTCAACGGTCTTGTTGTAGAGTGCTGAGTAGGATTAAACCTACACCGTCAGTTTTTGACTTTTACCATCACTTCAAACTTTCTGGTGTCCGAGGAGTTGTCTATTCACATTTATCGAATAATTCGAGTTTACGGGTAAATGATAGAAGTCTTGGCCCGTGAATGAGTCGCGAGAACGATGTACGGAGTGCGTTTGTCAGAGCTGTCGTAGCAGGCGTATTAGGCTTGATCAGGAAGTGAGATCTGGACTATCTGATTCGGGTGCATCTGCGAGATGAAGACGGTTCCCTCGTCAGAAATAGCAAGCGAGTGCGCGTTCTCGATTCCCTGAAAAGAACAGCTTTGCTCAGAGTGCTGTAGCAGCACTTTAACACCTATACATAAATGACAGGAGCGTTGATAGAAAAAGCCCACAACGATTATGAGGGCTGCAGAAATTCTTTTTGTCCTCATAGGAGCACGCGACCACCTCTAGAGTACTACACTGAAATCTTACCATTTCCTCAGATGTTCCGAAACACACCGGTAAAACTGATGAGGACGACGCCTGAGCATCGAGAGTATGGGCCTTAACGCTGGTGATCGGGAGTGAGAAGACACTTTAGACTGATGGTGAGCAGCGGCGATTAGGTTCGATCGTTTGATTGGGCACGTTGGGTGAGGTGTTCGGCGCATCTTCTAAGTCCCCAGGCACGTTGGGCGACGTGTTCCACACGTCTTCATAATCCCCATCCCCCAGAACGATGGAAGACGTCTGGATATTTTTCGCTATTTTCGCGCCCCGTAATCCGCCCTTTATTTTTCCCCAATTTTCCCCCTATTTTATGCCTAATCGCTTAGCGCATTATTATCCTACTATAATAAGCGAGAACGGTCGTTTCTCTGTGGGTGAGTGAGTGTGTGTGTGGGTGTGTGTTTGTTGGGAGGAAGTACGGGGAAGAGGGGGGGGGGGGGTGCGAGGTTGTAGTTGTCACCAGTTGTTAACTGTTGTAGTTATCGATAGGTGTCCATGTTCAGATGACGTGTCACCAATGTCACGCAAAGCACGTTCGGGTTGAGAACACATGCCACCGACGTTGTTCAACAGGCGTCCGGGTTCGGAAGAGGTGTCATCGATGTCGCGCGAGGATTCCGAATTCAGACGACGTGTTACCAGTGAAGGTGGGACCAGTAATGGGGGACCGGTGAAGGATGGGGTTCCAGTAAGGGGGACCGGTAATGGGTTGACCAATAAAGGAGGGACCAGTGAAGGTGGGACCAGCAATGGGGACCTGTGAGGGGGGGGGATCCAGTGAAGGGGGAACCGGTGAATGAGGGGGGGGAGGGGGATCCAGTGAAGGGGAACCGGTGAATGAGGGGAGAGGGGTCCAGTGAAGGGGGACTGATAGAAGGTTGACCAGTGAAACAGCGAACCAGATAAGGGGGGGGGGGTGACCGGTGAGGAAGGTACCAGTACCAGTAATGGGGACCGGTGAATGGGGGAGGGCCAGTGAATGGGGGGGGGGGGGGGGGACCGGAAAAGGGTTGATGAATAAAAGGAGGACCAGTGAGGGTGGGACCAGTAATGGGGATCGGTGAAGGATAGGATGACCAGCGAAGAGGGGACCAGTAAAGGGAGGTCCAGTGAAGGTGGGAGCAGTAGTAGGGACCGACGAAGGGGGAGGGGGACCAGTGAAGGGTGAACCGGAAAAGGGCTGACAATAAAGGGGACCCAGTGATAAGGGGCCAGTTTAGGGGGGTTCAGTGAAGGTGATGGACCTGTTTTGCCCTGTTCCGCTATACCATTCTATATAGCAAAACCAGTTTTTTTTTTTTAATGAATGAGGGAAGGCCTAAAGAGGAGAAGACGTTCGGGGTATTCTATTCTCCGGGTTTCGGGCGAAGCCCCAACCAGACGTATGGCGGCCAGCAGGCCGTTGAATGTCTGGTATAGTATATAGTTGATATTCATTAATTAAGTGAATGAAGAGGAAGAACTTAATATTGGAGGGGTTTTGAGCTGCTATTTTGTAGCCAAGATGGGTTGATGGGCGAGGCAGCGCTACCACTTCCTTTTGTTCAATTTTTGTGAGCCGTCGGGTTCCTCTGAGGTATGTAGTCGGCAGAATCGTCGATCTACTGGGGACGCAATTTATTCCCCAATAACGGAGTTTGGACCAGCAAAACTGGTGTCGTATTGCTCTGCCTGTCGGACGGAGTTTTCGACTGACCATGAGCAGCTCCGTTTTACATGAAAACCTAGTATGTGGATGTGAGGAAACCGTTTAGAGTGACGGACATTTACTATGCGCAGCCAATTTTTGTGTGCCGTCGTGCTCCCTTGAGTTAGAACTAAGCCCCTGTTATTTTGACCTTTCCAGGTCGTCTCAGCTTTGAGAGTTCTTTCATCAAAGAAAGCAATAGCTTGATGCCAAGACTGTGTGACGCGGTGCAGTACGCGCATATATTTTTACCTCTTACTCTCTTCTACTCACACCTGAGCTATTTTGCTGCTGCATTGCACTCCGTCAGTGGACTGGCGCTGTTTTGGGAAGAGGCGCAACTGCACGAACCCGAGGTTAATTGAGGAAAAGGTCTTGGAGTGCTCTCCACGCCACCATAATACAGAATGCTCTGAGATGAATCGTCATAAATTTAGCCACTTTGGAATGGGATTGCACCCATGCGAAGCCGAAGAAGATAGTTGATCGTTTTAAGTGAGAGCCCACTAATTTCAAATAAGATGAGCTATAGCTAAAATAATTGCAAGTGGTATAGTGCTAAGGATGTGTTATGTAACAGATATTATAAGGCTCTGCAGTTGAGAAATTCTCCCAACGAGGTCGCTCAGTTTTCTTGCGTCACCTATGTATGAGCCACACTGTGAGAAGTACTGGCAGCGGCGAACCTTGATAAAAGTGCTAGCTTTTCCGTTGGTCATATCCATGACGAACATCTGCGGTGGCAGCTGGTCCTCATCGTCACGTCCGGTCACTCCGACGAGGTAGTGTTCTGAAGAGAATTAGAACTCATCGAATGTTGTGGAATTGCAGGCTGCGAACTTACTCTTCTCCCTAATCGCGTACACCCGACCTAGCTGTTCAGCGCTTGTTATTGGAATACCGGCCGGGATGGTTCGATGTCCCTCAGCTAGGCCAGCTGAGAAGCACTGCACTCTCTCGTTCTCCCTGAAAGGCCGGCATATGTGCGGGATCTGTGCGAGCGACAGGAGCTTTATTTGGTCTCCTTCACGGCGGTGACATTCATTGCGATTTGGAAACGGTTTGTGCAATTAAAAAGGACGTTGCGATTTACTCCCTACCGACAGTGCCGTCTCAGTGATTCAGCGTCCCGTCACATGAAAATAGCTGAGAATAAAACTACAAGGGTAGCGTCCCGACAAAGTAACATCTCCATAGGCTCGCAGACACGCACGTGCCATGGCTCTGCCATTGGCTGCACATTAGAACACATTTCTTCTTTCACGCACGAATGGACGCCCACTGTAAAAAGAGAACAGCGAAAACACCGCCCATATAAGAACGGCAAGTGCCATGGTGCCACTGGTAAAGCGATGCCAGGGAGGAGAGATAATCAGGTTTCGTTGCCACATTTCGCACATCTTCGGTTTTGAAATTTCGCTCTGACTTTCTTCGAAAACGCGCATTATAAAATTTAACATCTTCATATACAGAATGTCAACAATGATCTAGCGAACAGAATAGCATCACGTGTACTTTATGAGGGCTTCTTTGCTGCGAATGCAGGGGGGAAGACGATGAGGAAAGGCATCGACGGTGCGCCGCAAGTAGTCCACGTCGATTTTGTTCCATGTTTTGAACAGATCATCCTTCACTGACTTCATACTTTTGTGGGAAGTAGCGCAAGACTTGTTCTCCAAAACTTCCCATATCGAGTAATTCAGCGGATTCAAATCCGGTCTATACAGAGGTCATTCCTCTGCCGAAATGAAGTCCTTCAAGTTGGCGCGGCACCAGTCCTGAACAATCCTCGACTCTGCGCAGAAGTCTACTCCTGCTGGAAAAAATGCGGCTTATTCCCGGGATGGGATCCGAACCAAGGAACCAGTTGCTTCTTTAGGACATCAATACAGATACTTCTGCTGACTTATCTTCACTCCTGTATCCACCAAAACGAGAGGCGCTTGTGATGAATGCACAAACCATGATACTGGCCGGATGCACCTCTCTTGCAGCGAGTCTTTCGCCGGAACTACCACTTTGGAGGTCCTTGAAGAGTACGTAACACTTTTACAGGTTGAATGCCCCAAAAGTATCAAGTCACTGCAGGTCACGGCATAGAACGAAATCGACGTGGACTGCTTGCGGCGCACCGTTGATGCCTTTCCTCGTGGTCTTCGCCCCTGCACTCGCAGCAAAGAAGTCCATATAAAATACAAGTGATGCTATTCTGCTCGCTAGATCATTGTTGACGTTTTGCATATAAACCTATTAAATTTCATGATATGCCGTTATTTCTAGCGTTTACGTTTAGTGCGTCTATACTTTTTACGCACCCTGTAGTCTAATGTCTAACCTTCAAAATAGTGTGCAATAGTTTAGGTCAATCACTACCACATAAAAATATACAGTTCACGCCATCTATTAGAAGAAACGATGTTATTTATCGAACAACCCAATTTTCTATGAAACAACTTCTGTAAGATGTCGTGGAGGCGAGTTGAACGTGTATTTGGCCAATGACTTCAGGTGGCCTGCCGATGAAAAAAAAATCAGCACTTTATCCTTCCCGGACCACTCTGGCATCCATCCACCGATCACGGAGATGAAAGGCTTCGTTGGATTCAGCGAGAAAACCGAACGAGAAACCTGGTGGCTGACGTAGCAGTCGCTCTCTCCTCCAGCTGTGCTTCACTCGCCTCAATGTTAACTGTTAATGGTAGTTTAAACGCTTTTTCAGCGAATACTGGATTTTTGCAAATTGCAAGCATTTCTTGATGCGCAGTGAAGGAAGGCAATAAACGCAGATAAAATTGAGGCCCATGACGTTTTAAGCACGCAATTAAACATGTACAATTGCAGTTGTACAATTTAACAATCAATCCTTTTTGCAGCGATCCTGGATATGATCAGGGGTTTCGACCTTTCCATCGATTTTTGTCGACAGACGATGTAACATTAAACCACTGATCATACAGAAGATTGGTACAAAAATATCTAACGTAATTTCTTTACTGCATTAAGCCATAAATTTTATGCGGTAAAATTGCACCTCCATAGGTCGTCTCCTTTAAATAGAAAGTATTTTTTCATGAAAACGACGGTTTTATATTTGTCCCTCTACTAACGACGGTTTTGTAATTGTCCCCTCTCGTGTTGAAGATCGCGGCAGAATGACGATTTTTTGGATCTATCCTAGTCCGGGGGGCACATAACTATAAAGTAGGTAAAAATGAATTGAGAGTTACCCAGCGGCTCCTAGAGAACGAGCTGGAACATAAAAGAAACCAAAAACGAACGAAGAAACAAATAAAAAAATAAAAAATCGCCGCGGTTTACAACCATCTCGGCGAGCAAAGAACGACGGAATGGAGGCATGCTGTGTGCTGACCGCCACCTGACATGTTATAACCAGGACCCAACATGGTGAGGAGGGCACACAACTTTGCCTGCTTACAACCGCAACAAATGTAATTTCTTTTTTTTTCTTTGTGAGTTTTTCTTGTTTAGGGTCCTGTGTTGTTCTGTAGGAGTCGCCCGGTAAGTCTCAACTGTTACGCCGGGGTGTTTCACCCGGGAGCTGGAGGTCTAGGGTTGTGGCCTGAACCGGACAGGGAAATCGATTTATTGGCTCCTTATGGCACCAGCAGGGGTCGGTCCGTCCGCCTCTGCTGTGCCCGCGCTCCTCTCTGACGGCCGCTCGCCAGGTACCACCGAGACCAGAATTGCTCCGAGCCGACCGCTTGCCACCTCGCACCAGGTGAAGACTCCAAGACCAGCTGCTCGCGACCTCGACACCAGACCAGACTGAGCCCGGCGCGCCCGGGCCCCCTTTATATGGAGTTGCGCGCGGGGAAGGCCGGCCCCTACTAACAGAACACTACACAGCACAACACAGTCACCCTACAAATACACAAATACACTACAAAGATCATTTCTGCGAGGCCTCGCGCCTCGCTCATCCTTCACATGCCGCCCCTTAAGGCTGGATCGTCCCGATTCAGCACTATGGACGATCCCTCTCGCGACTGCGTCTGTGGGCTCGAGGCCCACCCCGTGCTCGCGCGTGGTCGTCGCAATGATCCTTGCGTCCGTTGGAAGTCCCCCTTTTCCGTGGATTCCCTTGGGCGCCATGGGCCTGGGCCACACCGCATGGATGCTGCTCGACAGACATGATCTCCCGCCACGGACGTTCCTGATCCGGAATCATAGACAAGCTTGGACGGTACTCGCCCCGTCTTCGTCGAGCTCTTGCGGCTTTGCCCAGCCGTTGCCGCTTCTTCAGCTCCTTCGAGGCAGCCTCGAATGAACAAGATATTCTCGCCGTCACCACTGGCGTTCGCATTCTACGTTCATTCCTTCCGGGCCCTCCTTCTTTTCCACGCGACTTCGTGGCCTTATGCTTGCCCACCACCTCCACGTAGTGGCGGCATACCACACCTTCGAATCTCCTCTTCAGTGCTCTGAGGTAGCTGGTAAACTCTGCGCACGCATCGCCCATTGCTGTCTTCACGTAGTCGACTTCATCGCCGTCAACCTTTGACAGCTGAAGCCGAGTGCTCTTCTTAGCAAGTGTCGATCGTCCGACTGGCTCCTTCTCCATCACCCTCTTACGCTGCGTGTGATCTACAAGAGGTTGAGGAACACGAGTAGCTGCAGGAGCCTTTTCCTTGCTATTCTCTGAGACTTCCGTAAGAGATAAGCGGGCTTTCCTCGGACTTCTCTTCGCCTCAGGTGTTTGGAGAGAAACCGCTTCTGCACCACGACTTAGCTCAGCAAGGCGAACTACACTCTCCCGACGAGGATGGCTAACAACTGTCCGCCTGCCGCAGATGGTATTAGTAGACTCTGGAGCGTGCGCCTTCCAGACTACGCGCCCAGCCATCTCTGTGCCTTCGCACGTGCTCACCACCTCCCCCTCACGAAACATCTTTGCTCCCGCAAAGGAATTTGTCACAGATACCTGGATCTGGTGTTCAACGGACTGACCTTCCGTATCCGGAAGGATCTCGCCAGAGGACCGCACCACTTCACCTTGCTTCATGTCGTCACGATGTGGCTAGACAACCTTTGTCTCTCCCGGCTTAAGGCATATCCTTCGAGCCACTGTGACTGCCTCAGAAGCCTTTGTTCTTCGCTGCTGCACCGCAGCTTCCTTAACTTCCGCTTGTTGGCGCTGGTGCCTCCTTCCTCTGGACACTTCTGCCCGACCTCTCGACGACTGTGTATTTGGTGCCAGGCTCCAGCCTAACTTCTTCAGAGCATTCCTGCCCAACACGATCACGTCGTCGCCTCCGGCCATTACAAATAAGCCGATCCTATGCCGCGGGCCTTTGTCAACCTGTACGGTCAGCTTAACGGCACCTTTGAACGACATAGGGTTGCCTGAAGCATCGTAGACCGCTTTGCTCCGATCGAGATCTATTTCCTCGACGTCAGCGTTAAGGTCGTACCCGTTCTGCAGTGCATCCACAATCATCTGCAGCGGTATGATGCTTACCTGCGAGCCAGTGTCCAAAAGGGCAGTACGCGTCATGCCCAACAACTGGACCTGCGCCGTGGTTTGCGCTCCTACCAGATCTTCGTGGAGACCATCCACTTTGGTGACTCCACATTTCCACTTACTGAGTGAGGCCGTGAAGATCTTCGGCTCCCTTCGCGGGTTAGCCGGCTCAGTGGGTTTGTCCTCGGCTCGCGTGGCTTCACGCTGTGCGCAGTCTTTTCTGAAGTGCCCAACTTTGTTACAGTTGTAGCACTTCCTTTTCATAGGTTGACGCGTTTGGGCTCGTTGGGTAACCATTCTACCTCCCGACGTATCTCCTCGATCATTTCCTGATCGGGCCAACGCCGTAGCATGACCCCCTCTGCGTCTTCCTTCCGAACGCTTGACCTCAAGACTTTCCACCTGTTCTCGCATAGCTTCCGCCATGCGCTTACTTCTCTCACACCGTTGCGCAATGGCCTTCACCATCTCATAGGCCGACTCCTTCGGCGCGATTTCCATCGCCGTGTAGAGCTGAACGTATTCCGGCCAGTTGGTTAACTGGCTTAGCAGCTCTCCGGCTCTCGTGCGTGAGAGGTCTTCTTCCGACTGATCTGGGTACGCACTTCGCGTTAGCCTTTCTAGCTCGACGCAGTACGTGCTAACGTCCCCAGTTTTCCTTAGACGCTTCAACTCTAGGTAGGCCTTTAGCTGCGTGGACGAGTCGTCCTCTCGCAATTTTTCCTCGAGAGCCTTTACCAGATCCTCAAAACTGCCTTCACGTACGTGCTTGAGTAGGGATTGGGCTACTGCCTTAGGGTACCCATCCATCTTGGACAACAACAGCTGCGACAGCATGTCATCCCTCAGCCCTATGCTACCGTACTTCATACGAAATTTCAGCACAAAGTCGCTGAAATTCTTTCCCTGAGGATCCTTGTATGTCTCTACGTCGGGTAGGGTCATTGCCGCGAACATTGCGCCTAACACTTCTCCAGCGTTACAAGACCCACCCGAGGATCTACACGATCTCGTCGTCGACCGGCTCATGGCCCTCATCGGCTCAGGCAATGCGCTCATCCTTTCTTGCAGACATCGATCCTGATCGAATCCTTGATTGCTCGTTGACGTCTCCTCCAGACGTTTCACCTGAGCGCCTGCTACTGGATGAAATCCCGCACGATAGATCACATCGTCGAAACCGGACGCCTTCGCCCGACCGTGAACCGGCGCTCCACCAGTGTTCTCAGTCTGCTTCGTCTGAAACACAGAGCGTGACACCTTCACTGGTGTACTGGTCTCCTCGACCATTCCTCTACCCGTGCTGCGAGGCGCTGATGAAGGGCAACCACGTTGCACCATGAGGTCGCCACGAGCAGGAAATCGCTGCTCCAGTGCATCCCGCACTTTCTTGGACAGCGCCTTCAACGAGACGAGCTCAGCTCCCAGCTGCTGTAGCCCTCCGAGCTGTTCCTCGAGCGCCCCACATTGGGCCTCGATCTCCTCGCCCGTGCTTTCCAGCAGCTGGCTCTGTCCTCTCTTAGACTTTGCCTTACTGCTTTGTGCCACCTTGGCTGGTATTTCCCGCAACAGGGCTAGGGAGATGCAGAACTTGCTGATCATGTCCCTCACCTGTGCAGGACCTTTATCGCCGATCTCATCCACTTTCGCTACGAGGCGTTCGATCCTCGCCTCCATGGAGAGCTGCTCGGCTTGTGACGGATCTTTAGGCACCATCTTCCCGATGCCGTCGATCCTTACGTTAGTAGCGCCTGACATCTCCACTACACCGCCTTACTTCGTTGGCGTACGGGCGACTCTCGCCACGCGCAACGATCCGCGCATGACTACCCTCGCGAATCCTGCAGCAAAGACTTCACGCAGTTGTAGCACGGTCGATCCACTGCAACCACTACACGCGCGCCGACACCGGAGATGCGGCAACAAGAACGCCCCACCGCCACATTGTGACACGCAACCGCAGGACACTCCTCCGCCAGCACTCCAGCGAAGACGCCGCGCAGCACGCTGGTCAGCGGTCCACACGACCTGCTACACTGCCTAGTCTATGGCAGGATTCGCGCCGTATCCGCTCCTACCGGCTTTCAGGCGGTAGTGTTATCGACTCCCTGTCGTTTGGTTTGGCCCCTATGTTACGCCGGGGTGTTCACCCGGGAGCTGGATGTCTAGGGTTGTGGCCTGAACCGGACAGGGAAATCGATTTATTGGCTCCTTATGGCACCAGCAGGGGTCGGTCCGTCCGCCTCTGCTGTGCCCGCGCTCCTCTCTGACCCGGCCGCTCGCCAGGTACCACCGAGACCAGAATTGCTCCGAGCCGACCGCTTGCCACCTCGCACCAGGTGAAGACTCCAAGACCAGCTGCTCGCGACCTCGACACCAGACCAGACTGAGCCTGGCGCGCCCGGGCCCGCTTTATATGGAGTTGCGCGCGGGGAAGGCCGGCCCCTACACAAATACACTACAAAGATCATTTCTGCGAGGCCTCGCGCCTCGCCCATCCTTCACACAACTGAATTTGTTACATATAATACTTTTTACTTATGTGCCCCCCGGACTAGGATAGATCCGACTTTTTTACTGTGTATATCAGGGCACAGTATTTTATGCGGTACAACTTCACCTTTTAACGTTGTCTCTGTCAGGTGGAAAAAATATTTCCGTGACAACTATACGTCTTCATGATTGAATAGACCTTCGCCTCAAAAAATCTTTGTACACTGTAAAAAGTCTTGCAAGCCTTAAATAAAAACGATAAAGGACGGCGTTACTCAATCCCTTTTGGGATGGGCCACCCATTCTACTTCTACGCGATATCGCGGAGGCGACATGAATGCGTATTTGGCCATGTAATGACTTGCGGTGGCCAGCCGATGAACAAGCCAGCGCTTTGTCCTTCCCAGACAAGTCTGGTACCAAATCACCGACCCGGAGGGGTGGAAGGCTTAGTTGGCCTGGGCGCGAAACCCCAACCAGGAACCTGGTATCGGGTGCAGGCGATAGTCGGCGGCTCCACCGACTGCGCTACACGCGCCCCTTGCAGGCCTTAAACACTTAAAATGATTATATCAGTTAACATCGAGATTTCACGGAGGACAGTTTCTGATTAGGATGTCGGTCGTTTAGGTGCTGAAAAAAACTTGTGCGACTTCGACGTTCTGCTCAAATCGGTAAAACATTGAACTCCTTTTGACTGATTCGAAGAGCGCTTCAGCAAGTTTCTGTGCACGGCAAAAAAATTTAGTAAATCTTAAAAAAAGAAATTTAAGTTACTATTTAACATCGAAAGATGCAGTTAACATCGAAAATTTACACTATACAGTTTCAAATCAAGATAGCACTCGCTCAGGCGTCGAAAACGTGATATTCTGCTATCATTGGCAAGAAAATGAACGCGTCGGGATTGATTTGAAGACTGCTCCAGGAAAGCTTCCACTTTTTCAGCTGTGTGACAATCAGCATTTGAATCACTATAGGATTCAGTTCCATATTCATAACATGTCGTCTTCAGCAAACAAAGCTGATCGTGAGTGCAAATATCCCCATTGCCGGAGTCGCACCTGGTAGGGTAATTTATTAAGAGATACAGAAACCAGTTGAAGAGCTGAAAACATATGAGAAGAGCTTGCCCTAAAACCAAGAGATTGAAAGACCATCCCCTCAAAGCCATGCGTCGTTACGACCCCCGTTTGATTCTCGAACTTCAAGCTTGAGCCTGGTCCACAAACGCACGCTCACCGGATATTGGAGAAAGATTGAAATGAAAATGTTAGGAGGATAAGCGAACCCAAACAACCTAAACGGCACCACTGGTTCAAACAGATTGAGCATCGGGACATCTTGTTTGGATCCAATGGACGTTGACCATCTGGCTTGCTGTGCTCAGTATCTTACTATCCGATAAGAAGAACGTAGAGTCCAATCCCATTTTCCATCGAGATGTCTCGTCACAATAGACGACAATTGCAGTGTTTCCTCTAACCATAAGTAACCCTTGTAATATTGTAGTTGATGAAGTAAGCAAAGTCCAGAATTCGATGAACATGGTACTGCTCTATCTTTGAAGAGTGTTTCGACAGCCATCGAAAGAACCAGGGACAAAGACATTCCTGCCTAAGAGCGAAAATGTGTATTGTTGAAAATTTGATGAAAATATGAGCAACAGCCACCGAAATCCGTATCCGGACATAGTTTGATCAGCGCGCTCAAACAATGCGGAAGGAATTTCAGTGTGAACGAACAAACATGCACTACCAAGAGCTACTACATATTTTATAGCAGCAAACGATCGAACTATGATCACCTGTCTCTAAACTCCAGCTTTAGCTCCATTCAGCTTTAGCTTCATTGATATGATAGCAAAGTTTCCACTTTTCTATCATATCAATGAAGCACAGTTTTCTACTGTGCCAAAGTGAGAAGGATCCGTTCTAGATGATTTTTTGAGGATATAATAGGATAGTTTTTGCCACCTGCATAACTTCTAGCTGACATTCTGAATAATGTTCATCTCCGCCTATTGCGATGTGCCCACCTGTCAGCGACGCAGATCAGATTCATGTCTTCGATCAACGCCAGCGAGTGCGGGACGACGAACTCCGACGGTCCCAGCTCATCTAAAAGACGGATTCATGTGCTATATGCCTCTCGAGCAAACAAGCGGAGCGCGCTGAAACGGCAGAATGCAATTAGAGCAACGAGATCCCCCACGAGCTCCCAGCCGGCCACTCAGCTTAGTTAGGGGGAATACTCGTGGCTGTGCGACACACACCCGATGCGCTTGGAGATGAGCCCGAAGCACGGCGGCTTCTTGCCCGAAGGCTATGGAGTCTGTCTCTTTAGTTCACTCAGGCAGAGAGATAACCTGCGAAGCCTTCACAGCTGTTTCAAGCTCGCTCCCACACAATGAAGAAGAAAATTATTCAAACCAAACTTCTCATTTCGAGGAGTCACGTAATTTCCTGCTCAAGTGCACGGAGATCTTCTTCTTAAACGTCTACTTCTCGAGCACATTTGTTGGTACACCTGTTTAGCTCGTCGTTAGAATACCTCTTGCGGGTCACGAGAGCTACTGAAGTGAAACAGTGTACTAAATAACAAGGAATAGAAAGGGCAAGTGGCTGCCTAGTGGAATGGAAGACGCCTCACTCTGGGCGCCACCACACTGCTCGCTTTCCCAACCACCATGCTATCATGTAACAAAAATGGCGCTACGGATAAATATTTCTGCTTTGGTGGATGTAGATTTGAATGCTTCCTGCTGCTTTGAGACACTGTGATCAGAACCTGTAACCAGTACTGGCAAACTGAACGCGTCCCGCCTTTCTCCGAACAAGGTTGCGTCCTGTGCAACAGCGAACAAAATGCTGGCTGTAGTGCGCTGCTCTCTCCCTCATCGAACTAGCCCACCTCGTCACACCCTTGTCATTGAAGAACATTGGTGTATTAATGGGAGAGACTCGCTCATGAGAGTAGCAGTAGCCCTTGTTCCATTCATAACATGGTTATATAATATTAGGAATATATAATATTCTACTGGAAGATAGCTAACGCTCTGGAGAAGCACACAGCCCGAAATTTCAGCATGACCACAGTATAGGAAGTGGACTGACACTTGAGGATTTGAAAATTCCCGAAGTCCCTAACTGAGCAGATATTCACACACCTCCAGCGGCACCAAAGCTGTCGACGAGCTTTCCACTTGGGTCGAACTTGAGCACGCGGCTATTGCAGTACCCGTCGGCAACGAAGAAGTACCCATTCTTCGCCACGGCAATATCAGTCGGCTTACAAAAGTGAAGAGCGTCGTCGCCGGGAACGAGCTTCTCCCCGAGTGAGAGAACTGGATGGAATGTGGAGTCTAGCTTGTGCACCTAAAGCGGTTCATTGGCAAGAACCTGGCAACGTATTCTGCAAAACGGACCCTGTGCTACACCAACTCAACTAACTCACTTGGTGACTTCCTACGTCAGTGACCCAGTAGTTTCCTTTCTCGTCAATGGTGATTCCGTGTGGCATGTAGAACATGTTTTGTCCTTTTTCTTCAATCACCTGCAAGCAAAGGGCGAAGTGCACTTTTGGACTTCATCGCCCATTTCTTCTTCACTCAAAATTGAAGTGTTTAATTTGTCAGAGCTTCGAAATAAATTCAACACTGTAAATTTGCCCTAATGGTATGCGACTTCCCAAGGAGCAGAAAAGAATGAGATTTCTTTACAAATTGTTCCTGAATTTCGCTATAATAAAGACTCCAATATAAGCTGCAAGTGTTGACATGGTGGTCAACATCACTAGCCATTAATCTACTTGGCAATGTATTGTTGAACTAGTTCTAGCCTGCTGGCGAACATAACTTGGCATCAGGTATTTTCGAGATAGACCGTTGATCTGCACTGCCACAGCAAACGTAGCAAAATCTTCCAGGAAGCCCTATCCGCGGATCCAGGATGCCCCACCATGCTAGACCCTGTCTACAGTGTGCCATAAATGTTTGTTTGCGATCAGACCGCGAGGCAGAAAGTAAGTCTGCCCAGAAGGACGCACGAGTGTGAGCTGTCATTGAATCTGTGCTGTTTTCAAAATTTTCAGGTCTTAGATGGTCGATATCAGCTGTTCAGGAAATGCCAACGCCCGACTCCAAAACATGGTGTTCTACCTCCTGCAGTGTTCTTACACCTGCAGCGCGGCATGCTAAACCCTGAAGACCTATGGACGCTCCCATCGATTTGCTGTGTCAATTCTTGGGATAAATGATAAAAGTTAGCGTAAACCTCTTCGCCACGATGCGATTTTTCGCTTGCCCGTCGTGCCCGTAATTGACAACAGTAAATTTCTCTAGTAAATTTCTCTTTAGACAAAGCTAAACCAAAAAACTACCATCACTTGTTAATTGATCAATGTATGGAATAGGAACAGCAAGGAATTGTCTCAGAAAAATCGTTTCGCTTTCCTGTAACATCGCCTGAAACTGTCCAATCTCGAAAATTAGCGCCGTACTGCATTGTCCGACATTATCGCGAAAGGGTTAATTAACCTTTTAATGATGCGTCGCGGGCCATGCTTCCAAAGGAAACGGATTTGAGCACGTATTATGCCCATATACGGGGCGTGTGGAGCGCAGCTGGAGGAGAAGCTGGCTGTCGCGTGCACCCGATACCAGGTTGATGGTTCGTATTTCCCGCCCAGACCAACTTCAAGCCTTTCGTCCCTCTGGGGTCTGAATTGGTGCCAGACTTGTCTGGGAGGGTGAAGCACTATTTGTTCGCTTGCTGACCGCGTGTCGTTGTATTAAGTTGTCCTGAAATTAATGCAGGTTTTCGACCTCAAACTTTAGAGCGGGATTTTTTGGCAAAACTTTACCTCGGAATAGTACATAATTGTAAACTGTTACAAAGCTGGTTTTGTGCGCTTTCTTACTGTGCTATTCGTTTTTAAAATAGATTACTTCACGGCAAATTTCGTAGGCTGTAAATGGACGAGTCAAAGCAGCAATTTCGGTAGGTTTACTTCTATGAGTTCAAATTCGGTCGTGTTGCGGAGGAAACAACTCGGAACATCAACCAGATCGATGAAATGCACGAAAAATTCCGACTTATGCACCCGGCAGTGGTCAATGGAAAAGAACTGGTCCTTCTCCACGACAACGCGCGACCACATGTTGAGCATCCGACGCTGCAGAAGTTGAACGAATTGATCTACGAAACTCCTCAACACCTTCGATATTCGTCGGACCTTTCGCCAACCGAATACCACTTCTTCAGGCATCTGGACAAGTTCTTGATTTCTATGTAACAGAGATAAATGAGATAATGTCTCGTTGGCAAAGACGTGTAGACTAGAAAGGTTCTTACTTTGATTAATAAAGTTGTGTTTGAGCTGAGATATGTCGTTCTAAATTTTGAGGTCAAAAACCTGCATTAATTTCCGAACAACTTAATAGTATAGGTCAATTACGCATTCAAATCGCCTCCAAATCACGTAGAAGAATTTAAAATGTATACGTTGCGCATCTCAGGAGGGATTGTCTAACGCCACTTTCTATCTTTCATCCTTTGTCTGGCCTATACAATGATGCTGGGAAGTGCTGTGGTCCAGAGAGGCGCCAGCCATAGCGTCCATCTCGAATCAAGGTTTACGGTTCGTCTCCCTCCCAGGCTAACCAGGCATTTCATTCCCCCAACGACGGCAAATTGGTGCCAAGCATGTCTGAAAAAAAAACTAAACCCTTCTTTAGAAAATACATAGAAAGAAAAATCCTCCTTATATTTCGCCGATTTTTTTTTATTCTGAAGAAAACAGTGAGCAGGCTAGTTAACCGTATTAGAGGGAAGAAAAGATTCGATTAAGAATCTGGAGCTGCTTTTTAGACTGGCAAGGGAAGGTACCAATGAAAACCTAATCTCCTGATTATGCGTGAGTGCTATGGACCGCAGATCGATTTGGCGAAAGAGCAAAAATGCACGGTAACCCTGAAGTCTGATCCCTGAAGAAAGTTGAATGAGAATGCCAATAACTGGCTAAAAAACTCGGCCTTTAGGAAAGCTCCAAAGGCCGAAACGTTGTCCTATTTACAGCCCTTTAAGAAGCACATCCTCGCATCAGAAGGATAATCTCGTTAGACAAAACAAATGTTCGTAATGAATTCTGCCGCACACCACATTGACATGGTTTCTCTTTTACTTTCTGTTATGGGAATCCATCTTGCTGTCGCTTCCGGAATGAAAGAAAGGAGAGACAGAAGTCATGTGCTCCCCAAACTCTTGACAGCAGCAAGAGCAAACCAAGCACAGATGTTGCGCTAAATACGCCATCGCGAGCAAGAATGTGGAAAAAATCTAGGAGCTGAAACTCTTCCTAGAGCGCTTCTAACAAATCTCTTTCGAAAACAAGGTACAGCTCGAATTATATTAACCTTCACTCAAAGTGCGTCTTGCATTTCTGCTAAGTTGTTACAACGCATCTTGATTTAGAGGCCTTTTTGACACCACTGAAGGGACTGTCTGTCACCTTTCCTTCTGCAGCAATTGTTTCTCTGTTTGTCAACATATTGTAAGGACAGATACATAGTCGCGTTTCAGGAAATAGCACAAGATTCCACGTACATTTCCGTTGCTGGCATCGATAACGGCAATTGTAGCATTTTTGATAGGGCCGAGCTTCTTGTTGAAGACCTCCTTCTCGTTGAATGTGCTGCAAACTAATGCTCATTGCCACGAATATAAAACTTCAGCGGAAAAAAACACACAGTATTCTACCTTCACTGCTCGGCACGACACACAGAACAAGCAGAGGAAAGTCGCACTTTCCCAAGAAAGCGCGGCTCAGACTGAAGTATCAAGAAGCCCGTTTTGTGGCGCTACACGTACGCCCATATTTACGCCCTTCTCGGTGATGTTAGAAAGACGGCCCAAGATGTGTCTGAGTTCCTATCCTGCCTAGGGAATAATCCTTAGAGAAGTGAATGCGATCAATCTAGACATAGACGAGTCTAGATTGGTCGCGTTTATTTCTCGCTAATCCTCAGACATCTGCAAGTCGGAAAAGGTGTTCGAAGTTATCCAACATCAGAATGCGTGGCGCATTCCGACAACAATGATTAGCGACAATCCTTGCGCCTTATTCAAAGGGAGGCGATCGATTCCTTTTCACTATTGAATCACAAAAACTTGAAAACTGTCATAAAATGTCTTGGTCTAAGAAGGATAAAGTAAGGTCGAGTCCTCTATGGGATACCCACTCGGGCTCTCGGGCTATGCTGCTAGGCGACCGACAGCTCTGTATTCCATCCTTCCTAGATAGGCAACCCTTCAGTGATAGAGGCCCCTCTGTGGTAATGATGGGTCATTTCACGTTGCTTCTACTGTGATTGCAGTTGAGGATGTTTCCATTTGCAGCTACTATGCACGACCAACAGTTGACGCCTATGGCGGGCATTGCCTTTTGGAACCACGAATGAGCTGCGACAGTTTGATGGTGGGTACATCAAATAGAAGCCGTTGGCATTGAGGAATGCTGAGAAACGGCTCATCGATGGCACCTTGGCTGTTTCAGCAAAGAAACATACTTCGTAGCTAAAGGATGAGGTAGTTGCTCAATTTTTAGCTCGACGACAACGTGGACAAGATTGGCTCCAGGTCTGATAGGCAATTATGGTAATCAGCTTTGTTACTCAAAACCAGGCGCAGATTTTTAGAGTCGCATGAAAGCTCAGTTACTTTCTAAAGGTCCATGAACAGCTCATCTCTCCTCCGCACTCTTCAAGTAGTGCGAAGTAGATCGTCCACTTCTCTCTCACTATGGATAACGAACCTGTCGTGAGGAGTTAAAATTCTTTGAGACAGATCTGCTCCCGCTGCGGAATTTCGCAGCAGAGACCGATCAAACTGGAAATGGCACAAGCACCCACCTGGCGTCCCACTCCCGATCGGCACGGTGAAATGCGACGAGGCGTCCCTTCTTGTCGATGGCTAGGCCAGAGATCTCCCCGAGCGCTTTCGACACCGGCAGAATGAATGCCTGAAATCACCGCAACATAAGCACAGTCGCGAGATTGCTCCGCAGCGAGCCCGACGCCCGTGATCTTGAGACTTAATCAGCGCTCACGCCAGAGCAGCATCATCCTGGGGCCAGACTCATCAACGACTCAGCAATCTACCGATGGAAATACTGCCGAAATCCCTGATAGCGCGGCTTATCAGCAGACGATATGGTGAAATATTTCACATTTGAAGTGTTTCACCATACGCTTGACAACCCGCGCTATAAGGCCCATGCACACTTCTGCGACAGCGCGGCGTGGCCATGATGAAGCATAGGGCCGCGACGACCGCGACACTGCGACACGTGCCGCAGGGAGGGGGCATGCACACTCTTGCGACTGTCGCGGCGGCTATCGCAGACGACGCCGCGCTGTGTGCCGCAAGCTAGAATGTTTCAAGCCATTCCTGGCGACGCGGCATCCATAGGGACGTCGGCCCCGTTGCCTAAAACGGTTCTCTAACGCGCCCGCTCCGCGACCGCCGGATTTCGCGGAGGTAGCTGTCGCCCCACTTGCCGCGCCGCGGTGTCGCAGAAGTGTGCATGGGCCTTATCAGGGGCCGTATGCCCGTCTCCCCTGATGGGAGATTGGAGCGTGATAAGATATGTTGATATTGATTGGATTTTCCCCAACGGGGGAACACGAGTATACGGCTCCAGGGATTTCGGCAGTATTTTCACCGTTAGATTGCTGTGTGTCGTTGATGAATCTGGGTAGATAATACCTTACTGCCAGCCGCCGAGCAACGTTGTATGTGTTGACGACATGGGCAGCCGCAACTTTCAGGCGAAATTCAGCGAAAACACCGCCGAAAGCTGCTTTGTGTGCCTTCGCAAGCTGCTCAGAGCACCAAGGAACAGAATACATCAAAATTTTTCTGCTGTAGATTAGTGAAACACGGAGTAGCGGTTGAGACATCACTACGGCAGATACAGACTTTCGAGATTTTCTTCCTTTCCCTTCGATCGTTCTAAATTTGCAGCGACAGAATTAAGGCTTGCATACACCGGCACGTCTTTAATATGACAAGGAGCTGACTGAGTTTTGCATTGGTCGAATAAAGCCTTGAAAGTATCAATAACGGCTCTGGTATTTCTCATATTTTTGAGAAATTCATAGCTGCTCATTTTCGTGTTGACGCTAATTAGTTGCACTGACGACTTGAGCCTGTTCGAGGTTTAGAGGCATCCCACCTTCCGACGGAGAGTCTATGTCGAACTCTGACTATATCCACCGACCTCTACTTTATCACATCACTCTACAGATTTTCCCGGAACGTTAGTCTGATTTTGGTTACGCGAATTAGTTCGAAGCAAATTGTGGCAGGGTGATGGTCTGGGTCGAATTCATTCTTCGTAAAGTCTCTCTTTCGCAAAGAAACCCTTGAGCGATATTGATGTGGGATTCAGATTTGAAGTTCAAAATAGAATCTAAGGCACTCCAACGAGCAGTAGCCAGGGGGGAGCCTGAACTGGTAGTGTAGTGGGCATGTGGAGGTGGGATACAGAAAGAATTTGGTGAACAGCTACAGGATTCGAACTCTGCTGCTGCTCCAGCGCTGTTTTAGAGAACGAAGTTCGTGAACCTATTGTGTTCGCGAACTTCGTTCTCTAAAACAAGGGCATGTAGAAGCAAAATGAAAGCACTATGTAGGAGGAGAAGTGGTGTCGTTTTCATCTGACACCCGGTCTACATTTGGTTCCTCTTGCTGACGATGTTCATAACCCAGAGTAGGAATAGCAGCAAATGAGTCTAAGGCCCCGATTATACTTTGACGCCGAGCCACGCGACGCCACGTATAGTGGCTATATTGATTGAACGACGCGATCGATCAATTTGGCCACATTACGTGCCGTCGCTTTGCTCGGCGTCGGAAGTATAAACGGGGTCCAACGTACCAGAATTTGTCAAGGCCTAGAAGAAAATCTGTATTCTTCACGTCGCTTTATTCAAACGGCCAAGAAGCTGTTTTAACTCCTTCTGAGTGCTGTAGATATAGTTGATATCATTATCAACTGCAGTACTCGAAAGCTCACAGTTTAGCAGGAATCTTATCCATCTCAGGAAAAAAAAAGAATTAATCTGTAACTCATTTTTTGTATGAACTTCATCCGTTAAAATTCATTCATCAAAAATTAGGCGTGAGTTCGTCTATACTTATGACACCTGCGAAATTCTAGGCACAGCTTCCAAGGAGATTCCAACTGCTGCCTTCGTAAAATCTGGGCAGTTGATGGTTGAATTACATAGTGATCTTCCCCTCGCCCTCGTGCCTTCAATAAGACACAAGGGCGAGGGGAAGATCCCTAATACAGCTAGGCGCAGCTTTTACAATTTATTTCTCGAAAATTTTCAGATATAACTCTAAGCAATGGTTTTCTGCTAGGCAGGCTTTGATTACGATCCTAGCACTACGTTACTTTTTTACACATTTTTCGTGCAGAAGCTAAATCTGTCGTCCGCATGGTGGGTCTATACTAATGGTAAGCACAACACTGGTAAGTATGCAGTAACGAGAAACATCGAAATGGGACCTCATAGCAAAGAAAAAGCTTGAAACAGGATTCACACGAGCTCAGGTGCTGGCAGTACGTCGCATTAAATCTGGAAGTTAAAAAGTTTCATGAGAACGATCTTCAATGATGTACGACATCATACTAGCCCCCACCCAAGACCTGTATGTGGTAAGCAAGATTGTAAAGCACGCCCTGCAGGATTTGAAATAAGGGGTCCATCATTTATGCGGAACTGGATACACCCTAGGATCTCCAACTCCAAGTAGTGAGTCTGTTGAGTGGAAAAGGAAACCTGCACTTGAAGCCATCTCGATGGGATATCAGACCCCACCAAAGGCTAAAAACCCGAGTTTCAATACCACAATAGCTGCAATTGATTGCATTAGTCGGATACACATTCTTACTGTCTCGCTGTAAGCACTCATCTCATTCGTCTATTTGACTGATCTTTTCTCATTGGTCGACTCTGCACCCGTGGCGCAACTTATACCATGTCTCATTCAGTGAAAGAATGTCTCAAACCGGAATTACAACCGTGGACTACCTGCACTTTTCGAGCATCTTTAACCCTCCCTCTCAGAGAAATTCTTCGAAAACCAATTCTTACTATGAGGAAGCATATAATGGAGCCTGCACCTACACTCTCTTGATCAGAGCACCACAGATACGGAGATAGCTAACTTCACAGGATGCCGCCGACGTATGTTCGAGGAAGGTACGGTTCAGATCCCGCTAAACAGCTACACTTAAAATTAGTAATGTAGCTACACCAATCCCTATATTAATGATGAGGTTCGCTAGGTTCGTACAACTCACTGAACTACTATTCTATCTATCCTGTACCTGAGTTTTAAGTATGTAGTAAGGAACCGTGGATTGGGAGAGGACTGCTGAGAAGGAACTTTTGCCTTTTATAGTCCTCAAGTAATCAACGGTTCTCTACCCTTTTTGGGTCTGCTCCATTAGTATCTAGACTTCTGAACAATGCTATGGACATGAGAATGAATCCGATCCGATGGTGAAGAGCTCTTGCCCAGTGACTTGGTTATAGCTCAGATGTGTGCGCGCAATCCTCAGCGGGAGAGCCTTCAATTAAGTTCTTTTCTGCGATACAATGACCAAGGCCAGTGTGCATGTCCGATGGAAGGCAGCGATCGTTGACAGAGGTGATATCAATCCCGATTAGACCAACAACACTCTCAAAAGAAACCAGAAGGCATGCTACGTACGCAGCTCAATTGTCTGCTAACAGAACTCTCCTGCGGTGCCCATATTAAATTTCATGACACGCAGTAGATCGAGTTGCTCTCCGCTCCTTGAAGGACCGACCGAAGCAACGAAGCACTCGCTAATAAAGGCGTCGCTTACCTCGTTCTCCTCTTCAGACTCAGCTGCGTTCTCATGGACGTTCTCTTCGACGGTCGGCATCTCACCTTCGTTGGACAGGTCATAGAGACGTGACTCGTCATCTACTGAGGGCTTAGGGGCTGCCCAAGTTAGGGCGAAGAGGCCGAAGAGAAGCAGCAGGTCGGCCTGCATGTCGCGAGTAGTGAGGCTTGAATCGATAGGCCTCAGACCGCGCCTCCGGGAGAAGCGGGAGGGAGGGCGACGTCATCGGCGGCGACGTCGTCTACCACACACAGCAACACCCAAGCCTCGCGAACGAGGAAGTGAGTCAAGTGCCAGATGCTCGCTGCCTTCGCCTGAATAGGCAGTCAACAGGTCTAGAGGGATCGAAGCAAATCTTTCCGCTGAATTGGGATCGCAGTTCGGCTTTGGGAACGCCACTGGCAAGGTCTCATGTGATTACCCCTCAGTTCCAGAGGTCCTTTGAAATTTGAAACCCAGCCTGTCCTTCATCGCAAGAAAACACCTTTGGCTGGTACCGTAGCACGCAGGCCATCCTTTCTTTCTGATAGCATCGTCCTTCGACTCGAACATGTCTTTTCATCGAGTTACAACAGTAGTGGCAGTATTCGCCTCCACGGTTCCGTCACGTGATCCGACGAGCACTGGTTCGCTCAGCATCTCATCTGCATTAGCTTTTGAAGCAACCCTGCCGGATGTAGGGCTTTTCCGTTCAATAACATGACGGCGTGATAACACGGATAGATGCACCACTGCGAGAAGCAGGCAAGCAGAGGTCTTCAGCAGAAGTTTGCGTCCGCAACTACTCCATTGTGTGCGGCTTGTGTAGCAAACTTGAATACCTCCAGGGCGCGGGGGAAAACATTGGTCTGTCCTGCACTACGGCCACTGAACACTCGGTAGACCGGTACGGTATTTGGACTGTCTCTCTATTGGTCACTTCCCCAACAACTGGGCCCGGTCGTGCTCTTTGCTGTATTTGGCAAAAATTGTCTCGCGTTTTTTTTTCATCAAATTTTAGGAAAGTTTCAGGAGATGTTCGTATCCCTCAATAAGTTGTTTTTTCCAGGCGTCGCTTCGACATCGTGGAGATTCCCGTGCAGCTTCGTTCGCTGAAGAAGACATGTTATGATGAGTACAGGCTATCATCCTTCAATGTTTTGAAGTGTTTATTCTGCAGTATAAAGAAGGATTTTTCGAATAAGTCACGACGAGTTGGACTTTAGCTGAATTTTTGGGTATGCCATGGTTCTCCTATATGAAGAGGCGACATTTTGATCTAAAATTGTACTCTATAAAATTTCGAGAATTAATTGCTAATCGTAACTTAAGTGCTTTCATTGTAAGATTTTTTGAAGCGCTCTTCGAATAGGTGACGGAATGGCAACCGAAGGATGGACTAGTTACGGAATTGTTTTCTCCCTTTTGCAGGCAACAGCATCAGAAAATGATGTTGTACCCTATAAAATTTTAAGCCACAGTTTGACACACAATAAAACCTTGTTTTTCTAAAACTAATGAACAGACGTCACGAATTGTGTCATTCTCCGAGAAACATCGACAGCTAATCACATGGAAGCTACCATTTTTACAGCCTGCTCTTTAAATCGTAGAATCCACTCTTCTTATAGTTTGTAAGGTTTCGTGAATTTTTTAGAGACTCCAAAAAATCTACGAAATATCGCAGGTTACGTACGGCTCCGACACCATCGATCGCAACTGAAGGACGGTCTTCTCACGGGAAAAATTTTCTACTTTCTGAAGCAAAGAACATCAGAGAGTGAAATTGTGCTTCATGAAATTTTATGTCATGATTATTATAAGTAAAAAACCAAGCTTCTTAGAACCAATATTCGATATGATTTGGGCGGATCGTATTCCAAATTCACGTTTTTCATCAAAAACGAATTGTCTACCACAAAAATATCAACTCTTGACTCATGCACAGTGTAAAACTGATGATTTTCTGAAACGAATAGGCTGTATCGACCCCTTGTCGATATGGTACCGACGTCATTGGAGCGACAAAATTCGACGTTTACTTTTACTTTGTAAGTGTTGCGAAATTTGAGAAAACCTATGTCTTCTAAAAACCAGAAAAAGGCTTTCTTACTACATAAAAATTAATTTTTAGAAAAGAAAGCTTCATACAGGGCGAGGCTTTCGATTTTTGAGCAAAAAATTGGTGATTTTCATAATTAATTAAATCTCGGTATGTTTTTCGAAATTTGGAAAAGCCAACAGCTCTTTAAAAATTAAAGAAAAAGCGCCCTCACAAGATACTGGAAACAGTTCTTAACAGGGAGGTCTTCATACAAGGGGTAGGGGATCCGATTTCTGTTCCATTGTTGCAGAAATACATGCTAAAAATCGAATTCCCTGACCTGTATGACCCCACTATTAAAAGCTGATTTCTATTTGATTAGAAAGCTTTTTTCTCTATTTTTCAAAAAGCTATTGAGACTTTTAAATTTCAGAAGATGAAGGGAGTTATGATGAATTTTGTGAAGAACTTCTCGTAGACTCTACACCAACGACGTTGGAGTGATTTTGCGAAATGATCATAACTTGGTTCGTTTTTTGAAATTCGAAAATTTCAATGGCTTTTTTTGAAAAATAGAGAAGACTGTTTTCTAATAATATAGAAAACAGTTTTAGAAAAGGGTTTTTGTAGGGGCAGGAGGAATCGATTTTTAGCATGTATTTCTGCAGCAATGGACAAGGAATCGCCCCCATCGCCCGTATGATGACCTCTCTATTGAAAACTGGTTTTTAACCTTTAAATAGCGCTTTTAATCTAATTTTCAAAAAGCTACTGGAGTTTTTAATCTCGAAAAACTAACCGAATTATGATCATTTCTGTGAAACACTCCAATGTCGTCGATGCAGAATCGATCAGAGTCTAGGAGCAGTTCTTCACAAAATCGGCCATAACTCAGGGATTTTTTGAAATTCGAAAATGCTAACTTACCATTAAAGAACCGTTATTCAAAAAGGTTCATTTCGAGTTTTGGCGCTATTTCTGCAACAATGGACCAGTAATCAAATCCCTACTACCCCATATGAAGACATCCCTGTTAAGAACTGTTTCTATTACGGTGTGAGAGCGCTTTTTCTTTAATTTTCAAAGAACTTACCTACCTACCTACAAATTTCGAGAAACTCACCGAGATATAATTATTTATAGAAACTCACTTCAATTTTTTCGCTCAAAAAACGAAGGCCTCCGCCCCATATGAAGACCTCCTTTTTGAAAACTGATTCTTATACGGGGTGAAAGCCCTTTCCCTCTGATTTTCAAAAAGCCATTGGCGTTTTCAAATTTCCAAAAACTTCCCCAGTTATAATCGTTTTTGTGAACGTCCAATTTTGTCGCTCCAATGGGTGCCATGTCGACTAGAGGTCGATCCAATCTATTCGTTTCAGGAAACCGTGATTTTACACTGCGCATGGTCCAAGAGTTGAAATTGTTTGTGACAAAATTTTGGCTGTGTAGATTGTTTCCCTCAGGCAAAAAATTATGAAAAACGAGAATTTGTAATACGATCGGTCCTAACCATATCGAAGATCGCTGCGAAGAATCTTAATTTTCTTACTACATATTAATCACATCTTAATTTTAAGATGGCACATTTTCACTTTCTGATGCTCTTCCTTCAGAAGGTAGAAATTTTTTGCCATGAGAAGTCCATCCTTCAGCTGCGTCTCTGTCATTTAATCAAGGGTTTCAAAAATTCTGTAGGAAGAGCACTTAAGTCAGCCTTAGCACTTAACACTCGACATTTTAGAGTACAATTTGAATTCAGATGTTGCTACTTCAGGTAGAAAGATGTATCGTGTTTATGAGATCCTCGGAAAATCTGAAATTTGAGCTAGTTGTGATTAATTCGACAACTGCTCACAAAAGTTTATTATTTTCAACCGTAAACAATCAAAATATTATTATCAAAAGATTACGTTCTCGAAACCTTAATCAGCGCTTTTCTAGTAAATTATTCTACTATATCAAACAATTACTCAATAGGATGTCTTGCTTGAACCAATCTGACACTATCAATGCTGCACCTGGAAAGAAGAGCCTACTAAAGAGTACAAAATATGATTTCTCTCATTATTAATTAATTAATTTATTTATTTAAAAATATTAATTACTTATTTAAAAATTGAATAGTTATATAATTTTAAAAAAATTAAAAACTCAACACAGATCCTTATATATATATATATATATATATATATATATATATATATATATATATATATATATATATAAAGGAGTAAGCGTGCGTGCGTGTGTGTGGTGTGTGCTATGTGTGTTGTGTGTGTTGTGTGTGGTGTGTGTTGTGTGTGGTGTGTGTGAGTGCGTGCGTGCGTGTGTGTGTTGTGTGTGTTGTGTGTGGTGTGTGTGTGGTGTGTGTTGTGTGTGGTGTGTGTGGTGTGTGTATCACTGTTTTATTTCTTGCAGCCGTCATAGCGGCCGAGAGACCGAGAGGCCGCTTTGACAGCTGATAAAACAGTGATCCATCACACGCTGGAGGGGGGGGGGGGTCGTAAATTTTCGGCAAAAATCGAACCGCATGCTTGACCCTGTTCTTCCCATCTGAAGAAGGCGAACTGTATATAGGCGTAGTTTTACTACATACAATTCTAAATCCTACCCCACACACTTTTTAACACATTTTTTAAAAACATGCTTTCAGAAATGGTCTTCTGTATGACCACAAGGGCAGGTGTAGCGCAGTCGGAGGAGGCGCCGACTGTCGCACCGACACCCGATACCAGGTTCCTGGTTCAGATTTCTCGCCCAGGCCACCCAAGCCTTCCATCCCTCCTGAGTCGGTGAATTGGTACCAAATGTGTCAGGGAAGGATGTCATGAGCCCGAGGCTCATGATGTTTTATCAGTTGCCCCGCCTCCTTTCTGCCGCTCTTAAGCGCAGGCGGATAGCGCCTGAGACTCTCATGCTTGGAGGCTCGCGCTTGGATGCTCTCGATCGGACGCTCTTGCTCCTTTCACTCGTCTAGGCGGAGGCTCGGAAACTCCCAACGACGGCAGCGACGCGGCGGCACGTAGGCATGGCGCAGCTCTCATCCGCCGCGGCTTACGCTCTGTCTGTTGAACAGAGCATATCGGCGGACCCGCTCTAACCCAACATAAGAAACTCAAGGTAATCCCAACTCAAACCAAACAAAAGTCAAGGATCAAACTCAAGTGAACTTCAACCTGTTCTTTCCTGGATCAGTCTTAGAGTGCACAGTAAAATAATTGTTGCGTGTGCATGTAAGATTCTTCTTCTTCTTCTTCAACGTTTGTCCCGCTTCGTGGCGGGGTCCGCTATTCTGGTGTCATGACGCCACGGCGGGCAGTCGTTTGGTACACCGTGCTGCCCGCCGCCCACTTCCCGCCCCGCCGGCGCCGCCCTATTTGGACAAGTTTGCTGCGCTCGAAACCGTCGTTAGTTGGCATGACATCGTCCAAAAACCTAACAACTGATAGGGGACGATTGGGAAGTGCATCTCGGGGGACTCTGAAGTCATTTTCCAGTCGGTTCGGTTATGGAGGCAGTTGAGGAACGGAGAACGTCGCTCTTCTCTCTAGATTCTTTCAATTTTCCCCAAAATTCTTTAGATTTTCGCCTCAACTAGAGACTATTTATTTATTTATTTATTTATTTATGCGCCCATGAAGGACACGCTAAAGTTGAAACAATCCAACCAACCAAACAAACAAAATAAGCAATTACAATCATGGAATGTAAAGGTAGTGCTATTCATGAAACAAGTTGACAGATGAAGGAGATTTCTCGCCAAGTGGACCGAATCGGTTCAAGTGTCCTAATGCGATCACCTCTAGCTACGATTTTTTTTCGTGGTTTCCCGGGAACGAGGTTAGAATATCCTCCATGATTTGACAAAACGTTTTTGTCGTGTAAGCTGAGTCCAGGCAAAAGATGATCGAGAAGAGAGGAAAATGTCAGACCGGCAACAACCCGTGATGGCCGAAAATCGAAACTGTGCATAGCAGTAGGTGTAGCCCTCCCCTTGGTAGAGGCTCCTCGGGCGTGACCAGGCTTAAGCACAGTTGCAGGGCAGGCGTATTCAGGACAACGTCTACTGCTCTTCAAAGGCTAGATGGTCGGCAGAAAGCTGAAGGGATAGAAGACGTTTGCCGTACCATTAAAAGCTGTAGGAGAGCCGCCTATGCCAAGGAAGCATGAATCATAATGGGTGAAGCCCTCCCCACCGGAAGTGGTTCCTAGGGACTCTACCTGGTTGTGAAACAGGGTGAGACCGGTCAATTTCATAACCCTTGCAGGGGCGCAGTCTAGAAAAAAATCCTTTTTGAAGGAGACTGGGTTTAATTCACTCAGCATGCCAAGAAAATGGAAAATGGAGTATAAGCAAGCAACGTTCACGGAAAAGCCACGAGTTTAGAGAATAAAAGATAAATACGACTCGGATCAGTTGGGCGAGTTATCTGAACAGGTCTACAAGAGTACTAGGAGACATCTGGGATCCCAAGAGAAGTTAAAATATCAATCTTCTTTACAGCTTGTTTGAACTGAGAAGATTTTTCACATGACAAAACTGAGACGGGCAGACTTTCAAGCCATTTCGTAGTACGAACAAAGAACGAGTTTATACGTAGGCCTTTCTGAAATGGACCCAACTTGTAGTTATATACGTTGAAACGACTTCTCCTGCCATTCGATGGACGGAATGTCCAATATTTCGACGGAATCAGACAAAGCTCTCCTCTGAAGATCTTGAAAGCAAGAAGTAGGTCTGAAACAGTTCTACGATAGAAAAGACTTTTCATATTGAGATTTTTAAGCCTTACCGTATACTCAGGAATGGTCGAATCACAACCATCATTGGCAAACGCTCTGTAGTACAACAGCCTAGTGAAGGTCTTTTGGACTCTTTCTAGTGCTTGAATATCTTTAGTCAGATGGGGACTCCAAACAGGGCTACAGTAATCAACTACTGGAAGAACGTAGGTTTTATACAGCTTCAGCCAAATGTTTACATCAGAACAGTGGATGTTTCGGAATAATAGGTGAACTAGCCTAAGTCCCTTTTTAGCAACTTCCTGAACTTGATTTGACCAACAAAGGCCTTTTGAAAGAAGCACGCCAAGATCTACCATCTGATCGCAGGGGGAAAGAGGACTGCCATCTGGAAATTTTATTTCTAGCGGGGAGGAGTTAAGCGAGAAAATATGACTTTTCTTTTTATTTAAAGGCAGTGACCATTCTTTGGACCAGGTGCTCATCTTCGACACTGCTTCATTCAATAAGCGCGTAGCTTCTTCTGACTCACTACTCTCGTATGAAATGTAGACCTTAACGTCATCGGCGAAAGCAGCAACCGAAATTCTAGGATCCGTCTTGAGATAGCTTGGCAAATCATATGTGTAGATAAGAAACAGGATTGGTGATAAACTACCGCCTTGGGGGACTCCCGATGGACAGTTTCTGGGCATTGACAAGTGGTTTCCTACTCTAACGCTCAATTTCCATCCAGAGAGATAAGACTCAAACCATTGGAGCATTTGACCACGAACTCCCACACTGTCTAGCTTAGCAAGAAGGCGATCATGGTCTACTTTGTCAAATGCCTTGCTAAAGTCGAAATAGATGATATCCACTTTCTTGCCATTGTTAATAGACTGAATCCACGAATAAGTACAGTCTACTAGCTGAGTACACGTAGACGCCCTGGGTAGGAATCCGTGCTGTTCTATGGGTATGCACTTGATCTTGGTGATCCATTCTAGCAATCTTTTCTTGACAATTTTCTCCAAAATTTTCAAAGGAGTAGGGAGTATACTAATAGGGCGGAATCCGGAGATATTCGAAGCACCGCTAGTTTTAGGGATGGGAGTGATAAATGCATACTTACATACTTCAGGGACTTCAGCAAACATTAGGGAAATGTTGAATATGTGCATAAGAGGTGTAGCAAGGTGCTTTGCAAACCTCTTGTAGAATAACTGGGGGATTCCATCCGAAGTTAATGACTGTGAAGGTTTCAATGCACGTAACTGTTTGAGCACTTCATGGAGAGTGACAGTCGGAACTTCCATAGCATCCTCTGTTTGAGAGAATGGGAGAGGGCCAGGTTCATTTCTAGTTGTAAATATACTTGCAAAGTAGTCCGCAAATGCTTCAGCTTTCTCAGTATTAGAGGAATATTTTTACCCGAATCATCAGACAAAATTGGTTTGAGCTTGGACTGTTTCTTTATTTTATTCACGAAGGAAGCTAGACGTCTGGCATTCCTAAAGGAAGCAAGTCACCTCACTTTATTCGCCATGAAACGTTTAATATGCCGCTCAAGTTTCGTGGTCAGCTGCCTATATTCGTAAGATTTAGTTGAGACATTTTGGCGAAATAGTCTGTATCGCTGTTCAAACAAATTAGAAATGTGTGGGGGATAGCCCGGCATACGACTGTCATGTTTAAAAGGAACAAATCTGTCGATGATGCTTTGAAGTGTGGTGCAAAAACGACCATAAAGGTCGTCGATATTGAGAAAATCACAAAAAATGGACCACCAATCAAGACGTGATAATTCGCGTTCAATTGATTTAGCATCCATCGCATTGTAATCGCGAAGCTGGTATTTCTGCGAAAAATAAGCTAAATACGATAATTTGAAGAGTACAACGTTGTGGTCAGATGCCGCAAGGGGTGGTAGTGGTTCGGCATCTATTACGGACTCAGGGGGTGATAAAATTACATCTAGAATACTATCTCCACGAGTTGGAAATGCAACAAATTGCTTCAGTGAAAGCGCATCGAAAACAGTTAAGAACCTTTGACCTGAAGGTGACGTGGCGGAGCCCACGGACCAATCAATAGAGAGATTCAAATCGCCTAAGATAGTTGTTATGGATGGTTCAGCAGAAGCTAGATCACTAAGAACGGATAAGAGTTCATCATCCTGCTTGGCGGTAGGTCGAGGAGGTCGGTAAACAAGGATGAAGCGATGCTTCCCTCCAGTAGGCTTGTAGACATCAAAGCAAATCACATCGGATGTTAAGTTGTCACAATTGAAGCTGATTTCATCAAACAGCACCAAATCATGAATGAACACGCAGACTCCACCTCCCGTTTTCGATGTCCTGTCCTTTCGGACGATGGAGTACGGGAGATCACGTAAAAGTTCAGAGTCTAATATTTTACTGCTTAACCAAGATTCAGTAATGAAAATCAAATGGGGTTTGTACTTATCAATAAAGCAATGAAGATGATCAACTTTCTTTACTAAACTTCGGGCATTAAGTAGAGCGCAAGTAACGGTAGGGGCATGATTGCATACTAGTTTTTTGACGAGGAACTAGCTGCTGGTAACTTTGAATAGTGACGTATATCAGCAGCCTTCATCAGTTCACCCCTGTAAACGACGAACACTCTATTACCGCCATGCTCTTTTTCGTTTAGTTCACGGGCTCGCCTTCTGAGCTCGGCATCTTTCGCACGCTCTTCACTTGTCATCGATTTTCTGACGAATACGTGATTAAAAGTCTCCGTCGATCGCAACCTCTTCGAACGCGAGAGGGTCTCAAACAAAAAGCGTTGCGATGAAAATACGCATTTCACAAGTCTAGGTCTGCCATCGAGAACCTTACCCATCCTAAAAACCTCGACCGGACGGGTTTCGACGTCAAGGGTATCTAGGATCCCTGCAATGTAATTCTCGGTGTGTTGTTGGCGCTGTGACGGCAAAAGATGTCCCTCAGGCTCAGGCACACCATAAAATACTGCCGATCTAGATCGCTTGTCAGACTCAATAAAATTAGCGCAAACAAAAGGTATTTTACTCACGAATTGATCAAGCAACTCGATAGCCTCAGGCGCTTTTTCCGCCATAATATGCTGGATTTGGTTTAGCAGTTGAATACAGTCACTGTCAAATAGTGGTAACGAACTCGGGTTGGATACCGAGTCAGGAGGTCCATAGTAAGAGGACGGACGGGAAGGGTTTCGGGATGACATGACGAGAGAGTCGATAGGAGCCGCCGCTCACGGTCAAGACAGGCAGAGGAATGATGGGTGATTCCGGTCAGTTCTGCATTGGCGAGACCTGAAGAAAGCCTTGGCGCTGCATCTGAAAACTCTTTTGTCCCAAATATGGTGAAAAGTTTCTGACTCTTGTCTCAAGAACGAAATCAGTTCAGGATAGAGATGTAGAGCTAAGGGAAGTGATTAGAAATGCCATGCCTCCATGTGAAGGCAGGCACCCGGACATCTTGTCCTCGGCGCGCCCCTCGCCCCGCCCCTCGCCCCGCCCCTTTCCGAGGGCGGTGTATCTAACGACTCTCCGCCATGACGCCACCTTTCCCGATCCAGCGCTAGATCAGGGTTTACACCAGCTACTTTCAAGTCCATATGTATCAGCCCATCGCTGCTTCCGGCGCCCTTTTTTTCCTATTACCTCGAAGTTAAGGCCTATCTTGCGGACGCTGTCTTCCCTTCCACGCAGAACGTGCCGTACCATCGTAAGCGAGCGCATCTTCTCCGCTATCGGCGCGACACCAAACTTCTGCCGAATGACATCGTTTCGGATGCTGTCCATGCGCGTGACTCCAGCCGTCTAGCGCAGCATCTTCGTCTCCATGACGCTGAGGCGCGTTTCAACTTCCTTGGTCGTTGGCCAACACTCAGCGCCATACATTGCTACCGGCCGGACGACTGCCCTATAGATCTTCGACTTCAGGTGCTCTGGTATCTTCCTATCGCAGAGCACGCCAGTCAACGAACGCCACTTGGACCAAGCAGCACTCCCGCGTGAATTTACTTCAACCATCAGTTTGCCGTCAGAAGCGACAGCTGATCCCAGGTACATAAAGACCGCAGTGCGTGGAAGCTGGATGCCGTTAACCTTGATGAAGCTGGACCCAGTAACGTCCGTCGTTAAATACTCGGTCTTCTTCACGTTCAGTTTGAGTCCAAACCGCTCCAAGCGATCACACCAAGCTTGCACCTCTCGCTCAAGTTCACCTTTATCCTCGCTAGCGAGCATCACGTCGTCGGCATAAAGCAACGTCCAAGGGACGGGCTTCTGAAGATCTCGTGTGATGGCACCCATGATGACAACAAAGAGGAGTGGGGAAAGCGCAGAACACTGGTGTACCCCGACAGAAATAGGAAACTCCATCGAGGTTCCAGCTGCAGCTTGAACTCGACCCTTTGGACAAGAGTAGAGAATTCGCACCCACTCTATGAGCTCTTCAGGAACTCCATGTTGACGCAGGGCGTACCACACTTCACGCGGTACACGGTCAAAGGCCTTCTCCAAGACGAGAAAGGCGATATGCACTGGTCTCTGTTTCTCGCGATGCTTCTCTATCAGGAGGCGGGCGGCGTGAATGGCATCAACAGTGCCACAGCCAGCCACGAAGCCGCACTGATTGCTGGAAAGCTGGACGATGTCCCAAATTTGTCCATCGACAATTCGCTCAAAGATCATCATGCTGTGCGAAAGCAAGCGAATCGGACGGTAAATGGAGCAGTCTGCAGGACTGCTCTTCTTCTTCCAAATCGGAATCGTCGTACTTAGGCGCCAACTCTCAGGGACTTTCTTCTCCGCCACAACCTGATTGAAGAACTTCGCCAACCACTCAGCAGGGTACCAGTACTTGGACTTCCATAAATCAGCCGCCACGTCGTAGGGCCCAGTTGCCTTGCCTGGCCTCATCTTCAAAGCCGCTTCAATCTCCTCCACGGTGACCATTTGAACGGGGCCGTGGGTTGGACCCGTAAAAGGGATGGCCGGATGAGGAAATTTTACCGTAGAGATTTCCTCAAAGTAGTCGCGCCATCACTTCAATGCCTTCTTGCGGTCCATAAGAAGACGGCCATTCACATCATTGATGCCGAAAAACTTTTCAATGTCCTCGGTCTGCCGATGGTGAAACTTTGAAAGTCGGTACAGATACCGCTCACCATCGCGTGACTCGAGTTTCTCGTTGACATCTCCATAATGAGTGGCTTTTGCAACAGCCACGGCTTTTTTGTAGCATTTTTCGCGTTCTGATACCTCTGCCACTTTTCGGCAGTTTTTCCGCCGAGAAACACTTGAGAAAGCGATTTCTTCTCTCAAAACTTTGCTTTCACATCTTCCTTTCTCAGCCATGTCTGCTTTTCGACCTCGCGTCGTCCAGGCTTTGTAGTGGCGAGCTGTAGTACCGAACTTGCAGCTTGACGTATCGCGTCGGTAGCTTTCTTCCAGGTTTCATCGACAATCGTGACTCTCGGTAATCGAACACGAGAAGTTATAGCTGCTTCTTTCTCTTTCATTCGCCACCACTTGATTCTTGCTGCACCGCATCGCTCGACCTGCTTCTGCCTCGGAGGGGCGATCTTCAAAGTGCAGATCAGCGGTCGGTGGTGTGGTGCGACCGCCTCATACGGCACGATCTTCGCGTCTGTGACAAGACTCCGGTCGCGATCTCTCACAAGGACAAAATCTATCTGAGTCTTGGTACTCCCTCTGTAGTATTAGACAAGGTGCGAGTCGCGTTTTCGGAAAACGGTGTTCACAATGGTGAGGCTATGCGATTCCGCATACTGAAGAATACGCTCACCATCGGCGTTACGAGACCCGTATCCGAAACCACCATGACAGCTGTACCCGTCTTTCGTAGCATCTACGTGCCCATTAAGGTCACCAGCGACTATGATGAATCTTTCGACGGTACCTCTGCTGTCTTCTCATTAAGCAGGTTTCAAAACTCATCCTTGGCTTGATCAGAGCAGCCAGCCTGCGAAGCATACGCAGAGAAGAAATGATAGAGTCGCTCCTTAGCGGCGACAGCGATCTTCATCAATCGTCAAAGCGCTCGACGCTTACAATCGAGTCACGATATCGTTCGGAGACGATTATTCCGACGCCCCTGATGATCCTGGGACTTCCACATAGAACGGCCTTGAAGTCACGTCCTATGTCCCTTGACTTGCGGCAGGACCACCTCGTCTCCTGCACCGCACAGAGGTCAACTGTGCTCCAGTGCTTCAACCGTCTCGCACGAGCGGCCCGTCAACGTACCCACATTCAGCGTTGCCACGCGGGTCCTGCTTACGTTACGGGATTTCGGACTAGCTCAGTTGCCCCCCCCCCCCCCCCGATGCCGTCCTCGCATCAGGGACCCTCGCATACTTTCCACACTCGCCGGGCTCTGCGAGTGCGCTCGGCTCTCGCTGACGCCGTAGCACCATTTCGAGAAACTTAAACTGTCAAACACCATGCGATGTGACATGGATCTTCGTAGGCCGGCCTGTCACAAGGGCCTGTCGCCTGCAATCGAATGTGCCTGCAATTCGGCTTAGCTCGCAGAGCGGGCAGTTTCCAGTGGCAGCACGCGGAGGAACGGACATCGCCACCGTGTGTATGTAAGATTTATTTATTTATTTGCACAATATAGTGCGCACAAAAAACAACAACATGGACACGGTAAATCGCAGAAAACACTATGTGAAAAACAAGAAGTTAAAAGCCATCTGCGACAAAAACTTAAAATAGTTAACTGACTAAATTATAATTCAACAAAGAAGGGCGGAACTGCAAATTAGAAGAAATCTGGTAAATTCTGTGCAAAGTCTTTAAAAAAATTGAATAGGATTGAACAGGGCAGGGGAGGGGCCGAGGAAAGATGAAAATTTGACGGAGAAGAGCAGTGGACCGCCAACACTGCAAGTCGTGGGATCGGCGTCGGATACCAACTTAGTAGGTCCGTCAACTCCAACAAATCTCATACCTTATGGCTGCTGGGGAAGCAACAGAAGGGCTTTGTGCACACTCAGTCTGACATCTCATATAAGACCGGTCTCTCAAACAGTAAACTATTGGATGAAGAGCAATTAGGAAACTAACCAAAAAAAAGTGAACTAGGAAGAATAGAAACTAGGAAACAATCGAAAAACTGATAGGAGAGCAAAATAAGAAGCTAAGAATATTTGTAGAGGTATGCATATGCATAATGAACAACTAATACTAAAGGATGAAAAAGAACACATGAAGAGAAAACACGAAAAAAAGTTCTAGAAAACCAAAAAATCAAAAAATCAAAAAAATAAACCAAAAAAAAGAAAAAATAGTCCCCACTCTAACTAATGTCAGGGACGTGGAGTGTGAAAAGCAAGTCAATTTTTTTTCAGTCTACTTCGAAAAACTTTGTGATTGGGCGCTTCAAGTATGGTAGGAGGCAACATTTGCAACCAACGGGCTCCACGGTACAAAAGTGTGTGGAAAACCTTCTCCTTATTTTTCTTCTTTATCTTGGGATAGTGGAAGCAGTACTTATTATGACGACCTTGAGATGACACGAAAACCCAGCACTTGCTAGCCTTCAGCCTTGACTCACCCTTAAGGATTTTAAAACAGAAAATTAGATCGTTGAAGACACGCCTATAAAGAAGACTTTTGAGAATAAACATTTTGAGCCCTTCCTTATATCCGGGAGTCATTTTAGTATTTGTGGCATTTGGGAAACACCTGTAGAACAAAATTTTTGTGAATGTCTTTTGAACCTTTTCAATTTTTTCCTGACTCTTTTTTTGTGCGGGGGCTCCAAACTTGGGAGCAATACTCCAAAATTGGAATTACGTATGTCTTATATAAGGTGGCCAGAATTGAGCTGTCGTTACACTTCAGATTCCCAAAAATGAAAAAGAGGGTAGAAAATGCTTTTCGCACCATAATATCAATATGATTTAAGAATTTCATCTCTTGGTCCAAAAAACACCGAGGTCACGGGGTTCCGTTATAGATGGTAGCAATCTATAATTAAATTTGAATTCTGTAGCTTGTAAGCCTCCAAGGTGAAAGACCATGGTCTTGGAAAGGTTCACTGGTCTTTCCCAAGTTTCAGACCACTCTATCATCATTTTTATTGATTGAGATAAAGCTTGGCAAACTTGCGTTTTATTGTGACTGTTGTAGACACCATAAATCTTTATATCATCAGCATACATCTGTACCTTCACTTGAGGGTGGGTTACTAAAATTCTTGGAAGGTCGCAGGTGTACGCAAGAAAAAGGACTGGCGACAATACTCCACCCTGAGGAACACCACTACTGCAATCATAGCATCTTGAAAAAGAACTTCCTACCCTTACACGCATACGCCTTGCGCACAAGTATGAGCGCAGCCGTTCTAAAAGAGGCCCTATAACGCCCAGTTGGTGAAGTTTACTGAGAAGTTTTTCATGGTTAGCTTTGTCAAAGGCTTTTGACAAATCAAAATACACGACATCAACAGAATCTCCATTATTCAAAGCCAAATTCCAGTCAAAGATGCAGTCAGCCAGCTGAGTGGAAGTGGAGGCGCCTGTCGTGAAGCCTTGTTGCTGACAAGGAACTAAGTTTTTCCGAGAGAACCACGTAACAATCTCATCTCGCACAATCTTTTCCATTACTTTCATTGGTGTGGGCGTTATGCTTATAGGACGGAAAGAAGAGAGCTGTACTGATTTTGGATCTTTTGGAATGGCTGTAACAATGGATTCCTTCCAAATCGAGGGTACCTCACAACAGGTTAAAGAAATATTCAGAATCATCGACAGGGGTCTATAAAGGGAAGTGGCACATTTCTTAAAGATAATTTGTGGAATTCCGTCAGACGTTACAGAAGAAGAGCACTTCAGTCGTTTCATAATTTTTAAAACGTCATCGGGGCTTATCATAAAATTTTCAATGCTTTCGGTTTCGTCCATATTCGCAGGTTCAAACAAATCGTTCGATTCACAGGAGATATCTTGTGACCTCGAACTAAAAACAGAGGCAAAAACGCGTGCCAGCGCTTCCGCTTTTTGCAGATCACTTATATGCATTGTGCCAGTGTCATCCACAGGAACAGGAAGCTCTGTCTGTGGCTTCATCTTTCTCCGAATATGAGAAAACAATGCCTTTTTGTTCTGTGTCTTGGAAGAAACCTTTTCCTTATACGCTAGGAACCTTTTCAAATGGTGATCCAATTCTTGACATGCTTTCTTATGTAGTAGATGACAAAGAGGATTTGTTAGTGACTTAAAAAGGCGTGATTTTTGATCTGTTAAAATAGAGATGGGCTTTGGATAGAAATGGATTGAAGTCTTTGTGTAATCAATGGGAACATGAAGAGATAAGCCGCAGTAAACTACACGGCAAAATCTGTTGTACAAGTCATCTGTGTTTTCATAACCTTGGAAAATTCCCACCAATCGATAGAATTGAAATATTGGGTCAACTCAGGATAATTGGCCTTACAAAAATTGGGAAAAGGCAGCTCACGTTGCCTAATTAAAGGAACATTTATTTCAAAGGTAATTACATTGTGATCCAAAGATGCGAATGGGGAAAGGACAGTAATGTTGTCAAGGATTGGTTCTGAAGTCAAAATTATATCAAGAATTGCATCACCTCGAGTAGGTTCCACTACCTGCTGAGACAAACCACAGCAATCAAAAAACTCCAAAAATTTTTCTGAACACAGATTCTTAGGCTTGCTACGCTGAGCCCAATCAATATCGAGGTTAAAGTCCCCGACAATTTGCATTTACTGCATCAATGCAGAGAATATCAGATTTGAGGCAGGCGGGAACTTTAACAGCAGTCAGAGTAATTGAATTTTTAGCCAGGCAACAAATGCCACGACTTTTTGGATTTATACGATCCTCTCTAAAAATTCTAACGGAAAGTTGGATAGCATTTCTGAATTTGACATCTTCTCTGAAAGCTATGTTAAAGATTCGAGAAGATAAAACTGTATAATCAATCGGTATTAGTCATGTACGGTCATAAAGAACCACCAAACTTCCCATTTGGGAGTGATGCCCCAAAGCAAAGGATAAAGCGCTGACTTGTTCATCGGCTGGCCATCGCAAGTCATTGTATGGATAAATACGCAATTATGTCGCCTCTACGACATCACGCAGAAGTAGAATGCGTTGGCGCATCCTAAAAGGGATTATCCTTTATCCTTTATCTTTTCCCCAAAAAACGGCACTTAAATGGAACCCACCTTAATAACATGGAAGCTGCCAATTTCGAGAGCTGCTGTAGAATCCGCTTTTCTTCTAATTTTCAATGCACCACTAATTTTTCAGAGACTCTCCAAGTTTCCTCCAAGTTCTCCAAGTTTTAGCCGTTTAAGAGGCGCGTTCTCTGTCTTTTTCGGTCGTATACGGAAAATTGAATTACCACGGAAATAATTTTTCCATACTATATAAAACTTCGGCTTTTGTTTGTGCAGTAAAAACCAAGCTTTTCTGCAGGGAACTTCTGACATGAAAAAAATCTAGGCTTGACTAATTAGGAAAATAATTTTCCATCAGACCGAGGCAATCCTAAAGGACGAAAGCGCACTTTGTAATATTTCGAGCACCTTTAACTTTAGAAAAAAGCAAGCTTTCTTTTGGCGATCTTCAGTATGATTGGGGGTTCGATTTTTTGGCAAACGATGCAAAATAGGGACCATGTAGATGACCGCTATAGAAAAGTATGATTTTTTACTGTGCATTATGTAATGTTCAAAATTTTATGTAAAAAAATCACCTACATGTATTTGTCGCGTGCTTCAGGTGGTAACTAGTTTTAACTTCATGAAGAACTACGATTTTGGAACACGATCGCCCGTACAGCGCGAGCAGAGCAGTGCGTAGAAGGCAGCTTGGTAGGGCAGAGTATTTCGCGGTTTGCGGTTTGCTTCCTACAATAAAAAAGATCTGCCACATCCTACCAAAGCACTGTGTGTAAAACCCCATCAAAAAAGGTCGCCAGAAATAAAAGGTTTCATAGGTACTGTTGTGCTATCACGCGTTTGTAGGCCGTTAGGTCTCCGCGTCTTCCTGCAGAGGTCGGCTGAAATCCGAAAAAAATCGTGTCACGCATGGCTTACCTGCATATTCGCGCCCCTGTAACTTTACCTAATCATAAGCTTCACCGCTCTACTTCAGCGTACTACTACAACGTTTCACAGCCTACAAGACCCACGAGTTGCAGCTGAGCCGAAACGATTCGGACTTGTCAGAGTTACTGCGCTCCGAACACGGCCGCGCGTGCAATTTGCAAGCGGTCGCTCCCAATCGATTGATAGGTTCGATCCTATATGCATTGTGCACGGCGCACTCCAGAGGCTCGCTGGACAGTCTTAGAGCAATTCCTGAGTAGGGCGGCTGCAAATTTGTGATAAAACTCCTGAGACGCTCACTCTACAAGCTGTTGCTCGATCGCTCTACAATCATTTAGTAGATTAAAAAAGGATCGCGCATGCATCCGAGTAGCTCGTCGCGTTTTTATTTGATTGATAGTATGAGTGACGTTTAACTGAAGCTTTAAGGTGAAGATATGCGTTGTCGCGCCCACTCGATTGATCCCGTCGGGCCTATATGCATTGTTCAACTCTATTGAGATCTATAGGTCATAAGATAGAGCTTGAGCTGCTGAGCTCAAATAGGATAAAGGATAAAGGATAAAGGACGGCGTTACTCAATCCCTTCTGGGATGCGCCAGCGCATTCTACTTCTACGGGATGTCGTGGAGGCGACATGAATGCGTATTTGGCCATACAATGACTTGCGGTGGCTAGCCGATGAACAAGTCAGCGCTCTATCCTTCCCAGACAAGTCTGGTACCAATTCACCAACCCCGGAGGGATGGAAGGCTTGGTTGGCCTGGGCGGGAAATCCGAACCAGGAACCTGGTATCGGGTGCACGCGACAGTCGCGCCTCCTCCGACTGCGCTACACGCGCCCCGAGCTCAGATATATGTTACTAACTATTCTTGTAACTACTATTGCAATAAGGTCTTTACTGTTAGCAGGAAGTTTGTGATAACAGTATATCTGATAGTCTGGTAGTATCCTGGTAAGACCATTAGTAGAAACCTTATTTATACCATTTTCACGTCAAATTCGACATTTCTCACCTTGAATTGTGAATTATTCTAAACAAGCGTGAGAAGCGAAAGGCAGACGAGCGAAAAGCGAAAGACAATAAGAAGCTTGATGCTTTTGAAATCAAAGTGAGGGAAGGTCTTCCAAATCAAAGCGACCGTCTTTCCGTCAAACTAGAGGATCTCTAAGGAGAGTAAAATAACTGTTTGGTCAAGAAAATTTTAGTATAATTTTCTTTGAAATTTTTCAGTTGACATGCCCGAATGAGTGTTATATTTTTCAGACATTTTTATCTTTTGAGAAAAAACAACACATTTAATTTTGTTTTAAAGCGCAATAAGGCAGCAATCATTTAGTAGATTAAAGAAGGATCGCGCCATGCATCCGAGTAGCTCGTCGCGTTTTTATTTGATTGATAGTATGAGTGACGTTTAACTGAAGCTTTAAGGTGAAGATATGCGTGTTCTTTACAATTGTTTTTGTTGTGTATTACAGATGTACAATTGCATGCAAGCAGAAATTTCGCTATCAATCAACCAAACATCGCGACGTCGTAGACAAGGGCATGGCTTAATCTCTTTTTATGACAGAGAAGTGGCCGCCTTTCTGTTCTTTAGAACAAGCTTTAAACCATTATTTTTCCTCAAAAATTAGGATTTTATGAAATTTCAAACAAAGGTTCACTTATTGAGTAGGTAAATTAAATATAAAAGAAATCATTCTGAAAAATTTCCTTGAACAAGAATTGTCCTAATCTTTTTGTAGAGTCTCCAGTTCAACGTGGAAGGAGCTCGTTTTGATTTGGAAGATGTTCAGCTTGATTTCAAAAGTGTTGGACCTGTTTAGAAGAGTGTCCAATTTGGCGTGATAATTGTATGTATAGACTGCAAGATGGTTAACAGCAAACAATCAGTAAGGGCGGGACGACGATTGGAAATTTGCCAGCCGTCGATAATCGGTGCAGGACCCATGAGCACGGAGCTAACAAGCTGTACGCGTTTCCGTCGCGCCATCGCGGGTTTGCTGCTTACGGCGCCGTTGCGTCCGAGGCGCGCGGCTGAAAGTGAGCAAAAGTCCCGGGGAGGCGGCAGTGATACTCATTTTGGTGCGTGCGGTCGCGCGCGCGTGCGTCGTCCAGGCGGAGTACTCGCTGCCTTGCTGGCGGAGAAGACGAGTTTTGCGAAACTGTTCAATTAATAAAAAAATAGTTGATTTATTTGAAGGAGGCTGAGTGAATAAAATACCAGCGGACCTACAATAACTGGATTTGACGATCCTTTTTGTTGAAGTCTCAAGGTTTTTAAAAATTCATGATCATAAGTGCCACCCTTCTTTTCTTCACAGCGATTCATAACGTGCGTGAAAAAATCGTTCAGTGCTGTTAATCAATAGATTGAAGTTTGGCTAAAGTTCCATGATTCAACGTTTCCTCATGAAAATCTGGTCTTATTTCAGGTTCAAATATATAACAACAGAATCTGATGAGCATTCTTGAACCCCATCAAAAGCCCAAGAGAAGTCCTTCGTGATATGGGAGCAAATTGAATCTGATAACGGTAGAAGCTTTCTTATATCAGAAGAGAATGAAGTGAAGTAGGTAGTCTATGAAAACCTTTCACAAGAATGTTTGACAATCTGTGGAACAAACACTGTGAGCACCACACGCTCTCATGAAACGGGACTCATCATGTTTTCTTTCTAATAGGATTTTCACCATCGTTTAGTAAGCTAAAACCATCTTTCGACCATGTTCACTCCAAACCCGAATCTGGATTTCATCAGTTCTCTCTCCTTCACCTACCCATTCGACGTAGTTTAGGTCCCACAACACTTCTGAACATTTTGTTAGGAAGCTCTCCTTCTTCCTCATTGTGTAGGCTGAGCTACAGAAGAATCTCAGTTTACCCTTTCTTGAACGGCAGCAAGCCGAATCGGCTCAGACGAGATTGGGACGTGCATTCGCGCTCTAGCACGCTGGGCAGATCCGACAACTCGTACCCGTTCCACCCATTGCTAGAGGTGACGGTGGCTGCCGCGCCGCGCCGCGACCGCCCGCGTGGCTGCGAGTGAGTATCGTTGCTCGCAGCCAAGTTCCCGCACCCCTCGGGAGCTGCCGGTTTTTCCTGCTTACCTAAGCTCGCGTTCCTTTGACTGGTGGACTCCGCACGCACGCAAGGGCCCAAGAAAGCTAACTGAAAATGGACCACAGCGCTGCTACCACAAGCTTTCAGCAGATAAGGAACCCAGTTTTGGAATCAGCGTTCGAAGCCGAATCCCGTTATGAACATCTCACCCCAAACTGCGACGTGGTGTCCTTCCCTTGTGAGGTCGGTGGATAGCGAATCGACTGTGGCTCATACGTAATTCTTGGTTGGATTGACATGGCCCACAAACCGCCACACCGTTTGATCCGAGAAACTTTTTCACTACAACTATGTGGATTTTCTGAGGATTTTGGACCACTTGCATTTTTTCGGGAATCTTATATATTTTATATGCTTTTAAAAACGTGTTTTCTCTACACATAGGCGCCAAGACCTATCAAGTCGTTTGGTAAAGTAATTCAATGAAGGGGAAAATATTCAATGCGCTGGAATGGCAGAAATGTTCGGTTTAGTAGTTATTATAAGCATCAATGAAATTGAAAAATGTTAGCGACCAAGTTTTCTGAAATAATTGTGGGAATCTCCTTCTATATAACTAGGCGGACCTGACACTGTCGTGGCCATGAGTATATTTCTTCCAATAAAAGTTGCACTCTCGACATTCTAAACGTCTGGTCTAGGAATACATTACAACACTCTACTTTAACACCAACTCTGATGGACTACGAGCGCGGACAAGCGGCTGAAAAGTAGAGCACGGGGCAAACAGAGATTTCACTGCGTTCAAGGCAATAAGCGTGCTCTACCAAGCAGCCCAATCTTCCGATATGTAAAATCTCGTGCACACTGAAAACAATGGCAAACATAATATTGCCCCGAACTCAGCAAGAATCCGGGTGACCCGAGTGTCCAGATGTTGTAAACTTAACACGCTGGTAAACAGCTTTCGAGTACTGTGTTTCGTTTGCCCTACGCCTTTTTAAAATGCAGACATGGACCCTGGAAGGTCAGAGCTGTACGCACCGTTTTTACTCACGAACCTCCACGGTATCACAGAGGCATGTAATCGCATGCGGGTGGAAACACATGGGGTCCGACGTCCTTCCTAAAAGCTCTTCAGTTCGACGCCAGTCTTAGTTGATCTTTCTGGCGATTTTGTCGAAGGCAACTGCCTCTGTTGTCCTTTTCACGCCAACAACTGTACACACCGCACCGCACAACAAGCAAAAGCGGAGTGCAAGAGCAATTGTGGAATTTTTTGCTTTGCATAGCGCCTTCTTCTAATAATCCCTTAGGATTCCACATTTTAAAGTAGGAGACGTATATTTCAGTTGACCAGCTCAAGCTCTACTTGTTGACATACAAGTCCCAATAGAGTTGAACAATGCATGTAGACCCGGCAGAATGAATCGACAGGCCGCGACAACTTATCGTAACGAAAACAGCTTATCTAAATATCCAAAAAGCATGACAATACAATTAGCTCCTATAGGTCTAGCATAAAATGAGTTTTATGGTTCCACTGACAATGTATATCGGATGTTAGACGGGGTGCTGCTAAATTACATGCGCAGGCGCATTCGGGGTGCAAAAACGCTGTCAAAACGCATGTCCCTCACGCAAGCGAAGCCTGCATTCTCTCACCGCTATGCCTTCGTCTCTTCGTAGACTACAGCGCTCTATATCATTGTACTACCGAAAATGTACTCTACTAGAACGTTTTGCTTCGTGCGAAATTCACAAGCTGCAGCTGACGGATTCGATCTTGACAGAGTTATTGCGCTCCCAATACGCCTGCGCGTCCAATTTAGGCCGAAGTATAACATAGGCCTTAGCTGTACGCGTCGAACACCCGCCGTAGTCGATGGAATTGCAAAACTCATTGGTGACATGTAATAGCTTTATCATCATATTTATAAACATAATTACATTATCAGATCTCAAAACGACTTCCTCTGGCACGGATGCAGGCCTTCTGACGACGCGGAAAGGCATCTAGCGTGGCACGCACGTATTCAATTGGTATTTCGTCCCATGTCTTCAGAAGGCATTCTCTCAGCAACTCGACCGATCGACGTTTTTCGGAATAGGCCTCGATCTCCAACTAGAACCAGATAGAGTAGTCAATAGGGTTGAGGTGCGGGCTGTACGGAGGCCATTGTTCCGGCCTGATAAAGCCAGGATGCTTGTCGCGACACCAGTCCTGTATGATTTTCGATTTATGAGGTGGTGCCGAATCCTGCTGGAAAATGAACGGCTTGTTCTTGAAGAAAGTATCAAAGTCTTTTCCAAAGCTTCCTCGAACTATATTTTCGAGACTATTTTCTCTCTTTTTTGTTTGACGAAAAACAACGGAGACTTTTCCGCGTAGGTGACAGCGGCTCCAGCATTATGATTCAAATTATTGAAGTTACTACGCCTTTTACAAATATCTTCCAGAGAAGTTTCAACTTTTTTTGCACTATACTTTGGTTTGTATAATTTATCATATTTATCAACAACATCATTATAAACATTATTAGAAGTAGCAAATCATCATCACTACTATAATAGTGTCCGGAAAACCATGACTGAATCCAGATGTCCGCAGTGTTCATGGATCCTTCCCGCTTCGTTAGCTTCAGCTACTGTTCTGGCAAGCACACGGCCGTTTTGGCGGTTCAGCGTTGTATAGTGCTATGCAAGAGACCGCCGGCAAATCCGCAATGAATCGTTAAAAAATCGGAGGGACTTATGGGACAACCTAATGCAAACTTAAGCAAACAACCTTCAGCGAAATTCAGAACAAATGTAAAACAAACGGCAAAAATATGCCTTGTTCTTAGGTCATCCTGAACTGTGCTATTTTTCAGGTCACCAGGCTTCGATTAAAGGTAACCAAAGAATGCAAGCTGCTGGTAAAATTAATTTATGTCTTCCGGATACTCCACTTTAACGCCCTGAAAGTTAACGAAAATCAAAATTAACGAATATAACTAAAGAGTAGGAGATCTTTGGTTATTTTTCGACAGTATTCTTGTTGAGCAAATCATCTTTTTGGAATGGTGTATGACATTGTGTAGGAAACCCAAACGTAAGCAGGAAGGAGCTGTCGGAAAAAGTCATTTTTCTTTTTCCTTTCCTCTTTAAGGATCTAAACAAATTCAAAATGGGAAGAAGCAAAACAACCTTCAACGGGTTGTCCCAAAATTACGTTCCCACATGTTTGACCTATCATTTTTCTTGACCTAAGCATCAATAGTGTATGTGTCTTAGTTTCCCGCGCTAGATTCACCATGATCTCAGATGTTAAATGCCTAGCTGCAATACTGATTAGCTGCAAAATGGCACCTTCTGATCCTCTGAGGGCTCCCATCATCACGATGCATATCAACGGAGCATCCGTGAGTAACATCTCGAAGACGCTCTCGGTGAAGAGGAAAACCATCTCCGACCCCATCAACATCAACTCAGAATGTCAAACATTTTCGTGGGCTGGTGCGGAGGAATCCCAAGGGATCTTTGCGGACGAAAGACGGACGCAAAAGCGATAGAAGTTGGCAAAACTTCCAGGAGCCGCATTGTCGATGAGAAGCTAGGACTGATCGTGAGGTCTTACCGCTGCCAGAATGCTCACATTTTTCTCCCACACATGATGAGGAATCATAAAAGAAACTGCAAGACACTCATCCAGCGTCCCAGCTCGGCATGCCGCCGCGATGTCCTATTTCAGACGAAAAATTTTTGCTGTCGAAGCTCTGCTGAACCGCCAAAACGGCCCTGTGCTTGCCAGAACAGTAGCTGAAGCTAACGAAGCGGGAAGGATCCATGAACACTGCGGACATCTGGATTCAGTCATGATTTTTCGGACACTATTACAGTAGTGATGATGATTTGCTACTTCTAACAATGTTCCATGTCCGACTGTCGCTGAATCTTGGCATAATTTTAAACAGGAATCGTAGAATTGCCTTGACCTCGAGACCGAGATTGATACAATATTTATCCGGCTAACGTTTCGGCGCAACCGCCTTCGTCAGAGCCTGGAAAAACAAGGGAACTTAGAGAGGTTGTTCGTCCAAAGACTACCTTCAAGTCACAGAGATCTAAGAAGATAGAGATGGAACGAGACAGAGCAGAAGTGGCACAGTCCCAACTAACCTTAAGATTGCAGCCGAGAGGCTGTCACGTCACCCTCGGATGGAGGCATATTGGATGAGTGAGACTCTCCCCTTCTGGTCATCTCTTCAGCGACCATCCCTCTATCACTACCTGGCGTTAGTCCGCAAAGATCAGCAAAAGGGGCGAGCTCCTGAGTTACCATCACGCGTTCATCTCTCCTATTCATTACGGGGTTCCTTGAGGCAATCCACAGCGCTTCAAGAGTCTTGCGTACTGTGATGTCGGCCTCGCGCGCTAGTACTGTCACCGCTACACCAAACATTGCGCCAGCATGACTTCGCAGCCTGTGTTCTCCTAGCGGTGTCGAATGCTTGCCCTTGTTAAGTTCATCCTTGTGCTCCTTCATCCTCACCCAAAGTGGCCTGCCTGTCTCACCGATGTATTCCTCTTTACACTGAGAGCAGCTTATGAGGTAAACCACCCCGAGACCATGCATTCTCCTCCTTTACCGGAAGGACACACCACACATGAAGGAGTAGTACAAGCGCAATCATACAGGCGGTTCCGCACGAGCTGCGCCTTGAGATTACTAGGTGGTATCTCAGCCTAATCAGGCCGTCCAATCCAGCTCTACGTATACAGCTTCGTGCCTGAGCGCTTAAAGCATCTGAAATAAATGGGACTGAGAAAGCAATCTTGGTGCGCTCCTGGTTTCTGCCCATTCGTTCTCTCGCAAGCCGACAACGTTGCACCCGCAGGCTTTTAGTAGCATAACCAACATATCCATTGGACAATGCAATTCGAGAAACCATTTCCCTTGACGAACTCCTGAAATCTTCATTAGAAGACACCATGGTCGCTGTGTGGAACATATTCCTGATAATGGCCCTTTTAGTACTGCTCGGATGTGCAGAACGGAAATGCACCAAGATGTTCTTGTTACTAGGCTTTCTATACCATTTTGTGTGGAAGGTGCTACGAGAGAAATTCACTTGCACATTGAGGAATGGCAGCCAGTTGTTTGTCGGTTTCTCTCTTGTGAGCTTAATGTGCTCCGCTTGATGATTGAGCAGGTCGAAGCAGGAATCCACTCCGCTTTGTGTTGCACAAACTATGAAACAATCATCTATATACCGACAGTAAAGCAGAGGCCTGCGTTCCAACACGGGTCTCTCTATTCTTGACATATATGCTATAGCCAGCACAGGTGCCAAACGTTGACCCATTGCGAGCCCCCTTATCTGCCTGTAGTACTCGTTGGACCATTTGAAGATGTTGCACCGAAGACACTTATCCACGAATGCCATTATTTGAGCTACACTGAGCCCATACAGTGAAATCTGGTCCTGGTACTCCCCAAGCATTTCGTAAACGGCTTGCATTGCATTCTCTCTAGAGACATTTGTGTACAATGATGTACCGTCAAATGACTCTATCACACAGCTGCCTTCCACATATGTCTCTCGGAGTTTTGCTAGAAATGCACAAGTATTAGGGAGGTCTGCCGGTACAAACCTGAGCAACTGCACAAGAACCACATTTAGCAGCCAAGAAATACGGTCTGCTGGGCCACCCACGCTACTTATAATTGGTCTAACCTTGAACTGCGAAGGATCATGAAGACCATCACCTGAAGGCAGCTTATGTGTCTTAATAAGCACATACACACTGGACCGGTGGGATGGTCACACTGCAATCGCGCTGTCAGGGTTCTTGGGGGTTTGCTGATCTTGATATCTCAGAGCATTTCCGATTTAGCCGGCGGAACTGTCTAGCAAACAGATAGAAGGAGCAAGCAAGATCACATGTATAGCTTATTGAACAAGTGTACTTCGAAAGGTCTTTGTCATACCATCGCTCATCCCGAGCGACGCCTAATGATATGCCCTCATATCGATCGGGCGGCGCGATGGAATCGATATGGGTGCATATCTTTAGGCGTCGCTCGGGGTGAGCGATGGTATGACAAAGGCCAAAGAGAGGTGTTGTGAACGGTTTCTGCCAACTCCCCTTTGGAGGAGAATAGTGGGTGAATCAAGAGGAATAAGTGATCTTGTTCGTTCTAGAATTAAAGTAAAGTTGCAGAGAAAGTTTCAGGAGCTAGTGGGTGGTATGTACAGTAGCAGAGAGGACAGCTCATATAACCAAATAGCGTCCGTTTCCTCTCCCGGTCATGGAGGGGTGAGGGTGCGGAGACCCCCCAGCGAGTCACCGTGCTCGGTGACGTGTCCCTGTCGAATGCTTTCCGCATTGGAAATGGGTCCGAGTTTTGCTCCAAGCTCAGGGCCTTTCACGTGTTGTTGTACAGAAAATTGTGGAAGCTGCAGAAGATACGGGACCAGTGCGCTTATAGGGCGAGGAATTGATGAAGGAGGTCATCAGCGGTCTTAGCAAGCAAACGTTTCAGTACCACTGTTCCATTTCCCCAGCTTCATTTGTTAGTGTGCAACAGCCAAACTGGGGCATGGATAGCAAGTTT
>OX377205.1:44491930-44522273 GCA_947396885.1 Heligmosomoides polygyrus polygyrus
ATGATTGGACTAAGTTACGGCGCTGCGAAAATGCAGGTTAGCCTTGTGTGACACGATTTCTTCCAATTTCAGTCGACCCCTGCGGGAAAACGCGGAGAGATACCGGCCTACAAATGCATGGGCTAGCAGAAGGCTTAAGGTACTTCACGATGACACGGTCAAAGCTCATCAGCTGCCTAAACCGTCTTAGCCCCAGCTACCATTTTAGGGCGATCGCGTTAGGGGTCGTTTAGTGTGTGCGCGACGCGCGACGCGATGCCATGTGTAGTGGCCGAATTGATCAATCGCGTCGCTCAATCAATTTGGCCACTAAGAATGCATCGCGTCGCGCCTCGCGCGCACACTAAACGACCCCTTAGACACGTCATTGTGTTAGAAATTCCGAATAACCCCTGCCCTTAGAGGAAGTTTGAGCAAAATTGGTGACCCTGACACGACCACCCTCAGTTATCCAGAAGAAAATCCAAAACTTACCGAAATCCACGAATTTTTCAAAAACGAACGTCGGATTCGTAATCAGCGCACAAAATAACCACTAGATGATTTTGAACGAGAAAATCTAACCAATTTCGAAAATATCGATTTTCTATGACGTCATCGTCCGCGCAGGCTCGCCCCACGTCCTCGATGGGAAATTGTCAAAAAATCGCTTTCTCCAGAACTGGTCGAGAGTGACACCATTCGATAGAGCTTTTCGTGCCGAAGCTAACGGTGTTATTGCGAGTGTCGAAAATTCAAATGTGGGCGAGTAAGGGTGCAGGAAACTTCAACGCTAAGTCCACCGCCCTGAAATGGCAGCTGGGGCTAAGGCGGTTTAAGCAGCTGAGGAGTTGTGAGCATGTCATCGTAAAGTACCTTAAGTGTTCCGTTCGCCCATGCATTTGTAGGCCGGTATCTCTCCGCTTCTTGCCGCAGGGGTCCACTGAAATTGGAAGAAATCGTATCACACAAGGCTAACCTGCATATTCGCAGCGCCGTAACTTAGTCCAATCATAAGCTACATTGCTGTTTCAGCGCACTATTAGAACATTTTACTGCCTACAAAACCCACAAGCTGCGACCGAAAAGGTTCACACATGACAGAGTTATCGCGCTCAGAACACGGCCGCGCGTGCAATGCAATACAACAACGGTCCATGTTCTCATCGCTCTTACTCGCCCAGATTACAGTTTTCCTACTCCCAATAACACTACTCAATTCAGCATGAAAGGATGGACCGAATGGTATCTAGCGTGGCCCAATAGTAAGATATCGATTTTCTATGACGTCATCGTCCGCGCAGGCTAGGCTCGGGCGAACACGTCCTCGATGGGGAATCGTCGAAAAATCCATTTTTCCGAAATTCGTCGAGAGTGCCACCGTTCGATAGAGCTCTTCGAGCTGAAAAAAAACGGTACCATTGTGAGAGTTGACAGCTTAAATCTGGGTGAGTAAGAGCACAAGGAACTCTAACCGCTATCTTACATAGCTCCAAACTGGCAGATGAGGCCAAGGCAGTTCAAGCAGCAGAGGAGTGGTGAGCATGCCATCGTAAAGTGCCTTCAGTGTTCTGCTAGCACACGCGTTTGCATGCCGTTAGCACGCCGCGTCTTCCTGCAGGGGTCGACTGAAGTCGGAAAAAATCGTGTCACACACGGCTAACCTGCATTTTCGCACCGCTATAATTTCGCTTGTTTAGAAGCCATAAAGTTGCACGTTCGCGGACTATTAAATCTTTCTACTACCTACAAAACAAGCCGCAGCCGGAACGATTCGATCACGACAGAGTTATTGCGCTCCGAACACTCTCGCGCGTGCAATTTGCGGGTGGTCGCGCCTACTCGATTGATAGTTTCGATTCTGTATGCATTGTTTACGGCGCACTCCGAAGGCAAGCTTTACAGTCCTAGGGCAATTTCTGAGTGAGGCTGCTGGCAATTTCCGATAAAACTCCCGAAACGGTCACTCTACAGGCTCCCGCGCCCACTCGATTGATAGTTCGATTCTGTATGCATTGTTTATGGCGCACTCCAAAGGCAAGCTGGACAGGCTAGGAGCATTTCCTAAGTAGAGCAACTGGTAATTTCGATAAAACTCCCGAAACGGTCACAGGCTCTCGGGACCACTCGTCCTCACTCTGCGAATGGTCGCGCCCACTCGATTGATAGGTCCGATTCTGTATGCATTGTTCACGGCGCACTCCAAAGGCAAGCTGGACAGACTAGGAGCATTTCCTAAGTAGAGCAACTGGGAATTTCGATAAAACTCTCGAAACTGTCACTCTACAGGCTCTCGCGCCCACTCGATTGATTATGTCCGGCCTATATGCATTGTTCAACTCTAGTGATTTATATGTCAAAAGATAGAGCTCGGCCTGCTGAGCTCAAATATATGTTTCTTTTTACAAGTGCTTGATTATAAAGAAAGTTATATAAAAAAGCCGCTTTGGGATGCTCCAAAGCGGCTTTTTCGGGAATTGACCAAAAGACATGCGCGGTACAGTAGCATCTTGAAAAAGAACTTCCTACCCTTACACGCATACGCCTTGCGCACAAGTATGAGCGCAGCCGTTCTAAAAGAGGCCCTATAGCGCCCAGTTGGTGAAGTTTACTGAGAAGTTTTTCATGGTTAGCTTTGTCAAAGGCTTTTGACAAATCAAAATACACGACATCAACAGAATCTCCATTATTCAAAGCCAAATTCCAGTCAAAGATGCAGTCAGCCAGCTGAGTGGAAGTGGAGGCGCCTGTCGTGAAGCCGTGTTGCTGACAAGGAACTAAGTTTTTTCCGAGAGAACCACGTAACAATCTTATCTCGCACAATCTTTTCCATTACTTTCATTGGTGTGGGCGTTATGCTTATAGGACGGAAAGAAGAAAGCTGTACTGATTTTGGATCTTTTGGAATGGCTGTAACAATGGATTCCTTCCAAATCGAGGGTACCTCACAACAGGTTAAAGAAATATTCAGAATCATCGACAGGGGTCTATAAAGGGAAGTGGCACATTTCTTAAAGATAATTTGTGAAATTTCGTCAGACGTTACAGAAGAAAAGCACTTCAGTCGTTTCATAATTTTTAAAACGTCATCGGGGCTTATCATAAAATTTTCAATGCTTTCGGTTTCGTCCATGTTCGCAGGTTCAAACAAATCGCTCGATTCACAGGAGATATCTTGTGACCTCGAACTAAAAACAGAGGCAAAAACGCGTGCCAGCGCTTCCGCTTTTTGCAGATCACTTATATGCATTGTGCCAGTGTCATCCAAGGAACAGGAAGCTCTGTCTGTGGCTTCATCTTTCTCCGAATATGAGAAAACAATGCCTTTTTGTTCTGTGTCTTGGAAGAAACCTTTTCCTTATACGCTAGGAACCTTTTCAAATGGTGATCCAATTCTTGACAAACTTTCTTATATAGTAGATGACAAAGAGGATTTGTTAGTGACTTGAAAAGGCGTGATTTTTGACCTGTTAAATTAGAGATGGGCTTTGGATAGAAATGAATTGAAGTCTTTGTGTAATCAATGGGAACATGAAGAGATAAGCCGCAGTAAACTACACGGCAAAATCTGTTGTACAAGTCATTTGTGTTTTCATAACCTTGGAAAATTTCCCACCAATCGATAGAATTGAAATATTGGGTCAACTCAGGATAATTGGCCTTACAAAAATTGGGAAAAGGCAGCTCACTTTGCCTAATTAAAGGAACATTTATTTCAAAGGTAATTACATTGTGATCCAAAGATGCGAATGGGGAAAGGACAGTAATGCTGTCAAGGATTGGTTCTGAAGTCAAAATTATATCAAGAATTGCATCACCTCGAGTAGGTTCCACTACCTGCTGAGACAAACCACAGCAATCAAAACAATCCAAAAATTTTTCTGAACACAGATTCTTAGGCTTGCTACGCTGAGCCCAATCAATATCGAGGTTAATGTCCCCGACAATTTGCATTTACTGCATCAATGCAGAGAATATCAGATTTGAGGCAGGCGGGAACTTTAACAGCAGTCAGAGTAATTGAATTTTTAGCCAGGCAACAAATGCCACCACCTTTTCGATTTATACGATCCTCTCTAAAAATTCTATACGGAAAGTTGGATAGCATTTCTGAATTTGACATCTTCTCTGAAAGCCATGTTAAAGAATGGAGAAGATAAAACTGTATAATCAATCGGTGTTAGTCATGTACGGTCATAAAGAACCACCAAACTTCCCATTTGGGAGTGATGCCCCAAAGCAAAGGATAAAGCGCTGACTTGTTCATCGGCTGGCCACCTCAAGTCATTGTATGGCCAAATACGCAATTATGTCGCCTCTACGACATCACGCAGAAGTAGAATGCGTTGGCGCATCCCAAAAGGGATTATCCTTTATCCTTTATCTTTTCCCCAAAAAACGGCACTAAAATGGAACCCACCTTAATCACATGGAAGCTGCCAATTTCGAGAGCTGCTGTAGAATCCTCTTTTCTTCTAATTTTCGATGCACCACTAATTTTTCAGAGACTCTCTAAGTTTCCTCCAAGTTCTCCAAGTTTTAGCCGTTTAAGAGCCGCGCTCTCTGTCTTTGTCGGTCGTATACGGAAAATTGAATTACCACGGAAATAATTTTTCCATACCATATAAAACTTCGGCCTTTGTTTGTGCAGTAAAAACCAAGCTTTTCTGCAGGGAACTTCTGACATGAAAAAAATGTAAGCTTTATTAATTAGGAAAATAATTTTCCATCTGACGGAGGCAATCTTAAAGGACGAAAGCGCACTTTGTAATATTTCGAGCACCTTTAACTTTAGAGAAAAGCAAGCTTTCTTTTGGCGATCTTCAGTATGATTGGGGGTTCGATTTTTTGGCAAACGATGCAAAATAGAGACCATGTAGATGACCGCTATAGAAAAGTATGATTTTTTACTGTGCATTATGTAATGTTCAAAATTTTATGTAAAAAAATCACCTACATGTATTTGTCGCGTGCTTCAGGTGGTAGCTAGTTTTAACTTCATGAAGAACTACGATTTGGAACACGATCGCCCGTACAGCGCGAGCAGAGCAGTGCGTAGAAGGCAGCTTGGTAGGGCAGAGTATTTCGCGGTTTGCGGTTTGCTTCCTACAATAAAAAAGATCTGCCACATCCTACCAAAGCACTGTGTGTAAAACCCCATCAAAAAAGGTCGCCAGAAATAAAAGGTTTCATAGGTGCTGTTGTGCTATCACGCGTTTGTAGGCCGTTAGGTCTCCGCGTCTTCCTGCAGAGGTCGGCTGAAATCTGAAAAAAATCGTGTCACGCATGGTTTACCTACATATTCGCGCCCCTGTAACTTTACCCAATCATAAGCTTCACCGCTCTACTTCAGCGTACTGCTACAACGTTTCACTGCCTACAAGACCCACGAGTTGCAGCCGAAACGATTGTCAGAGTTACTGCGCTCCGAACACGGCCGCGCGTGCAATTTGCAAGCGGTCGCTCCCACTCGATTGATAGGTTCGATCCTATATGCATTGTGCACGGCGCACTCCAGAGGCTCGCTGGACAGTCTTAGAGCAATTCCTGAGTAGGGCGGCTGCAAATTTGTGATAAAACTCCTGAGACGCTCACTCTACAAGCTGTTGCTCGATAGCTCTACAATCATTTAGTAGATTAAAAAAGGATCGCGCCATGCATCCGAGTAGCTCGTCGCGTTTTTATTTGATTGATAGTATGAGTGACGTTTAACTGAAGCTTTAAGGTGAAGATATGCGTTGTCGCGCCCACTCGATTGATCCTGTCGGGCCTATATGCATTGTTCAACTCTATTGAGATCTATAGGTCATAAGATAGAGCTTGAGCTGCTGAGCTCAAATAGGATAAAGAATAAAGGATAAAGGACGGCGTTACTCAATCCCTTCTGGGATGCGCCAGCGCATTCTACTTCTACGGGATGTCGTGGAGGCGACATGAATGCGTATTTGGCCATACAATGACTTGCGGTGGCCAGCCGATGAACAAGTCAGCGCTCTATCCTTCCCAGACAAGTCTGGTACCAATTCACCGACCCCGGAGGGATGGAAGGCTTGGTTGGCCTGGGCGGGAAATCCGAACCAGGAACCTGGTATCGGGTGCACGCGACAGTCGCGCCTCCTCCGACTGTGCTACACGCGCCCCGAGCTCAGATATATGTTACTAACTATTCTTGTAACTACTATTGCAATAAGGTCTTTTCTGTTAGTAGGAAGTTTGTGATAACAGTATATCTGATAGTCTGGTAGTATCCTGGTAAGACCATTAGTAGAAACCTTATTTATACCATTTTCACGTCAAATTCGACATTTCTCACCTTGAATTGTGAATTATTTTAAACAAGCGTGAGAAGCGAAAGGCAGACGAGCGAAAAGCGAAAGACAATAAGAAGCTTGATGCTTTTGGAATCAAAGTGAACGTCTTCCAAATCAAAGCGACCGTCTTTCCGTCAAACTAGAGGATCTCTAAGGAGAGCAGAATAACTGTTTGGTCAAGAAAATTTTAGTATAATTTTCTTTGAAATTTTTCAGTTGACATGCCCGAATGAGTGTTATATTTTTCAGACATTTTTATCTTTTGAGAAAAAACAACACGTTTAATTTTGTTTTAAAGCGCAATAAGGCAGCAATCATTTAGTAGATTAAAAAAGGATCGCGCCATGCATCCGAGTAGCTCGTCGCGTTTTTATTTGATTGATAGTATGAGTGACGTTTAACTGAAGCTTTAAGGTGAAGATATGCATGTCCTTTACAATTGTTTTTGTTGTGTATTACAGATGTACAATTGCATGCAAGCAGAAATTTCGCTATCAATCAACCAAACATCGCGACGTCGTAGACAAGGGCATGGCTTAATCTCTTTTTATGGCAGAGAAGTGGCCGCCTTTCTGTTATTTAGAGCAAGCTTTAAACCATTATTTTTCCTCAAAAATTAGGATTTTATGAAATTTCAAACAAAGGTTCACTTATTGAGTAGGTAAATTAAATATAAAAGAAATTATTCTGAAAAATTTCCTTGAACAAGAATTGTCCTAATCTTTTTGTAGAGTCTCCAGTTTAACGTGGAAGGAGCTCGTTTTGATTTGGAAGATGTTCAGCTTGATTTCAAAAGTGTTGGACCTGTTTAGAAGAGTGTCCAATTTGGCGTGATAATTGTATGTATAGACTGCAAGATGGTTAACAGCAAACAATCAGTAAGGGCGGGACGACGATTGGAAATTTGCCAGCCGTCGATAATCGGTGCAGGATCCATGCGCACGGAGCTAACAAGCTGTACGCGTTTCCGTCGCGCCATTGCGGGTTTGCTGCGGACGGCGCCGTCGCGTCCGAGGCGCGCGGCTGAAAGTGAGCAAAAGTTCCCGGGGAGGCGGCAGCGATACTCATTTTGGTGCGTGCGGTCGCGCGCGCGTGCGTCGTCCAGGCGGAGTACTCGCTGCCTTGCTGGCGGAGAGGACGAGTTTTGCGCGAAACTGCCGAGATTGGCAGGCTGGAGCGCCTGGAGAAATGCTTAGGTTCGTCTTGTAGAGTGGAATAGTCTAAGGTTATGTTACTGATCATCCATCGAACGATTCTATGCTACGTCCGATGAGTGCAAGGGAAGGGAATTGCTGAAGGTGAGTGAAAAGATGATTCGAGAAAAAGAACTGAGTAATGGGTTATTGAGATAGGGCTTTAGACGAACAAGCCTTTGTTTTTAACTTCAGCAGTTCATGTTAAAAATCGGAAACTGTACAATTAATTAAAAAAATAGTTGATTTATTTGAAGAAGGCCGAGTGAATAAAATACCAGCGGACCTACAATAACTGGATTTGACGATCCTTTTTGTTGAAGTCTCAAGGTTTTTAAAAATTCATCATCATCATAAGTGCTCAAATTCATCATAAGTGCCACCCTTCTTTTCTTCACAGCGATTCATAACGTGCGTAAAAAAACCGTTCAGTGCTGTTAATCAATAGATTGACGTTTGGCTAAAGTTCCATGATTCAACGTTTCCTCATGAAAATCTGGTCTTATTTCAGGATCAAATATATAACAACAGAATCTGTTGAGCATTCTTGAACCTCATCAAAAGCCCAAGAGAAGTCCTTCGTGATATGGGAACAAATTGAATCTGATAACGGTAGAAGCTTTCTTATATCAGAAGAGAATGCAGTGAAGTAGGTAGTCTATGAAAACCTTTCACAAGAATGTTTGACAATCTGTGGAACAAACACTGTGAGCACCACACGCTCTCATGAAACGGGACACTTCATGTTTTCTTTCTAATAGGATTTTCACCATCGTTTAGTAAGCTAAAACCATCTTTCGACCATGTTCACTCCAAACCCGAATCTGGATTTCATCAGTTCTCTCTCCTTCACCTACCCATTCGACGTAGTTTAGGTCCCACAACACTTCTGAACATTTTGTTAGGAAGCTCTCCTTCTTCCTCATTGTGTAGGCTGAGCTACAGAAGAATCCCAGTTTACCCTTTCTTGAACGGCAGCAAGCCGAATCGGCTCAGACGAGATTGGGACGTGCATTCGCGCTCTAGCACGCTGGGCAGATCCGACAACTCGTACGCGTTCCACCCATTGCTAGAGGTGACGGTGGCTGCCGCGCCGCGCCGCGACCGCACGCATGGCTGCGAGTGAGTATCGTTGCTCGCAGCCAAGTTCCCGCACCCCTCGGGAGCTGCCGGTTTTTCCTGCTTACCTAAGCTCGCTTTCCTTTGACTGGTGGACTCCGCACGCACGCAAGGGCCCAAGAAGGCTAACTGAAAATGGACCACAGCGCTGCTACCACAAGCTTTCAGCAGATAAGGAACCCAGTTTTGGAATCAGCGTTCGAAGCCGAATCCCGTTATGAACATCTCACCCCAAACTGCGACGTGGTGTCCTTCCCTTGTGAGGTCGGTGGATAGCGAATCGACTGTGGCTCATACGTAATTCTTGGTTGGATTGACATGACCCACAAACCGCCACACCGTTTGATCCGAGAAACTTTTTCACTACAACTATGTGGATTTTCTGAAGATTTTGGACCACTTGCATTTTTCGGGAATCTTATATATTTTATATGCTTTTAAAAACGTGATTTTTCTACGCATAGGCGCCAAGAGCTATCAAGCCGTTTGGTAAAGTAATTCAATGAAGGGGAAAATATTCAATGTGCTGGAATGGCAGAAATGTTCGGTTTAGTAGTTATTATATGCATCAATGAAATTGAAAAATGTTAGCGACCAAGTTTTCTGAAATAATTGTGGGAATCTTCTTCTATATAACTAGGCGGCCCTGACACTGTCGTGGCCATGAGTATATTTCTTCCAATAAAAGTTGCACTCTCGACATTCTAAACGTCTGGTCTAGGAATACACTACAACACTCTACTTTAACACCAACTCTGATGGACCACGAGCGCGGACAAGCGGCTGAAAAGTAGAGCACGGGGCAAACAGAGATTTCACTGCGTTCAAGGCAATAAGCGTGCTCTACCAAGCAGCCCAATCTTCCGGTATTCAAAATCTCGTGCACACTGAAAACAATGGCAAACATAATATTGCCCCGAACTCAGCAAGAATCCGGGTGACCCGAGTGTTCAGATGTTGTAAACTTAATACGTTGGTAAACAGCTTTCGAGTACCGTGTTTCGTTTGCCCTACGCCTTTTTAAAATGCAGACATGGACCCTGGAAGGTCTGAGCTGTACGCACCGTTTTTACTCACGAACCTCCACGGTATCACAGAGGCATGTAATCGCATGCGAGTGGAAACACATGGGGTCCGACGTCCTTCCTAAAAGCTCTTCAGTTCGACGCCAATCTTAGTTGATCTTTCTGGCGATTCCGTCGAAGGCAACTGCCTCTGTTGTCCTTTTCACGCCAACTACTGTACTACACACCGCACCGCCCAACAAGCAAAAGCGGACCGCAAGAGCAATTGTGGAATTTTTTGCTTTGCATAGCGCCTTCTTCTAATAATCCCTTAGGATTCCACATTTTAAAGTAGGAGACGTATATTTCAGTTGACCAGCTCAAGCTCTACTTGTTGACATACAAGTCCCAATAGAGTTGAACAATGCATGTAGACTCGGCAGAATGAATCGAGTGGCCGCGACAACTTATCGTAACGAAAACAGCTTATCTAAATATCCAAAAAGCATGACAATACAATTAGCTCCTATAGGTCTAGCATAAAATGAGTTTTATAGTTCCACTGACAATGTATATCGGATGTTAGATGGGGTGCTGCTAAATTACATGCGCAGGCGCATTCGGAGTGCAAAAACGCTGTCAAAACGCATGTCCCTCACGCAAGCGAAGCCTGCATTCTCTCACCGCTATGCTTTTGTCTCTTCGTAGACTACAGCTCTATATCATTGTACTACCGAAAATGTACTCTACTAGAACGTTTTCCTTCGTGCGAAATTCACAAGCTGCAGCTGACGGATTCGATCTTGACAGAGTTATTGTGCTCCCAATACGCCTGCGCGTCCAATTTAGGCCGAAGTATAACATAGGCCTTAGCTGTACGCGTTGAACACCCGCCATAGTCGATGTAATTGCAAAACTCATTGGTGACATGTAATAGCTTTATCAACATATTTATAAACATAATTACATTATCAGATCTCAAAACGACTTCCTCTGGCACGGATGCAGGCCTTCTGACGACGCGGAAAGGCATCTACCGTGGCACGCACGTATTCAATTGGCATTTCGTCCCATGTCTTCAGAAGGCGTTCTCTCAGCAACTCGACCAATCGACGTTTTTCGGAATAGGCCTCGATCTCCAACTAGAACCAGATAGAGTAGTCAATAGGGTTGAGGTGCGGGCTGTACGGAGGCCATTCTTCCGGCCTGATAAAGCCAGGAAGCTTGTCGCGACACCAGTCCTGTATGATTTTCGATTTATGAGGTGGTGCCGAATCCTGCTGGAAAATGAACGGCTTGTTCTTGAAGACTGCTGTACTCGAAAGTATCAAAGTCTTTTCCAAAGCTTCCTCGAACTATATTTTCGAGACTATTTTCTCTCTTTTTTGTTTGACGAAAAACAACGGAGACTTTCCCGCGTAGGTGACAGCGGCTCCAGCATTATGATTCAAATTATTGAAATTACTACGCCTTTTACAAATATCTTCCAGAGAAGTTTCAACTTTTTTTGCACTATACTTTGGTTTGTTTAATTTATCATATTTATCAACAACATCATTATAAACATTATTAGAAGTAGCATATCATCATCACTACTGTAATAGTGTCCGGAAAACCATGACTGAATCCAGATGTCCGCAGTGTTCATGGATCCTTCCCGCTTCGTTAGCTTCAGCTACTGTTCTGGCAAGCACACGGCCGTTTTGGCGGTTCAGCGTTGTATAGTGCTATGCAAGAGACCGCCGGCAAATCTGCAATGAATCGTTAAAAAAACGGAGGGATCTATGGGACAACCTAATGCAAACTTAAGCAAACAACCTTCAGCGAAATTCAGAACAAATGTATAAAAAACGGCAAAAATATGCCTTGCTCTTAGGTCATCCTGAACTGTGCTATTTTCAGGTCACCAGGCTTCGATTAAAGGTAACCAAAGCAAGCTGCTGGTAAAATTAATTTGTGTCTTCCGGATACTCCACTTTAACGCCCTGAAAGTTAACGAAAATCAAAATTAACGAATATAACTAAAGAGTAGGAGATCTTTGGTTATTTTTCGACAGTATTCTTGTTGAGCCAATCATCTCTTTGGAATGGAATGGTGTATGACATTTGCAGTATTCTTGTTGAGCCAATCATCTCTTTGGAATGGTGTATGACATTTGTAGGAAACCCAAACGTCAGCAGGAAGGAGCTGTCGGAAAAAGTCATTTTTCTTTTTCCTTTCCTCTTTAAGGATCTAAACAAATTCAAAATGGGAAGAAGCAAAACAACCTTCTACGGGTTGTCCCAAAATTACGTTCCCACATGTTTGACCTATCATTTTTCTTGACCTAAACATCAATAGTGTATGTGTCTTAGTTTCCCGCGCTAGATATGTTCACAATGATCTCAGATGTTAAATGCCTAGCTGCAATACTGATTAGCTGCAAAATGGCACCTTCTGATCCTCTGAGGGCTCCCATCATCACGATGCATATCAACGGAGCATCCGCGAGTAACATCTCGAAGACGCTCTCGGTGAAGAGGAAAACCATCTCTGACCCCATCAACATCAACTCAGAATGTCAAACATTTTCGTGGGCTGGTGCGGAGGAATCCCAAGGGATCTTTGCGGACGATCGCAAAAGCGATAGAAGTTGGCAAAACTTCCAGGAGCCGCATTGTCGATGAGAAGCTAGGACTGATCGTGAGATCTTACCGCTGCCAGAATGCTCACATTTTTCTCCCACACATGATGAAGAATCATGAAAGAAACTGCAAGGCACTCATCCAGCGTCCCAGCTCGGCACGCCGCCGCGATGTCCTATTTCAGACGAAAAATTTTTGCTGTCGAAGCTGCGCTGAACCGCCAAAACGGCCGTGTGCTTGCCAGAACAGTAGCTGAAGCTAACGAAGCGGGAAGGATCCATGAACACTGCGGACATCTGGATTCAGTCATGATTTTCCGGACACTATTACAGTAGTGATGATGATTTGCTACTTCTAACAATGTTCCATGTCCGACTGTCGCTGAATCTTGGCATAATTTTAAACAGGAATCGTAGAATTGCCTTGACCTCGAGACCAAGATTGATACAATATTTATCCGGCTAACGTTTCGGCACAACCGCCTTCGTCAGAGCCTGGAAAAACAAAGGAACTTAGAGAGGTTGTTCGTCCAAGGACTACCTTCAAGTCACAGAGGTCCAAGAACATAGAGATGGACGAGACACAGCAGAAGTGGCACAGTCCAACTAACCTTAAGATTGCAGCCGAGAGGCTCTCACGTCACCCTCGGATGGAGGCATATTGGATGAGTGAGACTCTCCCCTTCTGGTCATCTCTTCAGCGACCATCCCTCTATCACTACCTGGCGTTAGTCCGCAAAGATCAGCAAAAGGGGCGAGCTCCTGAGTTACCATTACGCGTTCCTCTTTCCCATTCATTACGGGGTTCCTTGAGGCAATCCACAACGCTTCAAGAGTTTGCGTACTGTGATGTCGGCCTCGCGCGCTAGTACTGTCACCGCTACACCAAACATTGCACCAGCATGACTTCGCAGCCTGTGTTCTCCTAGCGGTGTCGAATGCTTGCCCTTGTTAAGTCCATCCTTGTGCTCCTTCATCCTCACCCAAAGTGGCCTGCCTGTCTCACCGATGTATTCCTCTTTACACTGAGAGCAGGTTATGAGGTAAACCACCCCGAGACCATGCATTCTCCTCCTTTACCGGAAGGACACACCACACATGAAGGAGTAGTACAAGCGCAATCATACAGGCGGTTTCGCACGAGCTGCGCCTTGAGATTACTAGGTGGTATCTCAGTCCAAATCATCCAATCCAGCTCTACGTATACAGCTTCGTACCTGAGCGCTTAAAGCATCTGAAATAAATGGAACTGAGAAAGCAATCTTGGTGCGCTCCTGGTTTCTGCCCATTCGTTCTCTCGCAAGCCGACAACGTTGCACCCGCAGGCTTTCAGTAGCATAACCAACATATCCATTGAACAATGCAATTCGAGAAACCATTTCCCTTGACGAACTCCTGAAGTCTTCATTAGAAAACACCATGGTCGCTGTGTGGAACATATTCCTGATAATGGCCCTTCTAGTATTGCTCGGATGTGCAGAACGGAAATGCACCAAGATGTTCTTGTTACTAGGCTTTCTATACCACTTTGTGTGGAAGGTGCTACGAGAGAAATTCACTTGCACGTTGAGGAATGGCAGCCAGTTGTTTGTCGGTTTCTCTCTTGTGAGCTTAATGTGCTCCGCTTGATGATTGAGCAGGTCGAAGCAGGAATCCACTCCGCTTTGTGTTGCACAAACTATGAAACAATCATCTATATACCGACAGTAAAGCAGAGGCCTGCGTTCCAACACGGGTCTCTCTATTCTTGACATATATACTATAGCCAGCACAGGTGCCAAACGTTGACCCATTGCGAACCCCCATTATCTGCCTGTAGTACTCGTTGGACCATTTGAAGATGTTGCACCGAAGACACTCATCCACGAATGCCATTATTTGAGCTATACTGAGCCCACACAGTGAAGTCTGGTCCTGGTACTCCCCAAGCATTTCGTAAACGGCTTGCATTGCATTCTCTCCAGAGACATTTGTGTACAACGATGTACCGTCAAATGACTCCATCACACAGCTGCCTTCCACATATGTCTCTCGGAGTTTTGCTAGAAATGCACAAGTATTAGGGAGGTGTGCCGGTACAAACCTGAGCAACTGCACAAGAACCACATTTAGCAGCCAAGAAATACGGTCTGCTGGGCCACCCACGCTACTTATAATTGGTCTCACCTTGAACTGCGAAGGATCATGAAGACCATCACCTGAAGGTAGCTTATGTGTCTTAATAAACACATACACACTGGACCGGTGGGATGGTCACACTGCAATCGCGCTGTCAGGGTTCTTGGGGGGTTTGCTGATCTTGATATCTCAGAGCATTTTCCGATTTAGCCGGCGGAACTGTCTAGCAAACAGATAGAAGGAGCAAGCAAGATCACGTGTATAGCTTATTGAACAAGTGTACTTCGAAAGGTCTTTGTCATACCATCGCTCATCCCGAGCGACGCCTAATGATATGCTCCCATATCGTTCGGGCGGCGCGATGGAATCGATATGGGTGCGTATCATTAGGCGTCGCTCGGGGTGAGCGATGGTATGACAAAGGCCAAAGAGATGTGTTGTGAACGGTTTCTGCCAACTCCCCTTTGGAGGAGAATAGTGGGTGAATCAAGAGGAATAAGTGATCTTGTTCGTTCTAGAATTAAAATAAAGTTGCAGGGAAAGTTTCAGGAGCTAGAGGGTGGTATGTACAGTAGCAGAGAGGACAGCTCATATAACCAAATAGCGTCCGTTTCCTCTCCCGGTCATGGAGGGGGGTGAGGGTGCGGAGACCCCCCAGCGAGTCACCGTGCTCGGTGATGTGTCCCTGTCGAATGCTTTCCGCATTGGAAATGGGTCCGAGTTTTGCTCCAAGTCAGGGCCTTTCACATGTTGTTGTACAGAAAATTGTTGGGAGCTTGCAGAAGATACGGAACCAGATGCGCTATAGGGCGAGAATTGATGAAGGAGGTCATCAGCCGGTCTTAGCAAGCAACGTTTCAGTACCACTGTTCCATTCCCCAGTTCATTTGTTAGTGTGCAACAGCCAAACTGGGCCATGGATAGCAAGTTTCGAATTTTAGTTACCTCCCTACTTACCGTTCTACAGCGAAACATCACTAAACGGCCAAGACCTAATTTATCAGCAGAACAACGACGGAGCCTAAACGAAATCAAGAACTTAAGGGAGTCTGGAATAATAAAAGTAAGCGTCAGTAATAAGGGAGGGGAATTTGTAGTTCTGCCGCAACAATTGGATAAGAGCATCACCAGAATCCATTTGCAGGACACTAGCGTCTATAATCGGTCTACCTATGAGGAGTTTGCTAGACAGTTCCGCCGGCTAAATCGGAAATGGACTGAGATATCAAGATCAGCAAACCTCCCAAGAACCCTGACAGCGCGATTGAAGTGTGACCATCCCACCGGTCCAGTGTGTATGTGTTTATTAAGACACATAAGCTACCTTCAGGTGATGGTCTTCATGATCCTTCGCAGTTCAAGGTGAGACCAATTATAAGTAGCGTGGGTGGCCCAGCAGACCGTATTTCTTGGCTGCTAAATGTGGTTCTTGTGCAGTTGCTCAGGTTTGTACCGGCACACCTCCCTAATACTTGTGCATTTCTAGCAAAACTCCGAGAGACATATGTGGAAGGCAGCTGTGTGATGGAGTCATTTGACGGTACATCGTTGTACACAAATGTCTCTAGAGAGAATGCAATGCAAGCCGTTTACGAAATGCTTGGGGAGTTCCAGGACCAGATTTCACTGTATGGGATTAGTACAGCTCAAATAATGGCATTCGTGGATGAGTGTCTTCAGTGCAACATCTTCAATTGGTCCAACGAGTACTACAGGCAGATAAGGGGGCTCGCGATGGGTCAACGTTTGGCACCTGTGCTGGCTATAGCATATATGTCAAGAACAGAGAAACCAGTGTTGGAACGCAGGCCTCTACTGTCGGTATATAGATGATTGCTTCATAGTTTGTGCAACACAAAGCGAAGTGGATTCCTGCTTCGACCTGCTCAATCATCAAGCGGAGCACATTAAGCTCACAAAAGAGAAACCGACAAACAACTGGCTGCCATTCCTCAACGTGCAAGTGAATTTCTCTCGTAGCACCTTCCACACGAAGTGGAATAGAAAGCCTAGTAACAGGAACATCTTCGTGCATTTCCGTTCTGCACATCCAAGCAGTACTAAAAGGGCCATTATCAGGAATATGTTCCACACAGCGACCATGGTGTCTTCTAATGAAGACCTCAGGTGTTCGTCAAGGGAAATGGCTTCTCGAATTGCATTGCCCAATGGATATGTTGGTTATGCTACTGAAAGCCTGCGGGTGCAACGTTGTCGGCCTGCAAGAGAACGAATGGGCAGAAACCAGGAGCGCACCAAGATTGCTTTCCCAGTCCCATTTATTTCAGACTGCTTTATATAATGGGATGCTTTAAGCGCTCAAGTACGAAGCTGTATACGTAGAGCTGGATTGGACGACCTGATTAGGCTAACTGAGATACCACCTAGTAATCTCAAGGCGCAGCTCGTGCGGAACCGCCTGTATGATTTAGCTTGTACTAGTCCTTCATCTGTGGTGTGTCCTTTCGGTAAAGGAGGAGATTACATGGTCTCGGGGGTGGTTTACCTCACAACCTGCTCTCAGTGTAAAGAGGAATACATCGGTGACACAGGCAGGCCACTTTGGGTGAGGATGAAGGAGCACATGGATGGACTTAACAAGGGCAAGCATTCGACACCGCTAGGAGAACACAGGCTGTGAAGTCATGCTGGCGCAATGTTTGGTGTGGCGGTGACAGTACTAGCGCGCGAGGCCGACATCACAGTACGCAAGACTCTTGAAGCGCTGTGGATTGCCTCAAGGAACCCCGTAATGAATGGGAGAGAGGAACGCGTAATGGTAACTCAGGAGCTCGTCCCTTTTTGCTGATCTTTGCGGTCTAACGCCAGGTAGTGATAGAGGGATGGTCGCCGAAGAGATGGCCAGAAGGGGAGAGTCTCACTCATCCAATCTGCCTCCATCCGAGGGTGACGTGACAGCCTCTCGGCTTCAATCTTAAGGTTAGTTGGGACTGTGCCACTTCTGCTCTGTCTCGTCCATCTCTATGTTCTTGGACCTCTGTGACTTGAAGGTAGTCCTTGGACGAACAACCTCTCTAAGTTCCTTTGTTTTTCCAGGCTCTGACGAAGGCGGTTGCGCCGAAACGTTAGCCGGATAAATATTATATCAATCTTGGCCTCGAGGTCAAGGCAATTCTACGATTCCTGTTTGCTTCTTATAATGTTTATAATTATGTTGTTGATAAATATGATAAATTAAACAAACCAAAGTATAGTGCAAAAAAAGTTGAAACTTCTCTGGAAGATATTTGTAAAAGGCGTAGTAATTTCAATAATTTGAATCATAATGCTGGAGCCGCTGTCACCTACGCGGGAAAGTATACTTTATCAGGCCGGAAGAATGGCCTCCGTACAGCCCGCAAGACATGGGACGAAATGCCAATTGAATACGTGCGTGCCACGCTAGATGCCTTTCCTCGTCGTCAGAAGGCCTGCATCCGTGCCAGAGGAAGTCGTTTTGAGATCTGATAATGTAATTATGCTTATAAATATGTTGATAAAGCTATGCTAGAATTTCGTGCTCTAATCTTTTTACGTGTTTTTATGACGGTGAGAACTTGGAAACGTAATTTCGGGTCACCCTGTAATAGAGAATATCACTCTCTTTCCAGTGGTGTATAATATTTTGCAAAGCACCCTCATCGAAATTCAAAATAAAATGTTTAGTGAAACGGCGGTGACTGACTTAGCCTCCAACCTAATATAATGCATGTGCTTGAAGTCTCGTTTTTCACTTTATTTCAGTTGCGTTCCGCCTTCACTTTTATCCGTGCTGCTCCGTTCATCAATGCCTGCCTCACATTTACGACTTCTATAATTGAAGGCACTGTCTTCCTCCGTGAAATGCCTGATGCTGAAAACCAACATTGTCGATCGTACTTCGGACACATCTGTCAAATTATGACGGATTCCAGCTTCTCACGTAGCATCTTATGGAATAGTTTGTCATTCATTCGTTCAGTCGGCAGTCTTTTGGCAGTATTTTCCAATTCAAATAAAGACATGAATAAATGTGTGTAGTAGAAGTTAGCGGACGTTCTATTCTATCGCTCTGGACAGTGATTCAGTCTGAGTTCACGTAGGAGCGATCGCTGTTAGCCTAGCGACAAGAAGGGAAAGGAACGCAATTCGAGAAGTCCAAATGCTTGTTTCCTACCATTATTATCCTACCATTACTTATTATTAGGAATGTTATTATAATATAATCTAACCCACATTTTTGGTAAATATGCAGTATTCTAGCGAAACCTTCTCCTACTTTTAAAGTTTAACTTTTTCCCCCAATTAGACAAAATATCGTTATTCAAGTATCTTCCTAACCTACTGTATCATTACGTTTTGACGAGGAAGGGGGAGTTAGTGGAAAGATTTCTGAAGGGATTGAGCTCCATCCCTTCATTGGCAATTTGTTCGCAAAAAAAACGTTCAAAGTCAGATTTCGAGGAGCAACCTAGGATCCTCCGCTTGATTAACACTGCTAATCTTATTTCCACCTGAGCTGCATGTGAAGATGAGATGTATCCTCCCCAAATGCAGCATCTTACTAGGGAAGGGTCTGCAGCGTATGTCTGAACGGGGGAATGGCTAACATTGTACGTATCGTCTTTTCTTTGCCAAGAAAAGTCAGTACGTATTAAACGACAATGCCGAGGTTTTAAGATTAAAGAACTTGGAATTTACTGCAAAAAATCTTCACCCTTCGTACAATAGAAAAAATGTATTTCGTTCTTGTTGAGTCCTTTAACCCAAGCAGAACCGAACACCTAACCGTCCATCTGTAAAACCGCCCCACTCACCTCTTCCCCACCAATCCACTTGCGTCTGGGCGTTTGCATTTTAGTGTCCATTCCTTGTTCGGTATTTATCACCCTCATGTTTTCTCCTGGGCCTATACAATACCACCCCTAATTCGTGTACAATCGACGCTTTACGACAGGTTTTTCCGGTCGCCTACCGTCGCAACTCCATAACTTTGTTGATATTTGTTTCTACAAAACCTAAATTACACCAGAACATTTCCTTTTTATGACGAATTGATTGATAGTCTTTAGTCCGAGGTTTTCTGAAAACTGAACTGTTGCAACGCACCTCTCCGCTGTGGAGCCACTTGCATCTGAGCGTTTCGCCGCCTCCCTTGAATGAACGCAGTGGCAGTGCACACTGATGGTGGCCCCAAGCTCGCTAGGTTCAAGCACTCAGCAAAAACGAGGCATGCTTTTCCGCGAGATGAAGGTTGGCCACGGATCTCCCTCGATAGGGAGCCTTCGGGCCGTCGTGTTAAGAGGGATCTCGGGCCGCTTGTCGCAGGGCCACGTGGCGCGTCCCCGGGTGGTGGAAGGGAAATGAAACGCGGACTAAATGCTACCTTGTACTGCCCAGAGACGCAGATGGGATTCAGGGGATGGACTCCTTTCTCCTGCTGTATCGGGTGGATGGAATTAACACGCACGGTGGAAGCCCTGTGATGGAAAATTCAACTGTCCAAGAAATCACGAGAGGATATAAGTCCACCTTGATCAGTTTTGCTTTTAGTCTCCTATGACACGACATTAAAGGCTTTTACAAAATCAAAATGGAGCACATCAAGCCACCCTACGTTACCCAGATTTTTAGTCCAGTCATTCAAAGCTTGTTGAATAGTTCAAATGGATCCTTTCCTCTAATTATACCGCGGCGATCCAAAGGAGCAACAATTCTCTTTTTAAGCATTTTTCAAAAAGATGGGCGAACAACACTAACCGGTCTATAATTTTCCTGTGCAGTAAAGGTGGGGGGGGGGGGGAGAAAGAGAAGAGGATCGGCATTGGTGTATCTTACAGTACGCCTCCACCTATGCAGAACTTCAGCGGTCATAGAGCTTAAATTATAAATGAATTCAAGAACCTTGACAACACTTGCACTGGTTTGTTCTGTGGAGAGAAGCGTTATCTCGCTGGGCGTTTTCGATTACGTTGTAGACGACTTTGAGAGTTCCCCATACAGTTCCTCTGCAAGGAACCCGACGGTGCCCACAACAGGAAATACGTTTATAAGCGATGATATTTCGTCATCATCACTATCAGGAAAGGATTTTACGAATGTATCTGCTAACAGTTGAGTCGGTTTCTGCACAACCAATTAGTTTCAATTAAGGAAGCAGCAGAAGCCTTCTGCCTTAGAATATTATTTAGGCAAGGCATGAATCCAGTGAGTCCAGAGTTCACCGGAGAACTTTGAATTCCTGCGCCTTCGCACTACGGCTCACGTATTTGCTCATGATTAGCTGGCCTTCCTCGCAACGCCTTGATAGCAGCTTCACTGCGCTGGCGTAGCATGCCGAATATTGGTCGCCGTCTTCTGAAGGAGGTATTACTCTTCAACATATGAGCCTAGACAAGCATCTTACCAGGAGGCCATCTCAACGGTAGGTCGGACCGGTCCAAGTGTTGTCTATCGGCAGAATCACCTCTCTCTGGGAAACAACAAAATGCAAATATCTGGACTCCAACACGACTCTGCGCAGATTTAGGGAAGACGGAAGCTGGACCGTTGGCGGCGTTAACCCTCTGCCTGCGCGCGAAGGACTGGCTCAAGTTAGCTGGAAACAGCCAGGAAACTTGAAAGACAACAACGAAGCTTAAATTTGCACGTTCTAATACCATGTAGATCCGCATGAATGTGTTCGATAGGGCATGTAAAGGAGAGAAGGAATGCGGAAGCAAACCTACTGAAGTCTACATGTCTTACCGCACCTTCAGTCTCACCTATCCTGCAACTCTGCGGCAAAGGCGATATTGGCGAAAATCGAAGAGCTGCAGACAGGTATTTTCTTTGAGTAGAACAATAGAACATGAGGACTTACATTCTCGGATAAAGTGGTTGCCATGTTAAAATCTAGTACTCTGACATGACTCTCGCGGCATGACTCTCGCGAGCGATTGAGCCTCCTAACAATTGCTCGAAAGTAGCCCAGAAGACGAAATCGATATGAGATTAGGAAATTTTCAAATTCTAGACCCAATTTCCAAAACTGGTTGCAGGTTCCATTGAGTGGTAACTCTTATTGCAAGGTTGGGCAATTGTTAACATTTCACTCACCCAAGTTCTTTTAGTCCACTTCAGTTTTTTGACGATTTTTCCCGTTTTCAAGGCACCGTATCTCCGCAGCGAGAGAAGCTAAAGCGACGGGCCTTGCGCGGCGTGTAGAGGGCACGACCTGCTTGCATAAGATGGTAGGAAGCTAGGGCGACAGTCTGAAAAATCAATTTTTTTCAAGAGGTTAGCCAAAATCTATGAAGCAAAGTGGTTTCATCCTCAATGTCAGCTCTCTTGCTCTGAAAAATGGATGCGCTAAAAGTCTTGTCCAGCTGATCGGCTCTCACAAGGAAAGGTTCCCAACCCAAGGTGAGCTTTTGCGATGCTATTTTGACAGGTTGTAGTGCCCTTTGATCGGAGTCCAGAACGCTTTTTTAAAGACCTGAAAAGGAGGTCTGAAGGCGTGCGCGCAACTACATATCATCAACCCCTACGACATCCAAACGGATGTACCTCGGCGGCGCAGTTGGTAGGAGGGCCGCCTCATATGAGTATAGGAAGTATAATGAAAAAGAGACCTTTCTACCCGTATCATCCAGTTGGTCTCATAGCTGCGTTTCGGTGAGGAGGTGGATGTCGACTAGACACCTGATGATCACAGTGAGAAGGACGACAACAGCGAACAATCACCGTTAGAGAAATCAGTCCTCTTTGACGGCAAGCACGTTTTGGAAGAAAAGGTATTGCACCAACTGGCTACCACTTTTTCCTGTTTCTCCCCAATTTCATGCAAGGAAAAACGTTCGATGACGAGGACGACATGGAACGCTGGCTGGCTGGCTTTTCGAATCAAAGCCAGAAAAGCTCTAAGCTGGCGGGATCGGGGAGTGTACGTGAAAGGTGAAGAAGAGCGACAGAACATGATGGCGGTTCCTTCGTTTCTTGACGTGTTCCGCTTTCTTGTAAAACTGAAAAAAATGTGGTGTCTTGAAAATGGCGAGAACTTCTGCAACAACCTAATACAGTTATGGCCGTATCTTTTGATCAAATCCCGAAAAAGCCGCATTTTCCCGGCTTTTGCGTCTTTTTGATATAACTCGCCTAAAATTCATTCGTTTCAAAAACAAACGATATATTTGAGCTCAGGAGCTCGAGCTGTATCGTACAGTATACATTGTTTATATGAAGCTATGAAAATGGCCGAGATTGAAAACTTGCGCTCCATTGCGAAGCGCGGTCAATAACACCGTTCAATTCAGCAGCAAAAGCTCTATCGAACGGTACCAAACTTGGGCCGGTTCGGAAAAATCAGTTTTCGATGACGTCATCGTCCCTCTTCTGCCGCGGCCTTAAGCGGCCTCGTCCTCTATGTGAAACCGTCAAAAAATCGATGTTTCCAAAATCAATCGAAATTCACACCATTCGATAGCGCTTTTCATTCTGAACAGAAAGGTACCATTGCGAGTGTCGAAAACTCAAATCTTGGCGAGTAAGAGCGAAAGAAACTCTAACCGCTATCTTCCAACGCTTTAGACTGGCAACTGAGGTTAAGGAAGTTTAGACAGTTTAGGAGCTCTGAGAATGTCATCGTAAAGTACCTTTAGTGTTCTGCTAGCCTCCGCATTTGCAGACCGTCAGCTCATCGCCTCTTCCCGCAGTGATCGACTGAATTCGAAAAAATGCTTGTACAAGCCTGGCCTGCATTTTCGCACCACCGTAACTTTGTCCATTCATAGGCTACATCGCTGTGCTTTGGCGACCAGCTAGAGCTTCTTACTCACTACAAAATCCACAAGCTGCAGCCGGAAAAGTTCACACTCGACAGAGTTATCGCGCCCCAAACACGCCCGCGCGTCAATTTGCGAGCAGTCGCGCCACCTCGACTGATAGGTTTATAAGCATTGTTCTCAGTGCACTCCAGATGCAAGCTGGACAGTCTTAGAGCAATTCCTGAGTAGGAAGGATAGGAATTTCCTTTAAAACTCCTCAAACGCTCACTCTACAAACTGTCCCCTCCCCTCGACTGATAGGTTCGATCCTATATGCACTGTGCACGGCGCACTCTCAGAGGATTCCTGGCGTGACAAAACACTTTACGCCAAGCTTGAGATGCTCCGAGAACATGCAAGTCCTGGAATATAAGCTTCTCCAATAACAAAAAGCCTGCTCCCGTCATTTTTAACCACCCACTGCGAAAATGCAGTGATCTGGCGAAGCTGTATACATGATTGTGTAGATCTCGAAGAGTCAAATCGAACGGTGCCAACCGTTTCTCAAAAAACCTAAAACTGCAGGAGTTATGAGCATGCAGCGGTTTTCGACGACTTGCTACCGACAACTCGTCCGCAGCCGCCCGTCGCAATGGAGCACGATTTTGAACGAAAAACTAACCTTCAATTTTGAAAGGCCGAAAAAGCCGGGAAAATGCGGCTTTCTCGGCATTTTTGAAAAGGCTACGGCCACAACTGTAATTCGAATAGTCATGTGTAGCACAGGCGGAGGAGGCGCCAGCTGTCGCATGAACCCGATTCCTGTTCCACGGATCGGATTTCCCGCATAGGCCAAACAAGCGAGAAAGTGCAATAACAACAAACTAATATGCGCAAAAGTATCGGCAGCACGCGGACTCGAACTGAAAATCCCGCCGGCGTTCTCCTATGAGGCGGCGCTCCTACCAACTGCGCCTCCGAGGCACATCGCATTGAGTGTCGTAGGGGTTGATGATAGTTGCGCTCACGCTTTCAGACCTCCTTTTCAGGTCTTTAAAGAAAAAGTGTTCAGCAAAAACTATTGTGGTTCTGTACTCCGCTCACAAGGCCCAACATCTTGTCAAGATAGCATCGCAAAAGCACTTTGAGTTGGGAACCTTTCCTTGTCAGCTAACATAATACAGTCACAGACATTGCTCTGTCTGTCTGCTATCTGCTTCGGTCGATGGACCACTTCTTCCATGGTTGGCGCTTCGCCGAAGTCGATGAGGTCACGGCGGTGGTACACGACTTCTTCAGGTCGAAACCGACCAGATTCTATAGATGTAATTCACTCTATTCATCGAAAGCGAAAGAAACTCATTGAGATTAACGAAAATTACTTCGTTTAATTCAATAATTTTTTTCTTGTGGTATAATCCTATTTTTGCTAGAAGGCACATTTTGTTGCAAAATTTATGACTCAACCTAATATATTCTGCTCACACTGTGGAGGCGAGCATGCATTCTACCTATTACACAAAATCGAGCCCTTCAGAGGCTCCTGTCCAGAAGTTATTCTCCTTCAAAAATTTGAAAAATCCTTTGGTGAAAGCTGAAAGTGGTAAGTTGGTGCTTAAAAACACGATTACTTTTTCGATTTCTGAAATCGCTTTGAGCGTAGCTTATGAAACTGCTTCTTCTTTGTCTGCTCAGTGAAACAGTCCTAGCATACGACTGAGTATCAGGAGGAAATAATGATGCAACGTCGATGAATATGAGCGTTCCAATGGGAAAGAGATGCATTCAAGCCAACTTAATTTTATAGAATTTTTTTACTATCGAAATGATGACAGCGGCGCACTGAAGACAGATACGAAGAGAGAATAATTCGAAAGCTTTTTGAACTCCTCCAATAGAATGCTCAATGATGGTAATGTTGTTCTGGAAAGGTCATAAGACAGCTAAAGCTTCCCGAAGGAGAATGTGATTAGGTCAAAAACCAAGTAAACACAGCCTGGTTTAGATTGAAAGGCTAGGTTGGGGCTCGTCCAGTCCAACCCTTCACTCCTGCGTGGATTAATGGACAGTAGAGCTGTCTAGCATGATGGAGCACTGTTACGCCCACCGGCAGTCACCGTAAGTTATTGTGTAAAGCAAATATGATTTCAAATCGCCTGTCCGGTAAGTAGAGTGCACGGAGTGATCCAATTAGGCATTGACTAGCATCGCTTTTTATCTCCCCCTCGCTAATTAGTATCGCCCGGCACTTTTAGAAAAAGGTCGCTCAGAAATGAAATAGCGGAAAATATTTTCAAGGCAATAGGTTGGAGGCCCTGGTTAGCCTGAGCGGGAGTCGAAGAAAGCACCCCTATCGTAGCGACTCACATGACAGTTCTGACTGATCGTGAAAATTGAATCAGGAAAAATCTGCGAGAGATTTAAACAAATCTCAAAAAAACGACGAACAGGAGTATCACCCAGTATGGCCATTTGCTGCTTCTCCACTCCGCAAGACCAGCGCAGAACCAGTAGGTGTAACACCATGGTGCGATGCAAGGGTGTGCGTTAAAATTTTTCTGATAAATTTACATCGACCAATTTTTAACGAAAAATTTTTGCGTCAAAATCGGTAAATTCGCTAAATTCGTTACATGAATTTCTCTTGGATGCAACCAGTTTGGCTCTATTATAATAGCTAAAAGCCAAATCTTTGTCTTTATTGATTTTTTTCGACTCCATCTACATGGACATTGTATGATTATGCCTTCATCTTCACAACAAATAACAACAATCCATCGATCATCAACAAAATTATGTACACGAGAAAAATTATTAAGATTCTAAGCTCAAACAGTAACAACAAGTCTTCTAAAACAACAAATTTCTTATTATGCCTGGTTCGTTTAGCTTGTGGAAAGTGGTCCAGCTTCTGGGAAAATCCAATGTGCTATGCACCATGGCTGAACGTTTTTGAGTGTTTTCATTTGTCCTGAGCTTTTACTTTTTTCAAAACCTGCGCTCGCTAAGTTGACTTTTACGGCTCCACACTCTTCTATACTGCTATATTTGTTCTGGAAAACTAAAGAATATTTTAGCGGAGAATTCAGGTAGTGCAATAACCAGCGAAAACCAGCGGATCCTTTGGTAGAGTTCATCTTTGAAAGATATTTACGAAGTCAACAGATTTGCCTGTTTCACAAAATGATTCCTTTTGTCCTAAAAAAATCCTGTTCATACTGCAGATGACAGCATAGAATCAAGTAGTACACACTTAAATTGTTAAGCTTTTTTTCCTCTGTGTTCCAAAGGAAACGCATAAGGAGCGCGGGTATTTATAAGGGAGTTTTTCGCCCTATCTTAACAGTGGTCCATCTTTTATATTTTCTAGCTGCTCCGAATATAATTCATCACTGTTCGTCACTCTCTTACGACTTTTCTGCACTTGACCACTCCGATTTTCTTTTTGATGCACCTGGTGCCACACGGTGCAGCACATTTGCTTGAGGTTCATTTTGGGTTTCGCGATTTCCTCCTATTTTTGTAGAGCACAATTGGGAATAATGAACGGTATTATAGAAAATTCGCAAACTGGAAGAAAGAAACCCACAATCATACAGGAAATCTTTTGCTAGAGCCTAACCTTCATCCTAAAAGATATGAATTTAACTAAGAAATCTTCATGCAATGGACCCAGTAGCAGCTTTTGTACTAACCTCATATATGATAGCTCGCAAAAAGTGGACATCGCCTTCTCTTTTTTACTTGCTTACATTTGTTTATTTATACATTTGTTCATTGTTTCATGTTATACTTACAATAGTTCTCCGAAGAAAACAGCTTAGAAAGCCTTAGAAGAAGACGAAACTGTTAATTAAGATCGCGGCATGAAATTCAATAAGCCTGGTGCTGCACGAGGAACCCGTCCTGCTTTCCGAAAAACTTACGGAGAAGAGGAAAGGAGCCTTTTTCTTTCCTTGTTTCGTTTCTAAGTCTTTTATTTTGTTTGCTCGAACAACTTGTTTTGTAGCGTTTTCCTATTGTTTTCTATGGTTTTTCTAGCCCACTTATGAAGCAAATGCCGTAAGAAACTGAAAAAACTGACTTCGATAGGTACGAAGAATTAATATGTAGGAATAAACGCAGGAAACGGCCTAAGAAGTCCAAAAACGCGAAACTACGGCAGAGAAAAGTGGGGGCGCATGTAGATGAATTGATCAAGGGGCAAGAAAAATGCATTTAATTCTCGAAATACTAGGACAGTGTTGATTGCTTATTTCCACTGATTCAAGTAGGTAGAGGGTTCCCTCGGTATCGCATCGACACTGCGAAAGCTCATCCAAAAAATTCTTCCGAAATACATTTACATAAAGAAGAAGTAAAATTTCAAAAAAAGTGCCTAAAATGTCGTTAATGCACTTTAACGGAAATTTTCACCGTTAAATTGCGTTAAAAGTTTTTAACGAAAAAGGCCTCGTTAGTCGTTAAAAGCACACCTCTGGTGCGATGAGGGCACGTCGGCGCTCGAGATGGGCACGATGGGCTGAGGTTGAGCGGTCCCACTAACAGCACTCGTTTGATTTAAAATACCAGAAGAGTCGACTATCTCCGATTCGGATTATGCTATATCACCTTGGAGCTGTATAGCTGGACAAGACCGCTAGTGCACCTGTTCTTCTGATTAGAGCAATGAAGCTGGGTTAGAAGATCAAATCACTTTCTCTCATAGATTTTGGCTGAATGAAACGCCTGAAAAAACCGATTCCTCGCATTGTCGCTGTAGCATTCTACAACCTTGTGGAAGCAGGTCATGCCCTTTACATCCCGCGCAAGGCCCATTACAATCTCGCTCTCGTCGCACGATCAAAAGTGGGCGAAAAAACGCAAAAATAGCGTCGCAAAGCGTCGCATGCTCATAACTCCTTCAGTTTTAGGGTTTTTTTTTTCGAAAAAAGCTTAGCACCATTCGATTCGTCTCTTTGAGATCTACACAAACACGTATAACTCCGATATTTTCGCCGTGGGTGGTCCAAAAATGACTGGAGCGGGCTTTTGCGATGAGAGCAGCTTATTTCCCAGGACATGCGTGCTTTCGGAGTATCTCAAGCATAGCGTACGATGCCAGTGGTCTGTCATGCCAGGAATGCTCCGAGAGTGCGCCGTGCACAATACATACAGAATCGAACCTTTCAATCGAGGGGGGGGGGGGGAGCAGCTTGTAGGCTGAGCGTTTGGGGAGTTTTATCGGAAATTTTCTCCCGCCCTACTCAGGAGTTGCTCTAAGGCTGTCCAGCGAGCCTTTGGAGTGCGCCGTGAACAATGCATACAGAATCGAACCTTTCAATCGAGGAGGGCGACCGCTCTCAAATTGCACGCACGGGAGTGTTCGGAACGCATAGCTCTGTCAAGTTGGACTCTTTTACGTTGCAGCTTGTAGGTTTCGCAGGCAGTAGAGCGGTCTGTTAGGGTCTGTTAGTACGCCAATGTAGAGCGGTTTAGCTTAGGAGAGGGCAATGTTATAGGGGTGCGAAAATGCAGGTGAGGCTTGTGTGAAGCATTTTTTCCGATTTCCGTGGACCACTGCGAGGCGACGCAGCGATCTAACGGCCTTAAAATGCGTGTGCGAACAGACCACTTATGGTGCTTTACGGCGACGGGCTCAGAACTTCTCAGCTGCCTAAACTGGCTTAGCCCCATCTTAGATTTGAGTCTTCGACACTCCCAGCAACATCGTTTTGTTCATAACGAGAGCTCTATCGAATGGTTTCACTCTCGATCAATTTCGAAAAATCGATTTCTTGACAATATCGATGACGTGGGCGCTCCAGGCCGAGCTGCCCGGACGATGACGTCATCGAAAACCAGTATTTTCGAAATTGGCCAGATTTCCACGTCCAAACTTCGTCCAAAATCATCTAGGGGTTAATTGGGGCGCTGATTACGAATCCGACGTTCGTTTTTGAAAATTTCGCCGACTTCAGCAGGTTACTTCACATTTGAAAGTGGTCGGGTCACGATCACCGATCACCCTCAGTTATCGGTATGAGCGCTCTCCTGCCATAATCGTCCAAATGCACCTCGGCATCGTGTTCGGCACCCCGAATAAGTCCCCGACCCTACACGAATTTTGAACAAAATCGATGATCCTGACCCGACCACCCTCAATTATCCAGAAGAAAATCCAAAACCTACCGAAGTCAGCGGACTTTTCAAAAACGGACGTCGGATTCGTAATCAGCGCCCCAAATAACCCCAATGATTTTGGATGAAGTTTGCACGAGGAAATTTGGCCAATTTCAAAAATATCGGTTTTCGATGACGTCATCATCCGCGCAGCTCGACCTAGGGCGCCCACGTCCTCGATTGGATATTGCCGAAAAATCGACGTTTCCAAAATCGGTGGAGATTGACACAATTCGATAGCGCTTTTCAAGCGGAACAGAACGGTGTTATTGGGAGTGTCGAAAATCCAAATATGGGCGAGTAAGAGGGCAGGAAACTTCAACCGCTTAGTCCGCCGCCCTAAAACGGCAGATGGGGCTAAGGCAGTTTAGGCAGCTGAGAAGTTCTGAGCCCGTCGCCGTAAAGTATCTTAAGTGTTCTGTTCGCGTACGCATTTTGAGGCCGTTAGCTCGCCGCGTCTTCTCGCAGTGGTCCACGGAAATCGGAAAAAAATGCGTCACGCAAGCCTCACCTGCATTTTCGCACCGCTCTAACATTGCCCCCTCCTAAGCTAAGCTATTCTACTTTATTCTACTTTAGTATACTTATATACCGTTCTACTGCCTACAATACTCACAAGCTCCAGCCGAAGCGATTCGAACTCGACAGAGTTATTGTGCTCCGAACACGCCCGCGCGTGCAATTTAGCGCAACAACGGCAGATGCTCTCCCCGCTATTTCTCGCCTAGATTACAGTTTTTCCCACTATAAATGACAATATTCAATTCAGCATGAAAAGCTATATCGAATGGTATCAAGCACGGCCCAACTCGAAGACATCGATTTTTCGATGACGTCATCGTCCCTCCGCCGCGGCCTCGTCCTCGATGCGAAACAGCCAAAAAATTGATGTTTCCACAATCGGTCCAAATTGATACCGTTCGATGGTGCTTTTCATGCTGAACGGAACGGTGTATTCCGAGTGTCGAAGACTCAAATCTGGGCGAGTAAGAGGGCAGGAAACTTCAACCGCTAAGCCCGCCGCCCTAAAACGGCAGATGGGGCTAAGGCAGTTTAGGCAGCTGAGAAGTTCTGAGCCCGTCGCCGTAAAGCACTTTAAGTGGCCTGTTC